>CM028382.1:96051797-96314123 GCA_013146195.2 Codonopsis lanceolata | reverse complement strand
CATCAAAACAATTTTTTTTGGCTAAAATATGCTTTTTATATTTATTTAACAGATGAAATAAAACATTTAAATATACATATATGTATGTATATTATTACAAACTGCAACAACTTCCTTCTTGGAATTACAAATACATTTATAAAATTTTGGCAAAAATAATGGCTCTTTTTAATGCTATTTTCTAGAGAAATTCAGGCAGCATAACTGCTTATTTTTATTACATTGGGCCGATAGCACTTTTTAATAAATAAAACTTTAAATAGTCAACCTCTTGAAGTGTGGGGGTTTTATCTCGTACCAACTAGCTTCTAGTAGATTTTAGAGTGCTTATTCCATCATTCAGAGAGGGAGCCTTTTTTCTTCTTGTGGGGATTCGGGCGGTGGCTGTTCCAGAAAGTTGCTTTTCGGCCTCGGGATGCAGGTTATGCAAGCTTGATTTTTTTTTGTCGTTTGCTTCTTGACCGGGCGGAATCGGCTTGAGCAACTATTTCCTTTCTGGTTGGCGTGCGGATTCGACGGGGCAGCGCTCTTTTTAGATTTTTGGATCGGTGTAATAGAGTGGAATCCTAGTAGGGTAACTAGGTTTCACTTTGGCAGGCTGGTTTTAGTGTTTAGGGGACATTTGGCGAAGCTTCGGGGTTAGAGGAATAAATTCTCTCAATGCTTTCGGAGAGTTTCACAGACTGCGCGGTGAAAAGTTGTGAATTTTGAGTTTCGGATGCCTTTATTGATAGGCGAGAATTCTGGCTTTCTTCGTTGTTAAGTTTCATTCACTGAGCTTCATCAGTTTGTACCGTGTGCTAAGGGAATTGCACCAAAAACTGTCAGGGGGAAGCGTTGGGCGCCGCCCACGGTGGAAAAGGCGGTGTGGCGCCTAGGGGTTGTGGGTGGCGCCCTGGCTCTTTTTTGTTCAATTTTTGGTATTTTGCCCCCATTTGAATTTTAAACCTATAAGTTGACATTTGATAGCTTTTTAACGGTCTTGATATTTCATGTCATGTTACATACCGGGAATTGAGGTGTTTATCTGAGCCACCAGCGATGGAGTTCAGGGTAAGCCGAACTTACCAAATAGCGAACATCATTGATAAAAATAGATTCCCAAATTTCATGGAAATTATAATGGGGAGGAATGCAATATCACGATAGTTTAGGATCACGATAGCTCAAATCTCACATACCCTAAACATTTTAGTTGGTTATAGTTGGTTATCGTAGTTTTTAAGCGGATATGCAATAAAATGCTCGATGGTCGCACCGAAATAAGTCGCCCTCGTATCCCTTTCTCGGGGAATCGGACCAAGCGTGAGTTTGGCCTCGACAAACAAACAAATACCAGCCTGGTGGGGGATGGATGGTGCGTTGCCGAGGTAAAATAGGTGGGACTCAGATGCGTTTTGCCCAGCATAGGCAAAACTGGTTGGACCTTTAAGCGTGTTTTCCCGCGATAGGGAAAATGATGCAATTTTCAAACACGTTTTCCCTAGCATAGGAAAAGCGATGTCACTTTTAAACAGCGTTTTCCCAAGAAAGAGAAAATGATACAACTTTTAAAAGCAGCGTTTCACGGCATAGGAAGCGATGCAACCTTTAAAACGCCTTTCCCACGGCGGAAAACGATGCAACCTTTTAAACACGCTTTCCTTAGCATAGGGAAAGCGATGCAACATTTTAAAACACGCTTTCCTAGCATAGGAAGCGATGCAACTTTTAAAAGCACGCTTTCCCCGGCCATAGAAAAGAGATGCAATCTTTTAAAATGCGTTCCCCAACATGCAACCTTTAAAAATGTGTTTCTCGGCATAGGGAAAATGATGCAACCTTTTTAAACACGTTTTCCCCCACATAGGAAGCGATGCAACCTTTAAAATCGTTTTCCCGCATAGGAAAACGATGCCACCTTTAACAGCTTTCAGTAGGAAAAAGCGATGCAACCTTTTAAAAGCGCGCTTTCCGGCATAGGGAAAGCGATGCAACATTAAAAGCGCTTTCCCAACATAGGAAAAGCGATGCAATTTTTTAAAATGAGTTTTCCCGAATAGGGAAAGAAATATTTTTAAAGCGGGCTTTTCCGGCAAAAGGAAAATAATCTTTGCTCAAAATGCAAACAGCGAATAAGAAAGCGATGCGATTTTTTAAAAGCAGCTTTTTCGGCATAGGAAAAGTGATTGAACCTTTTTAGCCGCTTTCCCGGCATAGGAAGCGATGCAACCTTTAAAGCCTTGGCGCTTTCCCAGCATTAGGGAGAAAGCGATGCAACCTTTTAAAATGCGCTTTCCCGGCATAGGGAGGCTTGAAAAGCGATGCAATTTTTAAAATGATTTTTCTCGGAATAGGGAAAGAAATATTTTTAAAAAGCGGACTTTTCAGCAAAGGAAAAGTGATCTTTGCTTTCAAAATGCTGCTTAACCTAGAATAGGAAAAGCGATGTGATTTTTAAAAGCAGGACTTTCCTAGCATAGGGAAGCGATGGAACTTTTTTTAAAAGCGATGCTTTCTCGAGGTAAGGAAAATGATGGAACCTTTTTTAAAAAAAGCGTGCTTTCAACATAAGGAAAGCGATGAAACCCCCTTTTTTTTACTTGGCGCATTCCCGGCATAGGAGAGTGATGCAACCTTTGTTTCTAAAATGCTTGAGGGGACTGACGATAAAGTCGGCAATATGTGGGGAAAGTTCGAGATCGGATATAATGGTGCGAAACAAAGTCATTGAATTCTCCATTACTTTGCAATTTAGTCTACATGCAAATACTAGTTAATAGTACTTATGCGCGATTAACTTTTTTTTCTTTTTAGCAAAACTAATTTATCTTTTTATAGACACACTGTACTTCTTGGTTGGTGAGTGAAATGGCTGAGGTTGTTTTTTTTTTTTATGGGGTTTACTCGAAGCTTTGATCACAATCATAGGAAGTGTGACATATATAAGTTTGTTTGGTTTTGGTATCGGTGGGGTTTTTCTCGGTGAAGAAATTTAATGGGGGCTTCCATTTCTTTCTTTTGATTTGATAACAAAATATCATGGTTTTTGGCAAAGAAAGGAATGAGGGGTTTCAAAAACTGGGGCCATAGGATGAAATAACTCGGTGGTCAAGCAGCCAGATCTAATAGAACTTAGAGAAACCGGCGCGACGCCAAAGCGAAACAAATAGTTTAACCTTGTAAGTGAGGTTCCCAACTTTTGGTATTCTTGGACAAAAACTGGTAGACAACCAGTCTAGGATTAACAGGAAGGTAGGGGCAAAGTGTATCCAAGACCATCTACCCGCTTGTAGGAATCATGAGGGACCACGTAGTAGTGTATCGATTACGCAACATGTTATCGTGATAACCTTGGATTTCGGATGAGGATTAGGCATAATAAGTGATCTTGTCATCCAATCCTAAGAAGTCCTTGCCCAATAAGGCTGAGGCAGAACTTTCTCGGTTGATATGTGTTTCCAAAATGCCTCTTTTTACTAAATCCAAAAATATCTTTTCTTATCTTGCTTGTAGCAGGACTCAGATTCTTTCAAAGATTTCCTAACCGGAGCATCTTCCATTATGACCAACAATTCATGACCCAAGGAACATGGGATAGAAGACTGTATGGACGTACAAGACTCATGAGTTTGGTGGGAAAAGCCCCAGGGTGACTCAATCAACAATGTTTTTCTTCAAAATGGGATAGAAAGCCCCTAGCATACCCAAGTGATACGTTTTATGGATATAAATGACCCCAGAAGGAAGTGGATGGAGGGAAAGCCCCTTGTTTTTCTTTTTTCCTATTTTTTTCTTTTTTTTGTTTTGTTGTTTTGTTGTTGTTTTGTTTTTTGTTTTGTTTTTTGTAATTGTTTTTTGTTTTTTGTTTGTTTTTTTTTTTTAGAAAATCAATGGCACATGATATGAGGACGACTCTACGGAACAAGAAAGAGAGTCGGAATTTAGAGTTTTACTCGAGTATCACCAGGTTGGTGGGTTATGGACCCTACTTGGTAATTATCTTTTGATTTTTATGTGTTTTTTAGCAAGGAGTTCATCTTTGACTCAGATCACGTTATAACGGATTGAAGCAAAGTTGAAGCAAATTTGTTGATCGCGCAGTTCGGGGTGTACTATTTAAGATTTTGGAGATGGATTGGTTTTGAGGTTAGAAGGTCTCTTTATGGATTTGGTTTCTGTTTAAAAAGCGATCAATAATTTGATCGTTGGTTGGCTTTTCAGGCTGTGGGTTCTAGATGGATAATTGGCTTTTGGTTTTAAGTATGGTAGGCTTTTTGGCTTTGACTTTGGGTATGGTTTTGGTTTTGGGTATGAGTTTGGCTTTGGGTATAGTGGGCCTCCTTTTTTTCTTCGATCCATATCTAAAAAGTGTATGTGTTGTTTTTCCAAGAAGCCCCAAACTAGTTTGGGTAAGAGGGGGATGGACAAATGAAGGACTTGCTCCAGAGAGATTTTTTTTCTCTTTTTTTTTCTTTTTATCTCTCTCTCTCTCTTTTTTTCTTTTTCTTCGAAGCATCATCATAACAGTTGTGTAATGTTATCTCTCATTTTGGGATACATAGATAATCATTCTTGGTGGATAAAAAAGTGAAATTGCCCCTAGTTTTGGGAAGCTGAATCATGAGGATAGTTTGTTTGGATGGGGACATTGGAAAGTCTTAGTTTTGGTAGGGATTTTGGCATATGGTGGACTAAAAAAGGGTTTCAGGTTATTTGGAGGGGTTTTGGTGTTATGGTAGGAAGCCCCAGTATGCTGCTAACTGCTCGGCTGCAATGGGTTGAAGGTGATTTTGGTCAAGACGACTTGCCTGTTTGGGATTTCATGTATTCTTAATAGTTTGCGGGCCCATATCTTCTGGATGGCTCATTATTAACCCATATAGATTTAGGTGTTTTTAAGTGAGTCAATTTATCATTTTTAGAAGAAAACCTGCCCAAGGATACTCGGAAATAGGTAACCTGAAAAAGATAGATATATATGGAAAATCTACGAAACACCGATGCTGAGTTGCTTCATGAAGATTTTATTTGGCAAAAGGAGGTTCGAAGGAGAAAAGGTTTCTGGGAAATTCCAGGGTTCTACGAGTCTCAAAGTCTTCCCTTGTCCTTCCCTGAGTGGCCAACAACGTCTTGTACTAACGTTATACCCTATCCAAATTTTTTCTCAATGTTGTTGCTTAGGCGATGCTTGATCACTTTTTATCAGAATCAATCATGGGTGCAGCTTCTCAATGATTTTATCATCGATAAGGTCTTAGATATCATTCCCGAGTGAGAAGCATTTGTCGGTGATATGACCACTTGATTGGTGGTATTCACAGTACTTGTTGTGGCTCCATTTGACAGGTAATGGGTTTGGAGCATGCAATTCATCGTAATGCCTTCTATTTCCTTTGTAAGGTCATATGAAACTTACATTGAATCTTCTTGCTTCCCTCAAAATTGGCGGACTTATTTGTCTCATATGACCATGGCACATTCCTGTATTTACCAGTTAGGATTCTTTCAACAACGTTCACTTCTTCCGTAGATGCTTCCTCTGATTCAGAGTAGCAGAATGAACTTAGAAGTGTATCATTTTCTAGGACCCCTGTACGTATTTCTTCATCAATGTGATTTCCTATTTCCATGATGATATTGAAATCACTGTAGGGAAGATATCTCATGCGTTCAAGATAAATTGGCTGGAGGTTTTTTATAAACAACCGGGCTGATTCAGATGGATCAGTGCGTTCTAAAGTCTAAGCAACTTTCCTCTTCCACGGCTACAAAGTCTCGCAAGGTTTCATTTTCCTTTTGGGTGCATGCCTCAAGTTCTCTTTTATTTTCAGAGGTAGTATTGTCTTTATATCTCTTTAGGAACTCTTCGGCCATTTGATCCCAAGTAGCGACTGTACTATTATCTGCTAACATGAGCCATTGTTTAGCAGCCCCTACCAAGGTCAGATGGAAATTGGAAGCTATAGCCTCGAAACTAGCTCCCCTTGACTGCAGAGTGGTAGAGCAAGATTTTAAGTGGGAGATAGGGCATCCAGTCCCATCAAACTTCTCTATGTCAGCCATTTTAAATTTTGAGGGCAATACAGCTGAGGGTTGTAACGTTAATGCCTGCGAAGAAAATTCCCCTTTGTTCAGGACTTTGAGCATCATACTTTTTAGATTCTCCATATATGCCTCTAATTTTGTGGGAAGTGGTCTTTGGGTTTTGATATATATTAGAAGGATTAGGGGGCAATTGGGTTTATTCTTTGCTGGGGTATTTGGTAGGAATTTTGAGGGGATAGGTTATTGGCGGTTTCTTTCTGGTGACCAGGATTATTGAAAGGTAAATAAGTCGTTGCTTGTCCTGGCTGGGTATAGTTTCTGGGGTTTATATATGAGCTACTTTGGAGTGGGTTAGTGATGTAAAATGGAAAGCCACTTGGATTTTGAGGTATATGGGTGTTTGGAAAATGATGTGTTGGGGTTGGCAAAAAATGGTTGAAATTTTGGTAATAAGTATTTGGTGAGAAATTGGTGATTGGGGTGCTGGCGGTTGGTGGAAGGTTAGTATTTGGCTGAGGGTTTGGGTTTAGAGGAGTATGAGAAGTAGATGCTTCTTGAGGGGTTACAGGGAAAGTGGTTCCCTCACCATTGGGCTTTAGACCTTGCACAAGATTTGCCATCTGGCCCATTATGCGATCAACATGTGCACCCAAATTTTGATCTAACCACCGTTGCATAGCCGGAGTCGGAACGTACCCCGAAGCCCCTGTATCAATACCCAGTAAAATTGCATTCATTTTCGGCGGCCATTACGTTCAAATCGTACTTTACGAATCGATCGATATTTTACGATCGACCATGTGCATGTTTCTCGTATCAAACGACCGGTGCTATCTCTTCCCTTTCAAACTTTGGCCAGGTTTTTGAGGAAAAAGGATTGAAGGTATCAAGAGGGAAGGTTTCAAACTTTTTTGGGTTCTGAGTACAGTGTACCTTTATTACTAATATTTTTTTATTATTATTCATTTTTCCTAAGATTGATTGGACAAGTACCCACTTTGTTTTGAAAGTTTCAGGACTATTCCTGAAATAGTGGATTCTTTCTCCAGAGTATAGGACATTCGTATTCCACCTGCCTTTCGACTCTCCAAGATTGGACTAATCTCAGGCGAATAGTCTATACTCTTTTCGGGATCCACCATTCAAATAGTCTAGGTCGAATATCATAAAAATTATTGGCCAGCCCCTGTATATATATATATATATATATATATATATATATATATATATATATATATATAATTTTTTAAAAAAATTTTTTGCTTTCTTTTTTTTTGCAACAAGGATTGGTCAATAATTAAGAGATATACAAACCAATCGGTCCATGAAGTGTCCTGAGAATCTATATGCATTCAACGTTGGCTGATGCAGAGGGTAGGTTGGCCATGGTGTAGGGTAGCAGTTCAGAATATTTTTACGTGCGTGCATGTGTGTGAGGTATCTAAAAAGCAGTAAAGTCGCCTTTTTTTCTGATATAAAACAGTAAATAAGCAGTAAATGACCTGTCTTTCTGTTCTTTATAGATTTTCTCGGCTGATGAGTTTGAGTCCTTGAAAGGACGGCTCGTGCAAATATAACGACCAATTAGATCAATAAATAGAAAGAAAAGTGGAGTATCTATATGTTCCTATTAATTACATATTGGTCATAATCCCCAAAATAAAATGATTGAATAATAAATAAATAAAAATTTACATATTGCGCGCGAGATAAGTAAATAAAGCAAAATAATAATAGCAAGATAAAGAAAAAATAAAGTAATAATAAGCCCCAATTTTTTTGTTATCATGCCCAAAATTTTATTTTTGATTTTTTTTATATTCGCAACGGTGCCCGGAACAAAATTGCTGCAAGTTTCACGGTTATTTGCACAAATATATATACTGATATATAAAAATGTGATATTTAAAGTGTTAAACAAATATAATAAGCATTTTTAGCCAAAAGAAATAAAAACTTGTTTTTTTTTTTAAAAATGAGTCTAGCCCTCCGTTTTTATTTTTTAAAAAAATAAAAACAACTTCCCCAGCAGAGTCGCCACTGTGAGTGCCCAAAATTTTTACGAACTTTCCCCTGCTGGTGAGAGCGGGTGGTTTCAAAACCTTTAAGTGCGTGGAATACGCTTTGCCTCAATTGTAGACTCAAAAAGTGATCAAAAGAATTGTCATCTTTATTTTAAGGAAAAACAAAGAAAAATCAAGTGCAATCAGATTTATAAAGGATTCGGATGCTAAGTTACGAGGTGGGAAGTAGTTAGGCACCCAACTCGCCCTTTCGGTCTCAAAACAATTTTTTGGCTAAAATATGCTTTTTTTATATTTATTTAACATATGAAATAAAGAATATATATATATATATATATATATATATATATATATATAGATATATATAATTAAAAACTTGCAACAACCTCCTTCTTAGAGTTACAAATACATTTATAAACTTGCAACATAACTACTTATTTTTATTACATTGGGCTTATCTAAATAGCATTTTTTAATAAATAAAACTTTAAATAGCCTACCTCTTGAAGCGTGGAGGTTTTATCCCGTACCAACTAGCTTCTAGTAGATTTTAGGGTGCGCTCGCTTTGTCCTTATGGGAGAGGGAGTCTTTTTTCTTTCTTTGCTTGCGGGGATTGGGCGGTTTTCGAAAGTTGCTTTTCGGCCTCGGGAGTTGCTTTTCGGCCTCGGGAGGTGGAGCAAACGGCGGCGAGCTCCCTCTAGGCTATCTGTAAGTTCTATTTTAAAGTCTTTCATTTTGTAAAAGTATTATTTCCAATCCAGCCCAATGTAGATATATAAGCAGTTGTGCTGCCCGGATTTAATTAGGAAATAGTACTAAATATAGCCGTTATTATGGCCAAATATTTTTAGATATATTTGTAATTATTTGCTTTATTTATTCATTAAAGTCTTTATTTATAAAAGTATTATTTCAATCCGGTCCAATGTAGATATATAGCGGTTATCTTTGCCGGATTTAGTTAGGAAATAGTACTAAATGTAGTCGTTATTATGGCCAAATATTTTCAAGTATATTTGTAATTGTTTGTAAAAGAGACTGTTGCAAGTCCGTAAATAATATAGATGTAATGGATGTATTTGTAGGCAGTTAATGCTTTATTTATTTGTTAAATAAATATAACAAAAAGCATACTTTAGCCAAAAGCGTTTTGAGACCGAAGAGGCGAGTTGGGCGCCTAGCACCTTCCCAACTCGTAACTTAGCCTCAGAACCGCTTTTTTATCTACGGTTTTCTTTTTACGGTTTTGCTTTATTTTTGCTTTAAAATAAAGATGGCGACTCTAAAAACATTTTGGATCCAGTGGGGCCTCGCAACATCTTTCTTTGCACTTTCACGTTCTCCCCTAAAAAAGGGAGAATGGGAATGGAAAGGTGATGTATTCCTATGTCCTGGTATCCCCTAAACAAGGGATAACTTGACGTAGAAAACTCAAAGCACCATAATGATCCGAGATAGGCCATAAGGTTATTTTCATAAAATCCATAGTGGGGGCGCTGCAACATTCCTTCCTTGCACTTTCACGTTTTCCCCTAAAAAAGGGAAAATGAGAATAGAAGGGTGATGCCTTCCCATATCCTGGTATCCCCTAAAAAATGGATAACTTGATGCGGGAAACTCAAAGCTCCCATATTGGATCAAAATCCACTAAAGGCAACCGAGGCGCATTCCAAGCTATTAAAGCGGCACTCCTCTCGCACTTTTGATTTCGTCCTCCCTAAACAAGGGAGGGTGGAGCAGAGCGATGGATGTCACCGCATCCGCACGTACGCGCACCCCTATCCAAGGGCGCGCGGGGCGCGGGAGCAATTTCCCGGGAACCCACACTCTGCCTTTCTAAATTCGGGCCAGGTTTCTGAGGAAAATGGGTTATGGAGGAGGTATCAGAAGGCTGACTGAAGGCTTTCTGGGTTTGGAGTACAACGTGCCTTTATTAGTAAATTTTATTATTATTTATTTTCCCTACAATTGGACCAGGATAAGCACACCTTTATTTTGGAGTCTCGGGACTTTTCTGGAATAGTGGATTCTTTCTCCAGTATAGGACCAACGTATTCCACACGCCTTTCGACTACCAAGGACCGGATGATCCAAGGCGAAGGGCATATACTCTTTCCAGGATCCACCGTTCGAAATGGTCTAGATCGAGCATCAAAGAATAATAAATCAGCCCCTGTGTATTTATTGTTATTATTAATTTTTGGCTTAAATCACAAATTGGTCACCATACTTTCCAGCTTTTTGCATTATGATAACTCTACAATTTTTTTTTTCTATTTCATCATTGTACTAGACCAAGTAATACACGTTAATCACTCCATCCAAAAATTGGATGGAAAGCTTTAAAATTTTACATTAACCGAAAATACCCTTTAAGTACCCGATCATCTGCGCGCAAGGTTTTCCGACTCACTCGTGAACTCGGCCATAAGTCAGACGGCGAGACCATTGAGTGGCTCCTCCGCGGTGAACCTTCCATCATCGCCGCTACGGGCACCGGCACCACTCTGCTAGCTTCTCCACCGTATCCGTCGGTATGCGTAACTCATCCACTAACTCTTCAATCTCCGCCGCCCTTGATCGAAGCCGTCGTCGCACCCTTAATTACGCCCACTCCTTTTATTCTCGGCAAGAGGCTCCGGTCCGACGATGATAGCCTTGGCGGAGGTAAAGAAGATAGCATGGCCGACTCTTGTAGTGGCGCCACCGGCTTGGTGGATTAGGCTCTGCCAGGCTAGGTCGAGACTTTGGACGGGTTTGGAGCTTCGCCCGGCGCCACCGGATATGGTTGGTCCTTCTCCGGCCTCAGTGGCTTCTCGGCAATCGTTCTTTGGGAGGTTCTTACACCAACATCAATCAATGGGAGGCGTCGGCGGCTAGGGTTGGAAATTACCTACCGATAGCTCGGGGCCACTTGAATTTGCTCGCGTCTTTATCCGCTCCCGCTCCACCGTCGAGGCGGCGAGAAGACGATCCCATTGAACTTCCGGGAGCTGGCTGTCGATATATAAATATGTTTGCCGTTAATTTCTTGAATATGTGTGTGGAGACAATGAATTTTTAATATCTTCTAGGGTTAGGGTTTTAGCTTATTTCAGCGAGTGAAATTAGGGTCTTTTCAATTTGATGAATTAAGTACTCCATTACATTAGGGTTTTAGCCCCCCCCCCTTCATTTGTTCATTTTGCATTCTGTCACTAGGGTTTTAGACTATCGAGTTAATTCGGGTTCGGATCTTTATTGGAGTTGATAAAGAAAAATAGAGTCAAGAATTGGGATAGCATGGGTGAAGATTCACGATATGATTGTCAAGGGATTCCACAATTTGAGGGCAAATATGGTTGACTAACTTTACTTGGTTTCAAGATAACTAACGGAAAGGAGGCAGAGTGACCAATTTGTTATTTGTTGTGAAGTACAATGATGAAATAGAAAAAAAATTAAAGGGCATTCATATCTTTTTCATCATTTCCATCCAAGATAACTAACGGAAAGGAGGCAGAGTGACCAATTTGTTATTTGTTGTGAAGTACAATGATGAAATAGAAAAAAAAAATTGTAGAGTGATCATATTGCAAAAAGCTGGAAAGTAGAGTGACCAATTTGTGATTTAAGCCTTAATTTTTTATGCGCACTTATTTTTTTTCATTTTTTTAACTTGCACATTTTTTTTTATTTACTATATATATATCTATTGACTTTTCTCTTTTTTTTTTGACTGGGGCTGACCCACGATTCAAAGATGCAAAAATCAGTCGATCATTGAAGTGTCCTGAGAATCTATATGCATTCTAACGTTGGCTTATGCAGGGGGTAGGCTGACCACGGTGTAGGGTAACAGTTCGGAATATTCAAATATGCGTGCACGTGTGTGCGGTATCTAAAAAACAGTAAAGTCTTTATTCATTTACAGATATATAAACAGAAGATAAAACATATATGGCCTGTCTTGCTGTTACGCGTGGATTTTCTCGGCTTTTTAGTTTGAACGCAAGCAAGCAAGCACACCATATTAAGAAATAGAAAGAAAAGTGGGGAATCTATCTATCCCTATTAATTACAAATTGGTCCTATATCCCCAAAATAAAATGACAGAATGATTGCAAATATGTACAAATTGAACGGAATAATAAAAAAGGAATAATAAACAGAAAGAAATAATAATATAAAGCCGAAAATAAAACAATATTAAAATAAAGCCCCGGCCCTTTTATTGTGCTGCCCGGAATTTTATTGCAAATATATATATATATATATATATATATATATATATTTCATTTTTTTAAAAAGAATTTTTTTAAATATACCTGTAACAGTTATCGGAACGAAACTGCTGCAAAATGGAGGATCATATCCACAAATATAGACACGGATGTATAGGAACGCAATATTCAAATGCATAAATTAATATAACAAGCATACTTTAGCCAGAAACAAAGAAAAACAAAAAAAAGTTTTTGTTTTATGAGTCTAGCTCTCCATTTTATTTAAAATAAAACGATCTCCCCAGCAAAGTCGCCACTGTGGGTTCCCGGGACGTGCGCCCGCGCCCCACGCACCCTTGGAAAGGGGTGCGCGTACGTGCGGATGCGGGACACCACTGCTCTCGTTCCACCTTTCCTTGTTTAGCGGAAGACGAAATCAAAAGTGCGAGAGGAGTGCTGTCTAAGATAGCGTGTTGGAATGCGTCTCGGTTGCCTTTAGTGGATTTTTGATCAAATATGAGAACTTTGGGTTTCCCGCATCAAGTTATCCCTTGTTTAGGGGATACTAGGATATGAGAATGCATCACCCCTTCATTCTCATTTTCCCTTTTTTAGGGAAAAACGAAAAAGTGCAAAAAGGGATGTTGCGACGCCCCCACTATGGATTTTATAAAAATAGCCTTATGGCCAATTTCGGATCACTATGGGAGCTTTGGGTTTCCCGCATCAAGTTATCCCTTGTTTAGGGATACCAGGATATGGGAATACACCACCCTTTCATTCATATTTTCCCTTTTTTATGGGGAAACGGAAAAGTGCAAGAAATGAGTGCTGCGAGGCCCCACTGGATCCAAAAAGTTTTAGAGTCGCCATCTTTATTTTAAGGCAAAATAAAGCAAAACCACAAAAAAAAAATCAGAGATTATGAGAACGGGTTCGGAGGTTAAGTTACGAGTTGAGAAGGTGCTAGGCACCCAACTCGCCCTTTCGGTCTCAAAAATGGTTTTTGGCTAAAGTATGTTTTTGTTATATTTATTTAGCAAATAAACAACGCATTTAAAGACAGGAAAATAAAAACAAATACATATGTGACTACATTATTTACGGACTTGCAGTCATTTCCTTACAATAATTACAAATATATTTAAAAATATTTGGTCATTATAACGACTCTTTTTACATAATTATTCTAACTAAATTCGGGTAGCACAACGGCTTATATTGGCTACATTGGGCCGGATTTAAAAAGTAACTTTGTAAAAAAATAGCGCCCTTAAAGGCTATTACCTTTTAGAGCGCGGTGTGCTCGCTCTGTCCTTCAGGGAGAGGGAGTCTTTGTTGTTGTTGTTGTGTTGTTGTTGTTGTGATTCGGGCAGAATGACTGCTTATTCTGGATTATTTTGGCTCATTCATTCGGGCAGAATGACGGCTTATTTTGGATGGTTTTGGCCTTTTTGGTTGGGCGGAATAACGACTTATTTTGTGTGTTTTTCAACCTATTATTTGGGCAGAGTAACGACTTAATTTATGGATTTTGGGCCGGGGAAGTAGGGTGGATACATAACTAAAAGGCTTGGGATCACTTTTAACCGGTGGATTTGTGTTTTGGCAGAGTTTGGACTGGGTTTCGGGGCTTTGGTGAGCTAGACACTCCCTATCTCACTTCTCTCGCTACTCTCGGCGTTATGAGAACGCAGAGGATTTTCCTTCAGCATTTCTTCGTGATTCTTTTTCTCTTCTCCAAAGTAAGCCCCATCACTCATATTTATAGCTGGACGAAGGGATTGATCGGGGAATAAAAAATCCCTCAGCGCGCTGATTAAACAGGTACTCCAGCCTTCGCAGCTTGTACAATGCGTTAACTGGGAGAGGAACTGTAGCTTAGTAGGCACCGACTACACCTTGGCATGGTGCGGCGCCAAACCATCCTTTTGGCTACGCCATGGTCCTATTCCAACTTCATTTTTGGCACTTTCACCCCTCACATTTTACTGTTTTGCGCATCCTGTTTTGCCTTTCGCATATTTGACTCCTGTAACTTGACATTTGTTAATTTTAAATAGTTCTTGATATCACATGTCAGATTCACATATCAGGAGTACGAAATTGGGGTGTCTACACATAGCATACATCAAGCTCCCGACCGCATTCGCATATGGAGTCGTAGACATTCTCTTCTTATCTTTTTCATTCTTAGGGCATTGGTTCGTACTAAAGACACATCTTTTTTCCATTGGAGTGACAACAGGTTTTAAGTTAGTCATGCCAAAATTTTCAATGACTTTCTTTATGTAAGTCTCTTGAGACAAACCGAGAAATCTTTTCGAACTATCCTTAATGACTTTTACTCAAAGCACATAACTTGCTTCACCCAAGTCTGTCATCGAAAAGCGCAGACAGCCACTCTTTAGTGGCATTTATCATCTCAATATCATTCCTAGCTAGTAGGATATCATTAACATATAATGACAGAATCAAGATCTTTTTCTTGGATTGTTTAACATACTGTAAGTGCCCCGTTTTCGACCTTTCCCCCACTATTGAAAAACGAGTAGTTTCGAGACTTTAAAGTGCATTGAATACGTCCGGCCTCAGATATGAACTCAAAAATGTGCTATAGAGTTGTCACCTCTATTTTATGGTTAAATAGAGAAAAGCCAAACATACCAGATTATATGGGTTCGGGGGCTAAGTTATTAGTTAGGAAGGGGTTAGGCACTCAACTCGCCCTTTCAATCTCACAATGGGTTTATCAATATACTTGTTTTATTTTATACACTTTGGCTCAGAACAATACATTTATATACGACAGAAAGAAATAAAGAGAAATAACTTTGCATTCATTAAAGAAAACAAAACAAAATTACAACTGAAATAATACAACTTAAAGAATAATTATAACATTTTTATAAGCTATTTTAAGGATAAAACATCTATACCAACAACAAACTTTATTTACATTACATGTATAAGCAGGAAAGATATTTATTAAATAATAAGAAGCATAACTATTTCTTATTTCGAAGTGTATGCAGGAAAGAAACTAAATAAATTGCTAGAAATTATAACTATTTTACATTAAAGTAAAGATGGAAGAAGAAACTAATTTAAACAAAGAGAAATGTAACTATTATTACATTTAAAGTAAGGACGTAAAAGAAACTAATTTAAACAGAAAGAAAATGTAAATATTATTACATTAAAGTAAGAATGGAAAGGAAACTAATTTAAACACGAAGAAAATATTATTATTTTTATTTTAAAGTAAAGACATAAAATAAACTAATTTAGAAGTAAAAGAAAAGATACCTATTTCTACATTAAAGTAAAGACATAATATAAATTAATTAAATATCTATATCTTAACTATTTATATATTGAAATATAAACAGAAAGGAAACTAATTAAATATTTGCATTTTAACTATTTATATATTAAAGTGTAAATGAAACTTACTTAGATATCTATATTTAAGTTATAGATTATAATAAATAACTACGTGGACATAACTTACCTCTTGGAAGCGTGAGTGTCGAACTCCGCACTTATCAAATAAATATAAAATTATTAAAAAAATAAAATTTTTACAAAAAATTATCAAAAGATGACCGACATATTGGCTAAAGTATATTTTTGTAATTAAGACTAACTCCCCACTAGGCAGATGGAGTAGTTAGTATTAGAGTTCTATGTTCTCTTCTCTTTAACACTAGACACTAATAAAAGGAAAATGAAAGGGCTAATAAAATGTGACAAATGAACTAAGAACATATCCTTCCAGAAAATTAGTATTTTTTTTTTTTCTTTGATTTTTAATTGATAGACAAACACACGAGTGTTCGAACAAGCTAACTAGATTTCGAGCAGTGTAAGAATGGCTTTTAGTTGCTTTTCAGAGTTATAAAAATTGAACTCGGTCATAGAATAACATTCCATGTTTTGCTTTGCAATTTTGGGGGGGGTGGCGGTTGGAAGGGCGGGGTACTATATATATATATATATATATATGTGTGTGTGTGTGTGTGTGTGTGTGTGTGGTGGGGGTGGTTGGAAGAGTATGTGTACAATATAAATATATTAATTATATAAATGTCATTATTAATCTTAAGTATTTTATAATTATGTATGTAATTGATAAAACAAAATTAGAAGAGAAAGTTTGTTTGCTTGCTTGATTATTGTTGTCGTCGAGTCTGCAATCGGGCAAAGCAACTGCTTGCTTCGGCTGGATTTGATAGCTGGCTTTGGGCAGGGCAACTAGGGTTCACTTTGGCCGAAGAGTTTAGTGTTTAGGGGCAGTTTCGGTAGCCTAACGGAGCTTCAGGGTTTGATTGTAAAACCCACAGCGTAATAGCACTCGTGAAATCTCTCTTCGTAAAATGGTGTGTTGAAGCACTGGCCGAAGCCTCGTATTTATAGGCTGAGATTGGGATTCCTTAGCAGCAAATGATCATCAAATATTTTATCTCTGTGCTTTAATGTGTTGTACCTTACGCTGAAAAGCTTGTTCCAAAAGCCAACTACACCAGTGAATTAAGGAAAGTGGGGTGCACCCTACACCACTTTTGGACGCGGCGCCAAATGTGCTATAGGCTTCTCCCATTCCTTTTTCCTTTCTAATTTAGCAATTTAACCCCATGTTGTTAATCATTTGTTAATTCTTCCGTCCTTTTGTACTTTTAACCCTATAATTTGACAGCTGTTAGTCTTTTTAACAAGTCTTGATATTTTATAGCATGTCATAAAGCATGGGTACGAAATTGGGGTGTTTACACATACACACAGTGGTCTTCCTCAATTATCACAAAGCCAATTGAGGTTATCATTTGATGAAAGTAAATATACCACTGTCTAGATGATTGTTTGAGTGATAGAACGTTTGAGCCGACAAACTTTACGCTCTTGTCCCTTGACTTCAAAACCCTCTTGTTGAGTCATATAGATCCCTTCATCTAGTTCTCCATTGAGAAAAGCTGTTTTAATATCCATCTGATAATCTTCTAGATCCATGTGCGCTACTATTGCTAGGATTACACGAACATAGGAAAATCTCACCTGCTGGGGAGAATGTCTCCTCATAGTCTAAATCCTCTCTTTGGGTAAAGCCTTTCGCCATAAGACGTGCCTTATATTTGTCAATTGATCCATTTGTCTTTCGTTTGACTTTGAAAACCCATTTGTTTCCAATAGTCTTGCTACCTTGTGGAAGATCAACTAACTCCAAAACCTGATTCTTTTTCATAGAGAAAATTTCATCTTCCATTCCAATCATCCATTCATTGTTTGTAGGTAAAGAAAGAGCTTCTTTGAACGATGTGGACTCACTAGAATTGTAAGAAGTTAAGAAAGATTCCTCTTCGATCACAAATCGACGACGAGTTATATTTCCACTTTTACTTATTTGCTCTAGTATCGGACTCCCACTAGGATCCGTACTCCCACTCGAATGAAGATCACCTTGACTCTCATTGGCGACTTTTATAGGCTCAACTCACGTTGTACCGTAGGATTAGGTTGAGGCAATTCCCCACCTTCGCCAAAAGATGTCATATGTTCTTCTTCCATCTCAAAGAGTTCAAAGTCTTTCCTAACTTCACCTATATGAGGGAAATCATTCTCAATGAAATCAACATTGCGCGACTCTGATTCAATCATTCCTATGTCAGGTTTTCCACCGTACATAACATAACCCTTTGAGGTATCTGAATACCTTATGAAAACACATTTGTTTCCTCTAGGACCTAGTTTTCCAAACTTATTAGAGGCACTATGGACGTAACCTGCATAACCTCATGGATAAAGATGCCCTAATTTAGGCTTTTCACCTTTCCACAGTTCATAGGGGGTTGTGGGAACTGACTTAGAAGGCACTCGATTAAGTATGTAGGTGGAAGTCATTAGTGCATCCCCCCAAAACAAAATTAGGAGGTTGGCCTATGCCATCATCGACCTAACCATTTCCAACAATGTTCGATTCTTTCATTCTGAACACCATTTTGTTGCGGAGTTCTAGGAATTGTCAACTGTCGGCGTATTCCTTTTTTCTCACATAATTCTTTAAATTGATCAGATAAATATTCACGACCCGGTCAGTTCTACAAGTTTTTAAGCTTTTATCCTTCTGATTCTCAACCTCTACGAGAAAACGCTAAAAAGACTTAAGAGTTTCACGCGATGAGAAATAAGGTAAACATAACCATAGCGTGTGTAGTCATCGATAAAAGTGTGAACGTAGGAAGCTTCATGATGTGCCTTAACATTCATTGGTCCGCAAATATCTTAATGGACTAACTCTAATAGATGTGTGACCCTTTTTGCCTTACCAAAAGGCTCTCGACAAGCTTTTCCTGCCAAACAAGATTCACATAAGTGTAAATTGACTTTGGTGAAAGACCTCAATAGGCCTTCTCTAGTCAATCTAGTCATCCTATCTTTTCCTATATGTCCAAGTTTAGCATGTCATAACTCAAAATTAGAATAATCATAAATCATACAAGAAGAATTAATAGAAGAATTATGAGAATCTAACAAATCCAATTAAAAGAAATTATCTGACAAAAAAACCATGTCTCAAAATATCATCACACAAACAAATACCTAAGTGATCATCATTAAAATTAAAAGAATATCTATATCCAAGCAATTGTACTACTGATAATAGATTATGTCGAATTCCAGGTGTATAAAGAACTTCATGAATAGTCAATGTGCGTCTATTTCACAAATGAAGTTGGTATGAACCAACTCCTTTGAATTCTACAAACGAGTTGTTTCCCATGAAAATTCTTCTTGTACCCGCAGGAACTTTTCGATAATCTACAAATCCTCCTCGATCCCTCATCACATGTTTGGTTGAGCCTGAGTCTACAATCCACTCAGGGAAAGAGTCGGCTAATAAAACATGAGAGCAACCACAACTTTGCAAGGAGATAGGATTAAGAGATACCTTCTTGGGCTCAGGACAAGTCCGAGCAAAATGACCCAAGGTACCACATTGTAGCACTTCTTCTTAGCAATATTCTTGTTGTCTCTACAGCGTTTAACAATCTTGTCACCTCTAGGGCTCAAATTCTGAGTCTTTTTGCCTTTATCTTGTTTTTTGCGTTGCTCATGTGACTTGCGCGGACCCTCAAGGGAAACAAGAGCAAGGTTACGAGTCGCAGCACTTATTGTGCGATTCGCTTCATGACACTTAGTCTCAAGCTCAATGTGGCGAGATACATCTGCAAAAGCCTGAATGGAGTCCGTATGAGTCAAAATACACCTCAAATTACTCCAAGAGTTAGGTAGTGAACAAATCACTGCTTGAACTTGTTGTTCATCAGTTAAGATGCAACCAGTAGCCTTAAGCTCACGAATCATTCCAGACATCTCGCGTAGTTATTCAAGAATGACATGTTTTTGGTCAATGTTATAGCTTTCAAACTTGTAAGTCAAAGTCCTCAACTTTGTAGCAGAAATATTCACATAAATAATCTTAATTTCGTCCCACATATGTTTTACAATCAGATCATTATGCATGTTACTCAATATAGTAAAGCGTGTACATCGATCTTTCTTTTTCCACTTAAGGAATTCCTACATGTTCTGGCGATACTGGGTGATGGTCAAATTACCCATTTTTGGTTCTTCCATCACAGTATCTAGGTTGTTAAGAACTTATTGCTCATTTAGCAAATACGTGATTTTCCTCTATCAAACACTATAGTTGGTGCCATCTAATTTCTCACACTTTTTAAGGTCAACGATTACATTTTAGAAGTCATTTTACTACAATTGATGCAAGAAACAAGCCATAAGCATATATATAAAGATTCACTTTCGTTTCAAAAAATCAATTACTAAATATAATCACATCATACACGTAAAGAGGGAAAATCCACGAGGCTCGTAATTACAACCAAAGTATATATAACGTAAAAATATGGGATAATTGCATAAAAAACCACGACCTATTTTAGGTATTGCAAATTGAACTTTGACAATTGTTTATAGGCATATTGAAACTCTACCTATTTTTTATGTTTCAATTAGAACCCTCCGTCCATTTAATCCGTTAAATGGTAACGGTTTGCTGAGTAGGAAACGTTGCATCCTACGTGGCCAATTTTATTTCATTATAAACCTTGTACAAATTTTGTAATTTCATAAAAAACCCTAAAATTTATTTTCACCAAATAAAGCCTTAAAATTTAAAATAAATAATTATTTATATACCAATTTCATTTTAAGAAAATAAAGTTCTTTTTTTTAGAAAATAGGGCTCAAAATATGATGCAAGTTCCAATGAGTATTTAATATTTAATACACATCCGATCCTAAATAATCTTCATGTTTGATTTCGCACACAAATTAAGAAAAACAAATTATCTCTATTATAATATTGGTATAATTTGTATAAAGTATTTATTTAATATGTAATATTTTAATAAAAATTAAAAATTAATATATTTGTATTTGTAACATTTAATATTATGTTTAAAACTATAATTTTAAATTATAAATTTTCTTAAAGAAGTTAAAAACTAATTAAAGTAAAATTTGTTACCCATTTGATATTTTAGATATTTTTAAATTATAGTTGTTTAAAAAAGGATTAAATAATTATTTGGTCCCTGATTTATACACAAAATATGCGTTTGGTCCCACTATTTTTTTATGTATTCGTTTGGTCCTTGAACTCAACTTTTGCTGTGAGATTCCTCCCTTATGGGGTTACCGTGAGATTTTTCGTCTATATTTATTTGAAATTCCAAATTTGCCCTTAATAGAGATGTTGCTGACATTCAGCTTCCTTGTCCTCCCTCCAGTCATCATTTCCAATTCCCCCATTCCACAACCATGGCGGCCGTTCCAACTCAACTCCAACTCGCACAAATCGTCACCATCCTCGGCCCCGACCAAGCTCTCTTCGAAACCTTAATCTCCCACCTCATGTCCGTCGCCAATGACCAGCGTTCTGAAGCCGAAGCCCTCTTCAACCTCTGTAAACAAACCCACCCCGACACCCTCTCTCTCAAGCTCTCCCACCTCCTTCACTCCTCCCCACACCCCGAGGCACACACCATTTCTGCCATCCTCCTCCGCAAGCTCCTCACACGTGACGATTCCTATCTATATATCTTTCCCTCTCTCTCTCACCACCCAGTCAACCCTCAAATCGGCTATCCTCAATGCCGTCATCAACGAATCTAACAAAACCATCACCAAAAAGCTATGCAACACCGTATCCGAGTTCGCCGGTTGCCCCGGAGCTGTTGCCGTTTATGTTCAATCGCATCAGTTCTGACAATCCTAAGCATAAGGAGAATGCGTTGCTGATTTTCACCCAATTGGCTCAGCATATTGGGGAAACCCTAATTCTGTATCTGGATACTTTACATTCGGTGTTTTCGGGGTGTTTGGCGACGTGTGTGAATCCAGACGTTAGATTCGCGGCGTTGGGAGTATCAGTTAATTTTATTCAGTGTTTGGAGAAGGCATCAGAGTGGGAAAAGTTTCAGAATTTGTTGCCATTGATGATGGAAACAGATCTCAAGCGAACAGATAGAGAGAGAGAGAATGAAAGATCGATGGTAGACGGGGGTTTTGGCCGGGGCAGGAGGGAAGTCGCTTGGGGATATGGCGGATTTGGGGTCGGCGAAAGAAATCCAAGGAGGCTGGTGGCTATGGTGGAGATGCGCCGGAGATGGGAGCCGAACTAGGCTTGAAGTTGGCGAGAGGAGGGTGATGGAGCTGGGGCTATGGTGGATTTTGGGAGATTGTAGCGTAAGAGATGATATATAGAGAGAGGGAGATCGTTGTCTGATAATAAAGTTGACCAATTCCTACTCCATCTTCATGTTGTGAGAAGAAGGAGATCTGATTTCTATCTTCATAAGATGCCCTAAAATGTAATGGTAAATTTGGAATTTAAAATAAATATAGACGGAAAATCTCACGGTAACCCCGTAAAGGGGGAGTCTCTTAACAAAAATCGAGTTTAAGGACCAAACACATTTTAAAAAAAAAATAGTGGGACCAAATGTATATTTTGTGTATAGTTCAGGAACCAAATAATTATTTAATCCTTTTTTAAACAACTATAATTTAAAATTTTCTAAATATCAAATGGGTAACAAATTTTACTTTAATTAGTTTTTAACTTCTTTAAGAAAATTTATAATTTAAAATTATAGTTTTAAACATAATATTAAATGTTACAAATAAATTTTAAAACAAATATATTAATTTTTATTAAAATGTTACATATTAAATAAATACTTTATACAAATTATACCAATATTATAATAGAGATAATTTGTTTTTCTTAATTTGTGTGTGAAATCAAACATGATGATTATTTAGGATCGGATGTGTATTAAATATTAAATACTCATTGGAACTTGCATCATATTTTGAGTCCTATTTTCTAAAAAAAAAAAACTTTATTTTCTTAAAATGAAATTGGTATATTAATAACTATTTATTTTAAATTTTAAGGCTTTATTTGGTGAAAATAAATTTTAGGGTTTTTTATGAAATTACAAAATTTGTACAAGGTTTATAATGAAATAAAATTGGCCACGTAGGATGCCACGTTGGCATCCTACTCAGCAAACTGTTACCATTTAACGGATTAAATGGACGGAGGGTTCTAATTGAAACATAAAAAATAGGTTGGGTTTCAATAAGCCTATAAACAATTGTAGGGGTTCAATTTGCAATACCTAAAATAGGTCGGGGTTTTTTATGCAATTATCCCTAAAAATATTCATAAATTGATAATTTAAAGAAAATAAATAAGATAGAACAAATCCATCCAAGCACATAACATGTATAGAATTATTTTCACTACTGAAAATAAAAATATTAGGTCTCGTATAATCCCAATCGTAATTTTGGAACCCAAAACGATAATTAATCATGCGAAAATGACTTAAAAATAGTTTAAAATTCATAAAGAATTTAAAAAAATTACAAAACAGTCCCTAACAGTGTCAAACAATCACAAAATGACAAAACAACCCCTATAAGTTATTTTTCAATTTTTAATAAATCAAAAAAGCATGTTTTTATACGCTGAAAAAACAAAAACAAATACTTTCAGACTGAATTGATCAAAACAGAGACCACCATTGGACTCAGAAGACCCAAATTTGTCTAAACGCGTCGAATGTGTCAAAATACGGTCGTCGGAAGACGCCGCACGCGCCCCACACGGCACTACCGCGATTGGGCTCCGCCAATCGCCACATAAGCACTGATTGGATGATGAGGCAGCCCTAAGGCTGACGTGGTGCTGATCATACTGATGACGTGGTTGATGATGTCATCATCTGGCTTCAAGAAAAGGTGGGTCCCACTATGCTAACGTGGCAACCACTTCGGCATTAACGGTTGACTTGTTGATCAATCTACAGTTGATTGGTTCATTGATTTGTCATTCTAAATCAGTTCCCACAACCCCCTATGAACTGTGAAAATGTAAGAAGCCTAAATTGGGGCATCTTCATCCTTGTGCATGTTATGTCCATGGTACCTCCAATAAGTTTGGAAAACTAGGTCTTGGAAGAAACAAGTGTGTTTTCATAAGGTATTCAGATACCACAAAGGGTTATGTTATGTACGGTGGAAAACCTAACGTAGAAATGACTGAATCAGAGTCGCGCAATATTGATTTCATTGAGAATGATTTCCCTCATATATGTGAAGTTAAGAAAGACTTTGAACTTTTTGAGATAGAAGAAGAACATATGACATCTTTTGGCGAAGGTGGGGAATTGCCTCAATCAAACCCAGAAAATTTGGTTTCGCGAACGTGATCTGCGAGCCAACTTCTCGAAGCCGTAAAATGTTCATCTTAAGTCCAAATTAAGTGAAAGAACACAATAGCTAGGATTCTCAAGAGAAAACAAGCAATTTCCAATGTAGCTGTGAATGTAGCTACAATGGGAATCACAAAAGTCAAAGATGAACAAAACAACGGAAGACTAATAATAAAACAGTGAACAGTATGCAAAAGATTACCAAAACAATCTACAAGATTATACTTGTAGACCTAGCCTCAAGGCTACAAAGATTTCACTAAAAATAATAATCATTTTACAAAAACAATTGTGAAACCGCTCACAAAAATATTCTCACAAGACAACAAGTCTTGGAGAACAAAAACCCCACATAAAACAGTGTAGACAAAACGTGGGAAGAAATAAAAACAACTTCCTAGAACTAAAACAGGAAGATAAATCTGAATTCCAGAATTTCAATGTTACTGCCGATGTTATAACATCAACAGCTTCAGACAATCTTCTGCACTTCAGGACTGGAATCAGGTTTTGAACTTTTTCTGGATCTGCTCACAACTTATGGCCTTTTAGACTCTCTCAAGCTCTGCACATAACCCGTATCCCAGCTCCTTTATTTATAGCATAGCGAAGACCTACACACACACACAAAAAGTCCACCTTCTACAAGGAAAATGATTAGCAATAAGGAAATACCAACAACTTACCAAATCTATGGAAGTAATTACCAAATATTAAAGGAGACAAGATTCACGGATTTGACTAGGATTCATAATCAAATTTTGTTTCCAAAAATGATGTACCATAATCTAATAAAAGATTTCGGTTCCAAAAATACCACAACTAAATCTAATTAAAGATGTTAAATCCTAAAATACAACAATCTTGACAAATATGAAATTTTGACCATGAAAGGGGAAACAAGTAAAAATAGGCATGGTCTATTTTACCCTTACATTAAGAATAAAATAAGTCGGTGGAAAGCCCTTACAAAGTACTACAATTATACATCATAAAACCACAGTTTCATAGAATAAAAACAAGTCAAAACAACATGCAAAGTTTCAGAAAAATCAATTTTCAACAAAACTAGTGTTTGCGATATTTTAAAAGTTTTCGAACGGATTTTAACGAAAATTTAGTATGTTGTTCGCCTCATCATAGGGAACTCAGACATATAAATTTTTCTAAAAAATAAAATCGTTTTTAACCTGAAATAATAAAACTCATTTGGTTCGTTATCAAGTAAAACTTTTAAACAAAAAAAAACATGCAATTCATGGCATAACGAAACGAGCAATCAAGCATATAGGCTCTGATAGCAATGAAGGTTATGTACTACAAGTTCGTTATCTACAACGAATCATGAGTTACCTCATGTGAACTTGAACGTTGAGCGAAACGGAAGACTTTATGTTTGAGCTACGATCTTCGTATGTCACGAACGTTGATCCTTCAAGTCTCTCTCGTCGGATTGATATCTTGTAACACGGTTATCAACTTATGGTTCACACCGCAAATCCAAGTTTCTCGATTGTTAGGCTAAATGGAGTATTTGACGAGATAGAATATAGGAGAGAGAAGGGGGCAGCAAAAGAAGACGTTTTCTTCTTAGGCGTGTGATTCAACTTAGTGTTTTATCCATTTAGTTACCATATTTATATTATTGTACAAAGAATTTATTTCTTGTAGATTAAGTTAAGTTAACCCCGAACCCTTTCGGATTAGGAAACTAATTAACCTTTAATAATATAATTACAGTTCATGTGAGTGGAAGTTAATAATCAGGCCACGAGCCCAATTGCTAACACACGTGAAAGCTTTATGTTAAATTTTTTTAGAAAAAATTACAAATCGGTACATCTTTTAAAACATGTTTTCAAATGAATCTAGTTATTTTTTGGACATATCTTTTAGGTACAATTTTGAGGCGAAATTACTTTTATAACCAATCTCATATTAGCTTTCAAATAGCACGTGCTCATCTTTGTGAACTGGTGAAACTTTTGGGGTCTGAGAATGGTGAGCTCTACTCGAGCACATTGGATTTTTGTTCCTTGTAGCATAGCGTTATAGTCTTTCTGAATAGTTTTCATAGCATATTACTCTGGTAATTTCTGACCATATTTTCTCTACTTTTATGTTCCAGTAGGCACAAATTATGCTAGGAATGGTTTAGCCACCTCAAGCGGTATGGTATTTTCCCTTGGCAGGAATGTTTATCTAGATTGATGTTGATTAATCTGTCCAATTAATATTGCTACCCTGTTTAGCTTCCTAACACAGCAACTGCACAACCACCTCAGCAAACAGCACAACCATTTGTAGACACCCCAATTTCGTACCCCAGGTATGTGACATGACATAAAATATCAAGACCTATTAAAACATTAACAAATGTCAAGTTACAGGGTCAAAAGTGCAAAATGACGAAGCAGGATGCGCAAAAGAATGAATTGCAGGGACCAAAGTGCACAAAAAATGGGAACTTTGAAAACTAGGCGCCACCCACATCAAAATTGGGCATGGCGCCCAATTTGGGCTTGATTGCTCCCAGTTTCTTCAACGATGCACTGTAGACTTGCCGTAATGTGCAATGTCTCCCGCGGCTGGTACAATTCTCCAATGCACAAGGAAGGAAATTTAATTCCATCGATGTCCTCAATTCTTCCTATAAATACAGGCCCCCGGCTCCTCATTCAGCACACCTTTTATCGATAAAAAATTCTCCGCGTCCTCGTTACGCTGGAGAAATATAGAGCGAAGTGAGATAGTGAGCGATCGCCTCAAAAAGCCTCGAAACCCTGCCAAACCTCCTCCAAACACAAAACCAACCGGTAGAAGTGAGCCTTAGCCCCCCAGCTAGGTATCCACCCTATTTCCCCGGTCCAAAAATCGTGGAAAGACCAGTTGCTCTGCTCGATTTAAAAGGCCAAATTAGCCAGAAATACGCCGTTATTCTGCCCGATTTCAGCCTACCTCAAGCAAACACAACAACCAAAATAAACAGTTACTCTGCCCAAATCCCAAGACCTAAAGTAACTTTCAGAAGCAGTCACTCTGCCCAAATTCACACAACACACAACACACAACAACAACAAAAAAGACTCCCTCTCCCTGAAGGACAGTGCGAGCACACCCTAGGCTATCAGTAAGTTTTATTTTAAGTTTTCATTTGTAAAAGTATTATTTTCAATCCGGCCCAATGTAGATATATAAGCAGTTGTGCTGCCCGGATTTAGTTAGGAAATAGTACTAAATAAAGCCGTAATTATGGCCAAATATTTTCAAGTATATTTGTAATTATTTGTAAAAGAGACAGTTGCAAGTCTGTAAATAATGTAGACAAATGGATGTATTTGTAGGCATTTAGTACTTTATTTATATGTTAAATAAATATAACAAAAAGCATACTTTAGCCAAAAACTATTTTGAGACCGAAAGGGCGAGTTAGGTGCCTAGCACCTTCCCAACTCGTAACTTAGCCTCCGGACCCGCTTTTATTATCTCTGGTTTTCTTTTTGGTTTTGCTTTATTTATTCCTCAAAATAAAGATGGCGCCTCTAAAACATTTTGGATCCAGTGGGGCCTCGCAACATCTTTCCTTGCACTTTCCCGTTTTCCCCTAAAAAAGGGAGAATGAGAATGGAAAGGTGATGCATTCCTATGTCCTGGTATCCCCTAAACAAGGGATAACTTGACGTAGAAAACTCAAAGCACCCATAGTGATCCGAGATAAGCCATAAGGCTATTTTCATAAAATCCAAGTGGGGGCGCTGCAACATTCCTTCCTTGCACTTTCACGTTTTCCCCTAAAAAATGGAAAATGAGAATATAATGGTGATGCATTCCTATATCCTGGTATCCCCTAAAAAAGGGATAACTTGACATAGAAAACCCAAAACTCCCATATTGGATCAAAATCCACTAAAGGCAACTGAGGCGCATTCCAACGCGCTATTCCGACAGCACTTCTCTCGCACTTTTGATTTCGTCCTCCCCTAGAAAAGGGAGGGTGGAACGAGAGCAGTGGATGTCACCGCATCCGCACGTACGCGCACCCCTATTCAAGGGCGCGCGGGGCGCGGGAGCATTACCCCGGGAACCCACACCAGTTCAGCAGTTTAAATATCCAGTCTACTCATTCATTGCAAGATCAAACTAGGTCGCAGGACTAGACAAGTGCATCACAGTTCTAGGATTTCTCGAGATTTTCGTTGAAATGTTACTATTAGTGTATATGAGAAAAGGAGACTTCTAATTTTTGATTTTTTTTTGTCCTGATGCCTAGCTTTGACATCAGTATTTTTTTTGATTTTTTTGTCCTGAAAAAACTGTCAATGCAGTGCTGATGCTAAGACTTAGTATCAACATTTTTGAAATTTTTTTGTCCTTAAAAAATTGTCAAAGCAATGCTGATGCCAAGACTTGGCATCATCATTTTTTGGTTTTTTTTTTGTTGTGAAAAAAACTGTAAAAACAATCCTTATGTCAAGCCTTTGCATCATCATTTTTTTTTTTTTTTGTCCTGAAAAAATTATAAAAACAGTGCTGATGCCAAGACTTGGCATCAGTATTTTTAGTTTTTTTTTTTTAGGTCGGATGACTTTTGTCTTAATTAATGTTATTTTTGTCATTAAGCAATCAATTTGTAGTTATATGAAATATCCAAAAAATTGATGGTCCTAAATGAAAACATATTTTTAAAATTATACCTACTAAAAATTTGTCTTTTTTTGTTTTTTGCCAAAAACCAATTGCCAAATCTGAAAGGTACTCCCTCCGTCCCTAAATAATCGTCCTAGTTGACCCGGCGCACAGTTTAAGAAAAAACAATTGACTTGATTATTTATATTGGTTTAATGTGTAGTTTCTTTTAAAGCTCATGTGTATGTGGCCAATAACTAAAGTAGAGTGAAAAAGTAATAGTAAAGTGGTAAAAGTGATGTTCTAAAAAGGTAAGTTTCAAATTTGACAATTATTTTAGGACAGACGAAAAAAGAAAGGAAAACGATAATTCAGGGACGGAGGGAGTAATATATATTGATTAATAAATGGGTCAACCTTGAAAATGCTATACTGTTTTGAACTGATTCACTAAATAAATTTTATCCGGCCTTGAACTATAAATTGTTGTATTGATAACTACAACTTTACGTGAATTCATTAAATTTGAACAAATGAATACTACATCGTTCTCAAAATAAATTATTTTTTTAAGATTTTCACACATGTTAAGGAAGTTAATTAAAAGACTCATCTACCCTTTTTCTTAATCTTAAAAAAACTTTACATATTCTTAATACGACATTTAATTAGAAAGTAATTAATATGAGCAATTTTAGCATAATTAATGTGGATATATTTGTCTTGAAATCCTAAAACATCATTTATTTAGAGACATTTTTTTGTTGTTGCTAATGAAGAAATTAATAAAAGTTTAGGAATAATGACATAATCTTTCCAATGATTGAATCACCTATTTATAGAGAGATTTACAATTAGTGTTACACTTGGAGTAGGGTACAAGAAACATATACAAGGAAGGAAACAAAATAAGGAAAGAACTCTACAAGGTAATTACCACTAATTACGAATTACAAATCAACAAGAATAGGGAAAATATATTATTCTCTAACATGCCCCCGTAAGATGGACGTCCGAGAGGAGAGACCAATCTTGTGTAGGAGTAGATGAAACCGTTGGCAAGCAAGAGGCTTGGTCAAGGCATCGGCCAGTTGATCGGCCGAGGAGACATGACAAACTCGCATAAGCCCATCCTGAACTTGTTGCCGAATAAAATGAAAGTCCAGGGCCACATACTTCATGCGTGTATGAAAAACCGGGTTAGAGCAGAGGCTCGTGGCGCCCACATTGTCACAGTAAATGACGGGTTGAGTCGAGGAGGTGAGACCGAGTTCGCCAAGAAGAGAGACAATCCACCTGACCTCAGCCGTAGTGGCAGCCACTGCCCTGTATTCAGCTTCAGTCGAGGAGTGAGCCACAGTGCATTGTTTCTTGGAGCTCCAAGAGATCGGGTTGCTTCCAAGATAGACAATATAGACACTGGTGGATGTGTAGTCATCCTTGTTACCAGCCCAGTCCGCATCAGTAAAGGCATGGAAAGCAGGAGGAGACTGACGATGAAGAAGGATGCCCGCATTGATAGTACCATAGAGATACCGAAGAACTCGCTTGACCGCATCCCAGTGCTCAGTGGTCGGTCGATGCATGAACTGGGAGAGTTTGTTGACAGCAAAAGCAACATCAGGCCAAGTAAGAGACAGATACTAAAGACTCCCAACCATTGCTCGAAATTCTGTCGGATCTGTGAGAGCAGTGCCCGCGTGAAGAGTCAAGGTGGGCAAGGTAGAAAGGGCGTAGCTACTGGGCGAGCATCAGTCATGCCTGTGCGAGCAAGGAGATCAGCTATGTACCCACGCTGGGAGCAGCAGAAGACCACTTGGGCGCTTAACAACTTCAACCCCAAGAAAATAGTAAAGATCACCTAGGTCCTTGAGCGAGAAGCGATTAGTGAGCAGAGATATGAAAGTCTTTACGATAGTAGGGTGGTTCCCAGTGATTATGATATTATCCACATATACAAGGAGATAGATGATGCTTCCCGTAAGTATGAAGGATGAACAGTGATGTGTCAGCCACCGAGTTATGGAAGCCGGAGGCAAGTAGAAACTGATGCAGCTCATTATACCATGCTCGGGGAGCCTGCTTAAGACCATAAATAGCCTTGCGAAGCCGACACACATGTTGAGGTTTGTCCTTATCGATGAACCCATGTGGTTGAGCCATGAATACCTCATCGGACAGGTTGCCTTGAAGAAAGGCATTGTTCACATCCAGTTGGCGAAGATCCCATCCTTGACAAACGGCCAGTGAGAGAACAAGACGAACAGTGGTCGGTTTAACCACCGGGCTGAAAGTCTCGACTACCTGGTCGCTGGTGAAATCCCTTGGCCACTAAGCGAGCTTTGTAGCGATTAATAGTACCATTAGCATGTCTCTTGATACGGTAGATCCACTTACATCCAATAATATTGCGAGCATTTGCTGAAAGGACCTGATAACAAGTCCCATTGCGACTTGCGAGCGAGTGCATCAAACTCTTCAGACATGGCCTGACGCCACTTCACATCCTTTAAAGCCTGAGTGACACATGTTGGTTCACTGTCCATTGCCAGTTGAGCCAAAAGACTCATTTTGGTCTTCGGTTTGAAGATGTTGTTCTTGGAGCGAGTAAGTATGGAGGAGGTACCAGCGGGCACAAGACGGGCACAAGAGCTGGGTCAGCGGGCGTGGGAACCAAAGTAGTGTGCACAAGACTGGCAGGCATTGCGTGATCCTCGGGTACGGTACAGGTTGCCGAGGAGGGCTGAGCAGCAAATATAGTGCAGTCCTCGAGTAGGGAGCTGGTGGCCGAGGAGGGTGGAGCAGCGGACACAAGACATGGAGCATGCTCAGTGGTATCCTTGGTCATAATAGCCGGTGTGGGAGGGTGGTTTATGGGCGAGCTGAGATCAACCAAATTCTGATTAGTGTCAGGAGCCACGGACAGAGAGGTACCGGAGCGGGCAGCAGACGGTGTGTATGAAATAGAGAGCAGCTCGTGTGGAGGGAACCATGGTTCACAGTTGTAGATAGCTGGGTGAACAGAAGGGGTGGGCGAGGTGGACATGGGAAAGGCAGACTCAATAAAGCGAACATGTCGTGAAACGAAGAGCTAGGTGATGCTTGGATCGTAACACAGATAGGCACTCTGAGTGAGCTAGTAGCCTAGGAAGACACATGGAGTGGAACGAGCAGCCAATTTGTGGGCGGAGTAGGGGCGAAGCCAAGGGTAGCAAAGGCAACCAAAGGCACGAATTTTGGAGTAGTTGGGCGGAGATCCAAACAATTTGTGGTAGGGAGATAGGTGAGCTAGGGTGGGTGTGGGAAGACGATTTATGAGGTAGGTGGCGGTTTGGAAGGCAAACAACCAGAAAGACAGCGGAAGAGATGCGCGAGAGAGGAGAGAGAGACCGGTCTCAACTATAAGCTGATGACGACGTTCCGGGAACCCATTGTGTTCCGGGGTGTGAGGAGGTGAGGTGAGATGAGTGATTCCATGAGTGGACAAGTAAGTGGCCAAGCCAGTGTCCCGGGCAAGTCCTATGTACTCGCCACCATTGTCAGAGTAAAGAGTGACAATGCGTCTTTTAAAATAGTTTTCGACCAGGGCTTTGAAGCGAGGAAAAAGAGTGGCGACCTCAGACTTTCGTCTGAGCGGGTAGAGCCATATGTAGTGAGTGTAATGATCAACAAATATGACATAGTATTTAAAACCATCAGCAGACAGAATGGGAGATGTCCAGACATCAGAGTAAATAATTTCGAGCGGGAAAGAAGACACTAAAGTAGATTGCTAAAAAGGAATTTTGCGACTTTTATTGCATAAACAATCATTACAATGTTTTTGTTTGATGCAAGTGGTGTCTAACGCAATGCCTAAACTAGATAGAATCTGACGCTGGATGGGTTCAGAGGGATGGCCGAGCCGATGATGCCAGTCATGATGAGAGACTTTAGAACCTACACAAGCAGAAGGGCGAGCAGGAGGAGTGATGGTCGGCCATTCATACACACCATCTTTAGATTGCCCGGTTAGCAGAATGATCCCTGTCCGTAGATCCTTCACATGAAAAGAGGTTGGTAAGAACTCAATAGAAGTATGATTAGAGAGACAAAATTGAGATATGGAAATAAGGTTCTTTTTCATGTTAGGAACGAAGAGAATATTATGCAAGGCAAAAGTGTGTGATGGTGTATGAAGGGAAGAGAAACTAGTTTTGGAGATAGGGAGCCCGGTACCATCACCAAGGTCGCTGGTAACATGATGAGACGCACCACTGTCAAGAAGCCAGCCCGGAGTCCCTGTGTCCGCAGAGGTAGCTAAATTGGCCCGAGGTGTCCAGTCACTTGGCGAGGAGGAAGTGGCAGTTTGGGTGTTGGTGGCAATCAGCTGGTAGATCGGACAGCGAGCAACCATGTGACCTTGTTGACAACAACCTTTACACTTACCAAGATACAGACGTTGTTGCCGAGGAGCTGATGCCGGAGCCTGTTGTGAAGGAGGCCGAGCATGTTGAGGTTGATTGGAAGCCTGGCGAGCATGCGAAGAAGAGTGCCGAGTATGCGAGTTGTTGTTCCTCGGAGTAGCAGGATTGACAGTGACCGAATGGGAGAAGGACGCGGGCTGAGATTGCTTCAGGACCAGCTCGCAGTTGATGAGTTTTTCATGAAGCTCATCAAAGGAGATAGGGGTATCACGTCCTTCAACCACATCTACTATGTGGCGGTAGTCATCATCCAGCCCACCGAGGAGGATCTCAATGAGGTCCTCGTGGTCAAGCGGTTTGCCCAGAGCCGCGAGTTCATCAGCCCGACTTTTGACAGACTGCATGTAGTCGAAAATCGACTTAGTTCCCTTGGTTGCTCGCTTGAGGTAATCTTTGATATGTTTGATGTGACCGCGAGTTGGGCGAGCATAGGTATGAGCCAAGATGTCCCAGGCCTCATGAGCAGTGGCGGCCTGTTGGATCAAAGGAACCAAGGGAGCAGACAGGAAGCCAACAAGAGCCCTAAACAGGAGTTTGTCTTGACGAATCCATGGCTGGTAGTGAGGGTTTGGGGTGGGAACGTCCTTGGAGGTTTGGGCATCCTTGGTAAGGACAGTAAGAGGCGGGCATGGGTGGGATCCATCTACAAATTTGTAGAGATCATAGCCAATGAGGGTGGCCTCAACTTGGAGTTTCCAAGCTATGTAATTAGTGGAGGTGAGTTTGGTGATGTTGTGGTGGGAGATGTTGATGAGGTCGAAGGTTTGAGTGGGATGAAGAGGGTTTTTAATGGTGAGAGAGTGATTTCCGTTAGCCATTGTAGAGGGTGGTTGGGGCGGCGGCTAGAGGAAGAGGAAGAAGGTGTTAGGAGCAGAGCTCTCATACATGAAAAAACTAATAAAAGTTTATGAATAATGGCATAGCCTTTCCATTGATTGAATCACCTATTTATAAGGAGATTTACAATTAGGGTTACACTTGGAGTAGGATACAAGAAACTTATACAAGGAAGGAAACAAAATAAAGAAAGAACTCTACAAGGTAATTACCACTAATTACGAATTACAAATCAACAAGAATAAGGAAAAAATATTATTCTCTAACAGCTAAAACATCATTTATTTCAGGACGAGGGGAATAGTTGTCTACAACTATTTTATAAATTGCATTGATCATCTAAAATAGCCCTTGGAATTCGAGGATTACTAATTAACAATATAAAGTCGACAATTCAAAGTATTTTGTGTGTATTATTAATGTAATATTCTATAATTAAATTAACTTTTTTATATTCACATTTTAATCATTTGTTTAAGTTTCATATATTACAATCACTAAAAAATAATATTCTCTCCGTCCCAAAATAAATAACATTTTAGCAACAAAAAATATGTCCCAAAATAAATTATTTTTTTTTGGATTTCAAGATAAACTTATCCACATTTTGTCAAAATTGTTTGTATTAATTATTCCATTTGTTTCAAAATAAGTGTTGTTTTAGTAATTCACACAGGCATATTAAGGAAATTTATAAAAAGACTGATATACTCTTATTTAAGTTTATTTAATGTAGTTAAGTTGCACTAGTATTTTCTTTTTCTTCTTAACAATTCCTTCTCTAACATCATTTAATTTGAAAGTAATAAATAAGGTCAATTTTGGTAAAATATGAACAAATGTTTCTTGAAATCCTAAGATGACATTTATTTTGGAACAAAAAACTTTGATAAAACGACACTTATTTTGAAACAGATAGAGTACTCTATAATTAAATGTTGTATTGCAAATGCTTTAATGCATTGAGAATATGAAAAGTTTTTTAAAAGAAAGAAGAAATGTACATAAGTTTTTTTTATAAACTTCCTTAATATGTTGCAAATCTCTAAAAAGTCATTTATATTTGGGACGGATGGAGTATTTTTTTTCTTCCCTTTTTATTGATTAGCTTCATCGTGTTGTAGCCATCCTTTTTTTTTTTGGGAAAATTACCAATATCACCCTTCAACTACTAATTGAAGCAATATATTTCTCAACTATAGAATTTTCTATAATCGCAACTTCTATTTAGGCATTGTAGTTTGAATTGACGTAAAATGTCCACCTAACACTCATGTGACCATCTTTAGTTATTTTTTACAATAACGCTCTTTTAGTCTCTCAATTGACTATTTTACTCTTATTGCTCTAAAACACTTTTTGTAGCTAAAATTGGTCAATATAAATAATTATTTTGGATATTATTATAAAAATAATACATAAATATGGTCATGTAAGTTTTAAATAAGAAAATTTCGTCAATTCAAACGGTAGTACCTAAACAAAATGTGCAATTTAAGAAAAATATTATAGCTTAGGAGGATATATTGCTTTAATTGATAGTAAAAAAAATGATAATTCAAACTTGATCCATAGTTAAGGGGGAATATTTGTAAGAGTATGTCTCAGTCATGTATATCGTTTTACTGATCTTAATTCGTAAGATGGAGCCACACTCTCTCACAGTTCAATCCACCAACATACGATGGGTCGGGTTATGAGGATCAATTTTACAAAAAATATACGTAAGACCATCTTACATATTTTTTGTCTATTTGTAATTACTTTTTTTCCAGATTGAAGGATGGATAAGATGTTACTCCTAATTAATGGGAATTTGCAACCATTTCTGGAAGAGGAGTATTGTTCATACTCCTCTTTATGTATTAAAGCTCGGTAAAAACTTAGGTAAGACGGTTTAACGATCATTTTTTGTAAAAAGAATCCTTCTTATCCGACCCAGCACATGTTAGTTGGCTCCATCTTATGAATTAAGATCCAAAAGACCGTTTTACAAGAGACTTATTCTTAAAGAAATAGGTACCTAAAGAGTACCAATATTTTGCATTAAATGAAATTCAATTGATGTTGTAGCTGATGTGATGAATTAATTTTGATTTTCTATTTTGCTTTTTCGTAATACATCACTTGCAACATTACATGACACTTCATTTCCTCTAAAAATTTGATACTCTTTAGGTACCCATAGTATTACTCATTTCTTGAACGAAAAGTTCCCAGTCTTAAAGTAAAATATTTGAGAAATAGACTTTATACTTGATGAGAACACAAGATCTCATAGATAGAATTTTGATATGAATGACATCGTGACCCAACGTCTTTGAAATGACTTGAACATTGGTATTGTTAATAAGGCCATAATTGGGTTGACTCTCAAATTGACAAGTCGAATTTTAGACGCAAATAACGAATCCACATTATTTGAATCTTGAGCTTTCAATCCAGCACACTCAATAAAACTCACATTTTTCTATTTGAAAAATCAACTCACTTTATTGATAAACTCAACTCTCCTTTATATAGGCTTACGAACCCTAAAGAAATACTTAAAAATAAATCATAAAACTTGTAGGAAAAATAAACCTAATTATAAGGAAACAAGAACCCTAGAAAATACTAAAACAATATAATAGTTAAAATCAAAATAAACCAACAATAAATCACGCTAACAGCCTAACCAGCGGAGGCGTACGCATCCGTCCTTTCTTCAATGTGAGCACGTTCAAGTTCTCCAAGCTAACAATTTGCTATCTTCCGTTAGGGGCGAGCAGCCCAGCCCATGAGCCCATACAGCCCACTGTGCCTATCTGTGCCCGACCCAAAGTGCTCGTGCCCATGGACTGATACATAGTGCTGGGCTTTAGGGATGTTAGATGCCCGCAGGCTCGGACACACCTGAGCCTTCAAGTTCTAATGCCCATCCAAGTCCGGCCCGACCCATCATCACATTAAGTTTTTAAATTTTAAATATATTATAAGATATCATTACTCTATTAGTGTCTATTAGTATTAGATATACCATATATAAATTTATATATAAACAAAATCACAAATTATATTAATTATATACTACTATAATATATTATACACTATCCAGATTAGTCAATATGGTGAATTAGTGATATACCAATAGGTCTAATACAAAAGGTCAAAACTCAAAAGGCAAAGTGAAAGTGTGAAACCCTAAATCAACTTGACTGCTAGTCTGCTACCTTCGATTCTTCAGTACCTTGACGGAATCGTGACCCTTCGGCAAAATCGTGACTTCCCGTTCCCAGTTCTCACTTCACCGCTGGGCTCGCTACACACTCGATGTTTATTTTTCTCTTTGCGAGACATTGCAGATCTTGTTATTGTGTTCATATAAGTTTGTTATGATTTGAGTTTGTTTTCTTGCTTCTTTATTGAAAATAGCATCTGAGTTTCAAATTTTAGGTGTTCATGATGTTTAATTAGGAGTTAATTGTCATATGTGTGTTGAGTTTGCAAGTCAAATGAATGATTTCAAAGTTTTTGGTCATATGTAATTTTGCTTAGGAGCTAATGAAATAATGAAAATACTTTGTATTAGTTGAATTTTGGTTCTTTATAGTTCTTTTACATTGTAGACAATCGGAGAGCCCATCTAAGCCCGTGCCCGTCTAATGCCCGTTCACTGATGCCCGTGGGCTTGTCTACGGTACTGGGCTTTTTAAAATGATGTCCGCTGCCATATGGGCCTATACTGGGCATTACCAATGCCAACGGGCTTAGGGCCCATGCACACCCCTATCTTCCGTAAGATAAAAACTTGTGTAATACGGTCTTACGGATCATAAATCCATAAAACGGAGCCCCAAAACTGATTAAAAAAAGGCTGATGGAGTAGATAACACATCAACAAAGACTATGTGTTATCTAGTAAGAAATTGGATCAAAATGTGAAAGAAAATGAAGGTGAAAATCGAACAAATTAGGCTAAAAACCGCAAATCAACTTGGATCCGTCTCAAAGCTCGCGGGTCGCGCAACAGGAGGAGTGCCACATGTCACCTCGCTGAAGGTGACATCACATTAATGAGATCTTTCTCATCTTGCTCTGGTGCCCCTGATCTTCTTACATTTGCTGTCGAAATTTTCTTCCTTTCAAACCTTGCAATTTAATCATCTGTCAGCTCCGTTAGTCCTCCGTTAGCTTCATTTGTCTTGTGATGTTTGATGGACTTTAACGAAATGATAAGTCACACATTTAAAGTCAAACGTGACATATTTAAAAGGCAAAAGTGACACATTTTAAGATCAAAAGTGGCACTATCAAGGGAAAAATTTATTATAATTTTCATTAAAATGCAAAATAATACTCTTAATACTAAAACATGATACTCTTAATACTAAAAAGTGTCACTCTTAATACTAAAAATGGACATTTTTAATACTAAAAAGTAACATCTTTAATACTAAAAAGTAACAAAGGCAAATTGACACTTTTAGGCCAAAAGTGACACATTTAATATTAAAATATGACACTTTCAATGTTATAAAGTGACACTTTCAATGCTATAAAGTGACACTTTCACCGTTTCATACAAAAGAAAGTGACGATTTTCATTTATAATACAAAGTAGCATTTTTCAAAGCAAAAGTGACACATTTAAGACCAAAAGTAACACGTTTAAGGCTAAAAAGTGACACATTTAAGGCTAAAAAGTAACAGCTTTTAAAGGAAAAAAAGTGATAATTTTTATTAAGAACGCAAAGTGACATATTTTATGCTGAAAAATAATACATTTGATACTGAAAAATAATATTTTTAATACTAAAAAGTGACACTCTTCATCTATATACGTAAGGAGTGATGCTGTAATTTTCAAAAGTCGAGAAACTGCACTAAGATTACTGAATCTTGCCCGTTTAATATGGATAGGTCCGATTACATGAGACCTACTCCTTTCGTAAATTGACACCGTGATTAATCACTCCAAGTTTCTAAAGAGTCTCTAAAGCTTTCAAACTCATCTCCAAGCTTCCAAACTTATCAAATAAGTCACTAAACTTGTGAAATCCCTTGCTAGTCAGTATCATACCATTACTTAAATAATAAAAAATGAAAGATTTAATTTAAGACTAGTGTAGGTTATTGAAATATTATACTTAGTTAATTTGAAATGGCCGGATTAAATAGCCTCTTAACCATTTTTCATAAGTCTTTTCTTTTCTGACAACACTACAATCTTGTTACTTTAGTGAATAATTGGTGATTTATTGCCCACTGGGACTAATGTTCTAGGTTTCTCTAATAAAATTTCATTTTAGTGATAAGCTTCTTAAAACTTACGAAAAATTGTTTTATTGGTATTTAAACGTTACTATCGTGCAACTATTTATTAGATGGAGGAAAAGGGAGTTCTTTTCCGTTTCTCTTATAACTCTTAATTTTAACAGCCTTTTATTCGCACTTAACCGTTAAAATAGGGCCTTTTATGTTAAAAACATATTTAACCATCAAGGCATGTAGAATACTTTTAGTCTCAATAATACTCTCTCTCGTAACATATTACTATTTGAGATGCACTTTTACTCTAAATGATCAACTTTCTAGCCAGTAAACTAGCTGAAAGCTTGGCCAGGCTTAAGGTTATACTTCATCAAGGATTGAAGGTAATGTGCTAGATTAGTAGATTGGCAGAGAGTTCTGAAGTTGTGAAATGGAAGTAGTAACTAAAAAGATCATAGTATTAAATAGCATAAAGTGTTAAACGCACCAGACGTCCATGTACAGTCATAAATTGGGTTTATTACTTTTTTGATCATCGTACAAATTAAGAGTAACCGATTTAACCAACAAACGTACAATATCCAAAATGTAACCAACGTACTCATGATTTGGGCAAAATGTGACCAATGTCGTTAATTGGACATCTAAATTGGTAACGGAGCTGCTGACGTGAACTAATGGGTATGTCAGCAGCTCTGCCAGCTCCAATATCAATTTTAATGTCCAGTTAACAACATTGGTCACATTTTGCCCAAATCATGAGTACATTTATCACATTTTGGATATTATAATTTTGTTGGTCAAATCGGTTACCTCAATTTGTATGATGGTCAAAAAAATAATTAACCCGTCAAAAATTTGAATTTAGTCCTTGTATAATGGAAATGCATGCATAATAGTTATTTAGTTGTTTTTGCACGCCGGTGGTCCTTGAGTTGGATGTTGTTAGAACTTAGAATATGGTTCATTAAGTGAGATTAAAGGGGGTCAGGTGGTACAAAATAAAAAGTTATGTGTGTTATTAAACCTTTTGGTTTTTTTTTTTTTTTTCATTTATGCTCCAAACCCTAAATGATGATGAAGTTTTTTTTTTTGGAGGAAAATTCAAATACAAAAAACACTCACAAATACACTTAAAATTCTGAAAATCAGTAACCAATTTTTTTTTATCGGATCTCAAACAACCATCAACCATTTACGTACAATTTCAAAAAGAAATCTTCCAAAAGTTCGTCCTAAAATTAAAAATACACACTCTTTAAATTATTTAACATATTTACAATTGTACAGTACCTTTTATCCAGCATATCCCAATCAAAACTAGTTGATGATTCGTTGCGAGTCATCACCTAACATTGTTTAACGGTCGCATAAAACTTCTTGTTATTTTTGCTTTTTATAAAGAAAAAACTTCTTTAGAAAATATTGTCAAAAAGACCCTTTAATTATGATTTGCATAGCCTGATTAGGAATTTGGGGCTTTAGACATATGCTAGCTTGGGGAAGGTATTGTTTGATGAGTACTTGAGTAGGTCTCTAGCAAGCGGTCTTACGGATGTTAATCGGTAAAATGTAGTCGTGTTGTTTTATAGCTCAGATCCGTCTTACTTAAAATTTTACAATGTTTAATAGCCATAATTAACTTGACGTCTTAATATTTTCAAAAATTAAAGTGCACAAATCGAGAATGATATTATAATACTAGTTCAATTCATGAAAAGCAAAGGCATGTTTTTATTTATTAGGAACATAATTCCATTGCATGCCATCGTACTAGCAGAAGGTAAGACCTCCTCAGCCTTCATACTCCTCCCATTTATACTTGATAGGCACAAGACAAAGGGGGAACTTTTTGTGAACAGTCAAGCCGGCCTCCTCTTCCATGCTGATGTCTTCAATCTTCAACCCTGGTGGCAATTCCCAATCAAAAGAATGCAGCAAACTAGCCAGCGTAAATTCCACCGTAGTTGTACCCATTGTTAACCCCGGGCAAATCCTTCGCCCAGCCCCAAACGGCACTAACTCAAAATTTGCACCTCTGAAATCTATCCCATTATCCTCGAATCTCTCTGGATAGAACTCTTCAGGATTCTTCCAAATGTTTGGATCTCTTCCAATTCCCCAAGCGCTAACAAGGACCCTCGTTTTGGGGTAAACATCGTAGCCTCCGATCTTACAATGGCGCATCGTTTCACGAGGAAGTAGGAGCGTGGCTGGAGGGTGGAGCCTCAATGTCTCCTTCACAACCATCTTCAAGTATTTAAGCTTATGAGTCTCATTCTCATTTACTCTTGGTTTCCTCCCAATCACACTTCTAACTTCAGCTTGCACCTTCTTCATCACTCTAGGGTTCCTGGCAAGCTCACTCATTGCCCATGCAATTGTGAGGGAACTTGTGTCAACTGCACCAATAAATATATCCTGCAATTTTGCACAGATTATTAAATCTGCTAGCTATGAAAACCATAAAGCTTTTTAAGGAATGGTGCTTCAAAAAGCTCTATTTTATAGAAACTCGCAAAAGTCCCCAACAGAAATTGATAAGTTGATACTAGAAGTTACAACGTATATACCATCGTCTCCGATTGGAGTTTAGATATCATGTATCACACAATGTACCGTGTATCCCTCCCTGTGTCACCAAAACCCACAACCCTTGTTCAAATTTGCTTAGTGACACAAGGAGCGATACATTATAAGGTACTTTATTGACACAAAACGAGTGTTGTTTTTCGAATGTAGTACTTTATAAGGAATAATTATTTTTGTATGAGGTTACTAAAATTTGTTTTTCTATTATATCCATATGTACACTTAGAATATCAATGTATAAATATTAAGATGTTTATGTATATGTACTATCAAAATTTCCTAGATAAACGTTAACCTTTTTTTTTAATTTCTCGCAAAAAATTAAATAGGAACACTCAAATAGGGGCGAAGGAATACAATCTAATCAATTTGAATTACTTTGTAAACTTTTTAAAACTTCATTTCGCACTCTAAGTGCTCATAAATATTCAGCGCCGGCCTGAGATTCCGGGGCCTAGGCAATCATAAAAATTGGCCCAACATACACGTGTAAAAAAAAATCTACATTGTAGAATTAACGACTTAAAAAATATCAAACTTAATATTGTTTGTATATCTATATACTAATAAAAAATGAAACGGTGCGAAAATAAAAGTTACTTGTTTGCATTCTTCACCCACTCCCAATTGTTTTCTTCTTCTCAATGGCTTCATTTTGACAATTATATTTTTTATTTCACTTATTGGGAGCCGTCTACATACTTTTTTACTTATGTTTGTTGCCTCTAAAAATAAGGGAATAACACATCCGCACATTGACTTTAATTTTCAAATAGACATATTATATACTCCCATGTTCCTAAATTATTTTATTTCTTTCTTTTTTTCGTCCGTCCCAAAATAATTATTCAATTTGAAACTTACTTTTTTAAATCATCACTTTTATCACTTTACTTTTACTTTTTCACATAAGCTTTAAAAGAAACTACATATTAAACAAATATAAATAATCAAATCAATTTTTTTTCTAAATTAATGCGTCGAATCAATTAAAATGATAATTTAGGAACGGAGGGAGTATATAGTACTCCATATCCTAAGCGAGATTAGGATTTAGGTACCGTTGAAATTTTGGGGGCTCCGGCAGTTGCCTAACTGGTCTAGGCCCACCTGTAAATATTCTTCCGATGAGGAACTCCCTCCGTTGCAAATAATAGTTGTAATTAGACTTTTTTCAAGTCAACTTAGAAAAGTACTTTTAGTTCTACTTAACTCATGTTATGGTTTTATTCTTTACTTATAACTATAAGTAAATGATAAATGTTTGTTTATAACGAGGAAAATAATAAATATGATAATTTCAAAAAGTCAATAAATTGATTTTTAACAAGTGAAACTGCAGAATTTTTTGGGTAGTTATGAATGATTAATGTATGTTTATTTGACATGAAGAGAAATAAAATAAAAGACTTTAAAAGGGATAGTATTAGTAGCATACCATGAGCAATGACTTGATATGATCCGTAGAGAGACGAATCGGGCCGGTTTGATCTTTTGATAGTCTAAGCAAGATATCAACTATGTCTTCGTGCTCGGCCTTTTGCCGGTCCGGTCTAAGGTGTTCTTCAATAACTCTTTCAAAGAACCCATCTAAGTTATTAAAGCATGCGTCAAGCCTTTTTTGAAGACCCATTAACACATCAATATACCACCCAAATCTAGGAAAGAAATCTGAAACCCAAAAACTGCTCAACATAGCCATGGATTCATCTACAATTTCTTGAAACTTTCCACTCTTAAATTGCTTCCCCTCATAGCCCTTACCAAATGCAATTTGACAGATAATTGCATTTGTGAGATCAAAAACCTTCTCGCTCAAATTTATGGAATTACCCTCAACTTTGGAGAGAGAATCCATAAATTTTGAAACCTCAGCATCCCTAACATGCGAAAATGATTGTACTCTTTTGACCGTAAAAAGCTCAATGACACATAATTTGCGCATATCTCTCCAGTATTCGGTGTATGGGCCAAAGGCTATGTCAACCAAATCATAGGAAAGTTTCTTTGTGCCATAGGAATTGGGCCTAGAGCAACATTCAAGATCATGGGTTTTCATCACTTGTTTGGCCATCTCGGGAGAGGAAACCACGAGGGTGGGAATTTGGCCCAGTTTCAAAAGCATGACAGGGCCATGTTTTTTTGAGAGCTCCCATAGGGATTGGTGAGGAAGCTTTCCAAGTTGGTGAAGGTTGCCAATGATGGGAAGGGTTGGAGGGCTCGGAGGGAGATTGCCTGCTTGTTTTTTCCTTTGATTGATAAGAAAAAAGAGAGAGATGAGAGGGAGAGGGAGAAGAAGAAGAAGCCATGGAAGAGAGTAGAGAGATCTTGATGAGAACTCCATGAGTTGTTTAGTGGTTGATTTGGAATTTATGACAATGGCAAAGTGCTTAGCGCATTCATTCACTTTGGACTTTGGATTATAAAGCGGTATCTTTTGGAAACGCTACATGTATTTGCCATTCCCTTCTTTAGTAGCTACTTACCATATAATTATATAAAAACGGGAATGCCACCTTTTTTACCATTGTATAAATTGAGAAAATCTAAATTGATCAACGACTTTTCATAATGACAAAATTAACCAATCAACTTTTAATTTTTGTCACCAAATTAACCAACCAAACTTCGTCAATATATTCCTTTCATGGCAATTTTTCTTTCATTGGCAATTGGTTGGTTAAACAAAGTTGGTTGGTTAATTTGGTCGTTATGAAAAGTGGTTGGTCAAATTCAATTTCCCCAATTTATACGATGGTCAAAAAGGTGATATTCCCTTTAAAAACTCGTTATTAAGGCAAAGTCAAGATTGTATCTATCAACTATAATTGCCTTTTTTATTGTTAAAATAGAATAGAATACATATCTCTAACCACACGTATTCCTACAAATTAGTGTCATCTTTTCAATAAATCGATTAACTATTAATCTATATGATAAAATATATTAGAGTTTAATTGGTGGCTCTGATCGAATTATGTTAAACATAACTAACGATCCAAATTGATTCGTATTTTACTACTTTATCCTTACTTTTTCACCATATTTTAATTATAAGCCACATACACATATGCTTTAAAGGAAAGTACACATTAAACCAATATAAATAATCAAGTTAAGTTGTTGTTTTGTTTTCTTAAGTTTTGTTTATCAACCATTTAGAAATATTTCAAGCGGGGCACATATACTAGTTATTACTAAAACAGAAGGCCCTATTGCCAAATGACGACTTTATGTGGAAAACTATTTAAGATAAAAATCTTAAATTTAATTTGATAAGAATCATAAATTTAATTAGATAAGAATTCTAAATCTAATTAGATAAGATAAAAATCAAAAACTAATTTGATAAGATAAAACAGATTTAGGATATAGTTTTATAGAGATTTACGAATAAAAATAATTTGTCAACTTCCTGTAAAATGAAAAAAAAATTTTGTTTTATTTTTTTCAAATATAGTTTAATTAAACTAGATTTTATCATATATAATTTATATAAGTTTAATTTAACTAAAACTCTTCAATTTCCATCTCGTTTCATTTTCATACTATTTAATTTATACAAATTATTCTCGGCGCAATTTTATGTTATTTGTTCTTCTACTAATATATTTTCATTAATTATTAATTACTAATATATTACTAATCTATAACTATTACTAAAATAGAAACCGATGTGTGACATCTTTTGTAAAATAGCTATCACGTGTCAATTTTCTATAAAATAAGACAAGATTTGGCTTTTGTTTTTTAAGTATAGTTTAATTTAAAACTAAATTTAATATATATTTAATTTATACAAGTTTAACTTGACAAAAACTTGTTAATTTTCATCCATTTTCATCTCCTTATACTATTTTATTTATACAAGTTATTTAGGAGACAATTTTATGTTAATTGTTTCTTCTATTCATTTAGATCATTAATTATTAATTGAATAAAAAATTTCATCAACTGGCGGTGTAGAACCTTTTTTACACAAGTGACCCTTGAATCATGACTTATGTCAATTACAATCTTTGTATTGATTTATTTAGATTTTATTGCTAACATGTAGTGTTCAAATGTCGTTTGTATAAAAAAAATTCTAGACCACAGATGGATAGAAATTTAATATTATTTTAGTTTTATTCAAACCATTTTAATTATTTATAACAAGTTTAAAAAATCATCTTGTTATAAATAGCTTTTATGAATAAAAATATTATTCGAACTATGTATCACACTGGCATAAACTAGTACATGAATAAGAGAGCATCTTTCCTTAAAAGTTCCCTACCCACTCTTTTTTCCATCACCATTTTACTATAATTTATTTCCTAAATAACATACTAGATACCAACACAGAAATATACGTGTTGAATACAATGAGAGCGGGTATTAACAAATACTCTCTTTTTTTCTTCTTCTTTGTTTAACACTAGATTCTTTAAATTAAATATTTTAAAATACTAATATGATAGAATTTTTTTTGGAACGAGGGAGTAATAAATTATTTTGGTGATTAATGTTCATATTAAGTTGTTTAACAATATAACTTTTTTAATTACTTTTCTACATAATTTTCTAATTCATAAAGTATCAAACAATGTTTTTTTTTTACTTTCCACATTAACAACATAACTAATCTTGTTTTTTTAAAATGTTTAATCAATAAAATTCATAGATTCATGTTACATACTTCCTCCATTTCAAAATTATTATCTTGTTTGATCTGGTACATGTATTAAAGAAAACAAAATTGATTTGATTATTAATTCATGTTTGATGTGTCCTTTAAACCCCATACGTGTATGTGACCAATAAATAAAGTACGATGAAAAAGTAATGATAAAATGGTAAAGTGTTGTCTAAAAAAGAAAATTTCAAACTAAACAACTAATTTGGGATTGATAAAAGAGGAAAAGATGACAATAATTTTGAGACAATGGAAGTAATTAATAACTAATATTATAAAATATATTTTATGTCAAACGCATTTTTAGAATGCATGTGATCGTTGCTTATTGAAATAAATAAATAATACAATAAGACTTAATTAAAAGATATAATTGTAAATAGTAAATTCATGTTTTTATATCATATGGTAAAGTCTTAATACCTTTTGTCTACCAATAGCAATTGATTTTAAATATAAATTTTGAATTGATTCCAACCGATAATAATCGTCTAATGCCTACAATATTTTTATTATTAAATTTATTTTATAAAAATTATTGTTTAAATTAAATTAATATTTTATTATAATAATGAAGTATCACATATTATATAAAATATTGGTAGTTACTTATTTTAATGAATTAACTTTTTATGATGTAACATGAAACAAGTCATAAACATATGATCGGGAAAAATATATCCATTAAAAAAATTAAATAGAAAAAAAAAGTTGTGTTCGTTGATGTGTTAAGAATTAAAAGTAATATGAAAATTAGAAATATATTGTTCAACTTCTACTGACAAGTGATTAGTTAAGAGGTAATTTAGATCAAACATACCTTAGTTTAAAGTAATGATTAATGCTGTAGTGGATAAGTAAAAAAATATAAGGAAAAAACTCTCTCCCTAATAATAATAGGAATAGATCTCTTGTGAAACTGCTTAATTTGGAAGACGAAACTTCACTCTCACAGCTTTAGCCTACCAACACACGATGGATCAGGTCAAAAGCATCCGTCTTATAGAAAATACATAAGTAAAGTTTTAATACATTTCGTCTACCAATGACAATTTATTCTAAATATTAATTATGAATTGATTAAAATCGATATTCAATTTAATACCAACAATAATATTTTTTTTCAATATATGTTTTGGACAGAACAATTATTTAGGAATGGATGGAATATTATTTTTGTTTGTTTAAATTAATGTGGGTTTGATTGGTTATTTAGAAGAATAGAAGAATTGGTGGTAAATTTTAATAAGAGTGGGTAGTGAATTTATTCGTGGTAATTAGTAATTTAAGTTAGCGGTAATTTTGGTAATCTGAAAAAGTGTGACAGGGTTTTATAATTAACTCAAAATATTTAAATTAAGTCATTGATGACAACGTCAAATACATCCGATATGAATTAATCAAAAAAATTAGAGTAGGTGTTATACCCCTACAATCTTGGTTATAAAATATTAATTAGCATTAATTAATGTTATACTTGCTTTGAGTTAAATTAATTATTTGGACCTATTTAGTAACAAATTTAATTAGGTCGGACTTGGTCCACTTTGACTAAGATATTAATATTTATTTAATTAAGTTCGGTCCAGTACGATCAACTATAGGTTTTTTTTTTCCGATTAGGGTTGGAAAAACCGTAATAATTTTGGGTATAAAAGAAAACTTTAGGTTTGTTTATCCCTTTGAAACCAAAAAAAAAAAAAAAAAAAAGGCGACGACGACAGTAGAGAGAGAAGGTGAGACAGCAAGAGAAGAAACGACAATTATTTCTAGGTAAACAAATCGGTTCTCATTTATCATTTTGTGAATAATACTATAATAGGTAGTAAGATATGTGTATAACAGTTTAAGGCTAGATTGTGAAATATGACGAATCTACTGTTGATAAGCACTAAACTGATACTGTACATGTAGAGCAAACGTCAAAGATCAATGAAAATATATATATATTTATGTTGATCTCTAACTTTTGCTTTACATGTACAGTATCAGTTTAGTCACGTACAGTATCAATATAAGACTAGATTGTGAAATATGACGAATATATTGTTGGTAAGCACTAAACTGATACTGTACATGTAAAGCAAAAATTAGAGATCAACGAATATATATATATATATAGAATTATTTAAACATATTAAAAATCTATTTACTTAGAAGTGGTGTGTGTTGTGCATGTTTATAGTTTTGATTCAAAGTCAAAGAACTCTATTAAATTGAGGAATGACAGTATGGTAGAATTGAGCTATACAAGAGATAAAGACAATTAAACAAGTCACAGATTATATATATGTATCTATAATTATCGTATATATACATATGTTACAATAAATCCGAAGACTTAAGATGTTAGGTAATTTAATTATTAAGGTATTAGTTGGTAACCTTATCACGTTAATTTTTTAGAACTTGGCAGGTAAGCTTAGAAAGATCATTGGTATACGATATATTTGCTAAGCATATTGAGGTAAGAAATTATGTTTCTTTTAGGTTCTTTTACAAAAGTATTAAAAGTATTTTTTTAATTGTTAGGCTTCTGCTGATTTTTTGAACTACGTTCTTTCATTTGTTATGTCCGACCTCATATCGGTAATTGCTTTGATTTCATCGTGTGCTTTTGTTGTATATCTTCGTTATGATTTTGTTTTCGTAATTTCATCTATTAACTTGTTTTACATAAAATACATTTTCATATCGAAAAGCTTCTTCGTGTTTGTAAACTTTATCGACATACTCATTTGTATCAAAATAACAATTTGCAATACAAGTTATGTTTTGATAGTGATATATTTATAGTACTATCTATGTTTTGAAAATATTTATAATCACCAAGTATAAACAACTCGTCACGAAGATTACATGACAATCAATGAAATAAATGAAATTGCACCACCTGGCCCGTGAGTGCGGTAATTTGGATGTATCATAAAAATGTACCCTACTGGGATTTGTGTATCCTTCAGGAGATTCGCGTACCTTTCGAGGGATTTGGTTCCTGGTCAATAGACCCCTTACGTGATCTTAATAAATATATTTGATCTTTGGTTGTTACTAGTTGGTATGAGACGGTCAATAACGACAAACTTATTCGATCCGTATTTTTTTTTTGTGAACTCTCCATTTAAAAAAAGTTTTAATCATTCGATACATATCTTTTTGATTTGTAAGTTATCAAATATTTTGTTATGATACTCTCTCAAATGTCTTAACTCTTTTTTACATACAACATGATTATTAAGGGTGAGCAGGGCCCGTTAATGCCCATCAAGCCCGTTTGGGCCTACATAATCTTGGGCTTTAGATGAGTCAAATGCCCGTTCTTGGGCATATTATCCTCTTCTATGATAACTTTTTAAATTTTTTTAATTATAGATCTTTGATAAAATCCTATATATTTAATTTATGTGTATTATACTATTACTATATTTATATATTATAAGTTATAAATTATAATCTATAAATATAGTAATAGTATAATACACTTCAACTAATAAAGTTATTGCTAAAAATAAAAACCTAAAAGTCAAACCCTATTATTTTAATAATTAATTACTTAATCATCTATACATCTATTGATATTCTATTCTCAATCTTATCACATGCAAGATTAAAATTTGACATCGGTAATGTCGAGTTATATGAATCCGTTTACTACATACTGAATTTATATTTTAACTTAGTTGCTTCTCTTCTTTTTCTTTCACTTTGTACGTGTTTTTATTTCAAATTTGCAAGTATAATAGTTTGAAAAAAAAGTTAATGGCAATGAATTGATGAAAGTGAGACCCAAAGTTTGAATGAGAAAACAAGTAAAATTATTTAAAAACATAAATAAATAAATTTGAAGCCTAAATCAATGAAGCCGTCCACTAATGCCCGTGGGTGATCAATAATACTGGGCTTTTAAATCTAATGTCCGCTGCTTGATGGGCCCATACTGGGCATTGCCAATGCCCGCGGGCTTAGGGCCCGTGCACACCCCTAATGATTATTATTTGAGTCACCTCTCTTTAGAAACCGGAGGGGCGACGTATGATCTTACTGACATTTGTTCGCTCATTCTTCACATCACTCTTCTTTCAAGTTGAAGAGATACGAGTGAAGAGATCAAAGTTTTTAAGGTGTACCTTGATGATTTGAATTTTAATAGAGACATAGTCAGATTAGTAGAGTTTTGTTTCGTAATTTATTTTGGATGAATGTGTTTTGAATTTGAGACTTTTGTAATTCGAGTTGGATGACGTTTCAATTTAGGCTTTACTTAAGTTTGATTTTGTAGTGACGTGGCCAATACTGTGGGACCGCGATATCGGTAATGAGTTTGAGGCGTTACAATAGATCTTCAACAACACCGTTTTACGGATTAATTCGTAAGATGAAGCTTTACCCTCTCACAATTTAACCCACCAGTACACGATGAATTAGATAAAGATAATATGTCTTACAAAAAATATACATAAGACCTGTCTTATTCAAGTTTTTGTCAAAAAAAATATTAGTGACTTTTTCGTCACACGCAAAGTGGATGCATTCGCCCAAATCTTATACCGAGAAATCATATGGACTGTAGCTACGGATGTTATTATAGATATGTTTTGCATAGAAAAGTTCCGTCGAGAATGTTGTCTTTTCTCTTAGCAGTTAGGAATCATGGAGTTAAAAGATGTCACCGACTTGCAATTTCCAATTTTAGTTTGAATATAATTATATACACAATACACCCTTGAAAATGATGGTGCGATGGCATCTTTTCTTAATAAGATAGCGTGCAAGTTTTCGTAAAAAAACTTGGTTTCACTAAACCTATGTGTTGAAAAGGATTGCTACTAGATCCAACCATAAACTCATAATTCTTGAATTGTGCAAGGATGGCCCTTTTATAGTGAATTAAGCTAATGATTAAATGATTTATCTTCAAGAATCACGAGTTCATGATAATTGAACCAATAATTTGTTGTTTTTCTAAATTAGTGTATATTCTTAACTTCTTATATAATTCATCGTGGAATTCATTCATCGCTTTATGTGACCAAAGTTGTTTTGTTCTTTGTGTCATACCTCACAAAATATTAGCAGAATCCTCGTGTTATCAACAAACATTCAAATTTACGGATTTGTTTTCAACTCAGAAGAAGCATGCTAGGGCCATATTTTTTTTAAGAGTTGCCTCTATGAGATGACGAAGGAGGGTGAGTTGAGGTAGGGATGATGGTAATAGTAATATACAACCCCCAAAAATAATACATTTGAAAATCAAACCTTGGATTGAATAATTTATATGAAAAAATAATAGGTGACAAGTTTTATTAAATTGATACCTAATTCAAGAAACTTATATTTACCATGATTTATTGTGGTCTTAACAACCTTGAAGTTGTTTCAAGTTGAAAATTAAATAATTTATATGAAAAAACGAACGTTGTAAATAAACTAAATTTATTTCAAAAAGCTCCTTACGTTGTCTATCATATACTTTGACCAAATCAAATAAGGCTATAATACAAATTAGTTTTGGGCTTCGAAATTGATTGAATATACGTAGGACGTTGGCATGTAAAATGCATAGGACGGGGCCGATCACAGCCCTTTTTCTTTAGGACAGGACTTTTTGGGGGCCGGGCTCAGTGGGCTACTACAAAAATTAGTGCCGGTCAAGAGTTGAAAATAAAATGCCCTAACCCAATCTTAAGCTCTATTGGGTTTATGGCCCAGAACCGGGTCTACGGGCTGAGCTTTGGGTGGAATAATAAGGGAATAATTATGAGCCGGTACACTTTCATGAAATTGTAACCGCTACAGTATTTCTTTTTGTTTTCAAACACATAAGTCCATTTTTGTTAATTTTTTCCAAAAATGCCCACCATTCTCAATTTCTCTCGTTCCCCCTTTCCTTTCTTCCTCTCAATTAATATTGCACAGTTGATACCTTCAGTCCAGACCTCGAGAAGATTAAGCAAGCCTTTCCGATCATATCCAGTAGATGAAGATTGAAATAGTGAGTCCTTTTCATTTCATGGGTTGCATATATATATATATATGTATATATACACCCACTTCAACTCCTACCAAGACATCACATTCTTGTGTAACGATGGAATCATCAGTAATGTATGTGACACTACAAGTAATGTATCTAACACTACAGATGTTGATGTCACCAACTTTTTCAAAAATTGGGGGAAACTGTGGTCTTCAATATTAGGGAGTGTCACCTACCTCTCTTAGCAATTCAAAGACATGGAGGCCTACTACGGAAGCAACCGAGTAACCTTATACGCAATTATTTTAGTAGTCCATGGTCATTTATCTATGTTGTCTTAGCCATTGTTATGTTGGTGCTCATAGGATTACAAACAATGAGGCAATGACACTCAATCGAAGGCAACGATGCTCACATCTTGATAGATCTTGTGAGCATCGTTACCTCCGATGTGGGCGTCGTTGCCTCCGATGTGTGTGTCATTGCCTACGATGTGGGCATCGTTGCCTCTGATGTATACGTCGTTGCCTTCAATGTTGACGTTGTTGCCTCCGATGTAGGCATCATTGCCATGACCAACACACGACATGTTCAAAACTTCTACCTCTTCCCCAATGGCACAAGAACATATGTCGTAAATTTCTCCTCCTGCTTCTTCCTCTTCCATTAGTCTCTTATTATTGTTATAACAATAATAATGCCTTGTCGACCGATGTGTTTTTCGTGCTTGTTTTGAAGTTGGTAGGTTTGTAATGAGTGCATTGATATTGGCTAATAATGAATTTTGAAATCCGCAAGATCTTGTGATCTGATGATCAATTTGGAGATTCTCGACGAGGATAACCGAACAGAAGCTAACATAGATGCACATTGCACGGTTTTGAACTTACGACGCGGGCTTTGAACTTACGACGCGGGGTTATGAACTTACGACGTGGGGCTTGAACTTACGACGCGGGGTTTTTGGTTCTCTGTTGTTGGGTTTTATGAAGAAAAAAAAATGGAGACGATAATAAAAATGATGCGCTGCCATGGCATCGAAAGAAGACGAACTGGGTGATCAATGTATAATAGCTTTGAAGAAGAGAAGTTTTGGGATATTGGTCAAAGAAGATGAACTAGGTGACTTAACTCGGTCACTTTCATAATATTTTGACAAATGTTATCAAATTTAGTTTTGTTCCACTTCTTAAGGCAATGCTTAAGAGCATCTAATTTCTTACATCCTTTTCTCCATTGCCAATTTTCTTGGTAAGCCTTAAACCGAGCAGCCCCTCTCCTCTACTTTTAGTCGAGATCTTTGAGACTGCAAAGCGTAGTTTTGGGCGAGGATTTTTGCATTGCAATGCCCAAAATTTTGATCGATGCCCAAATTGGGACAGTAGCTTTATATGCGCGTTTTTCTTCATTAAATGGTATCTTCGGCATTTTTCCCCCAAAAGTGTGTATTTTAGCGATTGAAAATAAATATATAAAACTTTTTCGGTTATAATATCATGACAGTGGATCGACTCAGTTATCACCCAATAATAATTGTGTTCAAGTGCACTTTGCAAAGTTTTCAACTGTTTACTCTCCTATTTTTTTTTGGTGAAAGTTATGCCCGAACCCTTTTTCCAAAAAAAATTAACCCCTCCAGTACCTCGCTTTTTTTTCAACGAAAAAAAATCATTTTTCAAAATATTGTTCCGAAAATGTCATCGTCTTCTTTAACAGCTCCGGCAAATACATTGAATTTGAAATTCACCATTGTAGGGTAATGAAATAGGGATCGACTTGCTCGATCAAGTCGAAGGGGCAGCGCCCTTTCGTGGGGATTCGGGTGCAACGCCCCCTAAAGGTAAACATTTTTTTTCTATTCATTAAATATGAAACTGTAATGGATCGGTGCTAGGTTGATGAATTTTGAAGGAGATGAAAGAAAAATGTGGATGATATGGTCTGGTTCATTATCATTTTGTATCGCGATGTGAAAATGGATTTGATAATATGTTATGTATCGCGATTCAAAAATTGTTTCATCACGGTGCAAAAAGTGGATTAGATAATTAAGACTTATGTGTTGCGGTTCAAATATTGTTTCATCGCGGTGCAAAAAGTGGATTAGGTAATTAAGACTTCCGTAGCGCGCCTACGGTTCATTTAGGATATCATAGTCATTTTGCCACCAAAATTAACTTTTTCCGATAGAAAAAATAAGTGGGTACTTTAGCGATTAAATTTTTCAGAAAATTGACCGACCCACAATTTCTCCATTTTTTTTAACTTAAAAAAAATACTTTAATAAAATTGTTCCTAAGATGCCCCCGGCTCTCATCTAAATAGTTAGAATCATCACCTTCGCCTTCCACCTTCAACCCAGGACGACATTGCCTCTTTTTCTCTCATCCTCCTTAATTATGTTTCTTCTTCAACTTCGTCTTAAAACATAATGATTAGATGGCTCGTACTGTAATTAAATCTAGTGGATGAGAATCTGTAGTTTCTAACGCATACTCATTTCAGACATTTGTTTCTAGTCAACGAGAATCTACAGCTTCCATATATTGGGTTATAACTTAGCATACGTATCAAATTCCAAAGGCTAAATAGTTTATGTCGGTGCTTTAAAGTATTCGTAGGGTGCCTAACCTGTGTTTACGAAATATATAGACAAATAACTCAAAGAGACGAACCAACTCAAAGGGAACACATGTAAAATTAAACAGCTTGGGCAAGTTTTTGTTAAAAGGTAAAAATTAAATAGTTCAAAAAATTTTGCTGGAGAGGTTTTCTTAGGTAGAAAACGAAGATGATGGGCTTTATTTTGAGGGCGCTAAACCCTACTGGACCAAAGGCAATTTTCTTAAAATTGTTAATGATGATGGACGAATTTTCTAATCACGATGCACAATTTGGATGCATCGATATTCTAAATCATGCATTGTGATTTAAATTTCACGCATTGCGATGCAGAATTGATGCTTTGCAGTCTCATTCGATTCATTAAGGGTAATGTCGTCCTCTCGCCATAAATATGCTTTTTCTGGTTAAAAAAGTATTGGGAATAAAGCGGTTGAAAACTGTCCAAAAGGCATTGGCCAGAGTTTCACCCGTTTTACTATTATAATTTACTTGTGTCTGCACAAATTTATTAATATTATGTTTAATTATTACTAAAATTACAAGGAATCAATCAACCTATATTCATAATGATTTTAGTGAAATTTCTACTATGACGTCCATTGTACCCTTATTTTGAATTCCTTAGCACACCAGATACTAAAAAAAAGGTTTGGCAAAAACTTGTATAATACCGTTTCACGAATCCTCAATCCGTAAGTCGAAGTCCCAAGAAATAGAAAAATTAAACTGTTGGAACGGGCAACCCATCAAAAAAGACCGCGAGTTACTCAACAAAAAAGGGTCACAGAAAATTGTTGAAAGCCAAGTGGGCAGGCTAAAACATGTGTGTCAAACCCGGAATCATTAAAACACGTGGGTCGGCGAAGGGAGCACAGGCCACGCGTCGCGCGCAGGTTATGTCAATGCATTAATGAGATCTTTCTCATTTACTCTGGTGTGTCCCCTGTTGGGATGTATTATTAAACCCAAATTAGGGTGTTTGTTTTTCTAGGTCTTCCAATTTCATCATTTGTGAGCTCAGTTAGCCCTCCACTAGCCTCATTTGCCTTGAGATGTTTGACAGACCCTTACGGACTTTGATGAAACACATTGAGAAACTAAAAGTTATACTCCCTCCGTCCCTAAATTATCGTCCTCCTTTCCTTTTTCGTCTGTCCCAAAATAATTGTCCACTTTGAAACTTACCTTTTTAGAACATCATTTTTACCACTTTACCCTTACTTTTTCACTCTACTTTAATTATGGGCCACATATACATGGACATTAAAGGAAACTACACATTAAACCAATATAAATAATCAAGTCAATTACTTTTTCTTAAACTGTGCGCCGGGTCAACCCAGACGATTATTTAGGGACGGAGGGAGTACATTTTAAGGCAAACGTGACACACTTAAGAGAAAATCTAACAAATTATAAGGTCAAAAGTGACACTTTGAAAAGGAAAAAGTGCTAATTTTCACTTAAATGCAAAGTGACACTTTTAGGCCAAAAGTAACACTTTTAATGCTAAAATGTGTTTCATTTAATGCTAAAAAATAATATTTTTAATATTAAAAAGTAACATTTTTAATGCTATAAAGTGACACTTTTAAGGTCTCTATATGAGTATATTCTCATGTGTGTATTCCAAAAGTATGAGCATCATCAAAAAGTATTTTTAGACTTCAAATTAATATTTTCATTGTAGATACTTCATTCGTTCTTAAATAATTGTTCTTATTTATTTTTTTGTTCGTTCTAAAATAATTATCTATTACAAAACTTTTCTTGTTAAAAAAACACTTTTATCACTTTATCGTTATTTTTCTAAATATTTTAATTATTGAATGCACAAAGGTATTAAAGAAAATCACACATTACACCAATATTTATAAGGCAAAAACGTGTGTAAGACGGTCACAGATATTTTTTGTAAGACAGAACTTCCTTACTCGACCCACCGTGTGTTGGTGGGTTGAGCTGTAAGAGAATGGAGCTCAGTCTTACGTATAAAGATCCGTAAGATGGTCTTATAAGAGACTTACTCTATTTATAATACAGTCCATTATTTTTTCTTAAACGGAATGTCGGTCAAAAAGAACGACTATTTAAAAACTGAGAGAGTATCTTATTTGATCAATTTGTGAAAGCTAAGTAACATAAATCGAATAAGTTAAGTAATGAAATTATATCAAATTTTGTATATACCATAGTTTTATACATATAGTACAATCAGGATCGGCCTTGTGAAATCGGGAGCATAAGGTCGATTACGTCGAGCTGGACCCTTCTGTTGTATCATAATTTTTTTGTCTATTTTTTGAAAAATTAAAGAACCGAACATAAAATATAAAAAAAACACTTCATTCCAATTTTCAAAGTCATGGGCATAACATATGAAATATTTACAAAGTACTATTTAAATATGAATGTCGTTCTTGTAGTATATTTAGAAGCAAAATCAATAATAGAATTATTAATTTTTTCAAACATGTTCTTTTCAATAGATATCATAGCTAGTTCATTCAAACATTATCACTGATCAAAATACAAACAAACAATTTTTCATGTACAACTTCTCTATTTTAGTATATAGTATATGAACAATTTTTCATTAAAATAAAGAAAAAATTGTGGGCCGATCCCTTTTTTTGAAATTGTAAACGCTCCACTCCCCTATTTGTTATTTCAACCACTAATATCCATTTTAATAAAACGGTTTCTAAAATACCCACCATCGTTTTCAATGAGATAAGAAACTCGAGAAGCTTTCGGGTAAAAACATCGGGATTAGTCATTGATTGTTCTGTTTAGCATCACTCTTAAAAATGAGCATCAACAACAATCGTAATTCATTTTCCAACAATCTATTTTTTAAACTTTCGTAATCCATTTGCCTTCAATTAAAAAAAAAACATCCTTATTACTTAGTTTCTTCATTTTTCTTTCATTCAACCTCAATTAGAAAATGAATTATTATTTTAGATAGAATAGAGGTGTATGTGTGTCGGTAAACCGTGAGGGGGAGAGGGAGGAAAGGAGCTGCCCGTTTTTTACTTTGTCTTTTGCTGGGAGAAAAAGAGATCTTTTTGACTTTGTCTTTGGCTGGGAGAAAAAGAGATTTGAATTTAATATGGGGAAGTTTTCCCCATTTTTATACTAATGGCTACCTTCACCTAATTAGGCTTGGCCCTTCTTTGGTTATGGGCTCGGGCTTCCTTTTGCGTGCGGGCTTGACTCAATCTTTTGAATATAATTTTGAAGTACATTTTTGGGTTTTTTTTTTAGGCCTAATATTTTGATACATATCAATCGTTTTTTTAATCATACTTCAATGTTATTTAATTAGTTATTATTTCTTCCAATCATACCTTGATGTTACTTAATTAGGCATCATTCCTTCAAATCATGTCTCGGTGTTACTTAATTAAGCGCCAATTCTTTAATATGGTGGCAGACTTTAATTTATTTTTCAATCATGCCTCGATGTAACTTAATTAGGCATCGTTTCTTCAATACGGTGGCAACTTCAATTTATTTTTCCAATCATGCATCGGTGTTACTTAATTAAGCGGCGTTTCTTTAATATGGTGACACTCTTCAATATACTTTTCTAATCATGTCTCGTTGTTACTTAATTAGGCGTCGTTCCTTTAATACGATGGCAAACTTCAATTTATTTTTTATATTGTGGTATATAAATAATTAGGCATTTTTTCCAATCATGCATTGGTATTACTTAATTATGCATTGTTTCTTCTAATCATGCTTCGGTGTTATTTAATTAGTCATTGTTTATTCCAATCTTAACTCGGTGTTACGTAATTAGACATCATTCCTTCAAATCCTATCCGGTGTTACTTAATTAGGCGTCGTTTCTTCAATATGGTGGCATATTTCAATTTATTTTTCCAATCTTGTCTCTGTATTACTTAATTAGGCGTAATTTCTTCAATATGGTGGCAGATTTCAATTTATTTTTCTAATCATGCCTTGGTGTTAATTAATTAGGCATCTTTTCTTCCAATCATGTCTCGATGTTATTTAATTAGTCATCGCTTCTTCCAATCTTATCTCGGTGTTACCTAATTAGGCATCGTTCCTTCAAATCATGTCTCGGTGTTAATTAATTAGGCGTTGTTTCTTCTAATAAAAATATTAAAAAATATATAAAGCATTGCATTGTTTGAATTTTAATTCATTGGTGTCGAAAGTTCACTCCATTTTCAATCTTACCTCGGTGTTACTTAATTATGCATCGTTTCTTCCAATCATGTCTCATGGTTATTTAATTAGTTATCGTTTCTTCCAATCTTGTCTCGATGTTATTTAATTGGACATTGTTTCTTCCAATCATATCTCAATGTTATTCAATTAGTCACCGTTTCTTTAGTTATGGTATGCTGAAGTTTGACCGCGGGCTTTTGTGCGCCCGTTTGTTGTTTATTAAAGATATTTTGTCATTTTATCATCAAAAGTGTACTTTAGCGGTTGAAAACAAATATGAAGGACTTTTCTGGTTATAATTTCATTCTATGGGACCGACCCGGTTATCACCCTAAAATAAATCAATCTCAATTTCTATATTTTAGTATCTATATTATAATTTCGCTTGGTAGTTAACTACTGGTTAGAATTCATTTTTACCAAACATAACTATTGGTCAGGATTAAATATTAATTTCCACAAGCATGTTTACAACAGTTAATTCTAACAATAGTAATTATCCAAGAATGTAAATGAATCAAGTTTCTTCTTCATGATTATCTCTAATTATTTCTAATTTATTCTTTTATTTTTGTGCATTTACAAATATTTAGTTTGTAGTTTTTTAATTGATTGTTATCATAATCAACTAAAATCTCAATTTATTTTTGTCCGGCTTAGATTTAGTTTATTTTAAAAAAATTGTTCGTAAGTTTTGTAATAAATTTTTGTAATTTTAAATTTTTGTATTTTTAATTTCTTTCTTTTTAAAAAATTTGTACTAACTTTCCTTATTGGTCTGAAATCTTTATGATTTCGATTTTGAATAGTCTGTTGTTACTTCACATAGTTTCATTCAATTTATTTTATGGCTTTTGCTTGAGATTTTCATTTTTAAGTTTATTTCAATTAACAGGTGTTGGGTTGGTGTGCGCGAAAGAGAATGCTTTTGGATATTTAATTATGCTCTTTTTGGATTAGTTACAAAATTTTACAGTCAATAAAATGTATTTTTTTTATTTTTGGGATGTCGTCTTTGCTTTATATAATGTACATTAATATGACCCTACAAAATCTCAAGCATATATTAATTTATTCGCATCATACTCATTTCATACACCGATTATCTTCATATTGATACGGGCACAAAAGTTAGTCTATATTATAAAACAACTAATACTCGCACGGTTAAGTTAATAAAAGCTAACTATCGGTTAGGATTTAGGATTTAGTTTTACCAGACAATTACCGGATAAGATTAAATGTTTAAGAGACAAAGCGTGTGATTTATGGTTTTTTTTTCACCCACTCATGCCGCTTCTATTCTTCCACCTTCCTCCACGAAATCTTCCAAGAGATTCTCTCTTTCTCTCTCCCTTTTCTTCTGCCTTTTTTTTTCTCTCTTCTCACATCAAGTAACTGTCGCGATAGCTTTCTCTTCCACCGCATCCACGACGTTTGTTAGCAGTAGGTCGTCCCGTCTCCTTCTAGCAGCAGCCATGGCCTTGGGCCCCTCTAGCGGTTGCTCCTTCTCATTATTCCACATATTCTACCTTGGCCGTTTTGGAAGATAACACCGAGTTTTTCGAAATGGAAGAGGAGGCCAATGGCGGTGCGGAGGTCGAAGGTGTCGCCGGATGGGTAAAGGGGAGGGATTGGAGGTGTTATGTAATTGTTTAATTGTAATATTTTTTATGTGGGTTATGGGATGATGTATACTGAATGGAAATGCTAAATCATTATAGATACTGTGAGTGCCTCATTTTTAAACCGGTTTCGCGCCACTGAGAAGTGGGTGGTTTTAAAATCTTTTAAAGTGCATGTAGATACGTCCAACCTCATTTTATGGACTCAAAATGTGATCAACAGAGTCGTCATCTTTATTTTAAGGGAAACAAAGAAAAACAAAGAAAAACAAAAAGAACCAGATTTATAAAAGGGTTCGGAGGCTAAGTTACGAGGTGGAAAGGGGTTAGGCACACAACTCGCCATTTCGGTCTCAAAACAAGTTTTTTTGCTAAATATGATCTTTTATATTTATTTAACAGTCGAAATAAAGTATGTTAAATATATATTTGCATATATATATATATATATATATATATATATATATATATATATATATAAGGAAATAGATACAAACTTACAGCAGTCTCCTTTCTGGAGTTACAAATACATTTATAAAAATTTGGCTATAATAATGTCTATTTTTAGTGTTATTTTCTATATAATTTCTGACAACACAACTACTTATTTCGTTTACATATGACTATTTAAATAGCACTTTTATACAACAAAAAAAAAACTTTAATAGATCTACCTCTTAAAGCGTGGGGTTTTATCCCGTACCAAGCTCCTTTCTGGTAGTCCCTAGGGGTGCTCGCTCTGTCCTTCAAGGAGATTGAGTCTTTTTGCTTTTGCTGTTAAATTTGGCTATAATAATGTATCTTTTTAGTGTTATTTTCTATAGAATTTCGGACAACACAACTACTTATTTCGTTTACATATGACTATTTAAATAGCACTTTTATACATAAAAAACTTTAATAGATCTACCTCTTAAAGCGTGGAGGTTTTATCTCGTACCAAGCTCCTTTCTGGTAGGCCCTAGGGGTGCTCGCTATGTCCTTCAAGGAGATGAGGTCTTTTTGCTTTTGTTGTTGTGGGGATTCGATTAGCGTAACTCTTCCGTTTGGTTACTTTTCGCCGCGGGATCCGGGCGGCACAACTGCTTGCTTTGGCTAGTTTTGCTGGTTTGCTTGCGTCGGAAATCGGGCAGAGCAACTGCTTGTTTTTTGCTGATTTGACGTTTGGATTCGAACATGGCAACTGCTTTTTTTGGCTCTTTTGAACCGGTAAAATAGGGCAGAATCCTAGCAGGGCAACTAAGGTGTGAGTTCCGGATCGCGCCGCGCCCGCGCGCCTGGATATGCAGACGCACGGAGCGACACCATCGCTCTCATTTCATCCTCTCTTGTTTAGGGGAAGACGAAATTAAAAGTGCGAGAGGAGTACTGTCTAAAATAGCGCGTTTGAATACGCCTCGGTAACTTCAGTGAATTTTTTGTCCAATATGGGAGCTTTGAGTTTTCTATATCAAGTTATCCCTTTTTTAGGGGTTACCAGGATATAGGAATACATCACCCTTTCATTCTTATTTTCCCTTTTTCAGGGAAAAACGGAAAAGTGCAAGAAAGGATGTTGCGAGACCCCACTATGGATTTTATGAAAATTATCTTATGGCCTATTTCGGATCACTATGAGTGCTTTTGGTTTTCTACATCAAGTTATCCCTTTTTTAGGGGATACCAGGATATAGAAATACATCACCCTTTCATTCTCATTTTTCTTTTTTTAGGGGAAAACGAAAAAGTGCAAGAAAGGAGTGTTGCGACGCCCCACTGGATCCAAAATGTTTTATAGAGTCGTCATCTTTATTTTAAGGAAGAAATAAAGAAAAACCAAAAAAGAAAAAACAGAGATTGCAAAAACGGACTCGGAGGCTAAGTTACGAGTTGGGAAGGTGCTAGGCACCCAACTTGCCCTTTCGGTCTCAAAAGCGGTTTTTTGCTAAAGTATGCTTTTTGTTATATTTATTTAGCAAATAAATAAAACATTAAAAGATATGAAATAAAAGCAAATACATCAATGACTACATTATTTACGGACTTGCAGCCGTCTTTTTACAATAATTACAAATACATTTAAAAATATTTGGCCATAATAACAGCTTTTTTACATAGTATTTTCTAACTAAATCCGGACAGCACAACGGCTTATATTTTTACATTGGGCTGGATTTGAAAATAACTGTTATAAAATAAATGCTCTTAAAGGTTTTACCTTTTAGAGCGTGGTGTGCTCGCTCTATCCTTCTCGAGAGAGATAGACTTTTTATACTTCTGCTGCTGCGGTTTGGGCAGAGTAACGGCTTATTTTTTGTGGTTTTGGCCTTTTTACTCGGGCAGAGCAACGGCTCTTTCCGAGGGTTTTGGACCGGGGAAATAGGATGGATACCTAACTAGAGGGCTAAGGATCACTTTGAACTGTTGGATTTAGGTTTGGCGGAGTTTTGGCAAGACTTCGAGGCTTTTTAAGAGGAACTCACTATCACTATCGCTCTATTTTCTCTCAGCGTAACGAGGACGCAGAGAGTTTGTGATCGCTGATCGGTGTGTCGAAGGTGGACCCCAAGCTCCCTATTTATAGGCTGGAGGAGGGACTCGTCGGGGATTACAAATTCTCTCAGTGGGCTTAAATTCCTTGTACACCGTGCATCACAAGCTATACAATGCGTTAACTGGGACAGCACTGTAGCCACACTGTAGCACATTGGGCGCGGCCATAAGGCCCCTTGGGCGCCGCGCCAAGGCCCCCTTATGGCAGCGCCAAGGTACTATTCTAAGTTCCAATTTTGGCGCTTTAGCCCTCGTGATTTTACTTCGCGATCTCGCTTTGTCTTTTGTATTTTTAAATCCTGTAACTTGACATTTGTTAAGTTTTAACAGGTCTTGATATCACATGTCAGAGTTACATATCAGGGGTACGAAATTGGGGTGTCTACATATGGTTCACTTTGGCCAGAGAGTTTTAGTGTTTGGGGGAGATTTGGCAGAGTTTCGGGGTTAGAGGGGAAATAACCTCGGCGTTCTCTCTCGGGAGATTTTTCACAAACTGCGCGGTGAAACTATCTTTTTTCTAGTGCCGATGCCTTTATTTATAGGCTGAAATCATGGCTTTCTTCGTGATTAAGGATCATCCACTGAGCTTTATCGACTTGTACCGTGCGCTAAAAGACTTACACCAAAGACCAAGTGCACCAGTGACTTTGAGGCTGTGGGCGCCGCCCAAAGCACTTGTGGGAGCGGCTCCCAGAAGGGGGGCCGCGACTCCCACAGCTTTTTTCCTTTGCTGTTTTGGCATTTTGGCCCATGCAATTCACTGTTTATGCATCATGATTTTTCTTTTGCATTTTCAACCTTATAACTTGACATTCGTTAGTCCTTTTAACATGTTTTGATATTTTATGTCATGTCACATACCAGTGGTATGAAATTAGAGTGTCTACAGATACTCATACCCATTATTATGTATATTTTTCGAACATGATACCAGGACAATTGATCAGAGGGTCTCGAGTTCTCGCAACCCATTTGTCTGATTTCATCCTTCAAACCCCTTTATAGCGTTTCGTTGGGACGTGACTGATTGACCCAAAATCATTTTGATTTCTTTTGGATTTTTGGGTTCATCATTGTGGGCGTATATTACAATGTCGTTTGATTTGGTTACGATATCATTATTTGAGTTTGTTGGCCCCATGTTTGAGGGGGGGGGGGCAATAGTAAAAGTTGTAAATACAATGATGAAGACCATAACTATAGATGTGGGTAGAAATTATGGACATGTACCATCAACCATAGATAATAAAGGGTCTTCTTTATTAAATATTGATAAAACTTAAATATCAGATAAGTTTTACTAGGATTTACTGTTTATGATAAATTAGGATTTATTGTTTTAGTAGGATTCACTATTTTACAAAAAAATAGTTTTTAGTCTGTTAATTGATTTTTATCGTAATCAACGTAATCGCAATTTAATTTTTGTCTGACTTGGATTTATCATTTTAAAAAATACTTAATTTTTGTAATTTTAATTTTTTGTATTTTAATTTCTTTTTTTTATTTGTGCTACGTTTTCCTTATTGGTTTGAAATCTTTGTGATTTGGATTTTGGATAGCCTTTTGTTAGTTCACTTTGTCTCATTTAATTTATTTTATGGTTTTTGTTTACTGAAATTTTTATTTTTGAGTTTATTTCATTTAAGGGTTGGTGAGTGTTGTGTGTGTGTGAGAGAGAGAATGCTTTTGAATGTTTAATTATATTCTTTTTGGATGAATTACAAAATGTTAAAGCCAATAAAATATGTTATTTCTTTAATTTTTGAGATTTTTTTTATATTAATTTATTCGTATCAAGCTATATATACTGATCACGTCTCATACTGATACCGTTCCTATAGCATGGCACGAAATCTAGTTTTAGTATAAGTACAATCACTCAAAAAAAAAAAAAAAAAAAACAATTTTCTATATACAATTTGTCTATTTTAGCAAAGTACTTTGACTCTATCTAACTGGGAATTTCAAATTACTCAACAAATGTGCAATGTCTACATTTTTGTTAAGCGGTCTAACTAGCAATTTGAGGGCATAAATCATAGATTCATAGAATCCAAAATTACTAGGCTAAATGTGAGAAAATTAGATTAAATAGTTCACATACTTAAAGCAATTATGCAAGTCAAATAAAAAAATGTGAAAGTGAAAAAAGAGAGAAGAAAACAGAGAAGTGTGAAGAGCGAACTTACCATCGTCTGTCGTTGTTGGCTTCGGTGGATCGGTGGAGCGGTGGAGGCGTTAGGACTCAAGCGCGCATGGAGGCTGAAGCTATGGAGTCGCGGTGGTGGAGGAGAGGAAAGCAGGTCATGCGATCGTCTCCTTTTATTTGTCAATTGCCGAATTGGAGATGCCGAGATGGAGCAGATTCTCGTTGCTCGTCGATTGGTTCAATACGTTTAAAGTTTAAAGTATTTAAAGTTTAAAGCAATGGAGCAGCTGGGCCTTACATGTCTTATGGCTGGCCGGCCCCGAGTATAATACGTATAAAGTCGGTATATCTTTTATAATATATTTTCAAATGAATTTATTTATTTTTTGAACATTTTGAAGTATATTTTTGGAACGAAAGTATGTTAATGCCCTTTTATCTGCATTTTTGTGATCGACTTGATAGTCTCGAATTATGGGCTGCTGTCCATTGAAATGCTTTAACAATGGAAGAAATCGCCCCAACTTGATGTAGAAACTGATAAAGTTTAAGAATAATGGCATAGCCTTTTCATTGAATAAATCACATATTTATAGGGGGATTTACAATTAGGGTTATACTAGGAGTAGGATACAAGAAACCTATACAAGGAAGGTAATACAATTAGGAAAGAACTCTACAAGGTAATTACCACTAATTACTCATTACAAATCAACAAGAATAATTAAAAGATATTATTCTCTAACATGCCCCCGCAAGATGGACGTCCGAGAGGAGAGACCAATCTTGTGAAGTAAGTGATGAAACCGATGGCGAGCAAGAGGCTTGGTCAAAGCATCAGCGATTTGATCGGCCGAGGATACATGGCAAACTCGCATAAGCCCATCCCGAACTTGTTGCCAAATGAAATGAAAGTCCGTGAGCCACATGCTTCATGCGAGTATGAAAACCGGTTAGAGCAAAGACTCGTAGCGCCCACATTGTCACAAAGAAATGACCGGTGGAGTCGAGGAGGCGAGACCGAAGTTCGCTAAGAAGAGAGACAATCCACTGACTTGCGGCGCCCACCGCCCTGTGATTCGCCGCCGAGAGCGAGCTACAATGCGTTGTTCTTGAGCTCCGTGAGATCGGGTTGCCGCCAAGATAGACAATGTAGGCACCGTGGATGTGTAGTCATCCTTGTTGCCGCCCCCCCGGCATCAAGAAAGGCATGGAGAGCGAGGAGATCGGCGGTGAAGGAGGATGCCCGCATCAATTGTGCTACGTAGATACCTAAGAACTCGTTTGACCGCGATCCAGGCTCGAGTCGGCCTATGCATGAATCGGGAGAGTTTGTTGACAGCCAAGGCAACATCGCCGGTGAGAGACAGATATCAAGACCGCCTACCATTGCTTGAAATTTCGCTTGATTCGGAGAGCAGGTCGTGTGAAGAGTCAAGGTAGGCGAGGTAGCAAGAGGTGTAGCTACCGGGCGAGCATCGGTCATGCTCTGCGAGCAAGGAGATCGCTATATACCCGCTGGAGAGCAGTAAGACCACTTGGGCGCTTAACAACTTCAACCCCAAGAAAGTAGTGAAGATCACCAAGGTCCTTGAAAGAAAAGCGAGTAATGAGCATGAGATGAAAGTCTGAACTCGCCGGCCGGTTGCGGGTGACAATAATGTCATCCACATATACAAGGAGATAGATGATGGTGCCCGCAGCGAAGGATGAACAATGACGTGTCGCCCACCGAAGTTTTGGAAGCCGAGGCAAGAAGAAACCGACGTAGCTCATTATACCATGCTCGGGAGCCCGCTGAGACCATAAATAGCCTTGTGAAGTCGGCACACATGTTGAGGTTTGTCCTTATCGGTAAACCCAAAGCGGTTGAGCCATGAATACCTCCTCTGACAGGTGCCTTGAAGAAAGGCATTGTTTACATCCAGCTTGACGAAGAGCCCAAATTCCTTGACAAACGCCGTGAGAGAACAAGACGAACAAGTTGGTCGATTTAACCACCGGCCGAAAGTCTCGTGGTAGTCAACCCCCGTCGCCGGTGAAAGCCCTCGCGCGACTAGCGAAGCCAGAGCGATCAACAAGCATTCATCAAGATGTCTCTTGATACGGTAGATCCACTTACGACCAACTATATTGCGAGCATCTTCGGAAGGGACTAGATCCCAAGTGCCATTGCATGAGCAAGGGCATCAAACTCTTCAGACATGGCCCGACGCAACTTCACATCCTCGAGAGCCCGAGTAACACACGTGGGTTCACCGTCCACCGCGAAAGCCGAAAGACTCATTTTGATCTTCGGTTTGAAGATGTTGTTTTTGGAGCGAGTGACTACGGAGGATGTGCGGGCAATGTGAGCCGGAGCATGGGCATGGGAACCAATGTAGCGCAATGTGACTTGAAGTCGCTGGGTGATCCCTGCACTGCAGTCTTGGTGGCCGAGGTGAGTAGCGGATAAAGTGCAATCCGCGAAAGGTGGAGCCGGTGGCCGAGGAGGATGGAGTAGCGGGCACGGACAAGGAGCAAAGTGGTATCCGCGGGACAAGAGTCGATGTGGGAGGTTGGGTCGTGGCGAGCCGAGATCAACCAATTTCGATTAAGTGGCGTGAGCCACTGACGTAGGGTACCGGAGCGAAATGACGGTGTATGGAGGACCGAAAGCGTCATGAGGGGGGAGCCAAGACTCACTATCATAGGTGTTCGGCGAAAGGTGGCGGTGGCCGGGTGGACATGGGAAAGGTGGACTCGACAAAGCGAACATGACGCGATATGTACAACTTGGTGGTGCTCGGATCATATAGAGATAGGCACTCGAGTGAGCGAGTAATCAAGGAAGACACACGGAGTGGAACGAACATCGAAGTTTGTGCGCGGAGTAAGGACTGAGCCAAGGATAACAGACAACCAAAAGCACGAAGCTTGAAGTTCAGAGAGCCAAAAAGTTTATGGTAGGGAGACCGGCGAAAGCAGTGGTGGGCGTAGGTAGCCGATTTATGAGATAGGTCGCGGTTTGGAAAGCAAACCGACCGTAAGCGGCGCCGGAAGAGAAGCACGAGAGAGAAGGGAGAGACCAGCCTCAACAATGTGGCGATGGCGACGCTCCGAGAACCCATTGTGTTCGGGTGTGAGGGGCGAGGTAAGGTGAGAGATGCCATGAGCGACAGTGGCGGCCAAGCAGTCCCGGCAAGCCCCATATACTCGCCACCATTGTCCGAGTAAAGGGTGACTATGGTTGTTTTAAAATAATTTTCCACTAAGGCTTTGAATTTGGGAAAGATGGTGGCAACCTCGATTTAAGTCCGAAATGGTAAAGCCGATGTAATGGGTATAGTGATCAACAAAGATCACATAGTATTTGAACCCATCAATAGAGGGAAGGGGAGAGGTCCAAACATCAGTATAAATAGTTTGAAGAGGGAGAGTAGACACAATAGTATTTTGATGAAAAGGAATTTTATGACTTTTATTAGAAAGACAATCATTACAATGAGGAGGAGTGCGAACAGGTGTCTAATGCTAAACCTAGGCTAGATAATATCCGACTTTGATGGGACCGACGGATGTCCAAGACGATGATGCCATCCCGATGAGAGACTTTGGAGCCGACACTGCGGGGGTGGGGCGGGAGATTGGTCGGCCATTCATACACACCGCCCTTAGATCGTCCTGGTCAATGTTCTCCCCGCCGCCAGATCCTTCACATGAAAAGAAGTTGGTAAGAACTCAATAGAGGTTTTATTAGAGATGCAAAATTGAGATATGGATATAAGATTCTTTTTCATGTCGTGAACAAACGTAACATTATGAAGGGAAAAAGTGTGTGAGGGTGTATGAAGGAGGAGAAACCGCTTTGGAGATAGTTAACCCAAGCACCATCACCAATGACCATGTCATCCATGCCCGTAGTTGGAGTGTAGCGAGAGATCGCCGAGGTCGCTAGTGACATGATGAGAAGCACCACTATCGAGTAGCCGACTCGGTGTCCCCGTGTCCGCCGTGGTTGCAAGGTGAGCCCGTGGTTGCCACTTGGAGCCACTGCCGAGTTGGGAGTAATCTGCATGAGGTGGTGGCGATCGCTTGAAAGTTTGGGCAAGCCGAGTAACCGAGTGGCCCCGTTGGCGACATGCTTGACACTTGCCCGAATACGGCCGCCGGCGGGAGCCGATGCCGGGGTTGGGAAGGTGGCCGAGGTTGCGAGGGCGGCCGATACCGAAGCTGGAGGAGGATTGCCGAGTCAGCCGAGCTAGTGCTCCTTGGTGCGCAGGTGGCCGGGTGCGAGAAGGACGAGGCCGAGATCGCTCAAAAGAAGCTCGCGATTGATGAGTTTTTCATGAAGCTCATCAAACGATATGGGAGTATCTCGTCCTTCAACCACATCCACGATGTGGCGGTAGTCATCATCCAAACCACCGAGAATGGTCTCAATGAGATCCTCGTGGTCAAGAGGTTTGCCCAGAAAGCAATGAAGTTCATCACCCGACTTTTGACAGATCGCATGTAGTCGGTGATCGATCGACTACCCTTGGTTGCTCGCTTGAGGTAATCTTTGATCCGCTAATGTGACCGCGAGTTGGGCGAGCATAGGTATGAGCCAGATGTCCCAAGCTTCACGAGTAGTGGCGTACCGTTGGATCGAGGAACCAGGGGAGCGCATGTGAAGCCAACAAGAGCCCAAAGAGAAGTTTGTCTTGGCGAATCCAAGGTGGTAGTGAGGGTTTGGGGTGGGAACGCCCTGGATGTTTGGGCATCCTTGGTGAGGACGGTGGGAGGCGGGCATGGATGTGTACCGTCTACAAACTTGTAGAGGTCATAGCCAATGAGGGTGGCCTCAACTTGGAGTTTCCAAGCTATGTAATTGGTAGAGGTGAGTTTAGTGATGTTGTGATGGGAGATATTGATGAGGTCGAAGGTCTGGGTGGGATCAAGAGGGTTTTTGACGGAGAGGAATGATTTCAGTTAGCCATTGGGGGGGTTGGGGCGGCTAGAGGAAGAGGTTTTAGGAGCGAGCTCGATACCACGTAAACCCGATAAAGTTTAGGAATAATGGCATAGCCTTTCCATTGAATAAATCACATATTTATAGGGGGTTTACAATTAGGGTTATACTAGGAGTAGGATACAAGAAACCTATACAAGGAAGGTAATACAATTAGGAAAGAACTCTACAAGGTAATTACCACTAATTACTCATTACAAATCAACAAGAATAATTAAAAGATATTATTCTCTAACACTTGAGTGGCATCACTCTGAGCTGTTTGAACAAAATAAGGAGTTCGGGAAAGGAGAGAAGGGCTTGTTGCAGAAAATGAAATGACAAGAACATGGGCTCAGTCTCCAAGATCTGTCACAAAGATGGCTTATGAAGATTTTTGAGGGTCAATTATCGCATTCACATTCACCCTTGTATTTTCATTAAAGAGAGCTGCATATATTCAAAAAGAGCAATAAGGTTGTATGTTTGAGCAAAGAACCAAAAATTTCAAAGAAAACATAAATTTCTGTTCGTCACATGGATCTTGGGAATCCCACATGAGAACATATCTGACTGACTATGAAAAAGAGCTCATCAGCGTTGAGGGCTATCCCCTCAAATTTGCGGATATGCTACGCTCACAATATTCTTATTATTACATAAAACAACAAGGGCAACAAATTAGCGGTGAAAATTTACGGTGCACAACCTAATGTTTGGGTTTGGCATCAACAACCTGATGCCTAGATTTATCAACCTAATGCCTAGATTCAGTATTTTTGAATTTTTTTGCTCAGAAAAACCCGAAACAAATTCCTTATGTCAAACCTAAGGCAAGATTTTTTTATTGCTTCTTGAATAAATTGTGAAAACAATCTCGACGCTGCCTTAAGATCAACATTTCTTGATATATTTTTTTTTTGCTTGAATAAATAGTGAAAATAGTCCTCAAATCAAGCCTTGACATCAACATTTTTGAATTTTTTTGAGCTTGAATAAATTGTCAAGCCTTGACATCAACATTTTTTAGTTTTTTTGAGCTTGAATTAACTGTGAAAACAATCCTGATGTCAAGCCTTGGTATTAGCATTTTTTGATTTTTTTAGGCCAGATGAGATTTGTCTTCATTAATGGCATTTTTGTCATTTGGTAACTAATTTGTAGTTATATGAAATGTCCTAAAAAAATTCATGGACCTAGATGAAAACATGTTTCTAAAATTGTATTCACTTAAAATTTGCCCTATAAAATTTTTTACGTGTATTAAATGGTTCAACTCAAAAATACTTATAATTTTAATTGAGTTAGGTTTGAGTACGAAAAACGAAAATATTTTTTAAGAACGTACGTGTATAATATGGATACTAAGCATATTTACTAAGTATACTTATATGAGCGTTGGACCGGAGCCGAATATAGTAATATTAGAAACGTAGCTATACGTATGTAAGATGCAGATTTAAATTTAAATTTTGACAACTGTGAGACGGTGAGCATGATTGTTGTGGATATCGCCCACGAGGGAGTGTGACATGTTTGATTATCCCAATTTCTAATAGGAGTAGTAAATTAGTAATATCCATTTAGGCCAGCAATCCTTCCTACAAAGCAATGACAAAACCAAATTGACCATACCATTATTCAAATCGTCCGGCCATCTTCTTTTTCTCAAAGGTGAACACGGGTTCTGTCCTCGTACTCGTACCAATAACCTTCTCAATCTTCCGCCCATTGTCATCTCGCCTTTTAAAAAATGACATATAAGTTAGCTTTTGTGAATATAAAATCAAATTTTTAATTGATTTATATGTTCTTATAGCTGAAAAATCTTTATTCTTTCTTTTTTCACACATTTTTTTTCTCATTATCCTCGGTATAAATGACTATGAACAAGCCAAATTTATAACTATTTACCATTGTTAGCTAAATGAAACATTCTAGCTGAAACGGATCGACACCATATGAAATTTATAATACAAAGCAATATTGAGCTCACCTCATAGCACTATTTCTCGGGTCGGATCAACTTAACATTCTATATATATAAAAGTTTGAGCTTGATCCGACTGTATTTATAGTCACAGAAAAATAAATTATCTTTCCCATGGCGCTAAAATATGTAGTCACAATATAAGACCCTTCATTTTGTTATTGCTTTAAAAATTGGATTGACCAACATTTCATGAGCAGTTCTGCAACTTAATTCCACTTCTATTGGATGTCTCTAAACTAAGAAACAGGATGGGCCATAGGCCTTAACCGGTCCAGTCGATTATTATTATTTCTTAATTAATGTTCAAAGGAGTTAGAGGCCTTAACAGGTCAGTCTTTTGTATCTGTTGGACAATGACTAGAAGAATTATACTAATAATACTCTCTCCGTTAGTCCGTTACAGCAAAAAGTTTATTATTTTATTTTTAAGTGTTTTACTTAAGATTTATTTACTTTAAAAATAAAGAAATAAAAATATCATTTTATTACTAATGACTATTAAAAATATTTTTCTTTTAAAAAAAGTTAACGGGGACTCTTTTCCCAAAAGAGGGGATATAATTTTTACATTTATTCATGGACATAGCTTTAATAAATTTTGTCATATGCTTTTGGTGTTCATAGTACAATTTAAAAACCTAATATATAGGAGTAACCCCCCAACCTAGTTTCTTTCAAGCGAAAGCAATCTTCTTAGAAATTAGCTAGTCACTTTTTATTTTTAATAATTATTTTATTATTTGTTCTCATCAACCATTTTCGAGGAATCTTCATTCGGTTCTTGTGGTTGTTTTGTTTACATGACCGGCCAACTTCTTGGCTTTAACACTTCCTCTCACCATACTTGAATTCCATTACAAATACATGTAAACCCCTTTCTCTCTTAATTTCATTTTCTCTTTCCAAACTACTCCATTCCATCCACACATCTTTCTTGATGGGCGACAAAGCCACATTGGCCAAGGCCCGAAAAGAACTAGAAGACTTGTACCTAGGAGTCCCCGACGACTCCGTAAACCTCACATTTCAAGACCTAGCCGAGGTGAAACAACTCCAACGCGCCACCTCATCTGAAAAGAAAAAACCACATCCATTAATGAACCCTATTTCCGAATCTACCCCACCTTCACATTTGGCAAAACTCCCTAGCCTTGACTTCAGTAGAGGCTTACGAGCATCCTCCATTCATCATGATAATGATCACCACCATGCCAACATGTTTTTTCCTATGAATAATCACCGGCAACAACACCGTCCAATAGTCGAAGATCAGGACTTGCACTCAAATCAAGGGCACGGTTACAATAGTACTCATGGTGACCATGGATATGGCAGTGGACGTGGACATGGACATGGTGGTCATGGGCATCATGGGCCTAGACATGAAGTGATGGAGAGTACCATGGCTTATGATGACATGAGTGTTATGAGTGGGACGAGCATGGCTTCAGTGAACCCGTATGGAGTTAGGGGTGGACGACGCCGCCCAGGAATTCCTCACTCCAATATCTGTACCATTTGCAGTGTTTACATCTATATTTTTCGTACTCGTTGTCTGGTAAGCATGTATATATGATTTACTCTATTCTTTTTCAATTTTACTACTAACTAATGAACAGAGAACTGAAATGAAAATTTTGTTGGCAGGTTTGCGGAAGAGCGTATTGCAAACAATGTGTGAGCATGGGCATGGGAGAGATGACCGAAGGAAGAAAGTGCATCGACTGTCTGGGAAGGAGATTCAGCCAAAGGTATATTTTTTTTAAAACAAAATCAATCTTTTTAAGATTGTAACTAGATTGGACTAACATAGTTACTATTTTTAAAGACAAACTAAAAATATATTCTTGGTATTTTATTGAATTAAACGGCCTATTTTCTCGAGCATTTGATTTAACAATTCGTTAACAATGGGGTAGCAACGTTTAGGAATAAATAAAACAATCGGCCGGCACCTAAATAGTTCTGTATGTAAATATTGTTATTAATTAAGCAGTATTGAATGTCTTCATTCGTCTAAATGGTTGCTCAGGCGCCTATGTACTTGTCCGAAAGAGTATGATAAATAGTTTTTTTTATTTTTCTTTTTTTCTAGCTCAATATATGTAAAAATCATTTGATATATATATATATATATATATATATATATATATATATATATATATATATATATATATATATATATATATATATGCAGGGTTGTAAAGATGAACTAACTAAAAATTGACAACGTACAGATGCTTGCAACTATTGCGGCTATGTACAAACCAAACCCAACTTAACTGGCTAGATAAATAAATTGAGTTTATCTTATTTAACTCGTGGATTCTTTAACAGTAGTTTATCATACTTCGAAACTTGTCTTAGCTCAATTACAACACCACATACTATTAATGATTGCCCTCCAAATCCAAATCATCATACTCGCTATGAAATCTTTTATCCCACCATATGTCACACTTTCTATTATATATATGTGTCCTTATTATCTTCCTCAGTGATCTTCTTTTTACAAGGATATGTATAGGGTTAAGATTCAATGGAATAAAGAGTGTGACTGGGACTAGGCTTGATTGGAAGATTTGGTGCCCATCATACTCCATTCATCTCAAATTATGTGTTTATTTTTAGTTTATTAAGGAAATTAAGTTAACTTCTAAGCACTTTCATGTTTTAAGAGCAGGTATATATTCATAAACGTCTTAGTTTTCTAGATAATCGTTGTGAGTACAGATAAAAACATGATTGTTTTGGAAGGAACGGGAGTCTTACTTTTGATTGGACCTCTCTCTCTCTCTCCCTCTCCACATGCATATATGAAACACTCCTCCGTCCTTAAATTATCGTTCTAGTTGACTCGGTGTACAGATTAAGAAAAAACAATTGACTTGATTATTTATATTAGTTTAATGTATAGTTTCTTTTAAAGCCTATGTATATGTGATCTATAATTAAAGTTGGGTGAAAAAGTAAAGGTAAAGTGATAAAAATGATGTTTTAAAAAATAAGTTTCAAACTGAATAATTATTTTGAAATGGATGAAAAAAAGAAAGGAAGTCGATAATTTAGGGAATGGGGAACATGAGTCATATACTGTACGTATTTCACCATTTCTGCTGCTAGCAAATATGATGAATGAATGTCATGTGTGAATAGGTACATAGGAAGAGCAGGAGATGCAGGATGTTGGGCCGGCTGCTGTCTGAAGTACCCAAGTACAGTGAAATTACAAGAACTAAAGTGGGCTGAGAAAGGGCCTAGGAGGAGTGGGGAGAACAGATACGACCGAACTGGCATGATGTCCACCACAAGAAGCCCAATGACTCCGAGAACCCCTTCCAAACCCCATATGAGCAGTGGCCCACCTTCTTTCGTAACAAGCTCACCATACACCCCCACTCACCATCACCAGTACCACCTCCCTATATAGAGAAAACCTAATCCAAACCTGTCATTGCTCTATCTAATATTTGTTGTCCACGATAATTTCCATGATGTTTTTGTTTACATCTTTTTGTTTTATCTAATTTTTTTAATTCTTGCAAACAGCAATTAATTTTTTCTAATATGTCATAGGACAATGACATACAGTATCCAATATTATTTTCATTCTTTTATGAGTTGATCTCTATTTAATTTATTTTCTTTTTCGACTCATAATTTTAGATATGCTATTTGATCACGCCACAAAAATGAGGTGATTACGTTGGTAATCCACGTAATGGACCAGTGATGACATGTCTTTGACGAGTGATCACGTCGGTGAACGGGGGTACTTGATGTACCAAAATGGATAGGATATATGGGCTTTGGTTCTCTATAAACTGACTGGTTATGCTTTATCCTTGACCTTTGATGACCTGAAAGGAAACTACCGTTAGGGTGCCGGGGGTTTTCCCAGCTATAGCCCTTCGGTGTGAGAGTCGGTAATCAAGGAATATATGTGCCGGAGCTAGGCGTTCCCTTAAGATTCTGATGATTATGTATACTCAGCTTAGTGTTTGAATGTAATTGTGTGTGTGGTTGATTCATAGAACTTACCTTTCTTATAATGGAATTAAAGCTTCATTTTATAGTAGTTGTCCCTTAAGGATCATGATCAATGTAGGGGCCCTTGGGCATATATAGGGACTGTTGCTGATCGGTTGGCTGGCAGCTTCTTACTGGTTGATGGCCTATGGGTAGCCTTACATAGTTGGTGGTTTCTTACTTGCCAAGTCATATCTTATCTTTCTCATTTAGGGACATGTAACTTGGTCGGCTTGCTGTCAACCTCTTACTGGTTGGTTTATGCTTACATGGATGACACGTGTCATCCAATTAGGATCCGACATCTAACGATTACTTGGTCGGAGTAGCCGAACATGGGTGTCCTCGGCTTGGTGGTCGATCTTGCTTGGCTCTTGGAATGACCTTTGTTCGTTCTGAGGATACTTTGTTCGACCAGATGAGTGATGGTCGGCCATGGTCGGTCCTCTTGCTTGCTGGACTGCCTGAGAGATGGGCCATGCATATGCCAAGTTGGGAGCCACGTGCTCGCTCCACGTAGGAGGACCCAGGTCGGGTCCTTTCAATAGCCCCCGAGTTTCCAAGTATGAGGATCTATCCTTAGCTTGGAAAGTATAATTAGGCTCTTCACTCGGCAGTCAAGTATTTTTTATCTTCGTTTTGGTTTCCTTGGATTTTCGACTTCCTCGCTTATGGTCGCTCTTCGTCGTCAATTATTGCTTGTTCAATCATGCTCGAGTTTAAAGTCGAGGATGAATTCGAAGTTATTAGTGGAATTATCTGGGAAATTGGTTCGTCGTTTGCATTAAATGGCATGGTTATCGAGGGGTTGTAGGTAATCATTTCTTTTTACTGTTCATAATTGCGACGCCGCCATTTTCCAAAACGTCGTCGATTTGTGAACGCGTTTTGCATAGTTACTACCTACGTGTCGGCTTGGGAATGGGTAGGTAGGATCCGCGTTCTTTCTCTTCGGGTCGACCCGACATCTTCGGGTCTGTATAAAAAGTTCACGAAGCCGGCTTCTTCCATACGCTTCCAGTATTTCTGAATTTTTCCTTCCCAAAACCGCATTTCTTGTGAAGGCGAAAAAATCTCCTCACTACTATTTCTCTCATTCTTGCTACTTATAGCCGTTAGTTTGTCTTGCATTTCTAGTTTTCCAGGTTCGCCTTCTTCCCCTCTTTCTTTTGAAGTTAGTTTCGTTGTCTTTGAGTTTGTTTTAAGTTGATTTCTGGGTTTGTAGCGATTTTCTGACAGTTCTGCTGTTGTTTCTGTTATCCCGGTGCTAACTCCGGTGACTTTTCCTTTTCCAGATCCTCGGTGATTTTATTTCTCCTTCCTCGTTCAATTTCTACTCACAAGTATTTGCCCCTTTTGTTTGCTGCTTTAATTTTCAATTTTTAGGGTTTTTAGGGTTTTAGGCTTCATGAGATCTGTCCCCACCTTCACCCCTATTGAAACCTCCTCCTCTTCCTCGCCCAGCTCTGCCAATGCCCCACAATCCAGGATGAGGACCAAGTAAGTAAGTCCAGATCCCGTGTATGCCCGCTCTTCTACGAGCCGTAGGGTGTATTATCAGACCGATGGGGCTTGGAAAATTTTTCTGCCAAGCCGAGCAATGACCCTTCTAGTGGCAAGGGTGGAAGGTCTGCCGGCCCTTACTGACAGTGACTTTGCAACCGAGGAACTCCCAGCGGGTACGGCTATGTTGGTTTATAGAGATAAGGACGTTACCTTGAGATATCTATTCAACCAGTACTACCGGGAGATAGCTGCCAAGGAAGTGGTCGCAGCCAATAAGACTTTGGCTCATGAGAAAAGGGGAAACTTCCTTAGCTGCTGCTAGAATCGAGGATGGCTCGGGTGGGATCGAGGTCGCCCCACCAGCCCGTCAAGTACTTAAAGAGTGGAGGAACAACATATGGCCAGAGGATCTGCTTACCTGCAATGATAAGTATAACCATAATTCCAAGAGATTCTGAAGGTTTGCTCCCCACAACTCGTTTGGTCTGGACGAGCTCAGGAGTCAGCGTGATAAAAGTGGGTTTCTATATCACCTTTTTCGAGGTAGGTCTTCGGTTGCCCCTCGACCCCCTTATCTGCGAGCTTCTTGAAGAGGCCGGTGCCCATCCCCTCGATCTTTCCCTCAACCTAGTGAGGTACTTGGTGTCATTTGCTGCTTGTGTTCGGATACTCGGGTTTAAGCCAACCATTACTTTATTCAAAACCTACTTTTCCGTGACCAAGTCCCTGAACCGGCTCCAATGCAAGCATCACAAGTGGGGTATCAACTTGTTCGCCAAGCCTCCTGGCAAAACGGGGCACTGGGATGAGAAGGTCATGTTGGTTGAAAGTCGGATTGGGTGGAACTTTCCCGTTCCTCGGCTTTCTGTTTCTAATGTTAAGTCTCTTTCTTCGGCCGGGACTTTAGATGAATACGAAGAGTCAGCCCGAGCGGCCATTGAGTCTTTCCTTAGGGTACGCAGAACTCGACCCGCTCGGGTATTCTGTCGGAGCTCAGTGACCGAGGATGAGGTTCTACTGAGGATGGTCGGGATGTCGACCAAAAGGATAGAATGACTAAATCCTCATTTCAAGGTCCCCGAGTATATCCAGTATCTGGGGTGGTCAATACACGAAGGGTATAGGTTTAGAGAGGACTGTCCCCGGTGCAGGGATGATATGCTCAACTTCGAAGGCTACGAAAGTATTCGTCGATTTGTACGTATTTTATTGTCGCTTTGATCTCTGTTGTTTGCTCATAATTCTGACTTGTTTCTTTTTATTATTTTAGATATGGTGGTGGATTTGGATCAAATTACTAAGAGGACTGCCAAGCAGACCCGAGGTGCTGCTCATTTCTTTATCGTGGCCTTCCTCGCGTGCCGAGGATAAGGCCTTAGTCCCACCTCCGTACGTGGATGGGAATGAATACTTAGCTCATTTATTTATTGTGACCTTCCTCGTGTGCCGAGGATAAGGCCTTAGTCCCACCTCCGTAGGAGGATGGGGATGAGTCGGTGGCGAACATTCTTGCTTTGAAAAAATACATCATTTATTGAACGCTTTGAACTTTTACCTAGAGATTACATCAGTGATAGTAGGCTTTGAGGTGATCGGCATGCCAAGGGTTTTTCAAAGGTGTGTCGTTGGGTTCTGCCAGTGGATAAGTTCATTCTTTCACGATGTTGGTTATTCTGAACGGGCCCTCCCAATTTGGTGAAAGCTTGTTCCTTTCTACCTTCCTGCCAGTCACCTTAATCTTCCTTAAGACCAAATTACCAACTAAGAAAATTCTTGGTTTTACTTTCTTATCGTGATGGATCTTGGTAAGCTTTTTGTAGTTGATCATTTTGAGGCGGGCTTTCAGTCGTTTTTCTTCAAGGTTGTCGAGGTCAAGCTGTCTAGAAGATTTGTTCTGCTCTTAATCGAAGAATGTGACCCGAGCTGTTGGAAGGACTAATTCAACCGGTGCCATTGCCTCCGACACATAAGTAAGTGCAAATGGGGTTTCACCCGTATGTTGGTCCACAATCATGCTCAAATAGGCTAGAGGGGGGGTGAATAGCAGTCCTCTCGTTGGCTCTCAAGAAAGGTTTTGCGGATGGTAATTTCACTCCTTTTGCCCATGGTCATGGTAATATGAATATTTCTCATCTTCTTTATGCAGATGATATGATCCTTTTTAGCAATGCTGGGAAAAAGACTATTTTGAATTTGAGAAATCTGTTTCAACATTACGAGAAGAGTTCGGGTCAGCTTGTGAATTTAAGTAAGAGTGGTTTCTATACCTCCTGCCGATTGCCTAGATCGAGAATTCTTCGTGAAAAAATCACCGATGCTTCCCTATGAAATACTTAGGATTGCCTCTTTTTTCGGGTAAAAGCGTGTATATTTTGAAGATTTGGAAAGTAGAATTATGAGGAGGATTTGGAAATCTAAGCTTCTTTTCGTTTGGGGGAAGATCACTCTTCTCGATCAATAGCATTCCTATATATGCTCTTGCTGCTATTAAGGTTCCCATTTCGGTTATTACCCGTTTGGAGAAAGCTATGGCTAATTTTCTTGGGCCAAATGAGGATACATTGGATTTCTTGGGCGAATGTATGTCGGCCGGTTTTGGAGGGTGGTTTGGGCTTTCGATCCTTGTTTCAAATCGTGAATCTCTTCACGCTAAAGAGTGTTATTCAAGGTACTAGTTATTTGTTGCTTCTAAGTATCGACAATTTTGTGGTATGGCGTTCTATTCACGTTCCTCTCTTTGGTTATTGGTAGAGATGTGTCATTTTGAATGATTGGAAATCGTTTAATAGGTCCTTTGGATGCTCGTCTTAGCCATGCCTCCACTTTGTTGCCGTTAGTTCACGATCATATGCATGGTGAAAGCTTCGGGGAAGGTTCTCCGATTGATTTTCACGCCACTAGCTGGTCAATTCCGAACTTCTTTGGAATCACACCATGTTCGATTGCCTGGGCTGCAAAATTTGGAAGAGATGGATTCCTACTAAGGTGAGTGCTTTTGGTGGAAACTTATTCATGGAGCTCTTCCGATCTTCAAACTTGAAGCTTCCTATTGTTTCAAGGTGTTCTTGATGTGTGAATTCTCGATAGAGAACATCTCTTTATACACTCTTTCATTTGGCAACGTTTTGCTGTCCTCTTAATAAGATCGATAATTACACATCCATTGGGCATTTGTTCTGGATGGGTAATGCTTTCGAGATCTTGTATTCGGGTTGGTATTGTCTTATTTTCGTGTTGGTCTATTTGGAAGGCTCGATGCAAGGCTATTTTCGATTATGAATTGATTTTCGTTGTTGAAGATATTCGAATATGCTTATTTCTTTTACTCCCAAAGTGCCTTTGAAATGCTCACTTTCTAGATTTGCTTGTCTATTGTGCATGTAAAATTCAAGAGATTGTGGGTTCGGTGGCAGAACAATTTTTATAAAGCGAATGTTGATGGCTCCTCTAGTATGGCTCTGGTGGAGGGTTATTAGGGATGGTCATGGCTTCTTCATTGTCGGCTTTGGCCATTTTATGGTCAAGTACTATCTCGAGTTCCTTGCCTTACGAGATGGTGCGATTCTTTGCTTCAATTGGAGAATGTAATGGTTGAGTCCGATTCTTTTGTGGTGATTTACGCTATCAAGGGTACTAGTTGTCTGGATGTTCATGAGTTTCGTTCTTGCATTGGTAGGATCCATTAGACATATCTATCGTGAACAAAATGTAGTGGCGGATAGCGGCTTATTCTACTCATACTTTTGAGTAAGGTCTCAATTGCAGGAAGTGGGGCTCTTCGACATTTTGGGTTTATTTAATTATCGTAAAAATTGAGGTTGTTTAGATGGATGTTAGGAAATCTTTGTTTGATTAGTATTTCTTGAGTTCCTTGTCTTCTTTGTATTTCCTTTTCATGCTCAAAGGTTGTCCCCTCACGTTTGTACTCTTCTTCCCTTTTTAATAAATTCTAGCTTCCAAAAAAGGGGGGTGAATAGCCTATAATGTCATTTTAAAAAACTTTTCTTTTGGGTATATTTAAAATCGTAGACTTAGTGGCATTTGCAGTTTAGCGTATTGAGCATGTCTGTCGGTAGAGGCTATCGGTAAACTTGCTCTAAGCAGAAGTATCAACTCTGCCGGTAAACTGCCAGTTAAATCAAAAGCCAGATATAAAGAATCTAAGTAGCGGAAAGTAAAGAGGCTTTAGATTTGGAGAAGTCTTAAGTGGCTGTACACGAATATATGATCAGAACAACAACACACTTAATACTTCTTTCAAATGCAGACTTAGGAGATCAATTGGAGAATAACTTTTCTAAAGATAAAATATTTAGTAAAAAGCTCATAGATATATAAAGACTGAGGGATAAAGTATTTGTAAGAACATATGAATTTATTAAAAGATAAATTGCATATTACATCAGCCTAAATATTCTATGTACAGTTTATGTCTTTGTTCTCCCAAACCTTAATCCTTACTTAATTATCCATTCAAGAATATTTAAGCAATCGAGGGTAATAGGAGACCAAAACGAGAAACCTTTATGAGAAGAGAATTTTCAAGGTCGTTCGGATAAAAGATATCTGAACGATTGAGTGCAGAGCACTCGGCCTTCCATGATGAATGATTATTGCACAATCAACAGCATTTGTATTGGAATACAAATCTGAAGATATGAATGCAATATCTACAGACATCTCTTCATTTTCTTCTAACATTATCTAACATCAATCTTCAGATCTTGATCTCTGTCTTATGAAGTTTCTAATCAATTTCTTGTCTTCTCCAAGCTTTTCTTCCTAGTAATCCTCTGAAAGTGTCTTACTAAGATCTGGATAGATTCATTGCAATCTTGTGTCGAGATCTGAGATGCGTTGGTGAGGACGATCTTGTTGTAGATCTCTTTGTTTCTTTGAAGCTCTTGAGTGAGTTCTGATTTCAACTTCGCTCAGTGCGTGTATTTGTCACTCATTGCTCATTGTTTTTTTTGTCTTGGGCAAGAGAAAGGATTTATATAGTCCGTTTAGAGATATAGTTGTTGATGTCTATCGTTTAGAGATCTTTTGTCCATGATCTTTGATTGTTTGAGAGATTTGAAGATCTTGGACTTGTGTTCTGTGTTGATAAGTCTCTGAAAAGTAGGTCTGATGTCTCATACACTGTCAGGTGGTCTGTTCAATAAAGTAGTTCCTTTTTGACTTTATCACACCACGTGAGTGAGAGAAAGTCTTGTAGCTTTAATTATGTCAGGCTTTCTGAGGCTTGAACATATTTGACTTGATTTGAACAACTTTTAGTCTTTTCTCTGTAGCACGTGCAGAATTAAGTCTGCCGATGGGATGTTCGGGCCAGTGGAACAAGTCTTATGGTTCAGGAGAACTGATGTCTGCTGGTGCGAACATTCTAACTTGTAGCATGTCTGCTAGTGGTGAGTCTTCATGATGTTCTGATCTTATCACTGAAGGCTTTTGACATTCTTTGCAAGTCTGCAGGTGCTTAGCATGCGTCGAGTCTGCATTTAGTCATCATGTAGGAAGGTAGGGCCGGTGGGTTCAGGAAATTGCTCCGCGCCGCGCCGCCGATAGGGGTGCGCGTACGTGCGGATGGGGTGACATCCACTGCTCTCGTTCCACCCTCCCTTTTCTAGGGGAGGACGAAATCAAAAGTGCGAGAGGAGTGCTGTCGGAATAGCGCGTTCGAATGCGCCTCGGTTGCCTTTAGTGGATTTTGATCCAATATGGGAGCTTTGGGTTTTCTATGTCAAGTTATCCTTTTTTTTTAGGGGATATCAGGATATAGGAATGCATCACCCTTCTATTTTCATTCTCCCTTTTTTAGGGGAAAACGTGAAAGTGCAAGGAAGGAATGTTGCAGCGCCCCCACTATGGATTTTATGAAAATAGCCTTATGGCCTATCTCGGATGACTATGGGTGCTTTGGGTTTTCTACGTCAAGTTATCCTTTTTTTAGGGGATACCAGGACATATGAATACATCACCTTTCCATTCTCATTCTCCCTTTTTTAGGGGAGAACGGAAAAGTGCAAGGAAAGATGTTGCGAGGCCCCACTGGATTCAAAATGTTTTAGAGTCGCCATCTTTATTTTAAGGAATAAATAAAGCAAAACCAAAAGGAGAAAACCAGAGATAATAAAAACGGGTTCGGAGGCTAAGTTACGAGTTGGAAGGTGCTTGGCACCCAACTCGCCCTTTCGGTCTCAAAACAGTTTTTGGCTAAAGTATGCTTTTTGTTATATTTATTTAACAGATAAATAAAGCATTAAATGCCTACAAATACATCCATTTGTCTACATTATTCTGAGACTTGCAAGCGTCTCTTTACAAATAATTACAGATATACTTGAAAATATTTGGCCATAATAACGGACTCTATTACATAATATTTCCTAATCTAATCCAGGCGGACAACGGCTTATATTGACTATATTGGGCCGGATTTTAAATACAAATTTAAATAATAAATGAGCGGAAAAGTAAATGGATAAATAAAATAAGGCCCTTAAAGGTTTTTACCTTTTAGAGCGGGGTGTGCTCGCTCTGTCCTTCTCGGAGAAGGAGACTTTTATTCTTCTTCTTGATGTGATTTGGGCGAGTGCGGCTTATATATGGTGTTTTTGGCTCACTCACTCGGGAAAATAGCGGCTTAGTTTTTGTGGTTTTGGCTTATTTGGTTGGGCGGAATAACGGCTTATATGGGTTGATTTTCGACCTATTACTCGAGGCGAGTAACGACTTATTTTATGGTTTTTGGGCGGAGAAATAGGGTGGATACCTAGCTGGGGGGCTAAGGCTCACTTCTACCTGTTGGTTTTGTGTTTGGAGGAGATTTGGCAGAGTTTCGAGGCTTTTTGAGGTGATCGCTCGCTATCTCATTTCTCTCTCTATTTCTCCAGCGTAATGAGAACGCGGAGAATTTTTATCGATAAAAAGGTGTGCTGAATGAGGAGCCGGGGGCCTGTATTTATAGGAGGAATTGAGGACATCGATGGAATTAAAATTCCTTCCTTGTGCATTGAAGAATTATACACAGCGCGAGAGAAATTGCACATTACGACAAATGAAAGTGCATCGCTGAAGAAACTGGGCGCAATGAAGCCCAAATTGGGCGCTGGAAAGTGAAATTGGGCGCCATGCCCAATTTTGATGTGGGTGGCGCCTAGTTTTCAAAGTTCTCCTTTTTTGTGCACTTTGGTCCCTGCAGTTCATCCTTTTGCGCATCCTGCTTCGTCCTTTTGCACTTTTGACCCTGTAACTTGACATTTGTTAATGTTTTAACAGGTCTTGATATTTTATGTCATACCACATACCTGGGGTACGAAATTTGGGTGTCTACAGAGCCCCTCAACGATGGAGTCAACGGGTAACCCGTAACTTACTGAGTAGACGAACATCGTTGATAAGAAGAGACTCTCCAATTTCGTTCAATTACAAAACGAGGGAGAAAGATGCAACAGGTAGCAGTTATAATGCAGCAATTTATAATGTGAAACAAACCTCCATATATCCTAGACATCTTTAGTCAGTTATAGCAGGTTATCGCAGTTTTTAAGCAGATATGCAAATTAAGTGCTCTGATGGTCGGACCTACTAATGTAGCCTGCCTACGTATCCCTTAATATAAGGAATCAGACCAAACGTAGTTCGGCCAAAACCTAAACCAGCATTCATGCAGCGGTCGTGCCCTACAGAAATAGAGGCGCCTCGTATCCTTATACAAGGAATCGAGGCCAGAGGCGTAGTTCATTCGGTGGGGACCAAATGTTTGCGGTGCAAGTGCGGCAATGCTAAATGAGCAAGTGCATGCAAAGCTTTATCAAATGAGTCTTTGCAAAGGTAAATAACGTGATGTGTTTGGTCGCATCTACCGAGATAGACTGCCTACGTATCCTTAGCCAAGGAATCAGACCAATCGTAGCTCGCCTGTGGCTGTGCGACATGAATTGTTTCCTTAGGAACTCAGCCTCTACTGGAGAACAAGACATTTCCCTATGAATCCGGGGTTGCGTGCCCCTTAAAAGAAAGTTTTCCAACACAGCGAAAAATGCATGGAATGCTGCCTCCTTAGGAACTCAGCCTTCACCGGAGAACAAGACCTTTCCTTATGAATCCGGGGTTGCGTGCCCCTTAAAGGAAAGTTTCCAAACATCATACAAATGCACTGCAAAAGGAAAAAAAAAAACCTTCCTTTTCTTACCCTTGCCATGCAGTGCGGACAAATTGATCTTGTTGTTGCTTCTTTGCTTGCTTTGCTTTCTTTCTTTCTTTGCTCTTCTTTGCACTTTTCTTTGAGGATTCTTCTTTTGTCACCGTTCCAGCCCTTGCTGGAAAATCTTTTCCCCTGTTCCGCTTATGTTTTCGGCTTTAGCTGGAAAATTTTCTTGATGCTGCTGCATTTTTCTTTACTGCTCCTTCTAACCTTGGTAAGAAACTTTCTTTTTCTTGCTGCAGCATCTCGTGGTACCAGCTGAGATCATCTTTTCTTTGCTGCTATTTTCTTTTCGCTCCATTTTCTAGCTTCAGTCGAAAATTTCTTCTTCTGCCGCCGCATTTCCTTTGGTTGCATGCACTTAAAAAAATTTTCTTTCTTGTACATGCATTTTCCCTCTCCGATTTTTTTTGTTTTTTTAATGTTTTTTTTCTTTTCTTTTTATATTCTGCATGCCTGCCACTTTCTTTATTTGCATGCTTATTACCTCTTTTTTTTCTTTTTTTTTCTGCATGCTCACCATTTTTCTTTATTTGCATGTTTATTACCTCTTCTTTTTTTTCTCTCTCTTTTTCTTTTTTTTTTTTTTGGTCCGTCTGGATATACTTCATATTTGCTAGATTTTGGCACTGTTTGGCACTTTTGAAGCATTCCTGACTTTATTATTAATGCTTATGCATGTCCTATTTATGGCTAAATGATGCAATTAAGTAATGATGCATGAAATTTATATGATTTATTATTATGATGCATGATTAAACTAGTGGTCACTATTTGACCCTACTATGCATGATTTATACTATAAATGCAGATGGGGCTACATGATGCATGCTTATGCTGCAGGGATATAGTGAATGCCATGGGAATATTTATTTTCATGAATGGTGACATTTTATTTTCTTTTTTTTTTTTTTGCTAATGTCATAATGCAGCTTATTGGATGATAAATGCAAATGATGGATGCATGTACTACTTTATTTGATGTAAATGTGATGCCTAAAATTTACAGGATGCTTATTAATATGATGCATGGATATTCTTTATTCTATCATGCATGCAATAATGCAAAATGTAGTACATATCTTTAAGATGCAAAATGCATTTTTACAATGCCTATAATGCAGAAACGTTTATCTAGATGCAAAACAATACATAAAAAAAATTGTTTTTTTTTGTTTTTTTGTTTTTTTTTGTTTTTTTGTTGTTTTTTTTTTTGTTTCTGAAAAAAGAACATGTACAAACATTTACAATGCAATCTAATTTTATATGATGCAAAATAAATAAAAAAACACATGCAGACTCAAAACGCACGCACAAAGCAAAGCTATACCGACCTAACAGGTAATGGCACGTTGTTTATCCAAAATGGATTTTAAAGGAATATATACCTTCGGGTTTGAACAGGCTTTTTTGCCCTTTTTTTTTTTATGATGTGCGGGGAAAGAAAAAGGCAGATACCTCTTCTTGTTCTTGGCCATATAATTGTTGCAGGGCTACACTTGGCATAAGGCTATTTTCGTAACCCCTGCATTTTTCTTCGCAATCGGACAGGGCAGAAGTGCATGGTCGGAACCTGAGTCGTCTGGCTGTTTCAGGACTATGGTAACGCAGATGATAAATAGGACGAGGACACTTCTGGTGCTTCTTATTCTGATGAGACTGAGTCTTTTCTGTGCCTTGCAGAAGAAGAATATGGGGGCCGGCGGATCGCAGCGATGGATCGCCGGGGCTTAAGCTGCAAATGAAGGATAGTTTTGGGGGAAACAAAGGGGGTAGAGGCAATAATAGATATGTACAGGCAATTAATGCATAATCTAAATTTCTTTAGCAATTATTCCTAAGTTGCACCTTAGGACCCGTAATATTATATTTTAGTGTTTTAACGTGAGCTTCTTGTCGTGTTTTTTTTTCTTCTGTCAGTCGAGCCCATTTGCCTGCTGAAGATCTGGAGGTAGGATGCTGAGGTTTCAAAGAGTGCCTTCCCTCTCCTTATTCTCCTGATATATATATTTTATTTGGCTCTAACTTTTGCCTAGGCTACCCTTTCGGGTTTTCAACCTAGCGAGCCTTTATTTTATTTTTTTTACTTTTTTTTTACTTGCTCCAACTTTTGCCTAGGCCGCCCTTTCGGGTTTTCAGCCTAGCGAGCCCTTATTTCTCCTTTTTTTTGTTTTTTTTTTTGCCTCTTTTTTTTATATATGCCCTAACTTTTGCCTAGGCCGCCCTTTCTGGTTTTCAGCCTAGCGGGCTGGAGAAGGAAGCACTTGCCAAATAGGGTGGCTCAAGCATAATACCTTTGAAGCTCGTTGAGATTGGAGGGCTGAACAAAGTCTTCTTTTTTCTAGCTTGCGAGGAATATAGCACCTCCTGATCGGATCTCTTTGACAGTATACGGCACATCGTGGAAGAGAGGGGTAGCAGCCTCTTGATGAGTAGCCCCAACATTTTTTAGCCTAGACAGCATGACATGATAGCAGTAGGTCTTTCAGAGGGGGTGGTGAATGAGGTATTTTCTTGGTCTTCTACTGCCATTTTGATTTGAGTATAGCCCAGCATGCCGTCGACGGAGGATCTGACTTTCTGAGCAGCAACGGCGTCTATCACAATATCAATATTGGGTAGAGGGAAATTATCTTTGGGTGATACCTTGCTGAGGTCGCGGAAGTTTACGCAGATCCAGACTTTCATGTTGGGCCTGGGAATTGGTCACTATTTGGACAGCTAGATCGGGTATTTTTCTCTTTTTTTTTCTTTTACTCTTTTTTTTCTTTTTTTTACTACTCTTTTTTTTTTATTGTGATTTTTTTTTTACCCGAATGAAGTTGACGTGCGGCTGTTTTATGCTTTCTTTTTAAACTTGTAGTGACCATTCTAGCTTGATGCGGGGAGCTTTTGTCTGATTGGCTGAGCATCCGGACATGTGGGGATCCGGTGTTTGGCTATGGCTGGGTCTACCCCCGACACATCTTCATAGGACCAGGTAAACATGTCCACGAACTTTTTGAGGAGATCCGTGAGTGTTATTCTTTTCAGAGCCTTGCAGGGGGTTGCCGGTTTTGACTCCTTTGATTTCATTGTCCAGCCCCAGGTTAATAGTGGATCGATCTTGATTCTTCTTTGGTGAATGATGTTGTTTCTTGACTTTCGACTTTACAAGCTCAAGCAAGTATATTTTTTTTTTTTTGGGTGCTTTTAAATGACTCATCATTATTTAATGCGTCTTTTATTGTAGGTGGAACTAAGAAATAAGCAAAGACATTTAGATTATTATTAAAAGCAAACCGTACAGGGTTTATTACATTATTGAGGACCTGGGGTTTGAGATCCTCAATTTTAGGGAGCGGATCGGTAGATGACCAATCCGTATAGCTAGGGAAAGGAATAGGGTAATATATCCGGAACGGTCCACCAGATCTGGGGCGTCAAAAGCGGGCTGGGCGTAGTATACTAGTTCTACTGAGGCTTATTAGAAATAAACTCAAACTCAGCAGGGAGTTTTTTTTTTTTAATAAGTGCCTTTATCCATCATATCCAAGGAGCTGTCCCCAAATTTTCATTAGAAACTTCTGGGTTTAGAATTTTAAGCATCATGGTTTTCAAATTTTCGATGTCGGCCTCCATTTTGGCGGGCGGGAGAGTTGGGTTTTGGTAGATGTTGGCAAGATTAGGGAAGGCTGGGTTAATTTCTGGCTGTGGTGTCTGGTAAGGGTTTTGGGCAGGATAAGGATTTTGGGCTGGATATGGATGTTGGGCAGGATATGGATATTGGGCAGGATATGGATATTGGGCTGGATAGGGATATTGGGCTGGATATGGATTTTGGGCAGGATAGGGATATTGGGTTGGATAAGGATTCTGGGTAGGTTAGGATATTGGGTAGGATAAGGATATTAGACTGGATAAGGATTTTGGGCAAGATATGGTAAGGAGAGTATGATGAAAAAGGGTTAAAATTTTGGTAATAATAGGCATTTGGTGGGTTGGTGTTTGGCTGGGAAATTGGATTTGGAGGAACATGGAAGGTTGATGCTTCTTGGGGGATTGCTCACTTTCTGTTGCCATACTGCTCGGATCTGTATTCTTTGTATTGATTACGCCCATGTCGATCGATCGATACCCTGTTACGATTTCGCACTACTTTCCCGTATCAACCGGCCAGTATTATCTCTGCCTTTCCAGATTCGGGCCAAGTTTCTGAGGAAAATAGGTTTGGAGGTATCAGAAGGTTGGCTGAAGGCTTTCTGGGCTTGGAGTACATCGTGCCTTTATTAGTATATTTCATTATTTATTATTTTCCCTACAATTGACCGGATAAGCACCTACTTGATTTTGACAGTCTCAGGACTTTACCTGGAACAGTGGATTCTTTCTCCAGAGTATAGGACCAACGTATTCCACCTGCCTTTCGACTCCCCGAGATCGGACTGATCCCAGGCGAAGAGCCTATACTCTTTCCGGGATCCACCATTCGAAATGGTCTAGGTCGAGCATTAGAAAATAATAAATCAGCCCCAGTGTATATTTTTTTGATTTGCGCAGATTTTTTTTTACTTGTGCAGATTTTTTTTTTTGACTTGCGCACACATTTTTTTTGACTTGCGCACATTTTTTTTTACTGGGGCTGACCCACGATTTAAAATGCAAAAACCGATCGGTCTTTGAAGTGTCCTGAAAATCTATATGCAGTCTAACGTTGGCTCATGCAGGGGGTAGGCTGGTCATGGTGTAGGGTAGCAGTTCGGAATATATTTATATGCAAGTGTGCGTGTATGTAGTATCTAAAAAGCAAAAAAAAGTTTTTTTTTTATTTTTTTTAGATATAAAAGGCAGAAAATAAAGTATATATGGTATGTCTTGCTGTTATTTATGGATTTTCTCGGCTTTTTAGTTTGAGTGCGAGCAAGCAAGCACACCATCAAGAAATAGAAAGAAAAGCGGGGAATCTATCTATTCCTACTAATTACAAATGTGTCCTATGTCCCCAAAATAAAACGACAGAATGAATGCATATATATATATATATATATATATATATATATATATATATATATATATATATATATATATATATATATATATATATATAAAATAATTTTTTTTTTTTGAAAATAAAAAAAAATACGAATATTTTCAAGTATATCTGTAACAGTGATTGAAAAGAAACTGCTGCAAGATGGAGGATCATATCCACAAATATAGATACGGATGTTAAATGAACGCAATATTCAAGTGTTTAAATTAATATAACAAGCATACTTTAGCCAGAAACAAAAGAAAAAAAAAGTTTTGGTTACTGAGTCTAGCCCTCCATTTTTATTTATTAAAATAAAGCGATCTCCCTAGCGAGTCGCCCTTGTGGGTTCAGGAAATTGCTTCCCGCCCGGCGCCCTTGGATAGGGTGCGGCGTGCGTGCGGATGCGGTGACATCCATGCTCTCGTTCCACCCTCTCTTTTCTAGGGGAGGACGAAATCAAAAGTGCGAGAAGAGTGCTGTCGGAATAGCGCGTTCGAATGCGTCTCGGTTGCCTTTAGTGGATTTTGATCCAATATGGGAGCTTTGGGTTTTCTATGTCAAGTTATCCCTTTTTTAGAGGATACCAGGATATAGGAATTCATCACCCTTCTATTCCCATTCTCCCTTTTTTAGGGGAAAACGCGAAAGTGCAAGGAAGGAATGTTACAGCGCCCCCACTATGGATTTTATGAAAATAGCCTTATGGCCTATCTCGGATGACTATGGGTGCTTTGGGTTTTCTACGTCAAGTTATCCTTTTTTAGGGGATACCAGGACATAGGAATACATCACCTTTCCATTCTCATTCTCCCTTTTTTAGGGGAGAACGGAAAAGTGCAAGGAAAGATGTTGCGAGGCCCCACTGGATTCAAAATGTTTTAGAGTCGCCATCTTTATTTTAAGGAATAAATAAAGCAAAACCAAAAAAAGAAAACCATAGATAATAAAAACGGGTTCGGAGGCTAAGTTACGAGTTGGGAAGGTGCTAGGCACCCAACTCGCCTTTCGATCTCAAAAGCAGGTTTTTGGCTAAAAGTATGTTTTTTGTTATATTTATTTAACGTATAAATAAATCATTAACCGCGCCTACAAATATATCCATTTGTCTACATTATTCTGAGACTTGCAACTGTCTCTTTACAAATAATTACAGATATACTTGAAAATATTTGGCCATAATAACGGCTCTATTACATAATATTTCCTAATCTAATTCGGGCAGCACAACGGCTTATATTGACTACATTGGGCCGGATTTTAAATACAACTTTAAATAATAAATGAGCGGAAAAGTAAATGGATAAATAAAATAACGCCCTTAAAGGTTTTTACCTTTTAGAGCGGGGTGTGCTCGCTCTGTCCTTCTCGGGAGAGGGAGACTTTTATTGCTGCTGCTGATGTGATTTGGGCAGAGTGATGGCTTATATATGGTGTTTTTGGCTCACTCACTCGGGCAAAATGACGGCTTAGTTTTTGTGGTTTTGGCTTATTTGGTTGGGCGGAATAACGGCTTATATGGGTTGATTTTCAGCCTATTACTCGAGCGTAACGACTTATTTTATGGTTTTGGGCGGGAAAATAGGGTGGATACCTAGGCGGGGGGCTAAGGCTCACTTCTACCTGGTTGGTTTTGTGTTTGGAGGAGATTTGGCGAGTTTCGAGGCTTTTGAGGTGATCGCCGCTATCTCACTTCTCTCTCTATTTCTCCAGCGTAACGAGAACGCAGAGAATTTTTATCGATAAAAAGGTGTGTTGAATGAGGAGCCGGGGGCCTGTATTTATAGGAGGAATTGAGGACATCGATGGAATTAAAATTCCTTCCTTGTGCATTGAAGAATTGTACACAGCGCGAGAGAAATTGCACATTACGGCAAATGAACAGTGCATCGCTGAAGAAACTGGCGCAATGAAGCCCAAATTGGGTGCTGGAAAGTGAAATTGGGCGCCATGCCCAATTTTGATGTGGGTGGCGCCTAGTTTTCATAGTTCTCCTTTTTTGTGCACTTTGGTCCCTGCAGTTCATCCTTTTGCGCATCCTGCTTCGTCCTTTTGCACTTTTGACCCTGTAACTTGACATTTGTTAATGTTTTAACAGGTCTTGATATTTTATATCATGCCACATACCTGAGGTACGAAATTGGGGTGTCTACAAGGACTTGATCAGGTCGCACCTAATCTAGTACCTATGTGATGTCACACGAGTTACCACGCTAAGCGGTACGCAGACCTTTTAGCCACTCGTGATGACTCACTGTAATGGGAACAAGTAAATCAACATTTATAGAATATGCACAATGATAAGTAAATTATCAAGAAGTATATTCCAACACCGTAGATCCCCGAATTGACGTTCTAATTCCCCATAGGACGATTGGCAACTTCTCTAGCCAGCTTCCTTTTTTTGTCGTCTAAGTTTCTTTTTAAGGCATACATGATCTTTTTGTTTTCTGCCTCTATCTAACCATTGCCTTATGGATAGAGCTGTCAAAATGGGTTGGCGGGGTGGGCCAGCCCACAACCCACTTCAACCCACCATTTGGCGGGGCGGGGTGGGCCAGCCCAAAAACATGGCGGGCCTAAAAAATACCAACCCAACCCACCTCTTTTAGGTGGCGGGGTAGGTTAGCCCAACGGGCCCAAGCCTTTTTAACAACTCTAGGCGAGCCAACCCACAATCCACCATTTGGCGGGGCGGGGCGGGCCTAAAAAATACCAACCCAACCCACTTCTTTTAGGTGGCGGGGCGGGCTAGCCCAACGGGCTCAACGCATTTTGACAGTTCTACTTATGGATGAGCCACTGAGGAAATTCGGTGTTTGACATTCATCCTTTCGCAGCTCACCATGAATTTTTTTGAAAATTGTGTGCCATGGTCGGAAACAATCATCCGAGGTAGCCCGAAACGGCAGAAGATTTGCTCGTATATGAATTTTATTGCTTGATCCTCGGTTATGCTGGCGAGCGGCTTTGCTTCTATCCATTTGATGAAGTAATTCATCGTGACAATAACATACTCGCATCCATGTTTGGCTTTGGGGAAAGGGCCAATGAGGTCAATTCCCCACATGTCAAAGGGTCATGTCGCGACCACCGGTGTTTGTAGGACCGAGGGAAGTCGTGGAATGTTTGCATGTCTCTGGCATTTATCACATTTCCTTACATACTCCGATGCGTCCCTTGTCATACTCGACCAGTAATACCCATGAAAGTTCATTTTGTCCGAAAGTGTCCTCGCACCTGGATGTCCCCCACATTCTCCTTCATGTACCTCGGCTAGCATATCCTTCACCATTTCTGACCGTATGCATTGAAGAAGAGGCTTTGTATTGGATCTTTTGTATAGCATACCCCCTACAACCGAGTATCTGCATGCTCTGTTCCTTACTGTTTGTGCTTCGCTCTTTTCATCCGGTAGGATTCCCTGTTCGATGTAGCCCTTTATGTCATCGATCCAACATCTTAAAGCCTTTGTGACTACCATAATTTCCTCCTGGTCGATGGCTGGGCATTTGAGAAACATGAGTTAGACGTCGGGAGGTACCTCCTCAGCTTCCGATGATGCGATTTTGGAGAAATAATCTGCTCGAGAATTTCCTTCTCTAAGGATCTGCTCCAACTCCCAATATTTAAATCGTCCCAACAGTTTTTGGGTCAATCGTTGATATTTGGCTAAGGCCGGATGATTTGTTTCGTACTCACCCAACACTTGTTTTACCACTAGTTGGGAGTCACTGTATATCACAATGTCTTCGGCTCCTAAGCTTAGCGCGAGCTCGATTCCAGCGATCAAGGCTTCATACTCAGCCTGATTGTTCGAAGCTTTGAATTGGAATCTTAAGGCCAGGCTTAGTTCTCCTGATTTTAGGATAAGCAGTGAGACCTGCCCCACTTCTTTCTGTCCCTGCTGATCCATCCACAAACTAAACCCAATATTGAAGAGGCCTGGTCTTCGTTTGTTCGCCAGTTATGGTTGCCGCTTTAGCCACAGGGGTGACCTCTTCACCAATTTGTTCTTGATCGGCTTTCTGCTTTATGAACGAAGTTTCAGCGATGAAATTGACCAGGACCTGTGCTCGGATTGTTTTCCTGGGCTCATAGTCGATGTCATACCCTGAGAGTTCGACCGACCATTTCAACATTCTGCCCGCCATATCCGACTTGTGCAGAACTTTCCTTAGAAGAAAGTTGATATAGACTGTTATCGAGTGTGCCTAGAAGTAAGCTTTTAGTTTCCAGGCTGCGATTACTAAAGCAAGGACCAACTTTTCGACCTCTAAATATCTCCCTTCGACGTCTGTTAGAGCATGGGAAACATAGTAAATTGGCTTTTGAATTTTATCTTCCTCTCTTATCAAGACTGCAGCGACTACTGAGTCTAATGCTGCCAAATATACATATAGGTTCTCCTTTGGTATTGGGATGCTAAGGAGTGGTGGTCGACCAAGATACTCCCTGAGCTCTTCAAAAGCTTGAGTACAGTCGTTATTCCATTCAAACTTCTTGCCTCCCTTCAATATTTTGAAGAAGGGCAAGGTTTTCTTGGCTGACCTAGCGATGAAGCGACTGAGGGCTGTAATCCGACCATTAAGCTGTTGGACATACTTGATCGAGGTTGGGATGTCCATGGTTGTTAGAGCTTTTTTCTTTTCTGGATTGGCCTCAATTCCTCTTTCATTAACCATGTACCCAAGGAATTTTCCTGCTGTCATTCCAAATGCACATTTGGCCGGGTTAAGCTTCATCTTATTCTTTCTTAGATTTGCAAAAGTTTCCCGCAGGTCCTTGGCATGGTCGGAGTGTTTGGGTTTTGATAACCATGTCGTCAATATAGGCCTCCATCCTACCCAGCTGGTCACCGAAGACTTTCTTCACCATTCTTTGGTACGTAGCCCCCACGTTCTTGAGGCCAAAGGGCATCATGGCATAGCAATACAATCCTCCAGTAGCTCGGAATGTCGTGTATATCTGGTTGGCTAACCACATTTTGATTTGATGGTACCCTGAATAAGCATCAACAAAGCTGAGGATTTTGTGCCCAGATATAAAATCAACGAGTTGATCAATGTGAGGAAGCGGGTACCAATCCTTTGGGCAGGCTTTGTTAAGGTCAGTGAAATCTACACACATCCTCCATTTCCCACTTGCTTTCTTAACCATTACCACGTTCGCAATCCAAGTTGCATACAGAACTTCTTTGATGATTTTAGCTTTTAACAACTTAGATACTTCATCCTTGATAGCTGCTTGTTTTTCCCCTGAAAAAATATGTGCCTTCTGTTGTATGGGGATAAAGTTTGGATCGATACTCAACTGGTGCATAGCGACGTTCTCGCTAATACCCTCCATGTCCTCGATCCTCCAAGTGAACACATCCAAGCTTTCTTTTAATAGCTTGATGATTGCTACTCGTTCTTCTTTCGGTATTTCCCTTCCTACCTTAACCTTCTGCTCGGGGACGTCGAGGTTAATCACGATCTCATCCAGATCTTCATTTGGCTCGATAGCTAGGTGGTGATCGACGTCCAGGCTTTCAATTGTGATTACTTTTGCGGCGATCTGGTCCCTTTTGTTGTTATGATGCTGGTTGATGTGTCGAGCATGTGGTCCTTTTTTCCTCCTTTTTCGTGCGAGCTAGCATTCCCAGCTCTCTTTAATTGCTAGGCTTGTGTTAGCTCGGGAGAAGTTGATATTATTTCCTCTGTTTCTCGAAGCCGTTTGGTCTGTCTGTTATCTTTGACCAATTTTTCTTCAGGCGGGGTGATTCCCCCCTTCTCTTTACCATTCATTTCCCTGTAGATGTACTCCAGGGTGCTCGTCAGGTAGTTTAGGACCATTCTTATTTCCCTTTCAGTCGGGAATTCTATTCGCTGATGAGCCATTAATGCGACCATTTGAAACTTTGTTTGAGAAGGAGAGCCGAGTATGGCATTATATGAAGAGGGTAGATCAAGTACCAAGAACTTGACCTCCTCCGTTCGAGGAGCCATGCTTTCTTTGGCTAAGGTTACCATGAGAACGATAGTTCCTTTTACCGCCACCTTGTGGCCGGGAAATCCTTCCAACTGTATGCCGCTTGATCGGAGGTGGGCGTTCCCCAACTCCATCCCTTTAAAGCGGCGTAGTACAAAATATCTCTTCCAGCCCCCGTGTCTACCACCACTCGCTTCACCTCGCTGTCATGTATCCTTATTCGGAGAGTTAGAGGTTGTTGACGAGCGGTTTCACTGGTAACTACCTCACTTGGCCAAAAGGTAACTCCTCCTGTTTCATCGGGTCACGGCATCATGTTAACCACATGCTTCAAGTTATAAATCATGTGTTTTAACTGAGTACCACTTGGCGTTGCTTCCCGAATGGTGTCTATTACATTCCTGGGGCCACCGTTATTTAGTCGGGGGTTCTGGTTCCTCTCCGGCTCTCTTTGTCTTCCTCCTTGATTATTGCTTTTCTGCTCGAATCACTTGAGCTCCCCCCGATCAATCAACTTCCGTATAGCCTTCTTCAGATTGATACATTCCTCGGTCGTGTAACCGACATCCTTGTGAAAGGCGTAACGTTTGTTGGGGTTGTGAGGATATCGAGTATCCTTCAGCGGCCATAGCCTGTCTATCTTGTCTTAATCGAGCAGGACGTTCATTATGTGCTCGCGAGTGGTCATGAGTGGAGTCCAGTCAATTTCATCCCACCTATTCCTGCCTTGATTATCTTCCTCTTTATGGGCTGGCCCTCGGCCTCCCTTGTTCGAGTTATCTTGAGCCCGATGTGTTCCATCGTGCTCCTTCTTTTTCGCATCCTTCTTCTCATTCCCCTCCTTCTTTGCTTCCTCGGTATTGATCACCCGAATAGCATGGGCATACATTTCCCTAACTAAGGTTTGGTCCTGGAGCATCATTTCTTCTCTCATCAACCCTTGTTGTAGGCCAGAGATGAAGCACATCTTGATTGACTCCTCCGAGATGTACGGTATTTGGTCAACCATGGCCATGAATTTGTCCATGTATGTTTGGTTTGACTCATTTATTCGCTGTTGTATACCGCACAAGTCGGTTTGCTTCTTTGGTTGGAGTCCGGCCGAGGAGAACTGTGTGACAAACATTTGCCTGAATTCATCCCAGCTTTCGACTAAGTCCAATGGGAGGCTTGTGTATCACTTTAGTGCCTTTCCCTTAAGAGTCCCCGCAAATATCTTTCCCCATACATCTTTGTCGTCAGGGGCTACCGTATTCATTTTGACCTCAAAACTGGCCATGTGATCGACTACATTGGTAAGGCCCTGATACATTTCAAAAGTAGGAATTTTTTTATCAGGTAATGGGGCTTTCTCATCCTCTCTTGGAATGGCCCATTCTTTGCTGGGGGTAACAACATAGGTTTTTCTTTTTCCATGGCCTCTAGCCTGCCACGGAGAAACTTCACCTCTTGTTCGATGGCCAAAGATGGCTTGTTAGTCGATTTTTGCACCTCAGTGATCGCGTTCCGACCACTTTTCGGGTGCCCTGCTCCTGACTGTTGGGAATGGGTGGTGCGGTGCCCGCACGTTTTATTTTTCATCACCTCGGTCCTCGGGCTGAACTCTCATTCCTTGCTCATTTCTCTAGTGCGGCGAGGGTGGTTGGGCTCACTTGGATAAGTTAGCCGACTATGGATAATGGGCTTGGGTGTCTGCTCGCTCATCCTATCCGGCTATCCCCCAACCGAGATCTCACACTAGGCCGAGGCACAGCCTTTTCATTTTCCTTGCCTCTGGAGGTAGCTTTTTTAAGAACTTGAGCCGCCTCCTCCTGGGGTACTGTATTAGTCGCTGCTCTCGCTTTTTTACGAAGCGTGAACATTTTGAGCTCAGCCTCTTGAATTCCTGTGAGGTAAAGTTTCTGGCATTCCCAGAACTTAGCCTCTTCTAAGTATCCGTCATGCTCGGTGGCTTTGTTTTTCTCCACCTGGGAATGTTCAACCTGGGCTTCTTCCTCGTCCACATCAAAGAAGGTGCTTGCCTGGCCCGTGGTGCCCCCTAAGTTGCGAGCATCCTCCTGGGTTCCCTTTCCTCCCAACATCTTTGAAGTGGCGATGGCGAGGTCCATGTTAGTTATCTTGCTCGCTGGTGAGGAGGGTGGTTTGTTTGTTCTGGTTGATCTTGTTTTGTGGTTGTTTGTTTATCCATTTCTTTTAGTTTGAGAAAAAAATGAAAAAGGTAACTGGAATATGACTTTCCCAGCAACGAAACTACTTGATCACGCTACAAAGATAGGGTGACTATGCTGGTGATCCACGTAATGGACCGGTGCTGATGTGTCTTTGACGAGTGACCACGTCAGTGAACGGGGGTACTTGATGTACCAAAATGGATAGGATATCTGGGCTTTGGTTCTCTGTAAACTGATTGGTTATGCTTTGTCCTTGACCTTTGATGACCTGAAAGGAAACTACCGTTAGGGTGCCGGGGTTTTCCCAGCTACAGCCCTCCGGTATGAGAGTCGGTAATCAAGGAATATACGTGTCGGAGCTAGGCGTTCCCTTAAGCTTCCAATGATTGTGTATATTCAGTTTAGTGTTTGAATGTAATTATGTGTGTGGTTGATTCATAGAACTTACCTTTCTTGTAAGGGAAGGCTTCCTTTTATAGTAGTTGTCCCTTAGGGATCATGATCAATGTAGGGGCCCTTGGGCATAGGGACCTGTTGCTGGTCGGCTGGCTGGCAGCTTCTTACTAGTTGATGGCCTAGGGGTATCCTTACATAGTTGGTGGTTGCTTACTTGCCAAGTCATATCTTCTCTTCTCATGTAAGGGTCTGTCGCTTGGTCGGCTTGATGTCAACCTCTCACTGGTTGGCTTATCCTTGCATGGATGACATGTGTCATCCAATTAGGATCCAACATCTGGCGATTACTTGGTCGGAGTGGCCGAACATGGGTGTCGTCGGCTTGGTGGTTGATCTTACTTGGCTCCTGGAATGACCTTTGTTCGTTCCGAGGATACTTTGTTCGACCAGATGAGTGATGGTCGGCCATAGTCGGTCCTCTTGCTTGCTGGACTTCCTGAGAGATGGGCCATGCCTATGCCTAGCTGGTAGTCACGTGCTCACTCCACGTAGGAGGACCCAGGTTGGGTCCCTTCACTATTTCCTTTTACTTGAGCATCATACTTGGCAAAAAAAAAAAAAAAAAACTCTTATCCATCCTACAAGAAAAATATTTTTTATAATAATTAAAAAACCCATAAGAGAGAAAATTGATAGAACAAAAGATAGAAAGTTGATCAATTTCTTGTTGTGTAACCTAATAATGTATTAAAGATAAACGCATGTGAGTTGTCGGGCCCAAACGGCCCAAATAAGTCATCACGTTCCATGAGCATGAGCCCAAGCCACATGAGACACATGGGCAAAGCACATGCTCGGGAACACATCAACCCGTCTTGGACAAGCGACTAAGACGAGCAGCGAGCATATATAGTATTAGGATTGTGCGCGAGTGTAAGTGTACAACGAGCAGAGTATATCCTCTTAGTGAACTCGCTAAACCTCCTTGGCCAGATGGGTAACGGTGTTAGCGGGATGAAAACCTCGTGGTCCTCCCCCCACGTTCATGCCCTGGAGTTATGGCGGGGCTGCCCTTTACTCGGCAGTTAGAGACGTAGGGTATATAAAACAAGATTTTGAACAATCACTTTGTATTACCATGGCATAAAACAGTCGTTATATGTAATGGTGTGAGTAATTAATAATTAGACATTACAAGTAATAATAGGTTGATCAAAAAGTAATTGCCTACACAGCGGACAAGAGGAATGGGAGGCTAACCACTTATCTATACACTTAACATGAAACCCATGATTACACCTGGGCAATATTCTCACCGTCTCCCCATCTGTAAACTCTCCTAAACAAATCGTACAATCCGTTACCGGGATTTTCACTTCGTTCGATTTATAAACAACCACCGGTATCTTAGTCAACGCTTCTTCCTTTAACCCTTTTGAGGCTAAACGTGCATCAGCTTCCTCCGAGCTCTGCAATGGCATTCTTTGACTACATCTTAACGCGCAACGCACAATCGAGTTCAGCCCAAGTGCACATACTAGTGCACACAGCAAAGATGCTAGAATTATCACCATGTTGCTATCAAGCCTCTCTTCCCCACTGCCCACCGTGCTTCCATTGATCGGAACCGTGGACGTGTCGGCATTGGCATCGAGGAGGAAACGATGTGGGACGAGGTTATACCTCACCATCCCCAATTTAATTTGCAAATAAGTGTGTCAAAAGGGTACGTACATGGGATGAGGAATGTCGGGGTGTTCTCTATATAAATATTAGATAGATTGGGGTCAAAGAGATCGAGATCGAGATGGGTCTTAAAGCAAATAAATCTAAGTGTTGGGATCGAGGATGCCAACAAGATAGAAACATGGAAAAAGGCATCTAATTGGATAAGGAAGAGAATGAATAAAGAATACTTTGGATTGGTTGCTAAATGCTAATTGTATTTTGGGACCAAATAAGTCATAGCATCTGGTATCTTTGGGCAAAATTGGTCCTCCATTGCCAATTTGAAGTTAAGAGAGAGAGAGAGAGAGAGAGAGAGAGTTTTCTCTTACTGTGCTGAAGAATGCTTTGAGTACAGTTTGTGATGATTTATGCACACCATGAGATGAGACTGATTTGTTTGGTACAAATTAAAGACAAAAGAAATATCTTTAAATTATTCCATATGATTGAGAAAGTATACATCGTGACAAGTTAGATATTTTTTTGGGAATCCGCAAGTGTAATGAGTTTGGTGAGATTTCAATTAATTAGGCACATGGTTTGATTAGAAATTCTTCCAAAACATCTTTGTTCGCAAATTGTTTGGTTTTAATTTACAATAATGGATTGGATGAGTCATGTTATCATTTGTGACAACTGGGTATGAATCTCACTTGTATCTAATTTATATTTGAAAATGACGCTCTCTCTCTCTCTCTCTCTCTCATTTACTCTTACCGAGTTACCGTTAAAAAAAGGAAGAAATTCGGAGGGTCCCCTTTCAATAATTTTCAACATTTATCGTACCTTCTCTTTTTTTAACCAGAAAAAAATGCACTCTTATGACAAAAAGACGAATATGTCATTAATGAAAGGAAAACATGTGCGCATCAGGCATGCGGTGCATCGCAAATTCAAAGTCGATGCATCGCAATTTAAGCACGCATTGCATCAGGCACGCGGTGCAAGTCCATCACTAAACCAAAGTCAGTGCATCGCAACTTTAGGCATGCAATGCATCGGGCACACGGTGCATCGCAATTCAAGTTATGAAGGAGTGAACTTGCTTCAAAGGCTTACAAGACCCAATTAACTTTCATAAATTAAGACTGAAGGTTGAGAGATGAAGGTTGCAGGGAAAAGAAAGTTTAATCTCAAGGCGTTTGAGTAACCAATGAAGAGAAATATGCTTATTCCAATTGGATGCATCGCAAAATGAACCAAACCTCATGTCCATTGGTGATGCATGAATTTGAAATTGTGATGCATTGCATTAGGCACACTACGCATCGCAAATCCAAATTCGGTGCATCGCAATTCAGATACGCGATACTCCCTTATATTTTGTTGCACCGGGATTCGGATGACACCCCAAAGTGCTAATGATATGATTTTCGTTCACTGAAATCTTCACCTTCTATCAAGATGAATTCCAAACGATGCATCACGATTCACAAATGATACATTGTAATTCAAAATTGATGCATCATGATTAAAACAAGTGTCCACCAACAAATAAGTTTATATTAAGATATTTCATCAAACAGCTTACATGCATAGCAACACGCAAAATGAATCCATTTAATTTGAATAACACACAAACAAGAAGAATAAGAATATAATTGAAATGAAAATTCATTATGCAGCAGTATAGCACACTAATTAGCTAATGACAAGGCAGCAATACATCAAGACCAAGTCAAGTAAAAATTCATAAGTTATATAGCACAACCGAATAGTACACTAATTTTCACCCTCGATCCAGATAATAAAGCAATCATCGATATATTGTTGAAATTAACTAAAGATCGATAGATGAAGATGATAGAGAGTATGAAGTTAGAGTGTTCGATTAATTGAATCCAATGTGAAACATACAAGTGTTCTTCACCACCCAACCTCCCCACTCTCTTCCTCTTCATCTCTGCGAATTTCAACTGTAATTTCTCTATTATGCGCAATTTTAGGGCTCTAGTCAATTCAAAGAATTACTCATTTTCAACAGAATAAATTAATAACGTAGCAGAAATGAGGAGAAATAGGGAAGAGGGAGACAAGTTTGTTGCGATGAGAGAAAAGAGACAATGTCTTCAACAATGGGGGCATTTAAGGAAGAATTTTAACAAAGTGAACTTATGTAATTGGAAAAAAAAGTATTTAATGGGTTAAATATATGAGAAAGTGGACCGACCTCAATTTCTCGTAAAAAAAAATTCATTCAAATGTTCTATTAAAAAATCCAAAAAGCATTTTTTTTCTTGGTGGAGTACTATTCTTACAATCATACCATTTGATTTTAACTCAATTAAAAAGACCAATATCGTCTCTATTTTCAAACTTTTAAGGGTAAAATTGAAAAGTAAAAATGTTTAAATACTTATAATGAAAGCAATTAATTTTACTTAATTTGTGTTTTCAGCATAAAAAATAAGAAATGAGGGACTATATAGTACCCAAAAAAAAACACTTTTAAGTGGAGCCATCTATTCCTCCAAAAAAATATATATATATAGTGCCATCTCTCTACTTCCTCCGTTTCACAAAAAAAAAAAAAAAAGTCTTATTTGAAAAGTAAATTAGTTTAATGTCAGGCTTTTACTTCTCTACAGTTTACTTAAAGTTGAATTAAGGTTATAGATTTTTGTATAACTCATAAAAGAAACATCGTTCATTTTCTAAAATTTAAAAAAAAAAAGTAAAAATAAACAACGCGAATAATGAAAAGAACCCCATAAAATTATGATTTTTATCAAAAGCTCTATGAAAATGAGACTTTTCTTCAAAGAAGAACTATAAGATAAAAAACTATGTTTTTAGGATGGAGAGAGTTATATCACAAACAAAAGCTTCTGTAATACAATGTTAATCTTCTTCTTTTTTCTTGGCTCGTTTTCTGTTTCCTTGTTGATTGAATGGAGTCGGATCGTAATTCGTGCTATTGTGTTGTATTCGTACATCACTATCATATTTCAAGCTATCTATTTTATTTAAACATAAATATAACAATAAATATTATTTTGAATATATTAAAAGTTTCGTGTTGTATTTTGCGTCATGTCATATTGGTTTTATCGTATCATTTGTTTCTGTAATCGTATTTTATAATCATGTCATATTGGTTCGTGTTATCATATTGTGTCAGCCATTATCACCACCGTGGTGATTAATTAGCGATATAAGTTTCATTAGGAATTTTTTAAATATAGGTTGATAGACGATAGTGATATGAGACTGATCATTAATTTGAGCTAAATACATTGTTTGGATCATTATTGTATCAATTTGACGAGTCTTTTTCAAGCCATGCTTAGATATTTTTCGCCGCCACGGCTTGACGTGTACAATTAAGGTCTAATTCAAGATTTGTTTTTCGTGATCTGCATCTGTACCTCTCTTCTGTCTTATTTGTCATGAATTTAGGGAGAGAAAACAATACAAATTAAAAAAAAATGTTATATCTCTCTTTCAAATTGAGTGTTTATCGTTAGATATTTTCTTTTTCAAAATATGAAAACACTTAACCTAATCCGTACTAATATTTTTTTATTTTGAAGCTTCAAAGTCAACTTCTTTAATGTTCTTAAAATTAAATAAAAGGGATATTTACTTTAAAACATAGGGAGTATTATATTTTCTTCATTAAGTACCATAATAAATAACAAATGAAGACGAAATTGACATATCATTTCCTTTATTTGGCTGGGACAACTATATGAAAATTGAGAGATAATTGAATCATTTGTATAGAAAAATATTTAAAAGATGTCTTTTTATTTCTATAAAAAAGTCAACTATTTTATTTTAAGATAATTTACATTCAAAAAATAAGGTTACAATTTTCATAATCTTTCATATACATTTCATCTGTGTTGTAAGCATAAGCATATTGATTGAACTTACGTAATTTTATATTTATAGTCAACTCTAATGATATTAGTCTATTTGTTAATTATTAGACTTTTAAAAAAACATACACTTTTTTTTGGAAGTAGGGGGCGGGGGGAGGAGTATCCAAATTTCCAATAATCAATAATCATGTGTTGTAAGTCCTTTTATTCTAACTTGTAGGAAATAAAAAGTCAGATGTGATTTTCTCAAAAATTAAATTTTAATCAATCGGCTGTGTATAATATTTTTTACTCAAGCGACATTTGGATCATGACATATATGGTCAACCAAAACCTAAAAAATCAAGACAAATTTTGTGATTGACATGTGTTATAATCCAAAAATACTTGCTTAAGAAAGAGCTACAAATATCCACAATTTACTGTAAACACAAAGAGCTGGTAATATTTACAAATTACACTAACACACAAAAAACTACATTTTTTAATATTTTAAGATATAACAACTACAGTAAACATTAAAATGTCTAAAAAAATTTATATTACAAGAAGTAACGATACTACGAGAGCCTACTAATTAAGAAGATTAAGAAAATGAAATATTTACGATAAAAATTATACCATTAGAAGATGAAATTCTTAGTGTTTTTATGAGAGGGAGAGGGAGTTGAAGGGACCCGACTTAGGTCCTCCCACGTGTAGCAAGCACCTGGCTTCCAGCTCGACATAAAAGGGGCCCACTACCCGACAAGTCATCTAACGAAAGGGTCGACTAAAGCCGGCCACTACCTACTCATCGATCAAGAATCCTCGTGTACACCGACCAAAGCAACCTGCAGGTTTGTTGCAACCACTTGACATACCTGAATGGAAATGGGAGCATGTGACTATGGATTTTGTGACTAGGTTGCATCGTACACGACAGGGTCACGATGCAATATGGGTTGTTATTGACAGACTGACTAAGTTTGCTCACTTTTTAACAGTTGCGATGATTTATATTTGAGTCAGCTAGCATCTCTTTATGTTCGGAGATTGTTAGATTGCATGATGTGCTAGTTAGTATTGTATCTGACAGAGATCTGAGGTTTACTTCTCGTTTCTGGCAGGCTTTATAGAGTGCTATGGAGACTCGGTTGAGCTTTAGCACAGCCTTTCATTCCACAAACAGATGGACAGTCCGAGAGATTGATTCAGATTCTCGAGGATATGTCATGTGCTTGTGCAGTTGATTTCAAGGGCAGTTGGGACACTCACTTGCCTCTTGCTAAGTTTGCTTATAATAACAGCTTCCAATCCAGCGAGGCCGGCCCTGCCATAAGTCAAATGAGGCCATGGCCTTGGGTCCCCCCAAAAAAACCCAATTTTTTGGGCCCCAAAATCCCAAAAAACCCTACTATGATTACATTATTATTATTATTTTATTTCACAATTTCACATATATTTCTTGATTTCTTCCATTTGCCCTAGCTTATAGTTAATAGTTATAGCTTATAGCTTATTAATTAATTATTAACTTTTAATCAGATCATAGTTTTTAGTGATCAGTGAATCATCTGCAGTTTGCCCCAATTTTTATGGTTTTTCCATTTTTGACGACTTGTTATTTTGATAATCTAATTGAAATTTTTAGTCATTTAAGTGTGTGAATGAGTGACTTGTTGGTAATTTGTGGTATTGTGGGTGCCCCGGATTCCCCCGCGCCCCGCACTCCCTTTTCTAGGGGAACGTGACGTGTGGAGCGGACATCACGCTTTCCATTCCACCCTCCCTTGTCTAGGGGAAGACAAAATTAAAAATGCGAAAATGATGTTGTCAAAAACCGCGTGGAATACGCCTCGGTCACTTTAGTGATTTTTTGTCCAATATGAGAGCTTTAGGTTTTTTCGTATCTCACCCTCCCTTGTTTAAGGGAAAATAAGATACAGAAAATGCATCACCCTTTCATTCTCATTCTCTCTTGTTTATGGAAAAACGGAAAAGTGCAAAAAAGGATGTTGCGAGCCTCACTATGGACTTAGCGAAAATTGTCTTAAGGCCTATTTTGGATCGTTATGATTGCTTTGGGTTTTCTGTATCAAGTTATCCCTTGTTTAGGGGATACCAGGATGCATGAATACATCACCCTTTCATTCACATTCTCCCTTGTGTAGGGGAAAACGGAAAAGCGCAAGAAAGGATGTTGCGGGACCCCACTGTGATCCAAAATGTTTTGACAGAGTCGTCGTCTTTATTTTAAGGAGAAAATAAAGAAAAAACCAAAAATAAAACCAGAGAATGCAAAAAACGGGTTCGGAGACTAAGTTACGAGTTGGGAAGGTGCTAGGCACACAGCTCGCCCTTTCGATCTCAAAAACAGTTTTTGACTAAAGTATGTTTTTTGTTATATTCATCTAGCAAATAAATAAAGCATTAAAAATAAATATATCTATATCTACATTATTTACGGACTTGCAGCCGCCTCCTTCCAGTAATTACAAATACACTTTAAAAAATTTGGTCATAATAACGGCTCTTTTTAATGCTATTTCCTAAATAAATCCGGGCAGGATAACAGCTTATATTTTTACATTGGGCTGGATGAAAAATAGTTTTTTTATAAAATAAACCCTTAAAGGCTCACATTTAAGAGCGTTGGTGTGCTCGCTCTGTCCTTCCGGGAGAGGGAGTCTGTTTTGCTACTGCTGCTGTGGTTCGGGCAGGGTGACTGCTTCCGAAGGTTGCTTCTGGGAACCGTCAAACGGGCGGAGCAACTGCTTGCGTTTTTGCTTTTGTTTGTTTGCTACTGGCGGAAATCGGGCAGAGCAACTGCTTGCTTCTGGCGGATTGGCCTTTTTACTCGGGCAGAGCAACTGCTCTTTTTGAGATTTTTGGACCGGGGGAATATGGTGGAAACCTAGCTGGGGGGCTAAGGCTCACTTTGACCCGTTGGTTTTGAGATTTGAGGAGATTTGACAGAGCTTCGAGGCTTTATAGGAGGGGCACTCACTATCTCACGATCGCTCTTCTATCTGCGTAAAACAAACGCACAAAGTGTTTGTGAGAATAATTCTCGTCCCTGAAAGTGAAGCCGGGGACCTCTATTTATAAGCTGAAGGAGGGACATCGCTGGGATTTCTGATATTCTTCTTGTGCTTCACCAGCTTATACCGCGTGCTTAAAGATTTGTATAATGCGTTAAGTCGGGGCACTGATTGAGGATCCTGGCGCGGCCACCATGGGATCTGGGCGCCGCACCAAGATGGCTATGTGGCAGCGCCAGCTTCCTTTCTTCAGCCTCTTTTTGACACATTTGGTCCCTGCATTTTACTTTTTTGCGCATACTACTTTGTCTTTTACATTTTTAAAACACTGTAACTTGACATTTGTTAAGTTTTAACAGGTCTTGATATCACATGTCAAGGTTACATACCAGAGGGTACGAAATTGAGGTGTCTACAGGTATTCTAATTGAAATTTGTTTATTTGAACATATACTATAATTTTAAAATAGAGAAATTGAGATTAATCATTAATTTATGTTAATGGAAAATTGTACATCTACTCTAATTATATACTAAAAAGGAGAAATTGTACATGAAAAATTGTTTGTTTGTTTTTTTTTTTGAGTGAAATGAAGTGGTTTTTTTATGTTTGTTTGATTGTTTCTTTAGTTATTCAAAAAACATATAAAAAAATTGTTACAAAGGAAGGGCCCCGTTCGAGATGATCGACCTTAGGCCCTCGATTTCACAGGACCTACCCTGCAATCCAGTATTGATATGGCTTCTTATGAAGCTCTGTATGGGAGGAAGTGCAGATCTCCTATTTGCTAGGACGAAATTGGTGAAGCCAAGCTTTGGGGCCCAGAGATGGTTCGCCACCGAGTGGTAAACTAATCGAGAGGCAGACATGCTCAAGCGAGCGAGAAGAGTTATGTCAATAACAGATGGCGTGATCTTGAGTTTCAAGTTGGCGATCATATGTTCTTGAAAGTATCACCTCGCCGGGATACTAAGAGATTCGGGAAGAAAGGTAAATTATCGACGAGATACATTGGGCCGTTTGAGACCCTTGAAAGGGTCGGGAGTGTGGCTTACAGACTTGCATTGCCACCATCTTTGGCAGATATTCATGTTGTGTTTCATGTCTCCATGTTACGGAAGTATTTGAGGGATGAATCTCATGTGCTTGAGTATGAAGATATCACATTTCAGCCAGATTTGTCCTATGATGAGATACCAATGAAGATTTTAGATACTAAGGAATAGATCCTGCATACTAAACGAATTCCCTTGGTTAAAGTGTTATGGCGGAATCACAAGATTGAGGAAGCCACTTGGGAGACTGAACTGTATATGCGGGAACGATACCCTCACCTCTTCGATGGTTTTGGTAAGAGAATTTAGGGACTAAATTCTTTTTAGGGGGAGAGGGTGTAACACCCGGGAATTACATATTTTATTAATTGTGCATTAGGGTACATTAGCATGATTAATTACGTGCTACGTGTTATATTTAATGTGTTTACGTGTTTTGTGTTATGGACTTTGGTAATTTCTCTGCGAGAGTCCATTTGAGTTCAAGATGTGTTGGGCTTAGAGCTGTCAAAATCGAGCCCGGCTCATAGGCCCGGTCCAGCCCACCCGAATTTTCAAAGGTTAGGGCCTCAAATCATAAGGCCCGAAAAAACCCGGGTCTCTTTGGCCCGGCCTGATAGGCCCGTGGACTGATTGTAACCGAACCTGTAAAGCCCACAAAGCCCGGCCATGCCCGAACGCCATGTTGAAGTCAAAGCCACTTAACTTAATTATTAAAAAAATAAAAACTAAAAAGCCAAAAAGTAAAAACCCTATTCAAGTATCCAACTAATCAGATCTACTTTAGTTTCATTTTCATTCTTTCCAAAATGGCTCTGTGACTGTGATCTGATCGCTCATCTCTCCGACTCTATGTGTCTTCGACTTTTCGTATCGTCTCCTCGTCGCCTTCGAGGCTCGATATAATATCTCTCTTCTCGCCGCTACCGCCCATCTGATGGATCGTCGTCGCCTCCACACTCCACAACTATGGCGTCAAACACAGTCACAGACACAGGTACTTACATTACAGACTGATCTCTCATCTCTCCGACTCCCAGTGCGTTCAACTCTTTGTATCGTCTCCTCGTCATCTTCGAGGCTCGATCTAATCTCTTTCTTCTCGCCGCCATCGCCCATATGCCGGACCGTCACTGCCTCCACACTCCACAGCCATGGCATCATACACAGTCACAGACACAGGTACTTACATTACAGTGGGATTTTCATATATGTTTAACTGTTTAAGCACATTTTGAGAAAAAATCGATCAAAAAGGCAAAAAGAACACAAACCCAAAAGCTGTCCATGCAGTTCTAAATTCTCCAAAATTCCATGTTCATGTGACTATGTGAGCTACGCACTCTATCTCTCTAAAAATGTATATACGTTTGTACTTGTGTTTTTTAGCATTTTGAGGTTGATTTGGCAGCTATGAAACTGTTAATGAATGCATTTGTAGAGTTCTTGGGGGTCATTTTTGATTAATTTTTCTTCTTGTTTACTGGTATGAGTTGATTGGACCGAATTGCATGACGAGAAAATATTTTTATATAAGTCAGAGTTGAGTTGAGTTTTAATTGAGAACTGTTGTTTGGTTTTTATTAAATTGAGAGAGAGAGAGGGGGGAGAATGTATTGATTATTTTGAAGCTTTTGGGAAATTTTTATGAGGGTTCTGAATATTTTTCCTTTTTGGGACACTGATTTTTGTGGTCCTGTAATTCTGTAAATGGTGTAGTTTGTTGGTTTAGAGTTTAGACCAACATTTGGTTAAAGAGGGAAGGGACTTATGACTAAAGTAATGGATGTCGATTTACTGACTTAGGGACTAAGTGAGCAACAGAAATTGAAATTTAATTAATAAAATCTATAATATTAAACACACCCACTATCATTGACATTAAAATGGAGACTCACGGTCACGGGGTGTGGGTACCCCGGAAGGCATATCCTCTCGGATCGCGCGCTCCTTTTTTTTGAGGAACACGCGGCTCGGGGAAGACATCACTCTTTCCATTCCATCCTCCCTTGTTTAGGGGAAGACGAAATTAAAAATGTGGAAAGGGTGTTGTCAAAAAGCGCGTTGAATACGCCTCGGTCACTTCAGTGATTTTTGGTTCATTATGAGAGCTTTGGATTTTTCCATATCTCACCCTCCCTTGTTTAGGGGAAAATAAGATACAGAAAACGCATCACCTCATCGTCCCTTATTTAGGGGAAAACAGAAAAGTGCAAAAAAAAAAATGATCTTGCGAAGGCACGTGGGAACACGCACTGCCTCACTATGGACTTTTGAAAATTGTCTTAGGTCATTATGAGTGCATTGGTTTTCTCCATATCTCACTCTCCCTTGTTTAGGGAAAAACAAGATACAGAAAATGCATCACCCTTTTCATTCACATCGTTCCTTGTTTAAGGGAAAACGGAAAAGTGCAAAAAAAGGATGTTGCAAGCCTCACCATGACCTTAGACTTATTTTGGATCGCTATGAGTGCATTGGGTTTCCCCGTATCTCATCCTCGCTTGTTTAAGGGAAAACAAGATACAGGAAATGCATCACCCTTTTCATTCACATCGTCTCTTGTTTAGAGGAAAACGGAAAAGTGCAAAAAAAGGGTGTTGCGGGCCTCACTGTGATCCAAAATATTTAAACAGAGTCGCCATCTTTATTTTAAGGAGAAATAAAGAAAAACAAAAAATAACCAGAGTTTGTAAAAAAAGGGGTTCGGGGGCTAAGTTACGAGTTGGGAAGGTGTTAGACACCCAACTCGCCCTTTCGGTCTCAAAACAGTTTTTGGCTAAAATATGTTTTAATTATATCCATCTAACAAATGAAATAAAGCATTAAAAGCAAATATATATGTATCTACATTATTTACATACTTGCAGCCGCCTCCTTTCAGTAATTACAAATACATTTAAAAATATTTGGTCATAATAACGGCTCTTTTTAATGTTATTTTCTATATAAATCCGGGCAGCATAACTGCTTATATTTTTTACATTGGACCGGACGAAAATAGCATTTTTATATAAAAACTCCTAAAGTTTTACCTTTAAGAGTATAAGGTGTGCTCGCTCTGTCCTTCCGGGAGAGGGAGTCTTTTGCTGTTGCTACGATTCGGGCAGGATAACTGCTTTCGAAAGTTGCTTTCGGGCACCGTAAAACGGGCGGAGCAACTGCTTGCGATTTTGCTGTTGTTTGCTTGCTGCTGGCGGAAATCGGGCAGAGCAACTGCTTGCTTCTGGCGGATTCGGCCTTTAGATTCAGGCAGAGCAACAGTTCTTTTTGGGATTTTTGAACCGAGGAAATAGGGTGGAAAACCTATCTGGAAGGCTAAGGTCACTTTGACCGGTTGGTTTTGAGTTTGGAGGAGATTTGGCAGAGCTTCGAGGCTTAAATGAGGAGGGAACTCTCTCTATCTCACGATCGCTCTCTCTACAGCGTAAAATAAACGCACAACGTTGTGGGTGAAAAATTCTTGGCCCCTGAAACTGAAGCCGACACCTCTATTTATAGGTGAAAGGAGGGACATCGATGTCTTTAAAATTTCTTCTTTGTGCTTCATTAACTTGTACCGCGCACTTAAGAGCTTGTACTAATTCTCAAATCGTAAACACTGTTGAGGCTTTGGGCGCCAAACCATCATGATCTGGGCGACGCGCCTGCTTCCTTTGGTTGTGGCGCCTGGAGCCTTTTTTAGCCTCCTTTTTTACACTATGGCCCCTGCATTTCACTGTTTTACGCATCCTGTTTTGCCTTTTGCATTTTTAAACCCTATAACTTGACATTTGTTAAGTTTTAACAGGTCTTGATATCGCATGTCATGTTACATACCAGGGGGTACGAAATTGGGGTGTCTACACGGGTCACGGGGCCACGAGGCTGGCTATTGATTTTCAACGGGGTAATCATATATGTAAACAAATGATTTGATTTGGAAATTAAAAAAAAAGATTAGATAAAATAATAAGAATACTTATAGTATGTAGAACTTGTTTCAATGTTATTCTGAATTAGATTTCTTACGTGATCAACTGTAGTTTGCAATTAATTTCTTCCATTGGGTAATCATATATTCATTGTTATGTTGTACTAATTTTTTCCACATTATACATTTTGAGTTATTTCTATTTTCATATACCTATTTTTTATATATATCTCTCTTTCTCATATCAAAATTTGGAGGATATCGATGACTTGGAAATGTTGGATTCTCCTCCTCCATCTGCTCCTAACACTATTAGTTCAGGTACTAATACTTCTACTGCTAGTAAGAGGGTAACTAGGGGAAAAGAATTGATAGTGGTCCTAGTGAAGATGTTGATGATTTTTTTAAAAAAAAGTAAAAAACAGAAGTCTGATGTGTGTGAATATTTTAAACAACTTGGCATAGTAGATGGGGTCGAGAAGTGTGAATGCTTGCGTTGCAAAAGTAAATATACTTGTAATTCTAATTCGGGAACTAGTCATTTAAGACGTCATGTTACCAAGTGTTATAAAAATCTGCAGATGCTTGATGTGAGTTCTTTGTTGAATAACCAAACTACACTTTTAAAGAACTGGAAGTTTGATAGTAAGGTCTATCGAGATGCACTGGCTAAATGTATTATTAGGCATGACCTTCCATTTAGTTTTGCCGAGTATGACGGGTTTAATGATTTGCTTAAAAGTTTTATTCCTGAATTTGAGCATGTTAGTAGAAACACTGCCAATGTTGATTGTAAAAGTGTGTTTATGATTGAAAAGGAAAAGCTAAAGAGTGTGTTAGCTAATCTTCGTGGTAGAATTTGTTTAACTTATGATGTGTGGACTGTTGTGACTACACAAGGCTATATGGTTGTGACCGCTCATTATATTGATGAAAATTAGAAGTTAAATAGTAAATTGCTTTCATTTTGTGCCTTGGAAAGTCCACATACGGGGTTAGAATTATCAAGCAAGTTGATTGGAGTCATTAAGGATTGGAGGATAGAATCCAAAATATTTTCTATCACCTTGGACAATGCCTCTTCCAATGATAGCATGGTTAGAATTTTGAAAGACAAGACTTAATTTGTTATGTAAAAGTGAGTTTTTTCATGTGAGGTGTTGTGCACATATCTTGAATATTATTGTTCAAGAAGGTTTGAAGGCGACGGGTAAAGCCTTGGAAAAAATTCGAGATAGTGTCAAGTATGTGAGGAGTTCAGAGGGAGATTGCAACAATTTCAAGCATGCATCGAAGAAGTGCACTTAGGTAATGTTGGTGGTAGTTTCTTGAGGTTAGATGTGGCAACTAGATGGAATGCTACATATATGATGCTTGCAAGTGCTATTAAATATCGTCATGCATTCACTCAATTGAGCTACAATGATAATAGAAATTACAAGTTATGTCCATCTAATGAAGAGTAGGAAAGAGCAAAGAGAGTGTGTGCTTTCTTGTCTCCATTTTATGACATTACAAACTTGGTATCTGGATCTTCTTATCCCACTTCAAACTTGTATTTCATGCAAGTTGCAACCATTCAAATGAAACTAAATGAAAACATGTCATGTGAAGATGAAGTGATTAGGGATATGTCATTAAGGATGAAGAACAAATTTGATAAGTATTGGAATGAGTATAGTGTCAATCTTGCACTTGGATGTGTTCTTGACCCAAAGAGAAAGTTGAATTTTTTGAACTTTTGCTATAAAAGGCTTTACCCAATTGATTACGAAGAAAAGGTGAATAGGGTAAAGGAGACTTTATGGTGAATATGAAGTCATTGAAACTGAGATTGCTCCTAACTCAACAAGAGAAGGTCCTCGTCAACCATATAATTCAATGGCAGGTGGATCAAGCTCATCATCCATTATTGATGTAAGTTTGAGTAATATATTTCACATATATGGTATCATCTATTATTTTAATACTTTATTCAAACATCTAAGTATCTAATGTTCTCATTTAGTTTATGTATTGTCTATATTATGTGTTTGTTTAATTTTAGGAGTATGAACAAGAATTGAGGCGAATGAATTCAAGTTAAAACAAGTCTTAACTTGATATTTACTTTGAAGAAGCATGTGTTATTAAAGATGTAAATGTACTTGAATATTGGAGAATAAATAAGGATCGATTCTTTCAACTTGCAACTATGGCTTGTGACATTTGAGGCATTCTAATCATAACGGTGGCTTCCAAATCCTCATTTAGTATTGGTGGTCATATCTTGCACAAGTATAGAAGTTGCTTACTCCCTAAGAATGTGCAAGCCATCATTTGTACTCGTAGTTGGTTGTATGGATTCTAAGAAGTTGGACCTTTAGGTAATTTATATTTAATTTTAGTTATTGATTTTACTTTTCTTCCATATTTATTTATCTTTTTTTTTTGCAAATTCAATTGCACAAGAAGTTAAAGAGATACAATTGTCAAAGGAAGATTCCAATGTTCTTGATGTTGATTGAAGATTGTTGAGTGAATGACATTTAATTTTAGACTATTTGTAATTGTTTTTGATAAACTATTTACTTTTTAGTATTTAAAAAAATTATGTTAAAAACTATTTAGATAATTTCTTTTGGTTAAGACTTAAGAACTATTTAGCATATTTGTGGTTAAGAACATATATGCTATTGAATTTTTGATGTGTTTTTTGCATTTTTGCTTTGTAATTGTGTAAATTAGACTAGTAAATAAGTGTGTGTTTGAAGTTTTGATGTGTCATATAATTTTTATTAGTTAATTTTATGAGTTTTTTGAATTAAAAAAATAGTTTTTTTTTGCCCATATGCCCGAAGTGTACATGGGCTGGGCTTGACTTTTAGCAGGCCCGGCCCGGCCCGCGCACCAAGCAAAGCCGTGTGTGCTTGAACCGGCCCAACCCATCTAACAGCTCTAGTTGGGTTTGGACTTGATGTGTGATGTATTTAAAGTCCATATTGAGTTTTGGTTATGTTAGTTATGATTTATAACGTTGGAATAGGAAGTGACACGTTAAAGTTGGAAAATATATATTTTCGGCTAGATTGACCCGAAGTATATCGTACATTATTTGTTTCTTTTATATTATTAAAATATATTTTTATTTTAACATTGACTAATTAATAATGATTAATTAGTGTTTAATTGTGTCAAATTGGAGATTAATTGATTTTGACAATGTTGACCATTGACCCACTAATGTGATTGATTTCTCAAAATGACCAATCAATAAGATTGCCACTTTTTAATAACTAACTATTAATTGAATATTTTATATTTAAGCCAAGTGAGAGCATCTCCAATGTAAAATTTTTTATCAACTTCTTATACAACTTCTTAACCGGGTCCCACTGCCACCTACACATTTTTCTCTTCTTACATACTTAAGAATAAATCTTCCCATTGTATACTATTCTTACACAACTTCTTACACAAAAAATATTAAATTTAACACTAACTCAAATAAAATAAAATAAAAATCCCCCACTCCCCCCACACACATTGGTACAATAAAGCCTTCCATTAGCACAGGTTCTTATTGGGGAATTTTTCTCCACTCTCTCTCCTAGTCACCATCTAAGAATTCATACAATGGTGGGAAAATTGTAGATTCTTAATAGGAATTGGGGTAAGAATTTGGGTTTTTAAACAATGGTGATGCTCTGACCATTCATTTGGAGCAGGAGACTCAAGTCAACAATAATTATTTTCTTTTGTGATTTGGTCATGCTTTTCTAATTTTCTGTCAGTTGTGTGACCCACACCACCTCCTCATACTTTTAAACAACAATTGAGGATTAGTAGCTCATTTTTCCTTCCTTGTTCCTGTCGTCCGCTGCACTTGTGCGAGTTATTAAGGGTTTCGAGCTTTACGCTCAATTTGCGAAATATTTACTCGTCCGTTTTTAATTCTGATTTTGCAGGGGTGTTCTATGTGTTGAGAGCTACATTTACACTCAAATATTTTGTGTTTTCATCGATAATTTTTAAGTAGAGGTAAGTTACTATCTGTTATAATTATGTCTCAAATTAGAATAGGATTAGGATTTCTTTCTTCACTTGGATTAGGAAGTTTAATCCTAATTAGCTTAGGACTAATCTTGGTGATCATGACCCAAGCATATAAATATGGGTCGTGCGTCTTGGGAGAAAGAGGAGATTCCGGCCGAGTTTGTTAGGTACAATTTGGAGACGGATGATAGGCATGTGGTCGAGGGTCTCGAGGTCTTGGCGGTGTTAGACAAAACAGTGCGTGACTATTTTGGGCTGTGAGGGGTGTGGTACTATGTGGGATCGTGTCAATCCTTGTAACCCTAGCCTAGGTAGGGTGAGTAAATTAAAAACTCTCTATTGTAATTCCTCATCGTTTATAGTGAAGTTGTTGTTTGCCTTGGAGTGGATTAAACCACGTAAAATCATTTGTTCCCTTTTGCTTTATTCCGTTATATTTTCTATTATCTTGTCATTATTCGTCCAAATACTTGGTACTATTATTTTCGACCGATTCGCTTCCGCGTTGAAGATAGAAACTTGGAATTCTTGAGACACAAATTTCCCCGTTTTTATAACAAATTGGTATCAAAGCCAGGTTAATCGAAATTTTGAGATCAAGAGATTGGAATTTTTTTAAAGATGGCAGAATTTTGAAATTCTATGTAATTCCAATTGGAGAAATTTAATGGAAGTAATAACCTTAGCTTGTGTCAAGTTAAAGTTAGGGATGTGTTAATCCAGGTAGATCAAGAGATTGCTTTGGAAGGAAAAGAAGCAAAACCCGACGATATGAAAGATGAGGTATGGAAGAAAATTGATCAAAAGGCGGCTAGCACTATCCGACGATGTTGTGCGGATAATGTTCTCTGCAACGTTATCTCCGAAAAATCCACGAAGGCTTTATGGGAGAAGTTGGAGAGTCTCTACATGGGAAAATCAATGTCAAACCGGTTGTACCTAAAGAAAGAGTTGTTCAATTTCACGATGGACGAAGGTATGAATATTCATGATCACTTGAATGCTTTTAACAAGATACTTTGCGAATTGGTGAATATTAGTGTTAAAATTGAGGATGAAGATCAAAGTTTAATTTTGTTGAAGTCTTTGCCTCCATCTTACAAGTATTTAGTTACTACTATTATGCATGGGAAAGACGAGCTTACTTTTGGTGAAGTACAAACTTCATTATTAACGAATGATTCTATGAACAAGGGTTCTAAGAATAATAATAGTGATGCGTTGTATGTGGGAAGCAAAGTTAAACATGTTGGTGATTCGTCCGATCAAGGTTCAAGTGGTGGTAAGAAAAATGAGAAGACTTCCAAGCAAAAGTGTTGGCATTGTAATGAGATTGGTCATGTTATTCGTAATTGTCAAAAGCTCAAGGATGAAGTAAGGAAAGAATTGAATTCTAATGCTAATATTGTCACTTTTGATGAAGGTGATATTAGCAATGACAAGAATAGTGGTGATGTACTCAATGTGACCGTGAGTGATAATCTACGAAATGAATGGGTTATTGATTCCGGTTGTTCTTTTCACATGTGTTCCAAAAAAGATGTGTTTTCTGCTTACAAAAGTGCAAGTGGCGATGTATTTTTAGCGGATGGTTCTTCTTGCAAGATTGAAGGTGTTGGAATAATAAAATTCAAGACTCAATGTGGATTAAAAACGCTAATGTAAGTTCGTCATGTTCCTAGCTTGAGGAGGAATTTAATTTCTTTGGGCTACTTGGATTCGAAAGGGTGCAATTACAATGTTCGTGATGGAAAGATGAAAATCTTTCGTGGTGACCGTTTTCTCATGGGTGAAAACAATATGGGCAACTCATATTTACTACAAGGGAGTATTATTCAAGGTGGAGCTCATATTATGTCTCAAAGTGAAGATGCCAACAATGAAGAATTTAAAAGTATCCGGTTTGGTAGTATTTCATGGAGCGAATTCAAGGGCCGCTTGGATTCGTGTGTTCGAGATAAATTCTAGACACTCATGGTGGCGTGCGTAATGTGCAAGCAACAATGATGATAGATGGTTGAAGGAATTTGAGCCAAGGTGGAGATTTGTTATAATTATGTCTCAAATTAGAATAGGATTAGGATTTTTTTCTTCACTTGGATTAGGAAGTTTAATCCTAATTAGCTTAGGAATAATCTTGGTGATTATGACCCATGCATATAAATATGGGGTGTGCGTCTTGGGAGAAAGAGGAGATTCCGGCCGAGTTTGTTAGGCACAATTTGGAGACGGACGATACGACACGTGGTCGAGGGTCTCAAGGTCTTGGCGGTGTTAGACAAAATAGTGCGTGACTATTTTGGGCTGTGAGAGGTGTGGTACTTTGTGGGATCACGTAAATCCTTGTAACCCTAGCCTAGGTATGGTGAGTACATTGAAAACTCTCTATTGTAATTCATCATCGTTTATAGTGAAGTTGTTGTTTGCCTTGGAGTGGATTAAACCACGTAAAATCATTTGTTCCCTTTTACTTTATTCCGTTATATTTTCTATTATCTTGCCATTATTCGTCCAAATACTTGGTACTATTATTTTCGACCGATTCGCTTCCGCATTGAAGATAGAAACTTGGAATTTTTGAGACACTAATTTTCCCGTTTTTATAACACTATCCCCTTCCCTTTGTATGTAATAATTGCATACATGAATTGTGGGCTACTCCCATGTGATTTGTTTTAAATATGGAGTATAAATAATTTAGTTATGAATTATTATTAATTTTAACTGGTTAATGTATTAAATGGTTTTAAACCATTATTATGTCGAGTAACACGTTGGTGAGATTGTGTTGTGATGAATCTTGTAAATCACGGTGATGCCCGAAATTTATAAATATTAAACGAATGACTCAATGAAGTCGATTTAGGGACAATAAAATATAATGAGTGACGTGCTCGATTCCTACGATAATAGGGAATACTCTGGTGTAGTTTATTATATGTAAAATATTACATATCTTGGTATTTGTGTGTAAGCAAATAAATGCTTAAGTGTTTATTTATAGGCAAGTAAGCATGTTTGTTACGTGTGTTGAGATGTCCAACTTTGGGACTCGATGGTTGTATTTATTAGCAAGTAAACATCTACTTATGCATCGCATTGAGTCCAGCTGACATATGTGGTTGTGTCGACAATGGGACGACAGTAGTCTTTACGAGAGTTAAATCTCGTGATCACTACGGGTGGGGTCATTGCATGGGTCTTTTCTTTGTTATTGGCCATGACAAAGATATAGCCTTGTTAGAGCAATTCTCATGACAAACAGAAGGCTAGACACTTTGGTAAAACTCGAGGTAATGAGACTTCTGGTTAAGTCTTAAGGTCATTGGTTCTGGATACTATTGGGTTCAAACATGGTTCAGCATTTGATCAGACATGTATCAGCGTGTGTACTGCGGCAGCAACACAGCTATAGTATTTGAAATACAAGTCGAGGCGGAAAGCTCGCCTACAGTTGTATATCATAATTATGTGTTTACTTACGTTGAGTCAATGTGCATTATAACATGATCAACGTGATGTGTGCAAGTATATGTAAAGCTATACTTGATTTACATATATGTTTATAACATGTGCATAACAGCATGTCATGTAGTTGCATATAGTAACTTACTGAGTTATCACTCACTCTGTTCCTTTTATTTGTTTTCCTTATATGCCAGCCAGGCAGGGAGTTCGAGGTGAGGCCGGCGAGGCACTCGTGTACAGCAGGTTGTCTTTTGTTATGCAGCTCCATAGGAGTTTGTATTTGTTTAGTGTGAGGATGGGTTGTTGTTATATAGAGTTATATAAGCTCTACTTTGGGTACTTTGATATTACTGGTCTTATACTATCTTTTGATGTCAGAGTTTAACTTTGTGCATGTGTATTATATTACACTAGTTAGTTGGTTGTGGTGTTTATATTAATCACAGAAGTGAATATGTTTTATCAGGTGATTTTATTAGTCTATTATTAGTGGGGGCTTTGCACGTGTTTTGTTGTTTTATATGTTTGCTCGACGCTCGACCCAAGGCTCGTATAGAGATTGGAGGTCAGGTCGTCACAGCACATTCAGAAACATAAGTCACAAAGTCAAGAGAGAATAAAGCCCAGATATCCTAGTTTTCAGATACATCACGTATTCTAGTTCACCACGTGGACTACTATCATTAACACATCAAAAAAAAGACCTATGGCTACGTGTAATTATTGACTTAATTTGGCACTTGTTATTAATTGTTATTACATATGATACCAACAATGGTAATTGTCTTCTTTGGAACATGAAAGACAGTCTTACATCGGATGGAGTTAATGACAATTTTAGGATAAAAACCATTTTTCCAACATTGTTTCCTTTCAAAAAATTTGTTTCAATAATATGATCCCCAATATTTATGATGATTAGTCTTGTTCCATTACACAACCTTGCAGCATAATCAATGTTTCTCAATAGCATTACTGGAAGGATTAAATAATTATTTGGTCCCTGAACTATACACAAAATATGCATTTGGTCCCACTATTTTTTCAAAATGTGTTCGGTCCTTAAACTCGATTTTTGTTAAGAGATTCCCCCCTCACGGGGTTACCGTTAGTTTTTCCGTTAAATTTTTTTGAAAATCCCAAATTTGCCCTTACGTCTTTGGGCATCTTATGAAACCCTAAAAAAAATTGAACCAAAACAATTCCAGAAAAACTATATTTAACTAATCAAAGCAATCTTATGAACCTTTGTCCCCAATCTTATGAACCTTTAAACAAAACAATTCCATTTAAACAATCTTATGAACCTTATGAACCAAAACAATTCCATTTAAACAAATCACTACCAAAAACGCAAAAACAATATGAAGTCAAATCCATTCTTCCCCTTTCCCTTCTTGTTTCCGCCCCTCCTCCGCCGCCGACGACGACCATCGTCACCGCCACCACCACCCTCTTTAAATCCTAGCTTATTCACCACCCTTTACCACACTAACATAGTCATCTTTGCTCTTACGTGGTCCCGCCTCCCTCCACCTCAACCTCCTCCTTCACAACTCCACCACCGGAGATGACGATGACAAATACAACACCACCGCTGATGTCCCTCTTCCACCTTTACATCAAATCTTTCCTTTTTTGGAACAAACACGAATCTCCAAAAAACTCACCCTCCATTCCTGCCTCGATCTTCATCTCTCACAGATCCGACAGCTAAGGCCAAACCCGAGTCCAGATCCGGCCGATCTTTTTCCCTCCATCGCCGGCCTCCTGCAATTTTGAGCTCCGCCACTGCAACTACATAGTCGGCCCACTAGATCCACTTAAGTCGAAGGTTAACAGAGAAAATAACCCTTCTTTATGCTTGCCCAAGAAAGGGAGGTTGAGCTCAGATCAGCGGTAGGTCGGGTTCCCTAATGAGAAAAGAACCTTTTCCTTTCTCTATCTGGAATCTCCGAAGTGGTATATTGAAAAAGTGTTGGGTTGATTCAGATCTGAAGTAGAGAATCGACTGAGAACGAAGGCAGGAGACTAAAAATGGAGAAGGATGAGAAGGAAGGAGCTCCGGCGCTGTAAAAGAGGGGAGGCCTCCGGGTATACAAATAAAAAATCAAAATGAAAACGTATAATCATTGCTTTTAATTAGATTTGAATTGCAATAAATAATATATAAAAAATGACGCAATTGTAAACGTAAGGGTAAATTTTGGATTTCAAAAAAAAACATAACGGCAAAACTGACGGTAACCTCGTCAGGGGGTAATCTCTTACTAAAAACCTACTTTAAGGATCAAACACATTTCAAAAAAAATACAGGGACCAAACGCATATTATTGGTATAGTTCATAGACCAAATAATTATTTAATCCTTGCTGGAACACCAATTTGAAGTGTCAATTCATTACCTGACAACCCTGAACACTTTATACTATTCAAAAACTCTGTAGAATGAATGTTTTCGAACAAATTTGAATTTTTTATGCCCTACAAATAAAATATGAACTCAAATAAGTTCTTACTTTTGAATGATTACTTTTATTAAATTATATTTGTATTTTATGAATAAATCAATTTCTGATAAGAAAATAAGCTAAAATAAAAAATAACGAAATTATTTTAGTAACCTCAGTTTAATTTTTTTTTTGTTTTATTGACTCCGTAACTATTATTTTTGTTCCATCAAATATTTTTATTTTACTAATGTATTTTTGCTTTACTTTTTTTATAAGAATTTTTTTAAAACTTTTGTTCCGTAAATTATTTTATTTTACTAATCTCCGCATTAAATTATTTTTGTTTTGTTGATTATGTAACTTATATTTTTATAGTGGCTTATTCCATAAATTATTTTTATTTTACTAACCTCTTATATTTTTTTTTCTTGACTTCGGAACTATTATTTTTGTTTTAGTTACTATTTTTTTTGTTTAAAGAGATAAAAATATTAAAACATAATTAAAAGAGAGCAGATGGTGGTAATGATAGAGATTATATGGAAAAGACAAGAGAGAAAGAGAAATACAACCAGAAGATAGGAGAGAAAAAGAGTGGAATGATAACTCAAAAGTCAAAATTTCAAAAGTGTGCTTTTGGAGGGATAAATATACACTTGTCATTATATATATATAGTAGCTCTGTTTTTCTTAGGTAATGCTTGAGTCACTCTCATTTTGCACCAAAATATGAGTACTCGATGATGTGGCACGTTCTCATTGGTTGGACATTTTGTGGGTTCCACCATTCCAACCAATGAGAGTGTGTCACGTCATAGAGTACTTATATTTTTGTGTAAATTAAGAGTGGCCCTAGCATTACCCATTTTTCTTTCTTCCTTGCTTTCTCTCTTCCTTCTTCTTTTCTTTGTTAGCATAATGGCTTCCTTTTCTTTTCTTGATTTTCTTTTTTTTTTCTTTCTAGTACCCTTATTCATTTTTTTTGGTATTTTAAGCTCTCTCAAAGTGTAGAAGGTGTTGCGATAATTATTGGATAAGATAAAATTAGAGTACGGGATTGGGGTGTCTATAACTTTTTTTTTTTGACGGATGGAGCATTTGATCCGACAATATGGCCAGCCAAGCGGCCTTTTAAGCATTTGATTTGATGATATAGCTATCAAAGTTGTTATAATTACCACAAGTTCGAGATTATTATATCATTCCTTGCTGAAATACATGATTTTCATTCATTTCCTAATTTATGAAAGACGATTTTTTTTAGTTTTAATTTTGCCAATTTTAGAACAATTTTTCTATTTTAGTTATACAGTGCTCAAGTGATAAGTTTATAGTAAAAACTTAGGTAAAACGGCCTTATGGATATTTTTTTGTAAAAATGATCTTCTTTACTCAACCTATCATATGTTGGTGGGAAAGATGGAGAAAGTGGACTCATCTTACAAATTAAGATCTGTAAAACTGTGTTATCGATGACTTACTCTAAATTTATTTGTAGAAAGAAGAAATTTTGAAACATGGAGTGAAAATAGCCCAACCATTTATCTCTTAACAAAATTTAATTTTAGTACTATTATAGTTAAATTTTACACATCTATTTGAAAAACCCGGTCAAAGAGGAAGAAAGGGAGGGAAAAGGGAAGGGTATAAATACCATTTTTCCCATTCTTTCTCCTCTCGCTCATTTTTCTATCTCTCTCTCTCTCTCTCTCTCTCTCTCCTGTGTTTGAAACAGGGGAAGAAGGTCAAAAGAAAAACAAAAGGATATCTAATCTTTCCCCTGTAAACTCATGCCATGGATCAAGGGTTAGGGTAAAGAAAAAGGCTAACAACGTCATCATCAATGTTAGTCTCGATGGATTCTCCCAATAATCCGTCGATATCTAACCCTAACCCTACTTTGTCACCCTCAACAGCTCCTAATTGCTTTTACTTCGTTACCTCAAACGATCCCGCTTTATCTCCGTTCAAAGGTTCATACCACCACCGGTTCCATCCCGAGGGTGTTTCTGCTACTGTTAAAAACAACTGCGATGGTCAAGACGATGGATTTGCGTGTGTGGAGGACATAGGATTCGACGATGAGGATTTTTTTGCCCAATGCATTGATGTTGACATGATGGGACGTGTTGGAGAGGGAGGGGAGAAGGTGGAGGTTGGTAATGGCGGCTGTGGGAGAGAAGAAGAGAAGGGGGTAAATGAGGAAAATGTGCAGCACTGGCGAAGAGATAGTTCGAAGAAGGTGATGCCTGCTGATGAACTGGCTGAGTTATGGATTACCGATCCCAAGCGTGCCAAGAGGTACTGCTTTTAATCAATTGTATGGCACATTATACAGAATCTACTTGCTCTATAGAGACTATTTGATCATTATTGAAGTTGGTCTTATAAAAAATCGGTTTTATTGGTTCCATTAATGGATTTTGGGAAATTTGCAATCCAAGTTTGAACAAAGGAGTGCATAAGGTAATTGAAACATGGTAATTAGACTTTGTCTTAATCTTAACGAATTTGTTTGTTTCTTTTGTCTTTTTGTTTGACATTTTTAAACGATGCTGCAGAAGATGGTAAGACTTACAAGAGTAGAACGTTGGCAATGAAATATTGAAATTCCATGAAAGGGGTCAAATTATTTGTTAGTGGAACATTTTTTTGGGAAAAATGGGACGTTGTATGGTGGAAAAACTTGTGGTTCAATAGGGTTAGGTCGCTAGATTTTTATAAATGCCACGTTGAGATGTCTTTCAATATGCAAAACTGTTCTTCCTCCTGTCAAGTTTGTGAATTTCGAAAAAGATGATGTTGAAAGTGGTGAAATTTGAGCATTCTTTAATCTATTGCTACCAAATGGGAAACACAAAAATGTTTTGAGCTCTAAATTTGGTGTTCCAGAATGGAGATATTCCATATTGAGGAATGTTTTCACCAAAATTCTAATACTAGTGTGTTGTAATATCTGCACTTTAGATATCTTAATCATGCATTAGTTGTGTATTCTAGGATTTTGGCAAATCGTCAGTCTGCTGCTCGCTCAAAGGAAAGGAAGGCTCGCTACATTGCAGCGCTTGAGAGAAGACTAGTTGCCATTGAGAATGAAGCGAGGACTCTTGCTAGACAACTCTCAGTGTACCAGGTATTACTAATGGATTTATGTTAATGGATCCTATTCAGCCACATCTTGGACATTAAAAGATACTCCTCCCCCCTGAAATCATATGACACCCTCTAGCTTGAGGCTGATAGACCACAATGACAAAATTTCATGAAGTCAAGTGTTAAAAGTTGGTCTCATGTGAACTTAAGAATTTAATGACCTTCATTTTCTACATTTAGTCTTGATCACTTCTTTTTCTTCATGTTATATGTCCTTGGGTTGATATGTGGGAAACATTTTGTTTCAACCTTGGGAAAAGATTTATTAGCAGAACGGTAGTTGACTAAATCAGCGGAACAACTGGTCCAACCAAAATCCTTAAAAAGGCTTTGTGTTCCAAAAGGTAAAATTAATAACTGAAAGGAACTATTGATCCTTGCTTCTGTGATTAAGAGATCTTAGTAAGCTGTTGCAGTTGTGTGGATCTTAGTAAGTTACACATACTGATTTGTATGTATTACAAGGATTACAATCTGACTCATTCTTATCTCATTCAGCGAGACGCAATGAGCTTGACTGCTGAAAACACAGAGCTTAGACTGCAGTTGGAGAAAATGAGTTGCCAAGCTCAGTTAAGTGATAGTAATTTTCTCAAACCAATTGTACTCATTCCCACCTGTTTAACATTGTCATACTTGTTTTACATATGCATGCTTTTGCAACTCCCACTCAGATCTGAATGAAGCACTGAGGAGAGTAGTTGAGAGGCTCTGGCTTGCTGCTAGAGAAATAAGGGGCGCATGTCCCGACTCGTATTTGGGGAAGCACCACACACCATACAGTTCCGCATTACCAGTAGCAGCCACACCCCATGATGTTCAGCTTTTGCCCCTTTTCCATGCTTCCCCGTCTACAACGTCTAACCGCCCACTCTCTGATAATCTCCAGAGCAACACTCAATGGGTTGAAATCCTTTGAGATCAGCATTGGCAAGTCATAATAGCGGCTCACGGGGGCTTAATAATGTCTGTAGCAGAGAGTATCTTGTGAGGGTTGCAAGTCCTTCAATATTTGATTCTGGAAGTGACAGTAGTACTGCAACATATCAACGGTGAACTAGCTCCTGATTTGTACATGTCAATGGAGATTGATTCTTTATTCATTTATTCTTTGGTGTCGCTCAACAAAGGAAGCTCTCAGGTTTTATGGCGGTGATAATGAGTTTTGGTGTCAAAAAAAGGAGTTTGCAGGGTCTTACGAATAGTGGGACTCGGAAGATCCTTTTTGTTTGACGCCACCAACTTTGTACAGTTTCTCACTGGTAAGTAGTGCAATGTAAACTTGCAATATAATTTTGAATGTTCACTGTTGTCTGTTGAGAGAATCAAATTTGTTCTAACTTTCATCATTATGCAAGGAAAATTAATTATATTACACAAGGTTTACCATAAAGTTGAAATAATACAAGTTATTACTAAGCCAAAGACAACAAAAAGATGACCTGGACAAGATGTTGTCTTCAAGGACTAAAGCAACTGACAAGCATAGAAACCGAAGCCTCGGAGTAAGGCAACACTTGTGAGTTGATACTCTTGACGCTAGCCAGTAAAGTATGGGACCATTTAGGAGAGCCCACTTCTTCAGCATTAGTATTATTATTCTTCTGGTGAGCTTCAGTGGCAGTTGGGGTGGAACCATCTGAGGACATGGTTTGACCCTTCTTGCGCTCCTTGGCCACCTCGCTAGTCCAAATATCCACAAGCGCAGACATTGTCACCTATTTCAATCACACAAAGAAATTGAGAGAGGAGAAAATAATATCAAGAAAGTCTTTTCAGATGGTTGTTGGTTTTTTTGGTGTTGGATTTTGAGATTCAAAGAGAGATGCATATATATAAAGAGAGAAGAGGAAGATGGTTTTCGGTGATGGAGCCTACCGCAGGCAGACGCACACTGTTGTTACCTGTTTTAGCAGGAGGAGGGCAGCATATGGATTTCCATTTATTTATTGGATGTGTGTGTGTGTGTGAGAGAGAGAGAGAGAGAGAGACCTGTGTGCTACTGCTGATTGTTTACCTGTTTGGTGTGCTATTGACAAAAGGAGTAATACAAAATTCAAACCGGGATACTTCTGTTGCCAATTTGCCCCCACCCACCCGCTAAAGTTTGCAGAAAAACTTCTAAAACAGCAGCTAGAGCTAGCGGTATTGTGGAGTGGCCAATATAAAATGTGACCAATAATAATTCTGGGCATATCTATAATCTAATGCCGAAGCATTAAATGGACGGTAGCACTACAACCTCAATCGTCCAAAGTTATGTCAATAAGTTTGTCAATTTTGCCATGCCAAACTAAACAGTACATACAAATAATTGTAACCCAATATAAATACATAGGTACTTAATACAATACATATAAAATACTTAATACAATATTTTTTATTATAAAAATATTATATTACCCTTGAGAAATTTAAAAAGAATAAAAAATTGAACACCGGACCAACACCGCCCACTGCCTGCCCCAACCCCCAGCCCTCCCACACCGTCTGGGCCAAGCCCAGTCCCTCCCCCCAGCCCCAGCCCACGACTACCCCTGCACCAGTCCTTCCCCCAGCCCTCCCACTCCGCCTAAGCCAAGCCCAGTCCCTCCCCCAGCCCCCAGCCCTCCCACTCCGCCTGGGCCAAGCCCAATCCCTCCCCCAGCCACAGCCCACCCGCTTGCTCTTAACCCAATCCCTCCCCTTCCCGTCCCACACGGACTGGGCCTCCCCCAGTCCCTCCCCCAACCCGCCTGGCCCCCGCCACTTCCCGCCCAACCTCCGCCACCTCCCGCCCAGCTTCCACCATCTCCCGCCCAGCCTCCACCACCATCTCCACCAAAAAAAAATAGTTTTTTTCTTCCATTTAATTACAAACCAACTCCCGCCCACCTCCACCACCTCCCACCCACCTCTACCACCAATCTTCTTCTTTTTTTTCCATTTAATTATAATTTTCAATTTAATTTTGAAATTGAACAAAAGGTAAATTGGTAAACTTACAACAAAAAGTGTTGTATTAAGTATTTTATAGGTGTTGTATTAAATATACCCCTATAAATATCGGCTACTATGAAGTTATTTCATAGTTACCCCATCAACTTTCCACACACTCATAATTATCATTGTGTGTTTCCAATACAAAATATATGCACACTATAAAATTTATTAAACAGGGTAATTTTTTATCAATGCCTTTTTTTTTTCTTTTTTTCTTTTTGTGTATAAACGAGTATGGGTTGCATAGTTTGGACAGTATATGTGTCAATACTGACAATACATGTGTAGATAGTTACAATCATTTTGTGCAACACCCAGACAGTTGTATCCATTCCTGGAAACTTCTGACTTTGCTACTACTTCTTAGTTTTTCTTCAGCCACAACTAAAAAATTGGAAGGCAACAGGGTTTGCAAATATCACATGTTTCCTATTCCTAAGTTTTAAGCTCGACAGCTTATGTTGTTGGTGAAGCAAGTTGTTGACTCCGCCACTAATTTGGTTAATGGTTGCCAAAGCCAGCCGTCAGTTTCAGGCTAAAATATTAAGCCTTGTTAAATTGCTGCATTAGCAATAGATCAACAAGATGCAATGCAGAGAGGTTTTAGAAAGAAAAAGAAAAAAAAAAAAGCAAACAAATTTCTATTACTCCGAAGTCCAAAGCAGAATGACCATCACAACTTGGAGTAATATATATCAAAGGCCACAACAGCTTTTACAATTTCCTCCCTTGCCCGAACTACAAAGCCCACATGCAGTGATGCAGGACAAAGGGGGTAAAAAGGAACCAACAGAATATACAAGTAGATGTGCCTTTGTCATAAATCAGGATACATCCAGAACTCCTGCCTATTCAAAATCTTGCTAACAACAAACTTGATCAGGGTAAAATGTAGCCTATGTCCTGCACCTAACACAAACAAAAGCAGACTCTGAAGCAGTATCAACACCGTACCATATTTCTCCATTTATCTTTCAGGTCAACCTGAAAATAGAGAAGCACTGTCATTTATACAGAGACAAAGACTACCAAGTACCAATACAAACAGAGCTCTCAACAGTAGTTGATGCTTGTTTACCTCTGTTCTCTCTTCAAATATGTCTGGGTACATATTTAAGATGAGCTTCCAGTGTCCTTTGCCATACCTTCAGAAGCAGCATACATTAGTGTCTTGAGCAATATAATCATTTACACTTAACAGATAATCAGTTGTTAAAAAAGACAGAAGCATTCCAATGTAAAGACAATGAACGGCCTTTGCACAAAAAACAGCATGACATAAAGTGTCTCTAACGGGGATGTTTCATGACAAGGATGACCACACTATGCTACAACAAAATTACTTCGGTGGATTTTCAATTTTAATGCTTGGAACAATGTCAATGCGATTGGTATCGACATATACTTGTTCCACAAAACAAGATACTTTTAACCTAAACAAGCATTCACATACTTTTGCACCGCAGTCCGTAAAGTGTCCTCCTCCAGGGTATTCCATCTCTTCATCTTTCGTCGCCTCGATAATTTTGGGACTTCATACTTCTCCAAAGGTGAAGTAACCCTCTTCTTAGGGCTGGGTAAATGAGGTCTTCTCCGGGATGCTTCAGCAGAACTGTCAATCGAGTCGTCCCACTGCAAAGACATATATCATAATTCATAACGAATTTGTAAGCTAATAATATATCCATAGCAAGGCTAATTTTTTTCCCCGTTCCTTGCACTACATTTCATTTGGTTCCCCTGAATAACTTCAGGGCAAAGGATAATTACTAATAAAATGGTAAAGAGTGTTCCTATTTTAAGTTTGCTTCCTACTATTCAATCCAAAAATTTGCCTTCGCATTTCAACTTGGAATTCTCATTTTCCCTTCTGTTAGTATGATGCAGCTTCAATGAAAAAATATAGGTTCATAAGCATTGCTCCAAAGAAAATGAACTGTACAGAAAATTACCTCAACAATCCGAGCAGTACTATTCCTTTCCATCAAGCTGGGCTTAGGCCCATTATTCTTTTCCGTGCAGCCATTACCAAGATTCTCATCATCGGCTAGAAGAGTATCAGTACTTCTATCAGCAGAAAAACTGGGAGCGCCATCATCTAGTCTATTCTGATTACCTACTACAGGCTCATGAACTACGTTATCTCTCGCCGTGTCGGATATTACGGTCTCAGCCAGGTGTAATGCATCGGGAAGAGGGTCATTCACCACAGCTTTTAGTTCCAAAGAACTGGATTTAAGCGCTTCCTTTACCCTGTTTACTTCCGGGGTAGGGACACATTGATATACGTCATGTGAAGTCTCACGAACCAACTCCTCAGTATCAACAATCTTAACACCTCTGGAAGTGTTGGAGACTGGTTTTCTAGGCTGTCTAACAGCAACACGCTTACCCCTGTGTGACACACGTCCCTTGTGCATTTCTTCAAGAAGATAAACGTCAACATATTAATTTCGAGAAATCAATACAAAACAAAAACATGAAAAGACCCAAGTGAAACCATATGCAGTTGTCATCAACACTGAGCAGAAAAGTAATGCCTATTATACGGAGGGAAAGATGCTAATCATTGCTATATTATGTGGTGTAAGCAGATAGGAAGTTGGAAAAATATAAAAGACTGTAAGAATCTGCAATAGGGAAAATCAGTAAGTAATAGTACAGAAGTAAGATAGAGTGTAAAACTGTAGCGATTGCTAATAAAGGAATTATGCCAACCATGAAGAAAGGATTCACTAAATTACTATGTATCTGAAATGTATTGGGCAGCCAATATGATTGAGAGAGGAGGCATTCCAATGGAGGAAAAAAGGCTAGGCAATTTTAGCCCAGACAAAGCTGAATGGGAAATTAATTTGGGGCTGTTTGGGGAGAAAGACACGGGCTGGACTAAATGGACACACGGCTGGGTAGGAGCATATAAGAAGAGCATGGGTGCGTGGCCTAGTCCTAAGAGGGCTGAAGACACTCGACACAAAGGCTTGGGCTGGAGTGGCAAAACCAAGTGCGTTCTAGACGGTTGTAGGCTTGCAATTAGTGGAATACAAGACAGACTAGGGATAGTTAAAGAGGGCACAGCCACATGGTTCAAGGTTACAAAGTTTGGGCTCATACCATACATGGGTTGGGGCTGTTGCAAGGTAGAAGGTACCAACATGGGCCACGGTAGGAGAGGGCTTGGAGAATTGGTCAGACTGTGCTCGTGGAAAGGAGGAACCTGCATGGTTACTAGAGGGCTTGCTTGGCACGGTATGCAAGCAAGAGACAAAGGGGGCAGTCGGGGTTGCAAGGGAGGACGGTATCAACAATCCTTGAGACTCAAGGATTCACTTTGTTAGGGTTTTCTTTTCAATCTGCTGGAATAAAGTCCTAAAAGGACTAAGAGTTTAGGGCTTTTGCTTTCCTGGTAAGTTAGGATTTCCTTTATGTTAACCTAGTTAAATTAGGGTTTATTTTATCTAGTTGTTTAGGGTTAATTGCTTGTAGCCTTTATAAGGCGTTTCCTTCATTTTTATAAAGCAGATTTTGGACGTTAAAAAAAAGAACCAAAGAACACGTTTTGTTCTTCCTCTTCGATTTCATCTACCAAGGTGAGTGAAGCCTAGGGAGATTTAATCATCCGTATTCTTTACATTAAGCAAGTGAAGCTTAACCGGTGAATCCGTGTTTATCCTTTTACCTTTTAGTTTGTGTGGGTTTTGGATTTTTCAGGCTGTTTTGTTGTCCCTTTGTTTCTTGGCCAGGTTAGAGGAATATTGGGTAGATTATTCATCGTCTAGTGGTACTGTTTTGAGAACTTTTGATTAGCTTATTGCTGCCTCAATTAGTTCTTTGGGCAGCGAGTTTGTAGGGCAGTTGCACACGCATCAGTATCTGTGGATATACATTGTCATGTACAAGGATGAACAAAGAGTACTTGGCAGTTCAACTCCTACAGTCGATGAGAATGTAGCGTACAAAAAGATGGCTGTAAAATACAAGAATACAGACAAATTTTTAGTCTTTCTATTGGAAAATAATCAAATAAATTAAACTAGAATGAAGAACAAAAACACAGACGAAAAGTCCATCAAAACAGAAGCAGAAAAACAAAAGTACATCATAAAACTAAAAAGCAAAGCGCTATCACACCGGATTTCTAAATGCAGAACCCCATGGAGGATGAAAACAACTCATGGAAGAACACAACTCTAGAATAGAACCAGGCTTGGTTTGCAAAGTTAGCGGCCTGAGTTAGTTAATCTGGAAATAATGCTTCAAATTCAGAAGCCCAATCCAAGATAAATTGATTTAAAAGGGACCCAAGGTTTTATCATAGTCCCTCTCTTTTTCCACTTTCTTCAGTCATGTGGAAAGCAAAAGCCCCTTTTAATTCAGAGCCTTTGCTTGGACCTTGGTGCTTGAAAAACTCAACAAGAATGACATCTTGCAAGGGAAAAGACCCAATAAGAGGATTTTCCCGGATTGGTGTGATGTGTAAGTGTGCGCCTCTAAGTCACTTCATCATTTTATGCGGCTGCCCGGCTCCTTAGGAATAACTTGTTTGTGGTGATCCAGGAAGACTGGTTTAATCCTGGTTCTGTTTCTACCTTCCTTCACATGAAGTTTAGAGGATTTTGGATCTAGTTTTCCATGGCAATCTGAGGTGTTTGGACTGACTGGAATGATTAGATTTTCAGGAGCCAGTCGTGCTTTTGACCTCTTCTCTTGTATTGAGTATTATATTGTGAACTTTGGACTTTCACCCTCTCGTCTTTACCCCAGCACCAGACAGACCAATTAGCTTTCAACAGAGAGAACTAATCTTAAGATGGTTTGAACTAATAGACATGATCCAGATTAATGGAAATTTTGACAGTAGGATGCCTCACCATTTTGGCACATTTGTCTTTAATATTCATACTTTGGAATTGGCGAAGTAGATATCTACTTGTGATTTACTAGAACTTCCTAAGAAACTGGAGCATGATAGTGAAATATAATTAGCAAAGGAGTCATATATGCAAATGATATTGTTAAAAGCATCAAATTACCTTTATTCCCATTGTTGGTAATGACATCCTGTCCAGCATTAGAAACACTAGGTGCACTCTCTCTATCTCGATCACTAACTCCATTTATTCCCCAGCCAAGGACTTGTTTCACCGAATCATCACTCACAGTTTCGGCCATAATTTCGAGAAATGAAGGACCCATCTTATCTCTAGCTTCATCAACATACTGCCGGACGGCCTCCAAAGCATTCACCCCTCTGCTCCTAGCTAAAACATTTCCACTAACACTTAAATTCCAAACCCCGGCCTCAATCTCATCTCTCCAATTCATCAACCCCGCCGAAATCAACCCCACTCCCGTCTCAAACTTTTCCATTTCGGAAACCCTACCCCTCCAAATCCTCTTCACAGCATCAAAAAACTTCCCTTCCTTATCAACCTCACCTCCTTTTAGAAACCTAACCGTACAGTCAACCGAAACAGCGCAGTACGCTTTCTTCATAGACTCTAAAACCTCATTTCCCTCACTGTGCTCCAATTCCTCAATTTGTTCGAGGAACCCAAGGATTTCTTCGGATACAAACCCGTTTGAAATCTCCGACTCGATCTTTCTCAAGAGAATACCTTTCTTCAGAGATGAATTGTTGTCTTCAAAGGGAAGAACGCGAAGTAGAGAGTTCACCGTGCGATCATCCAGCCATGGTTGTCGGATAAGGAATTCGAGAATCCAACGAGCTATGTCAATGTCCATAGATCCTTACGCATGAAATTCGGGGTAGGAAGAACGAAAACCTTAACTGATATTGAGGGTTATACGTAATCAGACATCACATCTCTAAACCTTTTTAAAAAGTTTATTAATCGTCACCTCCCCTTTTTCTCTATTAATTTATTAATTTATTAATTTATTCTCTGGTATAAATAAATTTATAAAAATTTTATAAAATAGACTCACAATTAAATATTTTATTATTTTTAATATATATTTATTTTAAAATATAAATATGTCGTTTTAAAATATAAAAAAATTATAGAAAAAATATAATATATCCAAAAAATAATTTATACTCTCTCCATCCCTAAATAATCGCCCTAGTTGACCCGACGCACAGTTTAAGAAAAAACAATTGACTTAATTATTTATATTGGTTTAATATGTAGTTTCCTTTAAAGCATATGTGTATGTAGCTCATAATTAAAATAGAGTGAAAAAATAAGGGTAAAGTGGTAAAAGTGATGTTCTAAAAAGGTAAGTTTCAAACTGGACAATTATTTTTGGACGAATGAAAAATGATAGGAGGATGATAATTTAGGGACGGAGGGAATATATTTTTTTTAATTTTATCTTTGAAAAAATATTTTCATTCATAAATATTTATTAGTAATTAAAAGTACCGATTCAATAATATAGACTTTATTAAAATAAATCAATATAAAACTATACAAATTATAATTAAAGTTGCATAATACAATGGGAAAACAAAGTAAATAAACTACTAATACGAAATATCCAATCGTTACAACTTAATTTTCATTGTTATTGTCTCCAAAGCGTTCTCAAATATGCTCAACCAAATCAGATTGAAGTTTTTGATGCACTTACTGATCGTATAGTTTCGTATGCCTTTGGAGGTATTGTTGAAATTCTTGAATAAATCTATTGGATGCGAGTACCGGTGGATCTACTTCTTTCATCGCTCCAGTTACTTATTGCATTACATTCATTCTCCACAATCATATTGTGCAATATGATGCACGCGTACACTATATCTTTCAAAGTTTCTTTGTGCCAAAATCGGGCCGCACCTCGTACTATTGTCCAACGAGATTGGAAGACTTCAAATGCTCGCTCAACGTCTTTCTTGCAGCATATTGCATTTGTTTGAACTTTATCCTTTTAGGTACTTCTGGATATATAAAGCTTTTAACAAATGAAGCCCACTCCGGGTAGATATCATCTGTTAGATATTATCCTTTCGTGTATTGTGTGTCATTTACCGTAAACTGAACTTGAGGAGAGTGTCCTTGCAATACATCATTAAACAATGGAGATTGGTTAAGCACATTAATATCGTTTGTAGAGTGTGCAACGCCGAAAAATGCATGTCATATACAAAGGTCTTGAGAAACAACCGCTTCTAGCATTATTGTTGGAACCCCTTGATCTCCTAGGGTAAATTGGCATTTCTATGCAACTGGACAATTTTTCCATGGTCAATGCATGTAGTCAATGCTTCCTAACATACCGGAAAAACCATGGACCTCAGAATATAGTTGAAGTAAGTGTAAGTCCAGTAGGCAACGAAATGAGATTAGAGAGGGGTGAATAGTCTTTTAAAAAATTTAATGGTTATTTTGAAAACCTTCAAAAGATGCAGCGGAAAATAGAAGTTTTAAGCATAGTAAAATCAGCAGATAGCAGCTGTTGAACTAAAAAAAAGTTCCATTTGGTTTTCTTTTGATCACTTAAGTATAGGTATTGAATTTAAGTACAATATATAATATCAAATATGTAAAGAACTCGGAACTGTAACTGTTAGACACTTAAGTAGAAAGGAGTTGCGTAAGTGTTTGAACAGTGAAAACAGTAGATAGAAGAACATAGTATTTTGAGTGGTTCACAATGTTAAAACTACTACATCCACTACCAAGTTGGTAAAACTTGGATTTTGAAGTGCACTAAATATATTAAAATTCTAAGTGATCACTAACAAATCTGTGTACAACAAAAACCAATGTTTGAGGAGTATGATTGAGCAATAATCATACTCGTGTAACAATCAAGTATTCTTTTAGGATTAGGAAGAAGTAGGGAAAAATACAATGATTGTCTAAACAATAACTAGAAAGGAATGAAAGGAAAGAGAACATCTAATAGTTGTTTGAGAACTGGAACACATCAAGGAAAGAATTGCTTGAAGGAATCAGATGTATGTCTAATCTTAGATTGAAGCAAATCAAAGAAAGAATATCTTTTGAGTGGTGAATGATTTCTTTAATTTTTCTATAATCTATTCTCTTATGTCTTCTATCATAAGAACTGCAACATGTCAAGAAATGAGTAGCTTGAAGGGATAAGTGAAATGTTTGTACTGAGTTCTCTGTCTTCTATGTTTGAATCCTTTTTCCAAACTACTTTATATAGAGATCTTTGAAAGTAGTCGTTTGAAAGAGTATGGATAATCTTGAAGAGTGATGATGAAGTCTATCTTTCAAAGCTCGGAGATATTGAAGAGAATTTCTTATATGGAAGATATCACCTATCATAAGATCATAAATTCAAGGATAGAGTCGTTAGATATCTTCTTCCGTAAAATGAGGAGAGTAGATATTTCTAGCATGATATATTTAAAGAGAGTGGTTGGCTAAAAGATATGTTACATTATAAATATTTAATGTAATGGTAAACTGTTGAGTGATTTAATGTTTTTATAAAAAGTCACCTTTTAAACAGTTTAACGTATGAATTTACATGGCTAAGAATTAAATGCGTTAAAATGGCCAACATTGTTTTTCAAAGAACGTTTGTTTAAAATATTGTTTGAAAGCGCACACACACACACACACACACACACACACACACACATATATATATATATATATATATACTATATTTCGTGTCTGTGCTATGACGGTATCAGTATGAAGATAATCAGTGTATGAAGTGAGTATGCTGCAAATAAATTAATATATTTGAGATTTTGTAGGGGTGGGATCAATGTACACTACACAAATCAAAGACGACATCCCAAAAACTAAAGAAAAACACATTTTATTGGTTGTTAAATTTTGTAACTTATCCAAAAGAGTGTAATTAAACATTCAAAAGCATTATCTCTCACATACACCAACTCAACACCTGTTAATTGAAATAAACTTTAAAATGAAAAATCTCAGACAAAAACCATAAAATAAATTGAATGGAACAGAGTGAACTAACAAAAGATTATTCTAAATCGAAATCACAAAGATTTCAAACCAATAAGGGAAAGTTAGCACAATTTTTAAAAAAGAAAAAATTAATAATATAAATATTTAAAATAAAAAAATTAATTACAAAGCTTACAAACAATTTTAAAAAAAATAAATAAATCTAGGCCGGGCAAAAATTAAATTGAGATTTCAGTTGATTACGAAAACAATCAATTAAGAAACTACAAACTAAATATTTGTAAAACAATAAATCTAGGCTACACAAAAATAAAAAGTAAATTAGAGTTAATCGTGGAGAAGAAATTAGATAATTAAGGCGATAAAATCTAAGTAAAATAATAAATGTCTAGTAAATCCCTAAAATAGTAAATTTTAGTTATGGAATATGTTTTAATTACAACCGTAAAATGTTAATAAAACAATAACGATCATTTACATTCTTAGATAATTACGGCTAAGTAATTAACTGTTGATAGAATAACTTTTGTACACACTCTTGTGGAAATTGAGATTTAATCATGGCCAGTAATTATGTTTGATAAAAATGAATCTTGGCTAGTGGTTAACTTTTCAGAAAGATCACTGAGCTAAATTATAATATACTAGTACTCTTGCTCGTGCCGATGGCACGACGCCAGTTTGAGAATTTATCAATAAATGAAGCAGATACTGTGGAAATGAACAACTAAAAATATTATTTTCTTAAAAAAATTGACTTTCAAACGGGGCCTCTTTGCCCGAAACTGATGGATTAATTAATAATTTGTATACGAAATTGCGAGTCGGAAAAAATGAGCCTGACAAACATTAAATTGATTAAGTTAATTACAATAACAGTTTAAAAGAAAAAAATAAATACTTCAATTTACAAAACTTACGATTTTTTTAAAAAAATTTACATTTATATACGAAATTACGGTCGGAAAAAAATTAAATTGATTAAGTTAATTACGATAACAATTAAAAAGAAAAAAATGCAAATACAAATTTTTGAAACCATAAAACTGTAAAATCATAAAATATTAACTATAAAACTGTAATACATCAGTAAAAGAGTAACTAATTTTCACAAATATAAAATAATAAGTGTAAACCGTCTTGCAAACCGTAATATCTTAATAAATCAATTTTCACAAACTGAGACGGTGTTCTGATTATCTGATAAATCAATTCTCTTCTTAACATTGTAATGATTAAAATAAAGAGATCAAAGAGTCAAGTAACGGTGAAAATGGCATGCATATAGCAGAAATCATGCAAAATGACATTTTAATAATAATAATCATCATTTTTATCTTCATTTAGTCATTTCGTGATGAAACAAAGTTCAAACTGACACTCCCTCCATCCCTGAAAAGTGGTAGTTGCATTTGACAAATTGTGAGTGCCTCGGTTTTCGATTTATCCCCTCCCGCTGCGTGAAAGCGGGTGGTTTCAAAATAAACCTTTAGGCGTGTGGAATACGTCTGGCCTCATTGTGGACTCAAAATGATAAAACGGAGTCGTCATCTTTATTTTAAGGAGAAATAAAGAAAAATCAAACGTAACCAGATTTGTAAAAGGTTCGGAGGCTAAGTTACGAGGTGGGAAGTGTTAGGCACCCAACTCGCTCTTTCGGCCTCAAAATAGTTTTCTTGACTAAAGTATGCTTTTATTATATTTATTTAGCAGATGAAATAAAGCATTTAAAATAAAATATATCTGTACATATATTATTACAACATTTGCTACAGCCTCTTTTTGGGAGTTACAAATACATTTATAAATATTTTGGTCATAATAATGGCTTTTTTAGTGCTATTTTCTATAGAACCTCGGGCAGTATAACTGCTTATATTGCTTACATTTTGCTGCTATGAACAGCACTTTTATATAATAAGACTTTTTAAAGGGCTTACCTCTTGAAGCGTGAGGGTGCGCTCGCTCTGTCCTTCAGGGAGAGGAAGTTTTTTTTATGCTTTTGTTGTTTTGTTGCGGAGATTCAGGTAGAGTGACTGCTTCCAAAAGTTGCTTTTCGGCATCGGGATCTGGGCGGAGCGACTGCTTGCTTTTTTTGCCGTTGTTTGTTTGCTGTTGGCAAAATTTGGGCAGAGCAACCGCTTGCCTTTTTGCTGATTTGTTGTCTGGATTTGGGCAGAGCAACTGCTTGCTTTGGGATTTTTTGACCGGAGGAATAGGGTGGAATCCTAGCAGGGCAACTAGGTTTCACTTTGACCGACTGGTTTTGTGTTTGGAGAGATTTGGCAGAGCTTCGGGGCTTAGAGGAGGAAATCTCACAACGCTCTCTCGGGAGAACGATCACTTACTGCGCGGTGAAAGTATGTAAAAAATTTGTGTGTCAATTCTGAAGCCGGGCACCTTTATTTATAGGTGGGAGTGAGGATTCCTTTGTCATTAAGATTTATCTTTCTATGCTTCATCGACTTGTACCTGCGCGCTGAGAAAATTGCACCGAAGACAAAATGCTACAGTGTAGGGGGAACTGTTGGGCGCCACCCACAATGGAGGCTGGCACGGCTCCCAAAGACACCATGGGTGGTGCCATGGGTCTTGGTGCACTCCCAGGGCTTTTTTGTTTTGCTTTTTGGCACTTAGGCCCCCTGCAATTCACTGTGCATCATTTCATTTCTTTTTTGCATTTTTTTTGCAATCTAAACCTTATAACTTGACATTTGTTAGCTTTTTAACATGTCTTGATATTTTATGCCATGTTACATACCAGAGGTACGAAATTGGAGTGTCTACAGAGCCCCTCAACGATGGAGTTTACGGGTAAACCAAAACTTACCAAGTAAACAAACATCGTTTATAAGAAATAGACTCTCAAATTTCGTGCAATTATAATGGGGAGATATGCAAATGCAGCAGTTTATAGATGCGATAGTTTATAATGCAGTAGCTCAAATCTCACATACCCTAGACATATTTAGTTGGTTATAGCAGGTTATCGTAGTTTTTAAGCATATATGCAATAAATGCTCTGATGGTCGCACCTACCGAAATAAGTTGCCTACGTATCCCTTTCTCAGGAATCAGACCAAACAACATGCACTGGGTGGGATGGATGGGATCCTAATCATTCCACGTCCGGGGGTTTGCACCCCTTGAGGAGATGATCCAACTCAAATTGGTGGGATAAATAATGTGCCGGCGTCGGCGATATGCCCTTTTCGGCATGCTGCTTCATGCACCCTCATCAGCGATATGCCATCATCGGCATGCTGCTTTATGCGCCATCATCGGCAATATGTCATCGTCGGCATGCTGCTTTATGCACCATCATCGGCGATATGTCTTCGTCGGCATGCTGCTTTATGCGCCATCATCGGCGATATGCCTTCGTCGGCATGCTACTTTATGCGCCATCATCGGCGATATGCCATCGTCGGCATGCTGCTTTATGTACCATCATCGGCGATATGTCATCGTCGGCATGCTTGCTTTATGCGCCATCGTCGGCATGCTACTTTATATATTGGGAAGTGAAACTTCATGGCTGCAAATATGTGACTTCCAAAATATTTTTTCTTTTTCTAAAAACTTCTCCTCTACCCAAAATAAAGGAAAAACGCGAGAAGTTCTCGCGACGGGTAGCGATGTCAATGTTTTAAGGATGATGATAAGACCATCAATGTGCAGGAAATGCTTTGAGATCAGATATAGTGGTGCAAAGCAATGTCGCTAATTTATTTACTCCATCACCTTTCAATTTTGTCTACAAGCAGACACCAGTTAATAGTACCTGTACACGATGGAACTTCTTCAACAAAACTAATTTATTAAAAACATTGTACTTCTTGGCTAGTGAGCGAAAAGGATGAGGTTGTAGCTTCGTTGGGTTTCACTCGAAGCTTTGGCCATAATCGTAGGAGGTGTGATGCATTTGTTTGGTTTCTGGTATCTGGTGGGGTTTTTCAGTGAAGAAATTTAAGGGAGGGCTTCCGTTTCTTTCTTTCGACTTGATAACAAAATATTATGGTTTTTGGCAAAGAAAGTAAGGAAGGGTTTCAAAGATCGGGCCCATAGAACGAGATAACACGACGGTCAAGTAACAAGATCTGATAGAACTTTAGAGAAACCGGCACGGCGCCAAAGCGAAACAAATAGTTTAATCTTGTAAGTGGAGTTTCGAACCTTTGGTATTCTGGACATAAATTGGTAGACAACCAGTCTGGCATCAACAGGAAGGTAGGGGCAAAGTGTACCCGAAATCATTTACCCGGCTCGTAGAAATCATGAGGGACCCTTTCCCAAAAAGTCCCTGCCCAGTAAGGCCGAGGCAGAAATTTCTCGGTCGATATAAATTTTTTTACTAAGTCCGAGAATAATTTTTCTTATCTTGCTTGTAGCGAGACTCAAATTTTCCCAAGATTTCCTAACCGGAACATCTTCCGTCATGGCCAACAATTCATGGCTCAGGGAACATGGGATAGGAGATTGTATGGACAAGACTCATAAGTTCGATGGAGAAAGCCCCAGGGTGACTCAATCAACAAATTTTTCAAGATGGGATAAAAAGCCCATAGTATACTCAATCGAGACATTTTTATGGATATGGGTTGGAGAATAATCCCATAAGCGATAGGAGGGAAAGCCCTTAGGTGGATTTTTCTCTTTCTCTTTTTTTTTTTTTTTTTTTTGTTTTTTTTTTTTTTTTCGAAGAGAGAATCAAAGGCACAGGATATGAGGATGACTCTAATGAATAAGAAAGAGAGTCAGGATTCAGAGTTCTCCTTATCGCTGAGTTTCACCAGGTTTGGTGGTTTATGGACCCCACTTGGCATTTATCTTTTGATGTTTTGTGTGTGTTTTAGCCGGGAGTCCATCTTTGACTCAGATCACATTATAACCGATTGAAGCAGAGTTGTTGATCATGACTGGTTCAGGGTGTACTGTTTAGGTTTTTGGGGATGGATTGGTTTTAAGGTTAGAAAGTCTCTTCAAGGGATTAGTTTTTGTTTAAAAAGCGATCAATAATTTGATCGTTGGTTTGGCTTTTCAGGTTATGGGTTCTAGATGGATCTTTTGGTTTTGAGTATGGTAGGCTTTTTGGTTCTGACTTTGGATATAGCTTAGGCTCTGGGTATGGTGGGCTTTTTGTCTTTCGATCCACATCTAAAAAGAATTCTATGTGTTGATTTTCCCAAGAAGCCCCAAACTAGTTTGGGTAAGAGGGAGATGGACTTGCTCCAGAGAGATTTTTTTTTGTTTCTTTTTTTTTCGGAGCATCATCGTAGCAGTTGGGTCATGTCATCTCTCCTTTTGGGGCAAAGGGTAATCACTCTTGGTGGATAAAAGGCGAAACAACCCCAGTTTTGGGAAGCTGGATCATGTGGATAGTTGTTTGGCTGGGGATATTGGAAGGTCTTAATTTTAGTAGGGGATTTCAGCATATGGTGATCTTGAAAAAGGGTTCCAGGTCTTTTGAGGGGTTTTGGTGTTTATGGTAGGTAGCCCCAATACGCTACTAACAGCTCAGCCGTAAAGGGTCAAATGTGATTCCGATCAAGACGACTTGCCTGCTTTGGATGTCATGTGTTCTTAATAGTTTGTGGGTCCATATCTTCCAAGATGACTCATTATCAACTCGTGTAGATTTAGGTGTTTTTAAGTAAGTCAATTTATCATCCTTAAAAGAAAACCTGTCCAGGGATACTCAAAGATAGGTGACCTGAAAAAGAAAAGATATATATGGAAAATCTACGAAAACTGACACTGAGTTTGAAAAAAGTTGTTTCCTGAAGATTTTATTTGGTAAAAGAAGTTTCAAAAGTAAAAAGGGTTTCCGGAGGTGTACACAAAAGTGTATTCTAGGGTTCTATTAGTCTCAAAGGCTTCTCTTGTCCTTCCCTGGGTGACCAACCAATGTTTTGCCCTATCGAAGTTCTTTCTTAGGTGATGCTCGATCATTTTTATGTCATAAACCTTTCTTTGAAGATGGAGGGATGATCATATAAGGTAGAAGAGCATTATTATTTTAAAATGAGCTGGCATGCAGATTTTCCCACTTTCACCAGGATTAGTCCGATTGATTTGATTGCAAATTATCCTCTACATTTGGTGTTGGGTGCGACTTCTTAATGACCTTGTTATTGATGAGTTTCTGAATGACACGTTGAAGAGTCCAACAATCGTCGATAGGATGGCCGTTGCTTTGGTGGTATTCACAATATTGGGAGTGATCCCATTTGGCAGGTAATGAGTTTTGAGGTTCGTACCCTTCTAATGGTTTCAGGATCCCTTGGGCTAGCAATCTTTGAAATATTATTGATGTTGGTGCATAGAGTTCATCCAATTTTCTTTCATTTCGTTGATATTTTTCTCTTGTATTTCGACTGATATTCAGGCATGTCCAATGTCTGAGCTATTTTTCTTTTCCATCTGGCTGCAAAGTCTGCACATGTTTCTTTTTCCATTTGGGTGCACGCCTCAAGATCTCTTTTATTTTCAAAGGTAGTATTATCCTTATATCTTTAGGAACTCCTCAGTTATTTGGTCTCAAATGCCCATGGTGCTATTGTCTGCTAACATTAACCATTTCTTAACTGCCCCTATCAACGTGAGATGGAAATTAGAGGTCATAGCTTTGAAACTAGCCCCTCTTGACTGCATGCCAGTAGAATAAGATTTTAGGTGGGAGATAGGGCATCCAGTCCCATCAAATTTTTCTATGTCGAGCATTTTGAATTTTGAGGGTAGTATGGCTGTCAAATAGGAAAATTTTCTCTCTCTCTTCTTGGTTTCACGCCCTAACCCTAATTAGGGTTTCACCCTATGCCGCCGGATGGAGAGGAGGCCACTATGCCGGCGCCGGCTGATCCTCCCAGTTCCATTCCTCAGCCACCTTCGGCATCTATGCACAACCCTCTTCCCAAAACCTATGCCAACATGGTCTCTAAGCCTAAAGGTTTTGTTGGGAATAATAATCTGGTTCTACATGTTATACCCTTGGCTCCACGACAACCAGCGAGTGTGAATGGTGAACCTGGTTGTCTCTTCTCACAGATAGAAATTGAGGCTGCTGATAAACAGTTCTCCAATACAATCGTTTTGAAATTCTCGGTTGGGCGGCCTTCGGTTTATGCTATTCAAGAGGAAATAGCACGTTCTTGGAAACTTAAGGAGTCCTTTGTTGTAGGCCTGTTAGATCCTCGACATGTCATGGTTTGTTTGTCTTCGGCTGAAGATATGATTATTGCCCTTTCCAAAGAATCCCATATGATACAATCGAGTTTGTACCGTTCATTTAGATGGTCTCCAGATTTTGCTTTCCGTAGAGATAGCACGACTGTGGCTGTGTGGGTTCGTTTGCATCAGCTTCCGTTGACATACTTCAACCCTTCTTTCTTACAATGTATTGGTAATTCTCTAGGACAATTCTTGAAGTCGATGTGTCTAAGACCTTGCCGACGAGACTTTGGATTGGAACTAGTAAGGAGCTTGGTTTTTGGCAGTCATTGGAATTTGAGGGTAATATATTATATTGTGTGGGTTGTGGCTTGTTGGGGCATACAAGAGATCGATGTCGAAAAGGCCAAAAGAAAAGGCATGTTCATAATGTTAATGATGATGGTGCTACACAATTTAATGATGTACCACAGGGAGATCGCAAACATAGTTCTATCAATGTGATGAATCAGGTCAATACGGCTTCTAAGGGTAAGGAAGTAGTGGATCCTCCATAAGTTGACGTTATTCGGCCAACAACAATGCGTTGGGAACCAGTTAAGATTTTGAAAAACCCTATTCGAGATCCTTCTTTAAATCTCAAACAGCCTCCAGAAGCTTTGAAGGCGGGTACCTCGGAAGCTGAAGGAAATAATACTAGGGTTGAGCAAGCAAGGAATTCTGAGAAAAAAGGATGTTCAGAATGGTATTGAGCTTACTAATGCCTTTGCTACTCTTGTTGATCTTTCTGAAGAGGATAGGGATGTTTCATTAGTTCAGGATAGCCAGCCATTGGATGCGGCAACAGTGAATAATCTGGAAGTTAACATTGATAAAGAAATAAAATCCAAGACTGTGGAAGAACTTATTAAAATTCCTATTTTGCCTGAAGATGGTAGTTTGGGGAATGCTAGGGCCTTAGATTCTCCTAAGGCTGTGGATCGTGATGTTCCGAAAATTCCTTTCAAATATACCCGATCTGCCTCTTTTGATGATTTACGTGATTTCCCCCATTCGCCGGCTTCTGTTAAAGCTTTCCAAAAGGAATGTAAGGATAAAATTAAAGCCAAGAACAAGAAGAAGAAAGCCTTTAAGGTTGCTCACTCCAACAGGCGTCAGGACTAGGGCGAAAGCTAAGGCCCAGGTTACTTCTACTTAATTGTTTTTTATGCCAATCATAATTTGGAATGTGCGTGGCGTGGGTAACAAGAAAACAATTTCTTATTTGAAGAAATTGATTTCTCAACATAAACCGTTTTTGGTTGCTCTCTTGGAGCCTAAGATAGAAGGATCTCGTCTCGCTAAGGTGGCTAAAATGCTTCGCTTCAAAAATAGTATGCATAATGAACCCACTAATAAACATATATGGTTGCTATGGAACAATAATATGCAGGTTGATTTTTATCGAGCTTCATCTCAGTTTGTTACAGTGAGAGTGACTGGTCTTGATAATATGTCATCTTTAGTCACTATTGTTTATGCTAAATGCACTAGAGGGGATCGTCAACTGTTGTGGTATGATTTTCAGGACATAGCTGGGAGCATTAATGAATCTTGGCTTATCGGAGGTGACTTTAATACTATCTCTTCCTCTTCAGAAAAGCTCGGGGCAATGGTTATGACTTTGGAAGCATGGATGATTTTAATACTTGCATGATTCAGGCAGGTGTGATGGATGTAGGATATGAGGGATCAATTTATACCTGGTGTAATGGACATCATGGAAAGGGTAGAATCTGGGAGCGGCTTGATCGGGTCTTAGCCAATGGTTTATTCAAAGTTAATTTCCCTGCTTTGCGTGTTACTCACTTGAGTAGGGTGAAATCTGATCATTCTCCACTTCTTTTAGAATTTCATCTAACTCCAAAACCTAAAGCATGTTTTAGGTTCCAGCGCATGTGGATTGAACATCAAGACTTCCAGAACTTTGTTGCTTCTACTTGGTCTCGGCGCTGTGACGAAAATTGTATGGAAATTCTGCATAGAAAATTAATGCTGCTTCGTAAATCTCTTAAAGAGTGGAATTGGACAGTTTTTGGTAATGTTCACAAACAAATTGCTGCCTTTCAAGATACAATTCTTCGGCTGGATTATCAATTGCAGTTGGGTTGGGATGATGCAGTGGCTAGCTCCTTAGATAAGACTCACCAAAATCTGGATCAGTTTTTGAAGTGGGAAGATGAACTGCTCCAGCAAAAGTCTCGAAACAGATGGCTATGTGATGGAGATCGTAACACAACCTTCTTCCATGCTTCTATTCGGGATAGAGCAGATAGGAACATGGTTAAAATTAAACTGCAAGATGGCTTTTGGTGCACCGATGGTCCTACTTTGGGAAATATGGCAGTGGATTATTTCTCGAATTTGTTTGCTACTTCTAATCCTATTATGGATGAGGAGTTATTTTCAGCGGATCATTGTTGGGTGACTGATATTGATAATCATATTTTGGCTTTGCTTCCTCTTGCTTAAGAAATTTTGGATGCGGTGAAGGCGTTGAAAGCGGATAGTGCTCCAGGGCCTGATGGTTTCACTAGACATTTCTTTCTATCATGTTGGGATATTATTCAGGAAGATGTTGTGGCAGCGGTTCCGGAATTCTTTCGTGGTACAGTTCTTCATCGTGGTATTTCAGCTACAGTTATGGTTCTTATTCCTAAAATTGCTAATCCCAGCAACTTTGGGGATCTTCGTCCTATTAGTCTCTGCAATTTCACCTGTAAGATTATTTCCAAGATTATGGCTAACAGGTTGGTTGGTATTCTCCCTAAAATCATTTCCTTGGAGCAGGCTGGTTTTGTCAAAGGTCGGGCTATTCACGAAAATATTGCATTGGCTCATGAACTTATTAGTAGAATAAATTGCAAAGCCTTTGGGGGTAATGTGGCTTTTAAGTTGGATATGTCGAAGGCGTATGATCGTATGGAATGGCCTTTTCTTTTAAAGGCCTTAAAATTCTTTGGATTCAATAATCATGTTTGTGGCATTTTTGAAAATCTGATTAATAACATTTGGTACTCGGTGCGGATTAATGGCTCCAACTATGGTTTCTTTAAATCTTCCAGGGGGCTTCGTCAAGGGGATCCTATATCTCCTCTTTTATTCATCATAGCCCAGGAAATTTTATCGATTGCCATTAAGAGAGGATATGAGATGGGGACTCTTGTGCCTTATAATCATGGTCGGGGGAATATGATTATCTCTCATCTTCTTTATGTAGATGATATGATCATTTTCAGTAATGCGGGGAAGAAAACTATTTTGTCTCTGAGGAAGATTTTATCTCAGTATGAACAGTCTTCTGGCCAGTATATTAATGTAGATAAAAGTGGTTTCTACACTTCCTCTCAATGTTCAAGAATTAAGGCTCAAAGAATTGCTAGGTGGTCTGGATGTGCTCATCGTGTTTTTCCAATGACATATTTGGGTCTTCCTTTATTTCGGGGTCGAGTTCGAAGACATTATTTTGAGGCTTTGGAAGCTAGGATTCGGAGTCAGATTGATGGGTGGAAATCTCAACTTCTATCTTTTGGTGGTAAAATTATGTTGATAAAATCTGTTTTAAGTAGCATTCCTGTTTATGCTTTGGCAGTTCTTAAAGTTCCTTTGGGAGTCCTTCGTCGTATTGAGCATGCAATGGCTAACTTTTTATGGGGTAGCGGAGATAGTCACATAATTCATTGGGTGTCTTGGGCTAAGATTTGTCGTCCAGTTGTTGAAGGGGGCTTGGGTGTTCGTTTTATGGCTCAGGTTTGTGATGTGCTTCATGCTAAACTAGCTTGGAGTATTCTTCAAGGAACTGGTCTGTGGGCTCAGTTTATCAACATGAAATATAATCAAAATGGTGAGTTTCTTGTTCCAGTTGTAGCCTCCCGTGTTTGGCGTGTTGTTCATGCACACATGGAGGTCCTGAAGCTTCACAGTCGATGGGTTCTTGGTGCTGGTAATGTTTCCTTTTGGAACGATAATTGGGTCGGTTCTAGATTGGAGGGACCTGCCCCCATTGATATTAATCTTACGGTTAGAGAAGCTCTCCCTCAGCTTCCTGATCTGCTCCCGCTCATTCCTGCTCAGTTTCATGATTGTATCAAGCATGCGTATTTGCAAGATAATTGTCTGGATAGATTAGTTTTCTGCTTGACTCCTTCTGGGAATTTCGACACTAAAACTTACTGGAATCATTGCCGTTCGAGAGTTCCCCCTTTGTTCTGGGCTAGGAAAGTATGGCAGCCGTGGATTCCAACTAAAATCAGTGCCTTCGGTTGGAAGATTATTTTTGCAGCCCTTCCTGTTGACTTGCGGCTTCACTCAAAGAACATCCCTTTGGTTTCTCGATGTGTTTGTTGCTTAAATAATCCAGATAGTGAATCCATTGAGCACTTGTTCCTGCATTCTGAAGTGGCCCGAAAGCTTTGGTGGAAGTTGGCTCAACCTTTCAATAAAATTGATAGATATGTCTCTATTTCTCATCTGTTTCGTGTTTGGATTGAAAATGCTTATGTGCGTACTCAAATGGGGGCTGTCCAGGTTGGTATTCTCCTCTATGGTTGTTGGGCTATTTGGAAAGCTAGATGCTTAGCTATTTTTGAAAACATTGCCATGTCTAGTTACTTGATCTACAGTCAGGTTTTGCTTGGTTTGAAGGAAGTTCTGTCCCATTTCTCTCCTAAGTCCAATGATACGGCTAGGGGTATATTCTGTTTGAGAAACATGGGTTTGACAGTTAGAAGGATAAATATGTTAAAAGGCTCTTGGATTGGTTGGCAGCCTCCGGCCCCAAACTATGTTAAGCTCAATACAGATGGGTCTTCTAGAGAGGTGTTGCGACTGGAGGGGGTGTTATTAGAGACTCTGACGGTTTCTTCCTATGTAGTTTTTCCCATTTTTATGGGCAAGGAACTAATACATATGCGGAATTTCGGGCTCTTTGTGATGGTTTGACTTTATGTCGTGATAGGAATTATGAGAAAGTGGTAGTGGAAGTGGATTCTTTGGTTGTCGCTTCAGCTATTAAGGGTAGGACAGGTTGTCCCTGGCTCTTTACTTATGATCTGCATCGGTGCCTTAATCTTTTGGGCAACTATGAGATTTGTCACATTTTTCGGGAAGGTAATGCAGTGGCAGACCGATTAGCTGACCTGGCTCATGCCTCTAGGATTAATCAGTTATTTTCGTCGATGACTCGGCTTCCAGGAGAGGTTCGCCATGTGCTGCAACATGATGTTTTGGGTTTATTTTCTTTTCGACAAAATTAATTGTATGAATAGCTTTATTTTGGTTACTTTAGTTTATTTATATGTATCTCCTTTTTGAGGTCAGGCTCCTCCGTCCTTCCATTATAAGGGCAAGGCTGGTTGTCCCCCTCAAGTTTGTACTTCCTTTTTATTTTAATAAATCCCGTAGGGTGCTGCCCCTGCTTCCCTAAATAAAATAAAAAAAAGGGCTCATCTTGAACAAATCTATCATTTGAGAGATAGAATCTGTTCCAGAGCAGTGGTAAAGGGTTAAAGTATTTGCCATAGTTGGCCACAAGGTCTTCTTGACTGAGGTTGGGGGTGACAGGATACAAGACATAAGGTCTTCTCTTAAGGTTGTGGTCAATGTATTTTATGGGGTTGACAGGAGGTTTCTCAGATTTCTTCTCCTCATGGAAAGAAATGAGAAACTGAACAAAGTATGATAGATGATCGATTGGGAATACCCAGTTAGGAGGAATGAGAACTGGATTTGCCTGGTAGTATGAGTGTCTAGGATGGAAAGTTGGATTCCTAATAGGTGGGAAAAACTTGATTGGTGCAGTGTTGGGAGACTTAGGATTGGAGGGGGGAGATACTGGTACAAGATCAATGACAGGGACAGAAGGAGTTGGGGAAAAAGGAACAAATATACCTGGATTTAGTTCAAGATTCCTTCTTTGTCTCTTTGGAGCAGTGTCATCTGCTAATGTCAGTCTTCTACTTCTAGTTTGCCTTCTTTCTGGTACATCAGCTGTCTGCACATCAGCTGTTTGAGCATCCTCAGCTGGCTGACCTCTCGCTGGATGACCAGTTGACTGACCCCTGGTTGGCCGACCACGTGGCTGATCAATATCATGTTGCTAAGGATCGTCAGCTGGCTGACTTGATGAGATAGCCGTAAGAGCTTGGTGTAGACACCCCAATTTCGTACCCCTGGTATGTGACTCTGACATGTGATATCAAGAACTGTTCAAACTTAACAAATGTCAAGTTACAAGAGTTGAATAGTGGATGGGGCGCGGCCTAAAGGAGTTGCTGGCGCCTCGCCCAAGGGACCATATTGCCGCGCCATGGAGCCTACTGTAGCTCTCTCAGTTAACGCATTGTGCACTCGCGGAAGCTTGGTGTACAATCCGATGAAGCGGCTGAAAGAAATCACATGATCCCGGATGACTCCCTCTCTCAAACTATAAATAAGAGGACCCGGCTCGTCATTTCAGTGTTCAGAAATATCGCAACGAAGCGCTGAAAGAATTCTTCTGCGTTCTTTCGAAGTGAATGTTAACGAGAGGTGTGAGATAGGTGAGTGAAGCCCATAAAACCTCAAAACCCTGTCCAAACTCCGCCAAAACACAAAACCAACCAATTAAAGTGATCCCTAGCCCTTTAGTTAGGTATCCACTATATTTCATCGGCCCAAAAATCTCAAAGTAAGATGTTACTCTACCCGAGTAAATAGGCTGAAAACACCCTAAATAAATTGTTATTCCGCCCAACCAAAAAGGCCAAAACCACAAAAACTAACTCGTTATTCCGCCCAACCAAATAAGCCAAAACTATCATATATAAGCCGTCACTCTGCCCAAATCACATCAGCAACAGCAATAAAAGTCTCCCTCTCCTGAGAAGGACAGAGCGAGCGCACCCCGCTCTAAAAGGTAAAAACCTTTAAGGGCGTTATCTTATTTATTTATTTAGTTTTTTGTTCATTTATTATTTAAAGTTGTATTTAAAATCAGGCCCAATGTAGTCATTATAAGCTGTTGTTCTGCCCGAATTAGAATAGAAGATAGTATGTAAAAGAGCCGTTATAATGGCCAAATATTTTTAAATACATTTGTAATTATTGTAAGGAAATGGCTGCAAGTCCGTAAATAATGTAGCCACGGATGTATTTGTTTTATTTTCCTATCTTTTAATGCTTTGTTTATCTGCTAAATAAATATAACAATAAGCATACTTTAGCCAAAAACTATTTTGAGACCGAAAGGGCGAGTTGGGTGCCTAGCACCATCCCAACTCGTAACTTAGCCTCCGAACCCGCTTTTTATCTCTGGTTTTCTTTTTCTAGTTTTTCTTTATTCTTGCCTTAAAATAAAGATGGCGACTCTAAACTTTTTGGATCCAGTGGGGCCTCGCAACATTTCTTCTTTGCACTTTTCCGCTCTCCCCTAAAAAAGGGAGAATGGGAATGGAAGGGTGATGTATTCTCATATCCTGATATCCCCTAAACAAGGGATAACTTGATGCGGGAAACTCAAAGCTCTCATAGTGATCTGAAACAAGCCATAATGTTATTTTTAATAAAATCCATAGTGGGGCGTCGCAATATCCTTTTTTGCACTTTTCCGTTTTCCCCTAAAAAATGGAAAATGGGAATGAAAGGGTAACGCATTCTCATATCCTGGTATCCCCTAAAAAAGGGATAACTTGATGCGGGAAACCATAAGTTCTCATATTGGATAAAAAATCTACTAAAGGCATCCGGGGCGCATTCAAACGCGCTAACATAGACAACACTCATCTCACACTTTTGATTTCGTCTTCCCCTAAACAAGGGAGGGTGGAACGAGAGCAGTGGTGTCCCGCATCGGCACGTACGCGCACCCCTATCAAAGGGCGCGCGAGGCGCGGGTCGCACCCCGGGAACCTCAAAGTGGCGACTCTGCTGGGGAGTTGTTTTATTTTAAATAAAATGGAGGGCTAGACTCATAAAATAAAACTTTTTTTGTTTTTATTTGTTTCTGGCTAAAGTATGCTTGTTATATTAATTTAGGCATTTGAATATTGCGTTCCTATACATCCGTGCCTATATTTGTGGATATGATCCTTGTGGGTCCTAACGGGCACAATAATAAGCTAGAAGGGGGGGTTGAATAGCTTATTATACACTTAAAAAACTTTTAAGATAGTTCTTTGAAAAGTACTTACAATCTATTGAAAAGATTGAAGTAGCGGAAGTCTATCAAAGAAGCTGGTTCAGAATGCAGATAAGGACTACCTAGACCTTAGACCTTAACAGTTACTTAAGATTTCTTTGTGAAGGATAACGATAAATAAAGTAATAAGTTCAGTAAGTAGCGGACCGAGAAAAGGAATTAACACAAGTATTTTGGGATGGTTCACACTATAAAGAGTGCTACGTCCACCACCAAGGCAGTCAACCTTGGATTTAAATAGTGCACTATGTTTTCCACTAGATCTATTACAAAGAATATTCCTAATGGATCGTGTACAAAATATTGACTTGTGTTTGGGGGTTAAGGAATTAAATATCTGTGTAAGCAGGATATTTAATTCGTGCAGAAGAATAGCTTTGAATGAAAACAACAAGAAGTACAAAAATAAATGTTGATGCACAGCTTCTTGTTGTTGACGAGGACTTCTTGATCTGTTTAGGATCTCTTGAATGCACTGAGTATTAAGACTTTAGAGTTGTTGTAGATTTTCAGAGCAATTTGTCAAGTCATTTCTTAAGTCTTTAATGGCAGCATTTATAGCATGAGCATTCTGGAGATCCGTTGGAGAAGACGAAGACTTAACATCTCTATTAGGTTGGATGCATTAAATGCATGGGACTGTCAATCAAGAATTTCGCCTTCACAAATATCGAGCATGGAATGAGTACATAGATCTTCTGGAAGATGTGCAATCTGGATGTCAGATCTGTGAGAGTTGTTGCGCATGGTGACGATGCATTTTCTGCTTTCCTTTGTGAAAAGTCTTCTGCTTTTCGGAAAGGCTGCTTTCGGCAGTGCGAGATGTCAGGGAATGTCTCAATTTAAATTCAAACTGATAAGGATAAATTTAAATTGATCCATTAAGAATTGCTTGACTGGACACGTCATGATTGACCGAGTGTAGACAAGGTCTGCCGTTGTATGTTGAAGCAGGTCTTCCGGTGAAGCTTTAAAGATGTCTTCCGCTGAACCTGTTAAAGTCCTATAAAAGCTATACTAGGCAGAGTTCTATACACAGTTGCCACGCTAATCGATATGCAGCCCAATTAACCACTGATGTATAAAACTAGTGTAATGTATGAGCAGATATAAATCTAATTACAATAAGTATCAACAATCTCCTCCTATTTATATCTGGTCATCATTACTACAAATGAGGGCTATAACCGACTATGTGATAGATAATAGCATGTCTAAGAGATTTATTCATTTTATAACGGAAGACATGCCTCTATCAAACAGTAGAGCACCTCAAGTGTAAAGACTAATCTAAGTGCACAAAAAGATAAGTAAATCATAGAACAGCACACAGATTAGTAGCAATTAGTTTAAATAAATTTAAACTGAGTGTTTAAATTCTAAGCAGATATAGAAAATGAAATATCAAGAACTTAAACAAAAGTAAATTTTGAAAGGCAGATAATCTTCTGTATTATAAACAAGAAGTTTAATGTTTACAGAGTTTTCAAAAGATAGGATAAGTACAAAGGTTAAGGGAAAATGAGATACATATTTTACCAAGGTCGTTTCCCTTTTCCTTTTCCTTCTCCCTCTCCCTTTGTCTCTCTAGCTCTTCCGCGTTCTTGAGCGAACGTATTCGGCATCTATGGGAAGTCTGGTGGAACGAGAGCGGTAGTCGAGTTCTTCACGAAGACGGTTGTTCTCTTCCATGAGCATTCGGTTTATAGACTTCATTTGCTTCTCCTCCGTGATGGCCAGATCACGATCACGTCGAGCATTCATGATGTCATGAGCAGAGTCACGAGCTATGTTGTTGAGCTCGAGGACAGGTGGGCGGCTGTTGCCGAGATGCAGGGTGATAGCATGGAACAACTCGTAGAAGAGGGATGAGCAGAGCCGGACACATTCATCGTGTTGTGCTTCGACATTGATCTTGACGTCCGTAAACTCATGTCTCATTTGTCCAAAACGGGTCCATACATCTTCTTGGAATTGGCGAAGAAGAGCAGCAGTTCGGTCATTGGCTTTGGACGCGGCAGTGGCGATTTCAGCGGTAGTGATGCTTGTAAGTTCGCCTAGCCTTTCATAAATAGCGTCCAGCCGAGATAAAATTTCAGCATTGGCCGGCTGAGAGGAAGATGGTTCCTGGCCAATGTGAATGTGAGCGGTACCGGCAGAGGAGGTGGCTTCAGGAGACACGGGCCGGAAGGGCTGTTGGAGAAGAGGAGTGACGGAGTCGGAAGAGGTGGAGTCTTGGGTTGGAATGGTGTTGGTAGAAGAGGAGATGTTTCAAGGTGGGGAGGGAGGAGGTGTTGGTGGAGAATCTAACTCAAAGTCAGTATCAGAATTTTCACTGACGATTGAGTGTTCTGGTAAAGGGTCGGTGGAGAACCAGAAAGAGGGGGCAGGATAGAAGAGGCTTTTGGGTTTGCGAAGGTTAGGTTGAGGTTGTGGTTGGTCAGGGGAGAATAGATCTGCTACTGAGGAAAGTTCAAACAGGAATTTGGCAGCAGCAGAGTCTATTGGTTTGGTAGGAGGGAGTTGGGTTGGTTGGCATGGTGTTGATGAAGTGGTTTGGGTAGGTTGAGGTGAGATAGGGGTAGAAGGGTTAGGAGAGTAGTCGAAGGGTGAAGGAGGAGGAGGAGTTGGGGATCGGGTAGGCTCCTCCTGAGGGATAGACTCCTCCGGAGGGGTGAAGTCCTCTGAGTAGATGACTCAGTAGGAATAGGTTGGCTTGATGTGGCGGTAGAGGGTTGGTTAACGGAAGAGGGTTGGGCGCCGGTAGATGGTTGGTGACCTCTTTTTCTTCCTTAGCAGCTGAATAAGGGGCTCGGCTGCTTCATCGGTAGAGGCAGGAAGGTCTGCAGGTGGCTGGTTTTCAAAGGTTTTACGTAGTCGCCTACGTTTTGGTTTAGGTGAGGGTGCTGGTGAAGATGATGGTGGTCGTTTGGTTTTAGGAGAAGGCTGGGTAGAGGAGGTAGTTGGTTGAGTTGGTGCTGGTTGAGCTTGGGATGGTTGGGCTGGGGAAGGTGATGGAGTTGGTTGGGCTGGGGTCTTGTCCTTTTGGCCTTCCTTCATCTCCTTCCTAATCCATTTGGCATGTTGCTCCTCAGTAGCTACTTCTTCTTCCGGCCTAGCCTTTTTGCCCTTGGCTTTCTGCTTGGACCGTAAAAGTTGTTCTGCCTCATCAGCCAAATCTTTGGCTTGTTGATGAAGGACCTCAGCAACTTGGTCGTCAAATTTTGCAGAAGCCTTCTTGAAAGTCTTGCTAGCCGCTTCATATGCTTCCATGTTGAAGCGAATGACTATAATCGGTACTGGCTTAGCAACCTTGTCAATGGAGACGGGCGGAAGACCTTTCTGCAGCCTTCGCTTGTTCTCGTATTCTTTATATTTGTTGAAGAACGAAGCGGTCAGCTGCTTTTCCTTGGCCACCACTATAAGCTCATCTTCCTTCAAGGAAGAGTTGACCTGCTCTGTGTCTCGAAGAAGAGCATTGATCAGTCTGACAAAGGGCCGTTTGCAGGTGGGGTTGTTCTTGACTCTTTCCACCCACTACTTCAGTTCATTGAAGATAATAGAGCCGAAGTTGAGACGGGTCTGAAGGTAGACGGCACTTGTAAGGTTTAGCTGATGTGCTGTAAACATATCATGAGCACCACTTTTGAACAGTAGCCCTTTTTCCATTAGGTGGCTTGTGCAGTAGACGTCCAACGGGAAGAGATTCCTCAGCATCTTCCCTTGTGGTTCCCTTGGGATATCAACTCCCTCATTGCTTCCCAGGCATGATCAGCCTCATCAATAGTTGACTTCAAGAGCACCACCGAAATGCACACCAATAATGGTGGAGATGGTCTTGGCGGTGATGGAGATAGGACGGCCTCTAATCCATCCACGCAGAGCATTTAGGTTTCTGAGCTCCATCCTTTGGTAGAACTCTTCAGCCAAGAAAATACTGTAGTCTTTGTCGTTGAGGCAGAAGAGTGGAAGAATCCCTGACATTCATGTCTTCGCAGGCCTTGACTCCGGCGGCAATAGTGCAGACAGATTGGAGGTCAATGCACATCCCGGGTATATAAAGTTTCGGGTCCAGGGCTACGATGACGTCGTGAGCAGCGGGAAAAGTAGGACATCCCGGAAGGTTGACGTCCAAACTTGGTGGAATGTCCTTTTCTGGGTCTAGCACCTTCCTGCTGTCACGCTTGGATTTTGATTTTGCCTGAAAGAAATGTAGTCAAAAATTAGGGCTTTTTACCTCATGAGTTAAACAAGCAGAGATTTCAAGTTTTTCTGAGATTATTGAAAATTTTGAAAAGAAAACTTGAAACCCTAGAATGTTTAGAGTAAGCAAACCAGAGAAACTTATAATAGAAGATTTCGAAAAAGAATAAGTATTCGAAGCATATAAAAGACTGTTAGTTTCTAGGTTTTGAAGAACAACAATGGCGTATACTGTTAGTTACGCAAAAGCGACATTTTGTATTCCAAAACAATTTGCTTAAGAGATGAAATACGAAACAGAAAACAGTGAATACCAAGTAGTAGAGTAGAGAAGAACATACCATTGTTGTCGATGAGAAGAAGAAATAAGAAGATTTTGGGAACGAAGAGAGCAGTTGCACAGAAAGAGAGGGTTTGAATAGAGAGAGAAATATTTTAGACAAAGGGGTTTCGTAAAGTTTTGGAAAGGGCGGTTCAAGGTCTATTTAAAGAAAAATTTTAGCACAGAAGCGGGAACTTTAGATATTTTCTAAGTACCAATTTTTACCCTTGACCCCTTTTATTGCTTTAGAAACCTCTTTAACTGAAATAGACTAAGTAAAGATGCTAACCTTTAAGTCTTCCGCTAAAGGGAAAGTTACGTCTTCCGGTTTGTCTAAAACTAAGTCTACCGGTATGAAAGAAAAATTATAAGGCATTGAAATTAAGCAGTAGGATCAATCATACCAAGATTTCTCCTTAAATAAGCAAACCTGGTGGCATCCAGTGGTTTTGTGAGAATGCAGCCAATTGATGCTCGCTTGGAACATATTCCGCATCGATGTTACCTTTCTCCACATGATCTTTGAGGAAGTGATAACGGATATCAATGTGCTTTGTCTTTGAGTGCATCATCGATTTTTGGAGACTAAATTGCCGATGTGTTGTCACACATAATTGGACAATTTGCGCCTTGATGTTGTAGTCCACTAGTTGTTGCTTCATCCATAGAAGTTGAGAGCAACATGGCAAAGAATGTATTCTACCTCGTGGTTGAGTTTGCAACCGATCCTTGTTTCTTGCAAGACCATGAGACAAGTCTATTTCCAAGAAATTGACAAGTCCCACTGCTTCTTCTCACTTTGCGTCGCATAATCTGCATCTGAGTATCCAACTAGGTCGAAGTTGTTGCGTTTGGAATACCAGATGCCTAGATTTGTTGTTGTTGAAACATATCTGATGATACGTTTGGCAGCAAGCAAATGTGATTCCTTTGGATCTGCTTGAAATCTTGCACAAACACAAACAGCAAACATAATGTCGTCTCTTGGCAAGAAGGTAAAGAAGTGAACCTATGATTCCTCGGTACTTGGTTATGTTCTCTTGCTTTCCCTTTTCATCTTTATCAAGATGGCAGTCGGTAGACATTGGAGTCTCAAATCCTTTAGCTGAATCAAGACCAAATTTCTTGATTGGTTCCTTTGCATATTTGGTTTGGTTGATGAAGATTCCGTCGGAAGTCTGTTGAATCTGAAGTCCTAGAAAGTAGGTAAGTTCTCCCATCATACTCATCTCGAACTTGCTTTGCATCAGCTTCTCGAATCTCTTGCATAGGCTTTGGTTAGTTGATCCAAAGATGATGTCGTCCACATAGATTTGTATCAGAAGAGAATGACCTTTGTGCTTGAGGATGAACAGAGTAGTGTCTATCCTTCCTCTCACGAATCCTTGTTCTATTAAGAACTTGGATAGAGTTTCATACCAAGCTCTGGGAGCTTGCTTTAGGCCATAGAGAGCTTTCTTGAGTCGGTAGACATGATCCAGTTTGTCTTGAATGGCAAATCTTGGAGGCTGTTCAACGTATACCGTTTCTTGAAGATCACCATTCAGAAAGGCACTCTTCACATCCATCTGATACACTTTGAAATCCATGAACGAGGCATAGGCTAGAAAGAGTCTGATTGCCTCTAATCTAGCAACAAGAGCAAATGTTTCATCGAAGTCAATCCCTTCTTCCTGTCGGTAGCCTTGAGCAACCAGTCTAGCTTTGTTTCTGGTGACATTTCCATCTTCATCTCTTTTGTTTCTGTAAACCCATTTGGTGCCGATAACTGGGTGATCAGTCGGCCTTTGAACTAAGCTCCACACTTTGCATCTTTCAAACTGGTTCAGCTCTTCTTGCATAGCTTCAATCCAGTTATGATCTTCAATAGCTTCATCAATTTTCTTTGGCTCGAGTTTAGATACAAATGCATATGCAAACATAGTCTCTTCTCGAACTCTATTCCTCGTACGAACTCCTGTATTGAGATCACCAATTATTTGGGAAATAGGATGATCTCTTGTTTCAATAATGGTTGGAGGAAGATCACTTCTGGTGAGTTCTTCCCTTAAGAATTCTGGAGTAGGTTGAGGAGATTCACCAAAATCTGGTTCAAAAGAGATAGGATCTTCGAAACCTTCATTTTCTAGTGAACAAGAAGGATGAGTGATCTGCAAAGGTGTTTGGGGTAAGACAGAAGAGATGGGTTCTGGTTCAACGTAAGAGTTGAACGGTATCGGCAGAGTTGAAGTCCGGTGAAGGGTTAGCGGTACTGGAAGAGTCTGCAGTTGCAGGATTCTGAGGAGGGTTATCGGTACTGGAAGAGGATGATGTATCTGTACCTGTCTCATCATTATCAGAATCATTAGCAACATTCAGAGCCTTTCTAGGCTCTAACAAGTCATATTCATCAAAAGAAACATGCACAGATTTTAAAAATTTTAAATGAGTTTTACTGAAAATGCGAATTGCTTTTGAATGTTTGGAATACCCCAGAAAAATTCCTTCGTCTGATTTTGCATCAAATTTTCCTCTATATTCTTTTCCATTATGAAGAATAAAACATTTACAAATAGAAGATTTTAAGAAATCCTATGTTTGGGGCTCTTCCTCTCCATATTTCATATGGAGTTTTGTTATGAAACTTGTTTACCGTGGATGCTGGGTAAAACATGCAGAGTTGACGGCTTACGCCTGAAGTACTTTGGAAGTTTTGCTTGTGCCAACATTGTTATTCGCTTCAATCGGTGTTTTGTTCTTCGTTCGCTCAGCTACACCATTTTGTTGAGGAGTTCCGGCAGAGAAGTTGTGGCCGATCCCGTTGTCATCACAAGATCTTTCTACACCGTTATTCTTGAATTTGCCATTGTCGATCTTATGTCACTAATGTCTTCAAGCTTTTGAGTTTGAAGTCTTAAAAGGCGGTGACTAGATCATATGTCTCATCTTTTGAAGTCATTGTTTCAATCCTGTGAACCTAGAGTAGTCATCAACTACTACAAGTGTATACCTAGACTATAGTGAGTCCAAAGAGTACTCTACCGTGCCTTGAAAGGTGATGCCTTTGGTATCGAACAATTGGTGCCTTTGGGAGGCTTTAAGTGATAAGTGCTTGCAGAGATAAGGATGTGAACAAGAGTTGAAGACTTGTTTTTGAAGATGACAAAGGACTTTCTTTTGAAGGAATACTTGGAAAGTTTTCCTAGTTGGCAGGCTTTACAACTTCTATCATGATCGGCAGACACCGTAGGTAGACCTTTGACAAGCCCATTTTTGGAGAGCTTGGAGAGGTGCTTGAAGTTGAGGTGACTGAGACGCTTGTGCCATAGCCAACTGTTGTCACGAACGTTGTTAGCAACTAGGCAAAGGCTTGAGAATCTCCCTAGAAGATTTAAGTCCACGACATAGATGTTTCCTTGTCTATTGCCGGTCAGTATTGTAGAGCGGGATTCACAATCTTTGATGAGGCACTGGTTGGAGTTGAATTGGCATATTAATCCTTTGTCGCACTGGGATATGCTCGAGAAGATTGTGCTTTAAGCCACTCACTAGAGAGACTTTGTTGATGGAGAGACTTCCTCTAGTGATTGAGCCATATCCAATTGTTTTTCCTCTTGCATTGTCTCGAAAATAACAATGGGTCCTTTGGCTTCAGCTATATCTGTAAGTAGACTTCTGTTTCATGTCATGTGTCTTGAGCAGCCATTGTCCAGGTACCAGATGTCTTTGTTTTCTGAATCTATAGCCATGAAGCATACCTGAAAAAGATTTAAAGCAACAAGGTCCCCTTTATTTTCTTTTGGGTCCTAAGGATTAGCAACCTTTTAGAACCCATACCTGTCTAACCTTGAGAGAACTAGGTCTTTCAGATCTTGGAGTGAACCTTAGCAGGCATTCTGGGGCCAGATGGCCTAGGCAATTGCAAGAATGACAAAAATGGAAATTCCATAGAGAACTGTCAGTGGCTTTAGCTGAAGAGTGATTATGGTTATCCTTTTTCTTAACATTCATTTTTGGTTCAGCTTGCTTGTTGACGGTAGACTTAATTGGTTTCTTTTGAATCTTCCTAGGTAGGTTACCACCAGACTTAGCTTTGGCTTGTCTGTTGATTACCTTTTTAGGAGGATTCGGTAGAACACCTTTAAGTTTACTTTCAACAGGTACAGGTGCCTTGCCTGTTTCATAGACAAACTTGATAGTCACCGGTAGAGATTTAGTAGGTCTACCACCAGCAGTCTTTGCCTTAGCAGAGTTGTTGCCGGTAGACTTTAGTTTCTCTACCGTTACTTTCTCAGGTTTCTCATCTGAAGCAGTAATCTTGGCTTTTCCTTTCTGAGCTTTGGGGTAGACATAAGGAACACTTGAATAACCAAGGCCTTGTTTCCCCTTGTTTCCAAACGTCTGTTTAGAGAAAGAGATATCATTAGCAGTCTCGGAGGATTCACCTTTCTCTGTGACTGATGGGAATGTCATACTGGACTCATCTGAATATCCTATTCCAGATTTATCTTTACATGATTTTTGGCTTGAAAGGATTTCTTCAAAGGTATCCTTGGAGCTGTTCCAAGAGTCAATTGTCTTTTGCAAGGCAATTTTCTCTAGGTCAAGTCCTTTGATGTGCTCAGTTAGACATTCAATTTTGTCACAAAGGAATTTGTTTTCTCCTTTGAGTTTGATACTTTCTTGTTGACAGCTATTGAAAGTTTGAATCTCAGCTGCCATCAGAGATTTCTCAGTAGTAAGTTTCTCACAGTTCTTGGCAAGTTTTACATAGGCTACTCTAAAGGAGTTGAACTCTTCAAGCATATCTTGATTATCCTTGAGAAGTTCTTCCTTACTGAAGCTGTCACTGTTGATCTCACTTTTATCCAAGGGACTAGGTGAGATTTCGACTTCATTTTCAGAGTCATAGGTGGGACCTGAATCATGAGCTATTAAGCATATGTTAGCTTGCTCACAATCATCCTCTTCCTCTTCTGAATCAGTCTCAAACCATGTAGCAACATGTTTGTCTTCTATGTCTTCAGCCAACATACCTTTTTGTTTTTGAAATTTTTTATAAGTAGGTTTTCGGTATGCTTCAAATTTTGGCTTTGGACATTTGGAGGCAAAATGACCAGGTTTTCTACAGTTGTAACACACAAGCTCTTCTTTAGATGAGCTTTCACCAGTTTTTCTGAAAGGTTGTTGGTGTGTGTTCTTCCTTCCATATTTTGCAAATTTTTGAAAACGTTTTACAAACATAGCAAATTGTTCATCTGAGAGAAAATCGTTTTCACTTGAGGAAGTGGAAGGTTTTTTTCAACAGTGGTTTCTTCTTGGACCATGGCTAGCAAGGACACAGTTCTGAACTGTTTGTCCTGCTCTAGAGCTTGATTTACCTCCAGCTCATAAACCTTCAAACTTGCGTAGAGACTACGGAGAGTCATCTCGTTTAAGTTTTTGGATTCTTTCATAGCAGTGGTCTTAACATGCCATAAGCTACCTAGAGAGCCTAGAAACCTCATGTTCATTTCCTTTTTGTCATAGGTTTTACCAAGAGAAAAGCAGCTATTAATTACCTCACTGAAGCGATCGTATGCTTGTCTCAAGGTTTCCTTTGGATCCTTTTTGAAGGAGTCAAACTACTGGATGTATGTGTATTTTCTGTTATCTCTTGTGTCTTGATCTCCTTCCAAGTATTCCACAAGAGCTTCCCACATCTCTTTTGCAGTAGTACATCGGATCACTTGCTGGTATGTGCTTGTGTCTAGAGAGCTAGTAATGATATTGATTGCTTTACTATCAAGCTCTACCTATCCTCTGTCCATTCGATTCTTCTTTCGATTCTTCTTTGGGAACTTTCGGATTCCCAGCGAGGTTGGCCTTGGAGGCTAGGGTTGGTTGGCCATGTTGTCATTGGTACTGATAACACACTTCCATAATCTGTTGTCAATTGAGTTCATAAAACGCATTACATTATCCTTCCATACATCGAAATGGCCTTCGTCCAATATTGGGACGTGGTTCGCATTAGATGTAGGTAGCATGTAGTGTGTTTATGCTATTGGATCGAATCTCTCAAGAGTTTAATCTCGGAAAAACTAGTTTTCAAAGAGTAAGGCTCTGATACCAATTGCGGGTCCCAACAGGCACAATAATAAGCTAGAAGAGGGGGTTGAATAGCTTATTATACACTTAAAAAACTTTTAAGAAAGTTCTTTGAAAAGTACTTACAATCTATTGAAAAGATTGAAGTAGCGGAAGTCTATCAAAGAAGCTGGTTCAGGTCTGCCGATAAGGACTACAGGTAGACCTTAACAGGTTACTTAAGATTTGCTGTAAAGGATAACGATAAATAAAGTAATAAATAGTTCAGTAAGTAGACTGACAGAAAAGGAATTAACACAAGTATTTTGGGATGGTTCACACTATAAAGAGTGCTACGTCCACCACCAAAGCAGTCAACATTGGATTTAAATAGTGCACTATGAATGAAAACGACAAGAAGTACAAAAATAAATGTTGATGCACAGCTTCTTGTTGTTGACGAGGACTTCTTGATCTGTTTAGGATCTCTTGAATGCACTTAGTATTAAGACTTTAGAGTTGTTGTAGATTTTCAGAGCAATTTTTCAAGTCGTTTCTTCAGTCTTTAATGGCAGCATTTATAGCATGAGCATTCTGGAGATCCGTTGGAGAAGACGAAGACTTAATAGCTCTATTAGGTTGGATGCATTAAATGCATGAGACTGTCAATCAAGAATTTCGCCTTCACAAATATCGAGCATGGAATGAGTACAGAGATCTTCTGGAAGATGTGCAATCTGGATGTCAGATCTGTGAGAGTTGTTGCGAGCATGTAGGGACGATGCTTTTCTGCTTTCCTTGTTCGGTGTGAAAAGTCTTCTCCTTTTCGGAAAGGCGCTTTCGGCCGAGATGTCGGGAATGTCTCAATTTAAATTCAAACTGATAAGGATAAATTTAAATTGATCCATTAGGAATTGCTTGACTGGATACGTCATGATTGACCGAGTGTAGACAAGGTCTGCCATTGTATGTTGAAGCAGGTCTTCCGGTGAAGCTTTAAAGATGTCTTCCGCTGAACCTGTTGAAGTCATATAAAAGCTATACTAGACAGAGTTCTATACACAGTTGTCACGCTAATCGATACGCATCTCAATTAACCACTGATGTATAAAACTAGTGTAATGTATGAGCAGATATAAATCTAATTACAATAAGTATCAACAATCCTCCATCTTGCAGCAGTTTCGTTCCGATTACTGTTACAGGTGTATTTAAAAATATTATTCTAAAAAAAAAAGCAAAAAAATCGAAAATAGAAAAAAAAAATCGAAAAATTAAAAAATCAAAAAATCAAAAAATAATAAAAAATAATAATAATAATAAATATATATATATATATATATATATATATATATATATATATATATATATATATATATGTTGTAATAAAATTCCGGGCAGCACAATAAAAGGGTCGGGGCTTTATTATTGCTTTATTTTCGGCTCAGTATTATTATTTCTTTCCGTTCATTTTTTCTTTTTCTTATTATTATTCTGTACATTTGTACATATTTGCATTCATTCTGTCATTTTATTTTGGGGACATAGGATCAAATCTGTAATTAATAGGGATAGATAGTTTCCCCACTTTTTTTTTCTATTTCTTAATGTGGTGTGCTTGCTTGCTTGCACTCAAATTAAAAAGCCTAGAAAATCCACACGTAACAGCAAGACAGACCATATATGTTTTTTTTCTGTTTATATATCTGTAAAATAAATAAAGATTTTACTGCTTTTTAGTTACCGCACACACGCACATGCATATAGCTATATTCCGAACTGTTACCCTACACCATGGCCAGCCTACCCCCTGCATGAGCCAACGCTAGAATGCATATAGATTCTCAGGACACTTCATAGACCGACCGGTTTTTACATCTCTGAATTATGAGTCAGCCCCTGTCAAAAAAAAAAAAAAAAAAAAAAAAAAAAATATATATATATATATATATATATATATATAAAATATGCGCAAGTTAAAAAAATGATGAAAATAAATTGCACAACAAAAAAAAACTAATAAACATGGGTTGATTTATTATTTTTTGATGCTCGAGCTAGACCATTTCGAATGGTGGATCCTGGAAAGAGTATAGGCCCTTCGCCTGTGATCAGTCCAATCTCGGGGAGTCGAAAGGCAGGTGGAATACGTTGGTCCTATACTCTGGAGAAAAAATCCACTATTCCAGGAAAAGTCCTGAGACTGTCAAAATAAAGCAGGTGTTTATCCGGTCAACTGTAGGGAACAAATAAATGATAATAAAATATACTAATAAAGGCACGATGTACTCCAAACCCAGAAAGCCTTCAGCCAGCCTCATGATACCTCCATAACCTCATTTTCCTCATAAACCTGGCCCAAATTTGGAAATGCAGAGATAGTACTGGCCGGTTGATACGTGAAAGTAGTGAAATCGAACGAGGATATCGATGTCGATCGATAAGAGGCGAGAATCGTTCGAGAGAAACAGTCTGGCGGTATGGCAGTTGAGCGATCCGATATGGAGTGCAGATCCGGGGCTCGGGATATGCTCCAACTATGGCAATGCAGCAGTGGCTAGACCAGAATCTGGATGCACGACATGAACGCTTGCTAAGCCAAATAGCAAGTCTTATACAAGGTTCAAAACCTAGTGGTGAGGTGAATTCTTCCCCTACAATCCCCCAAGAAGCATCCACATCTCATGTGCCTCCAAACCCAACTCCTCAGCCAAACACAAACCCACCAAATATGGTCGCTACCCCAAATCCCAATCCTCCACCAAGTCCCTATTACCCAAACATCAGCCCTTACCCGTCCTATCCTTCATATCCTTCCCCAAACACCAAAATTCCCCAAAGCCCAAATGACCTCCCCGTTCCCATAACCAACCCACTCCAGAACAGCCCACAAATGGACCTGCAAAATTATAACCCGCCAGGCCAAGTTACCACTTATTTACCTTATAATGATCCTGGCCGCCCAGCCGAAACCTACCAAAATAAGCCGTCACTCTGCCCGAGTAGACAAGCCAAAACTACCATATATAAGCCGTCACTGCCAAATCACATCAGCAACATCAATAAAAGTCTCCCTCTCCTGAGAAGGACAGAGCGAGCGCACCCCGTTCTAAAAGGTAAAAACCTTTAAGGGCGTTATCTTATTTATTTATTTACTTTTTCGTTCATTTATTATTTAAAGTTGTATTTAAAATCAGGCCCAATGTAGTCATTATAAGCTGTTGTTCTGCCCGAATTAGAATAGAAGATAATATGTAAAAGAGCCATTATAATGGCCAAATATTTTTAAATACATTTGTAATTATTGTAAGGAAATGGCTGCAAGTCCGTAAATAATGTAGCCACGGATGTATTTGTTTTATTTTCCTATCTTTTAATGCTTTGTTTATCTGCTAAATAAATATAACAATAAGCATACTTTAGCCAAAAACTATTTTGAGACCGAAAGGGCAAGTTGGGTGCCTAGCACCTTCCCAACTCGTAACTTAGCCTCCGAACCCGCTTTTTATCTCTGGTTTTCTTTTTCTGGTTTTTCTTTATTCTTGCCTTAAAATAAAGATGGCGACTCTAAACTTTTTGGATCCAGTGGGGCCTCGCAACATTTCTTCTTTGCACTTTTCCGCTCTCCCCTAAAAAAGGGAGAATGAGAATGGAAGGGTGATGTATTCTCATATCCTGATATCCCCTAAACAAGGGATAACTTGATGCGGGAAACTCAAAGCTCCCATAGTGATCTGAAACAAGCCATAATGTTATTTTTAATAAAATCCATAGTGGGGGCGTCGCAATATCCTTTTTTGCACTTTTCCGTTTTCCCCTAAAAAAGGGAAAATGGGAATGAAAGGGTAACGCATTCTCATATCCTGGTATCCCCTAAAAAAGGGATAACTTGATGCGGGAAACCATAAGTTCCCATATTGGATAAAAAATCTACTAAAGGCAACCGAGGCGCATTCAAACGCGCTAACATAGACAACACTCCTCTCACACTTTTGATTTCGTCTTCCCCTAAACAAGGGAGGGTGGAACGAGAGCAGTGGTGTCCCGCATCCACACGTACGCGCACCCTATCCAAGAGGCGCGGTCTTCCAGGAACCTCACAGTGGCGACTCTGCTGGGGAGTTGTTTTATTTTAAATAAAATGGAGGGCTAGACTCATAAAATAAAACTTTTTTGTTTTTATTTGTTTCTGGCTAAAGTATGCTTGTTATATTAATTTAGGCATTTGAATATTGCGTTCCTATACATCCGTGTCTATATTTGTGGATATGATCCTCCATCTTGTAGCAGTTTCGTTCCGATTACTGTTATAGGTGTATTTAAAAATATTCTTCTAAAAAAAAGCAAAAAAAATTCGAAAATAGAAAAAAATTCGAAAAAATAAAAAAAAAAAATATATATATGTTGCAATAAAATTCCGGGCAGCACAATAAAAGGGCCGGGGCTTTATTATTGCTTTATTTCCGGCTGTGTATTATTATTTCTTTCCATTCATTTTTTCTTTTTCTTATTATTATTCTGTACATTTGTACATATTTGCACTCATTCTGTCATTTTATTTTGGGGACATAGGACCAAATCTGTAATTAATAGGGATAAATAGTTTCCCCACTTTTCTTTCTATTTCTTAATATGGTGTGCTTGTTTGCTTGCGCTCAAATTAAAAAGCCGAGGAAATCTACACGTAACAGCAAGACAGGCCATATATGTTTTGTTTTTTTGTTTATATATCTGTAAAATAAATAAAGATTTTACTGCTTTTTAGTTACCGCACACACGCACATGCATATAGCTATATTCTGAACTGTTACCCTACACCATGGCCATCCTACCCCCTGCATGAGCCAACGCTAGAATGCATATAGATTCTCAGGACACTTCATAGACCGACCGGTTTTTGCATCTAAAAAATGATGAAAATAAATTGTGCAACAAAAAAAAACCCACCAACTCAAAATCCATATCCTACCCAAGTTCCACCAGCCCAGAATCCTTATCCAGCCCAAAGTCCGTATCCAGCCCAAAATCCACCAACCCAAAATCCATATCCAGCCCAAAACCCTTACCAGACACCGCAGCCAGAAATTAACTCAGCCTTCCCTAATCCAGCCAGTATATACCAAAAGCCAACTCCCCCAGCTACCAAAATAGAGGCCGGCGTGGAAAATATAAAGGCTATGGTACTCAAACTTCTCAACAAAGGGGAATTTTCTACGCGGGCACTGACATTACAACCTGCGACAGTATTGCCTTTTAAATTCAAAATGCCCGACATAGAAAAATTTGATGGAACTGGATGCCCTATATCCCACTTAAAATCTTATTCCACTGGCATGCAATCAAGGGGAGCTAGCTTTGAGGCTATGGCTTCCAATTTTCACCTCACCCTAATAGGGGCTGCCAAACAATGACTAATGTTGTCTGATAGCATCACCATGAATATGTGGGACCAAATAGCTGAAGCGGTCCTGGAAAGGTACAAAGACAACACCAGTCCTGAAAATAGAAGGGACCTTGAGTCGTGCACCCAGAGGGAAAAAGAAACATGTGATGAGTTCGCAGTCAGGTGGAAAAGAAAGTTGGCCTAGACTTTTGACAGACCTGATCCGGCCGAGTCATGCAGAATGTTCATAAAAAACCTCCAGCCCATTTACCTGGAACACATGCAGTATCTCCCCTACACCAATTTTAAAGAAATAGTAGAGATAGGAGCCCGTATTGATGATGATATACGGACGGGGCAATTACAAGTCAATACGTCTCCTAGCTCTTTCCGTTACTCTAAAGGGAAGGCACCCGCACCTTGTCAATGTGGTAGGAAATGCATCAGCCACTTTTCCTACCCAAAATTATGGCACTGTTCCATGGTCTTATGGAGCGGACAGGTCTGTCAACACAGTCGGAGGAAATAATGGCCCGAACAGAAATTTCAGAAATCAGAACCGCCATTATGATGAACTTCAAGCCTCCCAGTCTGTAATCCTGCAGGGGCTAATGGCACAAGGAGTGTTAAAGCCTATGGAAAATTATAAGCAACCAAACCCCCTGCCCAGGACCTGGAATCATGCCCAGTTCTGTGAATATCATCGCTGCAGTGGTCACCTCACCGATAAATGTTATATGCTCAAAGATGCTATTCAGGATCTTATAGATGATAAAGTTATTGAAAAGCCTACTCCCAGACCAAATATAATCAATAACCCTCTACCTCAAATCAATATGATTGAGGTTGATGACAGCTTCCTGGGTATGATAGGCAGATGTACTGATTACGAGAAGCTCCCTGCTGAGTTTGAGTCTATTTCTAACAAGCCTCTACAGAATTAGTATACTACGACCGACCCGCTTTTGGACACCCGCAGATCTGGTGGACCGCTTCGGATATATTACCCTAAAGATTCTTATGTTAAATTTATATCGTCGATACATTACATTAGTTTTATACTTCAAAGTGGCTAGTCGGGGCGTATCGATTAGCGTGGCAATTGTGTATAGAACTTTGCCTTGTATAGTTTTTGTAGGACTTTTTCGGGTTCAGACCCTTTCTCGGACCTGCTCAAAGCTTAAGATCGGTAGACCTCGTGTCGGTGATCGCTTCTACGTGTCCCTCCAAATAGAAAGCCCAGTGGATTAATTCAAACTTATTTCCATAATTTATTTGAATTAATCCAAGTCTTTTCCTGACATGTCAAGCCGCCGAAAGCAACTTTCCGAAAAGCAGGAAGACCTTTTCGCCAGCAAGAAAGCATCCCCTACTTTCGCTTCATCTCGATATGACACCAAATCGCCCACCTTTTCAAGATCTCGAAATGATTATCTGCTCTAGATATCTGTGAAGACGAAATTCCTTGATCGCCCATGCATTTAATGCATTTATGAATAAGTTGTTGAAGTCTTCGCCATCTCCAACGGATTCTTTTGAAATGCACTGCTTTAAATCGCCATTGAAGACTGGAACAACAACAAACCGTAGAATCAATCGAACACTAAAAGAATTGCTCGAATCTACACAACTCCAAGTATTTCAGCATTCAATAGATCCTCAACAGATCTAGAAGTCCTCGTCAACAACAAGAAGTCGCTCTTCAACAATTATTGTTTTATTCTTCTTGTTGTTTACTTCCATTAACTATATTCGCACTAATTAAATATCTTGTATTCTGAGATATTTAATTCCCTAGACAAACACAAGTCAATATTTTGTACACGATCCATTAGGGATATTCTTTGTAATTGATCTAAGTGGAAAACATAGTGCACAATTTAAATCAAGGATTGGTGGTGGGCGTAGCACTCATTATAGTGTGAATCATCCCAAAATACTTGTGTTATTTCCTACATACGTCTATTTATTGAAGCTTAGTTTCATTGTTTATATTATCCATTTCAGCGAACTAAGTAATAACGTAAAAGGTCTAGGTAGTCCTTATCGGCGGACACGGAACAATTTTCTTGAAGGTCTTCCGCTACTTGATTCTTTTCATAGATTGCAAGTAACTTTCAAGGAACTTACTTTAAAAGTTTTAAAGTGTTAATAAGCTATTCAACCCCCCCCCCCTTCTAGCTTATTATTGTGCTCATTGGGACCCACAACCCCTATTCCTTTCCCTAGCCTTACGGATTGGTTATCTATCAATCCGCTCCATAAAGTTGAGGATCTTAAACCTCAGGTCCTCAATAATGTAATAAACCCTGTACTGTGTGCTTTTAATAATAATCTAAAGGTCTTTGCTTATTTCTTAGTTGCACCTACATTTAAAAGACGCATTAAATAATTATAATAATGAGTCATTTAATAGGACCCAAAAAGATAAAAAAAAAATTATTTGCTTGAGCTTGTAAAGTCAGTTGAGCACCAGGGACAACATCATTCATCATCAGCAACTGAAGACTGATCCACTATCAATCTGGGGCTGGACAATGAAATCAAAGGAATTAAAATCGGCAACTACCTACAAGACTCTGAAAAGGTAACACTCATGGATCTCCTCAAAAAGTTCGTGGACATACTCGCCTGGTCCTCTGAAGAAGTGTCGGGGGTAGACCCAGCCATAGTCGAACACCGAATCCCCACATGTCCGGATGCTCGGCCAATCAAGCAATAGCTCCACCAGATAAAGTCGGAATGGTCACTACAAGTTCAAAAAAATCATGAAACAGCCGCACGTTATCTTCATTCGAGTAGTAAGAAAAAAAAAGCAAAAAAAAAAAAAAAGGGACGAAAAAATAATAAAAGAAAGAAAAAAGAAGAAAGAAAATACCCGATTCGGCTGTCCAATATAGTGACCATTCCCAAGCCCATCAGTTTTTTTTATCAACGGCATGCTGAGCTATAGTCAAATCAAAGGCAACAGGAGACCAAGAAAAGACCTCATTCACCACCCCTTTGGGGGACCTACTGCTATTATGTCATGCCGTTGGGCTAAAAGATGCTGGGGCTACTTATCAAAAGGCTACTACCACTCTCTTCCACGATGTGCCGTATATTGTCAAAGAGATCCGGTCAAGAGATGTCGTACTCCTCACAAGCCAGGAAAGAAAAGACCTTGTTCAGCCCTCCAATATCAACGAGCTTAAAAGGTATTATGCCCGAATCACCCTATCTGGCAAGTGCTTCCCTCTCCAGCCTGCTACGCTGAAAACCCGAAAGGGTGGCCTAGGCAAAAGTTAGGGCATATAAAAAATAATAAAATAATAATAAATAATAATAATAATAAAGGCTCGCTAGGTTGAAAACCCGAAAGAGCAGCCTAGGCAAAAGTTATAGCCAAATAAAAATAAATATATCATGAGAATAAGGAGAGGGAAAACACTCTTTGAAACCTCGACATCCTACCTCCAGAAGAAAAAGAAAGACCACGACAGGAAGCTCGCAATAAAACACTAAAATATAAATTTTCAGGTCCTAAGGTGCAACTTAGGAATAATTGCTAAAGAAATTTAGGTTATGCATTAATTGCCCGTACATATCTATTATTGCCTCTACCCCATTTGTTTCCCCCAAAACTATCCTTCATTTGCAGCTTAAGCCCCGGAGCAGTCCATCAATGTCTACGACACCCGCCCGGCCGGGCCCATGTACTTCTTCTGCAAGGCACAGAAAAGGCTCAGTCTCATCAGAATGAGAAGCACCAGAAGTGTCCTCGTCCTATTCATCATCTGTCCTATTTAAACTTCGTGTTTAAATCTTTACATGTTGCATGCATGCTTATCTCAGAGATTTAAACACTGCTTTACTTAGTACATGATTCTTATGCCTTTCTATTGTAAGTACTTTGTATAGTTGTCTCTCTACTAAGACTTCTGTTCTGAGAGGCATGTCTGCTCTTAATAAAAAAAATTTAAGACATGTTATTTTCTCAGTGCATGATTCAAAGTCTTCTAGTAGCTGAGATGATGACATCAACCAAATAGGAGGAGATTGTTGATTCCTATTTCTAGATTTGGTTAAGTCATCACCTGATTCGATTGCACAGTGGCTAAAAGGTTTGCGTACCAATTAGTGTGGCAACTGTCTTAGAATCAATGTTTTGTTTAGAACTGTTTAAAGTGTTAGTCTTAGGCGCGGTTTCGATAGCCTCTTCAGCAGCCCTGAAGGACCAGCAGACTTTGAAGTCTGCTCAATGTCGAAAAGTGAAGTTAAGCCAATTCATGATATTATGACACGTGGACACCTATTCATATATTTTCGAAAATATCCAATCTTTATATCTTCATCAAATTTCATTTTCAAGAAGTCAACTCTTCATGATGACAAGCTGTCATCTCTCGAAGATATTACCCGTTTTTGCTAAGAAGACTTTCCAAGCTGCAAAGCCTGCAATCTGAAACTTTACTCGAATTGGGAATGTCTGCTCTGCACACTGCATCTCTGATGACTGCGGTTGATACATCTTCCAAAGCGCCGTATTGCATTTAATGCAAAAGAACGTTGGGCACAGTTCACCCTGTTTCTGTCCAACGGTCCAAAGATCTCTTCCTGGTATTTATTCAAGTTTTGAAGATCTGAACAAAAACTCTCTTGCGCATTAAACTCTCAAGCTTCATCTTCAATACTCAAGCATTCAAGAGATAAAAGGACAAAGACTAACACTTCACCAAACTCTCTGAAGCTGCTGATCTACCATCTCTCACTTGTTTCAGCTTCATTTAGTTTGTCTTTAAAACTGTTCTTTAATTCTGCACGTGAAGAGAACAATTATTCATTGATTGTCTCTCTCACCTTTATACACTTGGTTAAAAACTCATTTTGTACACGATTCATTAGTGATCTTACTCATAAACCTAGTGGATAAACAAGTGCACTTTTAAAATCCAAAGCTAACCACTTTGGTAGTGGATGTAGTACTATTCACAGTACGAACCACTTCAAACTTTTGTGTGCTATTTGAACTGTTATTATTACTCTCATTAACTGTTTGTGCCTATCTTCTCCATAATCTGTACTGCCTTCACAACACTCTTAACAATTCAAAATCTATTTTGTTTCCGCTGCCTAAACACTTCTTTTTAAATCTATTTAGAAAATCTTTAAGAAGTGTTTACGAAAAGTTTTTATAAAAACATAACTAGGCTATTCAAACCCCCCCCCCTTCTAGCCTAGATTGAGCCTATTTTGGGACCAACAACGCGTGTGTTTTAAGTCTGCATTTTTTCATTTTTGTATCATATAAAATTATATTGCATTGTAAATGTTTGTACAGGTTTTAACATAAAAACAAAAAACAAGAAAAAAAAAAGAAATTTTTTTATGTATTGTTTTGCATCTAGATAAATGTTTTTGCATTATAGGCATTATAAAAATGCATTTTGCATCTTAAAAGTATGTACTGCATTTTGCATTACTGCATGCATGGTAGAATAGGAAAATGCCCATGCATCATGTTAGTAAGATCCTGTAATTTTTAGGCGTCGCATTTGCATCAAATAAAGTAGTACATGCATCCAACATTTGCATTTATTATCCAATAAGCTGCATTAGGGGCACGCTAAAAAGAAAATAAAATGCCACCAATGATAAAAATAAATATTCTTATGGCATTCACTATGTCCCTGCAGCATAAGCATGCATCATTTAGCCCCATTTGCATTTATAGTATAAATCATGCATTGTAGGATCAAATAGTGACCGCTAGTTTAATCATGCATCGTAAGAATAAATTTTATGCATCATTTAGGCATAGATAGGACATGCATAAGCATCATTAATAAAGCCAGGAATGCTTCAAAAGTGCCAAGCAGTGCCAAAATCTAGCAGATCAGAAGTATATCCAGGCGGACCAAATAAAAAAAAAAGAAAAAAGAGGTAATAAGCATGCAAGTAAAGAAAAGTGGCAGGCATGCAGAATTAAAAAAAGAGAAAAAAAAAAGGAAAAAAACAAAAACCAAAAAAATCGGGAGAGGGGGAAAATGCATGTATAAGAAAGAAAAATTTTACGTGCATGCAATAAGAAAAAATGCGATGGCAGAAGAAGAAAAATTTTCGACTAAAGCTAGAGAATAGAGCGAAAAGAAAATAGCAGGAAGGAAAAGATGATTTCAGCTGGTACAAAGAGATGATGCAGCAAGGAAAAGAAGTTTCTGACCAAGGTTAAAAGGAGCAGTAAAGAAAATTGCAGCAGCATCAAGAAAATTTTTCCAGCTAAAGCCGAAAACAGCGGGACAGGGGAAAAGATTTTCCAGTGAAGGCTGGAACAGTGACAAAAATAAAAATCCCAAAGAAAGTGCGGCAACAACGTAAGCGATGCGGCAGCAACAACGATGCGACAATTTTGCATGTATACGGCAAAGGTAAAGGAAATGAATGTATTTTCCTTTTAGCAGTGCATTTGTTTAATGTTTGGAAACTTTCCTTTAAGGGGCATGCAACCCCGGATTAAGAAGGAAAGGTCTTGTTCTCCGTTAAAGGCTGAGATCCTGAGGAGGCAATACATTCCATCCATTTGCTGTGTGGAAACTTTCCTTTAAGGGGTACGCAGCCCCGGATTAATAGGGAAAGGTCTTGTTCTTCGATGAAGGCTGAGTTCCTAAGGAGACAATTTATTCCGCATAGCCGCATGACGAACTACGTTTGGTCTGATTCCTTGGCTAAGGATACATAGGCAGTCTATCACGGTAGACGCGACCATTATTGCACGTATTTACCCTTGCCGTACTTATTTGATAAAGCTTTGCCGCACTTGCTCATTTAGTATTACCGCACTTGCACCGCAACACTTACACCGCAGCATTTAGTCCCCAGCTGAGTGAACTATGTTTCAGTCTGATTCCTTGTTTAAGGATACGTAGGCAGCCTATCTCGGTAGAGCGGCCGCAGTGATAGTTTAGGTTTTGGCTTGAACTACGTTTGGTCTGATTTCCTTTAATAGGGAATACGTAGGCAGCCTACATTAGTAGGTCCGACCATCAGAGCACTTTAAATTCATATCTGCTTAAAAACTACGATAACCTCTTATAACTGACTAAAAATGTCTAGGTTATGGAGTTTGGATAACATGATAAAATGTGCATTATAACTGCTACCAATTGCATTTCTATCCCGTTTTAAAATGAACGAAATTGGAGAGTCTATTATTTATCAATCATGTTCGTCTACTCAGTAAGCCTTGGGTTACCCGTAAACTCCATCGTTGAGGGGCTCTGTATACACCCCAATTTCGTACCCCTGGTATGTGACTCTGACATGTGATATCAGAACTGTTCAAACTTAACAAATGTCAAGTTACAAGAGTTAAAAATGCGAAAGGCAAAGCAGGATGTGCAAAACAGTAAATTGCAAGGGGTGAAGTGTCAAAATCAAAGTTGAATAATGGCTGGGGCGCGGCCTAAAGGAGCTGCTGGCGCTGTGCCCAAGGGACCATATTGCCGCGCCATGGAGCCTACTGTAGCTCTCTCAGTTAACGCATTGTGCACTCGCGGAAGCTCGGTGTACAATCTGATGAAGCGGCTGAAAGAAATCACATAATCCCGGATGACTCCCTCTCTCCAACTATAAATAAGAGGCCCCGGCTCCTCATTTCAGTGTTCAGAAATATCGCAACGAAGCGCTGAAAGAATTCTTTAGCGTTCTTTCGAAGCGAATGTTAACGAGAGGTGTGAGATAGGTGAGTGAAGCCCATAAAGCCTCAAAACCCTGTCCAAACTCCGCCAAAACACAAAACCAACCAATTAAAGTGATCCCTAGCCCTTTAGTTAGGTATCCACTATATTTCCTCGGCCCAAAAATCTCAAAGTAAACTGTTACTCTGCCCGAGTAAATAGGCTGAAAACACCCTAAATAAGCCGTTATTCCACCCAACCAAAAAGGCCAAAACCATAAAAATTAAGCCGTTATTCCGCCCAACCAAATAAGCCAAAACTACCATATATAAGTCGTCACTCTGCCCAAATCACATCAGCAACAGCAATAAAAGTCTCCTCTTACGAGAAGGACGGAAGCGCGCACCCTTCTAAAAGGTAAAAACCTTTAAGGGCGTTATCTTATTTATTTATTTACTTTTCCGTTCATTTATTATTTAAAGTTGTATTTAAAATCCGGCCCAATGTAGTCATTATAAGCTGTTGTGCCACCCGGATTAGAATAGAAAATAGTATGTAAAAGAGCCGTTATAATGGCCAAGTATTTTTAAATACATTTGTAATTATTGTAAGGAAATGGCAAATCAAGTAAATAATGTAGCCACGGATGTATTTGTTTTATTTTCTGTCTTTTAATGCTTTGTTTATCGCTAAATAAATATAACAATAAGCATACTTTAGCCAAAAACTATTTTGAGACCGAAAGGCTGAGTTGGGTGCCTAGCACCTTCCCAACTAAATAACTTAGCCTCCGAACCCGCTTTTTATCTACGGTTTTCTTTATTTTTGCCTTAAAATAAAGATGGCTGTAGACACCCCAATTTCGTAACCCTGGTATGTGACTGACATAAAATATCAAGAACTGTTAAAACTTAACAAATGTCAAGCTACAGGAGTCAAAAATGCGAAAGAAAAAACATGATGTGAAACTTGATGAAGCTACGAGGGGGTGAAAGTGCAAAAAATGGAACTTGAATAGTATGCTTGGTGCCGCACCAAGGCCCCGGTGCCGCACCAAGCCATCCACAACACTCTCGGAAATTGTACAAGCTTCAATGCTCAAGGTACAAGTCGCTGATGCAGGGTGAACAAATCAGGAAATTCCAGCCGAGTCCCTGCTTCCCACTATAAATAGAAGCCTTCGGCCTCTCATTCCAGTGCTCAATTCCGCGATTAAAAATCGCAACGAAGCTCTGCTTCTGCGTCCTACCGATAAATATTAGTACGAGAGGTGCGAGATAGGTGAGTGGAAGCCCCTAAAATCTCCAAACCCCGTCCAAACTCCGCCAAAATAAAAACCCATAGGTTATAAGTGATCCCTAGCCTAGTTGTTAGGTATCCACTTCACTTCCCCGGCCCAAAAATCCCAAAGTAGCCGTTACTACGCCTCGAGTAACGAAAGTGAAAAAGTCAAAAACTAAGTCGTGGTTCCGCCCAACCAAAAAGGCCAAAACCTACCCAAATAAGCTGTCACTCTGCCCGAGTTGACAAGCCCAAAACCTCATAAATAAGAAGTCACTCTGCCCAAATCAAAACAACAACCACACAACAAACAACAAAAGACTCCCTCTCCATGAAGGACAGAGCGAGCACACCGCCGCTCTAAAAGGTAAAACCTTTAAGGGCGTTATTTATTGTATTTATTTAATTTTTTGTCTTTTTTCATTTTTTTTTAAAAGTTGTAATTTAAATCCGGCGCAATGTATCCAATATAAGCCGTTGTGCTGCCCGGATTAGAATATAAAATATTATGTAAAATAGTTGTTATAATGGCCAAATATTCTTAAATATGTCTGTAATTATTGTAAGGAAATGGCTGCGAGTCCGTAAATAATGTAGCCATGGATGTATTTGTTTTAATTTCCTGTCTTTTAATGCTTTATTTATTTGCTAAATAAATATAACAAAAAGCATACTTCAGCCAAAAACCATTTTTGAGACCGAAAGGGCGAGTTGGGTGCCTAACACCTTCCCAACTAGTAACTTAGCCTCTGAACCCATTTTCTTTTTCTCTGGTTTATTTTTCTTTTCATTGGTTTTGCTTTATTTGCCTTGAAATAAAGATGGCGACTCTAAAAACTTTCAGATCCAGTGGGGTCTCGCAACATTCCTTCTTTGCACTTTCCTGTTCTCCCCTAAAAAAGGGAGAAATGGGAATGGAAGGGTGATGTATTACCATATCCTGGTATCCCCTAAACAAGGAATAACTGGATGCGGAAAACCCAAAGCTCCCATAGTGATCTGAATGGGCCATAAGGCTATTTTTAATAAAATCCATAGTGGGGGCGTCGTAATATCCTTTTTTGCACTTTTCTGTTTTCCCCTAAAAAAAGGAAAATATGAATGAAAGGGTAATGCATTCTCATATCCTGGTATCCTCTAAAAAAAGGGATAACTTGATGCAGGAAACCATAAGTTCCCATATTGGATACAAAATCCACTCAAGGCAACCGAGACACATTCAAACGTGCTAACATAGACAGCCCTCCTCTCGCACTTTTGATTTCGTCTTCCCTAAACATGGGAGGGTGGAAGCGAGAGCGGTGGTGTCCGCATGCGTCGCGCACCCTATCCAGGGCGCTGGGCGCAGTCGCATCCCTGAACCTCACAATGGCGACTCTAAACTTTTTGGATCCAGTGGGGCCTCGTAACATTCCTTCTTTGCACTTTTCCGCTCTCCCTTAAAAAAGGGAGAATGGGAATGGAAGGGTGATGTATTCCCATATCCTGATATCCCCTAAACAAGGGATAACTTGATGCGGGAAACTCAAAGCTCTTATAGTGATCTGAAACGAGCCATAAGACTATTTTTAATAAAATCCATAGTGGGGGCGTCGCAATATCATTTTTTGCACTTTTCCGTTTTCCCCTAAAAAAGGGAAAATGGGAATGAAAGGGTAATGCATTCCCATATCCTGGTATCCCCTAAAAAATGGATAACTTGATGCGGGAAACCATAAGTTCCCATATTGGATAAAAAAATCCACTAAAGGCAACCGAGGCGCATTCAAACGCTAACATGGCGACTCCTCTCGCACTTTTGATTTCGTCTTCCCTAAACAAGGGAAGGTGGAGCGAGAGCTGGTGTCCCGCATTGCGCACGCACGCCCACCCCTATCCAGGGGCGCGCGCACCCCTGAACCTCACACTTGGGTCCTTGTTCTTCGAGGTCTTCTGCTTGGCTGGGCTGTGGAAACATCCTGACCAAAACGACTTGAGACATTTGCCCGCCTGATGTCAGCTGCAACATATTTCTTGACTTTAACAGCTTCCAGGTCACCAATTTTGATGAGTTGATGCTGGAGAGCAGGGAGAGAACGAAGAAATTGATTGATAATTAGATTGTGGGTAAGTCTTGGGTTCCCAGTAGCCATATTTTCCTTGTACTTTGCTATATTCACCTTAACACACTCTATTAGAACTGCTCCCCAGTTCATCTCACAATTTTCAACAATGGCTTCCATGAGAAACAGTTGAGCTTCCGTGATTTTGTCGTGCCCTCCAGATTTAATAATGAGGCACTTGTCCAAAATAGTAGCCAGGGCATAGTGAAGAGGTGCGAATCGGTGCTTGTGCTGTCAAATGCCGCTCAATTGTACTTCACCTCTCATGGTTATCCACCCTGCTCGTTGAGTTTCATCTGGAATGGTATAAGTAGTTGAACCATCGTCATAGAGATTTGGGAAGGCAGTTGTGATGGATTTTGAGTCAAAAACAATTGGGACTCCTTTGATAGTACCGGTAAGAGAGAAGGGGTCGGCTGGGTTTTCCTCCATACCCATGAAGAACTCTTCAGTCAGCTGGCAACTAGGGGTGAGCTTGGTCCGGTTCGGTCCACTTTTTTGGAAAATTTGAGAGAATTAGGACTAGACCAATAGTCCGGTTCTTAAAAAATATAGAACCAGGACCAACCTAATATGTCTAAGAACCAATACATTGGTCCGGTCCAGCACCAATTGAAGACGTACGAGAACCAGGACCGGACCAATACGATTCGTATCTTTGATCAAGAGGATAAATAGATTTTCTAAAAAACAATGATCAATAATCAAATCATGTTCTTCCTTCATACAACATTTTGTTGGGTTCGTTGTTCTTGTGAAAATAAACTAAAGATAAAAATCATTACTTCCAAATTAATAAAGAGAAACGAAAAAGAAAGTTGTAAGGAAATTTATTACAAGTCATCTTCCTCTCCGATCCCCTTATGGTTAATTTAATTAATTTACAGGTAACAATCCTTCAAACTAATAATGTTTGGAATCACAAAAAGAGACTGAAAATTAATTAATAGGGAAGAACAATGTTTTCCCTCCTATTTTCTCTTTAACCAAATAAGGAAACTTGGTTGAATATTGAATTAAATTATTATATATTTTCTTTAGGTTGTAAGTTGTATCCCTTTTATTATCTTCTTATCAATTTATATATATATATATATATATATATATATATATATATATATATATATATATTAATTATATTATATTAGTATATTATATATAATAAAATAATAATAAATACACATTGGTCTGGTTCGGTCCGATTATGCGTTTTTGGTTTCTGGAACCGGGGACCGACCCAATTGTCCGGTTCTGTAAAAATTCAGATCCAGGACCAATCCAAAGTATTGGTCCGGTCCATTTTTGATTGGTTCGGTCCGGTCCATTGGTCCGGTCTGGTTCCGGAAAACTTCAGCTCACCCCTACTGGCAACTGTAAGTGCGAATGTTGAAGGAGAGAAGAGGCATCAACCCAGATGCAGTAACAAGATGAATTAGTTCAAGCCCTAATGGTTCTTCATTCAGAGATACGACATATAGAAGACATTCCGATTGATGTGTTAGCAGCCATTTCCCTGCATTCACAAAATGATTAGTGAAGAGATATAGCAAAAAAAATGAGAAAGAAGAAAGAGAATTTTTGTTACCAGAAGAGTTTTGAAGTTAGGGTTTGAGGAAGTGAGAGTTTTGAAGGATTCTTAGGTGAGAGAGAGATAAGAGAGTGTGGTTTATATAAAGAAGAGATAGGTACAGATGCTTATAAGAGTTAGTGGGTTTTAAAAGTAAAGATATGGAGTGTAGTGATAAAGTACATAGAATTTTGGTTTTTGTGATAAAAATAGTGATTCATGACAGAGAGTTATTATCACAATGATGAGCCGTTTTTGTGACAACATGTCATTTCAACCGCCATAGTTGGTGGGATAGTGGAAAGGTCAATTTGGCTTTTCAAAAAGGCTAGCGAGTTCCAAGGGAGAATAAAAGGTGGGAATTAAATAAGGAAATTTTTAGCAAATCTTAGCTGAGATACGATCAGCTTTGACTTAAGGCTCAGAGGCTACCTGGACAATGACTATAACGTCAGTCACTGTGTTGTCAGCTAATGAGAGTCAGCTACTGACTAACCAATTTTGTAATGTCAGTCAATCATTTGATTATCAGCACAGTTCTAACAATTTCAATTTTTTCAGCTGATGACAGTCGATATTTGTTAGCTTTGACTGATTAACTGTAAAATTTCGAAGTTGAAGAACTTCATATGTCAGCTTCCAGCTGACCAAATTTTTGCTATCTTCACAATGTCAGTCAGTTTCATAGAAGAGTAAAAATTTGAAACTGAAGAGTGTCAACTGAAGGGTGTCAGCTGATGTAATTTTTGTCAGCTAGAAGAGTATCAACTGACAGTCTGAAGAGTGCTAATGCCCTGCAAAGATTAGAAAGTACAAAGTCAATTTATATGACATTATTAGCATTCCTAATTCACCTCTTAAGAATTCAAACCTATCAGCTTTTAAAGCTTTTGTAAAAATGTCAGCTAATTGAAATTCAGTAGGAACATATTCTAGCTGAACATTACCTTTTTCTACATGATCTTTTAAGAAGTGATATCTAATGTCTATATGTTTGGTTTTAGAATGCATAACAGGATTTTTAGAAACTGAAATAGCAGAAGTATTATCACAATAAATAGGACATGTTCCCATTGACATTTCATAATCCAATAGTTGTTGTTTCATCCAAAGGATTTGAGAGCAACAACTTCCAAAGAATATATTAAAACGTAGTTGAAGTGGAAAACTGAAGCTTGCTTTTTGCATGCCCAAGATATCAGTCTGTTTCCAAGGAACTGACATGTTCCACTGGTGCTCTTTCTGTTTACTCTGCAAGCTGCAAGGTCAGCATCTGAATATCCAATCAAATTAAAAGAAGAGTCTCTGGGATACCAAATGCCAAACTTTTCAGTGTCAATCAGATATCTGATAATTCTTTTTGCAACAATCATATGAGATTCCTTTGGATTAGCTTAAAAACGAGCACATATACACACATCAAACATGATGTCTGGTCTGCTAGCAGTTAAATAGAGAAGAGATCCAACTATACCTCTGTACTCAGTTGTATTAACTGGTTTACCTTTTTCATCAGTGACCAAGTGACATTCAACTCCCATTGGAGTGTTTGCTGAATTTGCTTCTTGAAGATTGTATTTTTTGATCAGCTCTCTTGTGTATTTTGATTGATGGATAAAAATTCCTTCTTCAGTTTGCTTAATTTGCAAACCTAGAAAGTAAGTTAGTTCTCCCATCATGCTCATCTCAAATTTTCCTTTCATAAGATTTTCAAATCTTTTACACAAAACTTCATTAGTAGATCCAAAAATAATATCATCAACATAAATTTGAACTAGTAAGATATTACCTTTGTGCTTTAAAGAGAAAAGAGTAGTATCAATTTTACCTCTTTGAAACCCTTTTTCCATGAGAAATTTGGATAGAGTTTCATACCATGCTCTTGGAGCTTGCTTTAGACCATAAAGAACTTTTCTCAATTTGTAAACATGGTCCTTCTTTTTGAGATCAATAAAACCAGGAGGTTGCTCAACAAATACTTTTTCTTGTAGATCTCAATTTAGAAATGCACTTTTTACATCCATTTGATATACCTTGAAGGTTGCATAAGCAAGAAATAGTCTGATGGCTTCCAATCTGGCCACAGGAGCAAATGTTTGATCATAGTCAATGCCCTCCTCCTGTATATAGCCTTGGGCTACTAATCTTGCTTTGTTTCTTATAACATTTCCATCTTCATCCAACTTGTTTCTGAACACCCATTTAGTTCCAATGACTTGTTGCTCTGAAGGTCTAGGCACAAGTTCCCAAACCTTACACCTTTCGAACTGATTTAGCTCTTCTTGCATGGCCTCAATCCATTGAGGATCTTCTAAAGCTTCATCAACCTTTTTGGGTTCGATGGAAGAGACAAAAGCATGTGAATCAAGAGTTTCATTTCTGGAGCTACTTCTAGTTCTCAAGCCATCAAATGGATCTTCAATGATGTTTGAAACTGGATGATGTCTAGCTTCCCTAATTTCTTTAGGAAGATCAAGAGTTTCAATTTGTAAAGGTGGAGAAGGATGAATGTCACCGACCGAATAGTTTCGAGATCGGTGTGTCACCGACCGATCAAGCGTGACGAGATTAGGATTGTCGGTGAAAGTTGTCGGCCTGAAGTTCATTCTGAATATCTAAGGTTACAGTAGGAGGTGTTGAAGATGGGGGATTATTTTGAGTTGAACCAGCATTGTTTCCTGTCTCAAAAACCTCAAAATGGTTAGTAACATCAGGAGCCTTAGAAGACTCAAATAAATTGGATTCATCAAAAGTGATATGCATAGATTCAACAATTACTTGAGTTTTTCTATTATAAACTCTATAAGCTCTACTATGTTTGGCATAACCAACAAAAATACCTTCATCAGCTTTTTCATCAAATTTACCTCTGTAATCACCACCATTGTAGTGAATGAAGCATTTGCACCCAAAGATTTTAAAGAAAGCAATGTTGGGTGTTCTACCTCTCTATATTTCATAGGGAGTCTTACCATGAAACTTGTTTATGAGAGATCTATTTTGTGTAAAACATGTTGTGTTGGCAGCTTCTGCCCAAAAATATTTTGGCAATTTAGCTTCAGCTAACATTGTTTTACCTGCTTCAATCAGTGTCCTGTTCTTTCTTTCAGCTATACCATTTTGCTGTGGAGTTCTAACTGCTGAGAAATTATGATCAATTCCATGATCATCACAGTATGTGTCCAGGCCAAGGTTCTTGAATTCTGTACCATTATCAGACCTAACACTTATAATCTCACATTCCTTTTGAGTTTGAAGATTTCTGAATAGGGAAGTGAGAATGCTGTAAGTTTCATCCTTGGATTGCATCATTTCAACCCATGTATACCTGGAGTAATCATCCACAACAACCAAGGTATACCTATTTCCTCCCAAACTTGCAGTTGTAATGGGACCAAATAAATCCGTATGTAGAAGTTCAAGAATTCTTTTGGTTGAAAGACATAGTTTGGGTTTGAAAGAAGTTTTTGTTATTTTTCCTAAAATGCAAGCATCACATTTTTTGTCAATAGGAAAATTTATGGATGGCAGGCCTTTCACCAAATCTCCTTTTGAAAGCTTTGGAAGATATTTAAAGTTCAAATGTGAGAGTCTTTTGTGCCAAAGCCATGAGGTTTTTGAAGTATTATTTGCTATCAAACAAATTTGAGTATTGTTATTTAACGAGAGTAAATCAATAGCAAAAACATTTCTTTTTCTAGAACCAGTGAGTAAAATTTCATTTGTGATGCTATTTTTGATAAAACAATGTGTGGAAGAGAAAGAACAGCTCATACCTTTATCACAGAATTGTGAGATACTTAGAAGATTGTGTTTCAAACCTTGTACCAGTGAGACATTTTCAATTGTTACAGATCCTCTGATAATGGATCCATATCCTATAGTCTTTCCTTTTGAGTTGTCTCCAAAAATGACAGAAGGTCCTTTGGCTGCAGTAATGTCAGTAAGGAGTTCGGTGATCCGATCATGTGTCCGGAGCATCATCCATCTAATATCCATACGTCAGTTGTTTGATCATCTGCCATTAAGCATACCTGAAATATGAATATTTAAATCATGGTACTCTTTATACTTTTGGGTCCAAAGGGTTAGTTTTCTTAGGTAACCAAACCTGCCTGAAATTAGGCATCTTGATTCTGTCAGTAGGTTTAAATCTAAACAGGCATTCATCAGACTGATGACCAAAAGTAGAACAAATATTACACTTGTGATAACCGATTTTGGGTTTATCTCATTTGAGATTCATGTGAATTTTCTTTGATTCCTCATGACTCGGTCTTAGATGATCTTACTTTTGACTTTGAGTAAGTATCAACAAAGGTCGAAGCAATCTTGGCATCCGAGATTTTTGCTTGATTCTCATGTTTTTCATTGATGCTTTTAAGTTGCAGCAATTCTTTTTGCTGAACTTTGTAAAGCTCATTGATTTTTTGAAGCTCACAGTTTTCTTCAGAAATTCTTTTAAAATCACCAGATAAAGAAACATGAATTCTTTTAAGTGTTTCAAACTTGGAATACATCTCTTGCATTTGTTCCAAAGAAATCATCAACACTTGAGTCAAGAACCTTCTCCTCCCCGCTTTTTGACATATTGCTTATTTTGATGTCGGCCCTTGGAGAAGTTGGTTTGACTTTTATTTCTGACTGACTTATGATTCCCTGTCCATAAAAACCATTTCCTATTTTCTTAACCACAAACTGATCAGGTTTGATGACCTTTGTCAGCTTGGGATTTTTAATAGGTGAGCTTGGCAGCTCATTATCAGACTTGTTTGAATATTTTGGACTAGGAAACTCATTTTCTGAATCATATATGGCTGATTCTGCAACAAGACACATATTTGCTTCTTGCTCAAAATCAGCAGATTCATCTTCAGAATCTGTCTCAATCCATGTTGCAAGATTTTGATCTTCAGCAACCAAACCCTTTTGTTTCTCAAAATTTCTAGGGGCTCTTTTGTAATACTCATTTTTTGTAAAAGGACAGTTTGAAGCAAAATGACCAGGTTTTCTACAATTGAAGCACAACAGTTTTTCTTTCTCAACCTTGTCTTCATTTGTTTTGAAGTAAGGCTTTTGAAAGTTTGAAGTAGAAGGTCTTTGGAACTTTGAGGAAGGTTTTTGAGGATTTGAAGAAGACTTTTGAAAGTTTGCTGAAGATTTTTGAAAGTTCTTTTTAAAAGATTTATACTTTCTAAATTGTCTAGCAAAAACAGCAAATTCATCTTCATCAAAGTCATCATCTGACAGAGATGTAGATGTTTTGGATGTCTCTTCTTCAGCTTGAAGAGATATACCTTTAAATTTTTTCTCAATTTCTTGAGTTTTGAGAACTTCCTTTTCATAGATTTTTAGACTCGCAACAAGACTACGTATATGAGTTTTGTTTAAGTCTCTTGCTTCCTTTATGACAATGACCTTAACATGCCATTTACTTCCCAAGCTACTAAGAAATCACATATTCAAATCTTTCATACTATAAACTTTACTAAGAGAAGAACATCTATTACTTACCTCGAGAAATTTGTCGTAGGCATTCTTTAATGATTCTTTTGGGTCCTTCTTGAAGGTATCAAACTCTTGTATGCAGTCATAGAGTTTGTTGTCCTTGGTGTTTTGGTCTCCTTCCACATATTCAACAAGAGCATCCCATATTTCTTTGGCGGTCACACAGTCATAGATTTGTTTGTAGTTTTCATCAGGAACAACACTTGATAAAATGTGTACAGCTTTGGCATCCAATCCATCAGTAATTTTATCTTCCTCAGTCCATTCTGATTGAGGTTTGAGGACATATTCTTCATCTACAGGAGCAAGAGAATTTATGGTGTCATCATTTGCAGTAGAAGATTTACCAACTTTAGTGTTAATTTTCATAGGTTGCATAGGACCACCTCTCACACATTCCATCAATCGTTTATCTATATTGTTCATATATCTTGTAATTCTTTCCTTCCAAATATCAAAGTGATCTTCATAAAAAATGGCTACTTGAGTAACATTGTTTGATTGAAAAGCTTTTAGAGTTGCCATGATCGAGCTTTCAAGCTGTTAGGCTTGGAAAAATAGTTTTTCAAAAAGCAGGCTCTGATACCAATTGTAAGTCTAGTAGGCAACAAACAAGGCTAGAGGGGGGGTGAATAGCCTTTTAAAAACTTTGAGGGTTGATTTGTAAAGCTTGTAAAATTGGCAGCGGAAAATTTATTTTGTCAGTCAGCTGATATTGGTCAGCTGGCTGATACTATTAAAATGCCTTATGCTAGTGAAAGTTGGTCAGCTGACTGACACAACAGTTTTCAAAAGAGGTTGACTTATAACGTAGATCACTGTATACAGAGAAGAAACTAAAAAGCAATTTATATGAACAACCAAGCAAACAATTGTTAGTAACTGGCTGACACTTAATCAGTTATAAAACTTCTTAAGTGTTAAGTCAGTTTGCAAGATTATGAGTAATGGCTGACAAATCAATTGAAGTGGTTCACAGTTAAACTGCTACGTCCACTACCAAGTTGGTCAGATTTGGATTTTTGAAGTGCACTAATTTTATTAAAAATCTATTTGATCTCTAATGGATCAGTGTACAACAAAAGACCGGTGTTTATGGAGAATGATTGAAAAACAATCAAACTCGTGAGACAAACTGACTGATTTCAAAATGATATGAAAGAATTACTCAGTGTTTGCCTAAACAATAACTAGAAAGAATTATACAAGAAGGATTATCTAGCTATGGTTTTTAAGAAGACTAAGACACAGAGAATTTCTTGAAAGTATAAGGCTCCAGACTTCTATATCTCAAAAAATGCTTCAGTGGGTATTTATAGATGATCTTCAAGAATAACCCGTTAGAAACACATTTGAATTTGAAAATATGTTTGGCAGATTAACATATCTTCACAAGATCACAAAAGATCATGGGAAAGAAAATCTAACAGAGTATCTACCAAAAACATAAAATGAGAAAGTGTCAATACAAGTATTAGTTCAATCAAATAAGGAAAGCAAACTGACACTTAAAACGTTATGGTCAGATGAACAAGTAACTGACAAACAATTACAAGTTGACCAAAATATTCTTAAGCGTTTGGCTGACAATCAAGTGGAATGATTTTAAGCAAATTTTCATTTAATCCAAGATTCAACACACACTTTATTTTAGAAGTTTGATTGTAGTAATGTGATTATGTGTTAGATAGTAACGAAGTGTTTGATTATATGATTGTAGATTAAATACATACTTGGTTGGTTAAGTGCGCTCTCTTGTATTTCTCCATTATTTGAGCATGTGAGTATATATGTACATTGTGAGTTGGATTTTAGTAGAATATTATGACCTACATGATTTGAATGAGCGCTCTTGTCGTATTGACCTGTATTTATTTATACAAGCAGATACCTACTTATGAATCTCGTTTTGAGTCATGCTGGCGTCTTGGTCGTTGTGTCGGCAATGGGACGATTCATAGCCTTTGGGTAAGCAATCGCTATGAGTTTCCGCATTGGTTCCCTTACTCCTTACTATTTAGCCAATAGTGGGATGTGGTCCTCGTATTAGCGCCACATAGCCTGATAGCGAGCTCCCATTTCTTCATCATAGGTTGGATGAAAGGTAACGTGTACTCATTACGAAAAACATATGAGAATTGATTACTCGCTAGGGAAAACCAGTAAAAAGTTATTGATCATGAGACTTGATTCAATTATTGGCTCGAGCACGAGATCCGGTTTAGTAGCAGTTCGACATGCGTACAACTATAGCGACACAAACAGTTAGATATCCATATCATGTTATACGTGTTTACCTTCGAGCACTTATGTGAAAAACAATGTGCTGCGTGGTTTATTTGAGATTATGTGTCTTGATGACTTGGTACATGTTTTATTATTGGTATACTATAATGATGCCATGATTTGTATATATGCTCGAGGATTATGCCATGTTATGTAGTTGCATATAGTAGCTTACTAAGTTTTTAGGATTCATCCCACATGTTTGTTTTCTTTAGTGTGTGCAATGAGCTCGTTAGTACGTGTTGCAACTACGGGTTCGTGATTGGTAGCATGTGGTCTTCTGGGCTATAGTTTGGAGTTATTATATTTGTATTTATTAATCATGTGTGACACAGATGTAAAATTATGTAAACTTTACTTGGATAGAATGTATTAGTATTATGTTGTTGTATTATTTTGGAGCCAACTAGTATGATCGTGCTATTGTATCTATTTAGAAGTTGTCCCGTTGTCTCCCCGAACAAGACTTTAGCTTGTAAGTTATATTATTGTTATTCTAGATGTTATTATTGTTATCTCCGTCAAGTTTAATCGTGAGATTTTGGTTTAGTTGTTGAGTATTAATCTCCTATTCTTTTAGTCGATGTTTTCCCTCCGACATGTTATAGCCGTCAAGTGGTTGTTTACGAGGTTGAGATCTTGTTGTTTTGTCGGCCTTAGGTTTGCTGATGGTTTGTTGCACGTGTGCAAAGTTGTGCCACGCGCGTCGTAAATTCATCAAGAGATATTTGTCTATTAACCTTGCATTATGTTGTTTGGAATCGAAAGTTTGGGTTCCACTTAATTGCTTCCGTAGATCTTGGTTTTTATTTTCCTGTATCGCCGTTAAGGCTTTACTTTTATGTTTTGAGCTTGTTAGCTCAACTGTTGACTCGCGCTATTATGCTTAGCAAGTGCCTATCCGTCTTTTTAGGTTGTCTCCACGGCACGACCTTGAGATTTCGTATAGAGATTTGGGTCGGGTCATGACAAACACATTGGATTTGAAAATTACAATTATTGGGCAATGAAATGGGGGTCGAGGGGAAGCACCTCTTCGTGGGGGGTTTGGGGGCAACTTCTCCGAAAGGTAAACATTTTTTTTGATTCATTAAGTATGAAACTGTAATGGATCTGTGTTGAGTTGAAATTTTTTAGTAGGATAAAAGCGGAGGAGGAGGATGAAGGAGAAGGCTTACGATGGAGGAGATGTAAGAAGAAGGTGAAAAATGTGGTCTAATTTTTTTATGATTTTGTAAGTCGGTGGAAAATTAGATTAGATAATATTTTTTGTATTGCGGTGCAAAAATTAATTCATATCAATGCAAAATTAGATTATATAATTAAAACATATGTATTGCGATTCAAAATTTGATGTTGCGCGATGTACTGAATAAGTGACCTCTGTAATGTGCCTTTAATTCATTAAGGATATCGTAATCATTTTATCCAAAATTTTTTTTTCTTTCGATAAAAAACGTGTACTTATAAAAAAAAACACTAGTTATAAATTTAAAAAATTGAACCAGCCCGTAATTTATGAAAAGAAAAAGAGAGACCCTAAACGTAAAGGTAAAGACTGCAGTCTCTACGTCACGTGCACGTAAAGTGTGATGTTGGCTGGCCGCAGAAAACAATCGGACCGAGCTCTCGCTAGTTGGTTTACGCCCTAGACTGCCGAAACACGATAGACCGAGAAAGACTGCAGTCTCTACCTCCCTTCACTTCCTTGTCGTCATGGCCGTCGGGGGTTGTACTTTATCGTCGGACGATATTGTGATAAAGTCTCCGAACGATAGGAGGTTATACAGATATATACAGCTACAGAATGGCCTATGTGCCTTGTTAGTTCACGATCCTGAAATTTACGCCGACGACCCCCTCAAGCTATCGAAACCTGCTGGTACAAGCGAGGAGGAAGATGAAGCAGAGGATGATTACGAGGATGACGACGACGACGAAGACGATGAGGAAGACAGTGAAGAGGGCGACGAACAAGACATGGACGAAGAGGACGGAAGCGAAGAGAGGGAAATCGGAAAGTCAGGCGGTGCTTCTCAGACGAAAAAGGTACTGCCTTTTAAGCTTTAGTTGTATTGAATTTGAAATGTAAGTATGGAATACAGCGAGAAAATTATGAAGTGAGCTGAATTAATACATTTATGTTGGAATTCCAATTTATGTTATCGACGTAACATGAGGATGATTGCTGTTATGTTGATTTTGGCAGGCTGCGGCAGCAATGTGTGTTGGAATGGGCAGTTTTTCTGATCCTATTGAGGCGCAGGGTCTCTCACATTTCTTAGGTTTGATTTGATCCTTACTTTGTGTGTACTCATGCATTATACGGTCCCCAAAAATGTATCCACTTTGACTCTTTTAAGTCAGCTTATCAAACTTTAACCAAAGATTTATAAGAATTTACTTATCCTTAGAAATGTTAAAACTTGTTATTGACATTATTCCTAATATTGTATCAATGATTGAAATTTCACGACCTAAATCGTAATACATGTATGGTAAATATTGATTCAATATTATATTAGGTTGACTTTCCAATAGAGAAGCAGGGGCAATTTCTTTGGACGAAGAGAGTACCTTATAGATTCATAAATGTTTGTGAGCACCAATGCAACATGTAATTGTATTAGTACTCCTCCTATCTTATGCCCCTGATATTGTGCACTTCCAGAGTTCCTATTTGAAAAGTCAAATATTCAACTATTTTCACAAACCTTTTTCTCTGTAGCCAACTCACTAATATCATATACAAGGGGCAAAGATGTAACAACATGGGAATGACACTCTAAATTTATGAAAATAGAATTCCCGAGGGGAACATATTAGAAAGTAAAGTAGTACTTGACTTGAATCATTGAATGGATGGACTATTTCCACTGATAGTTGGGAAAGAATATATGTAGCTTATTGGGTATACATGCAAAATGCATATTAGTCTTCTTATTTGTTTCGATGGGGTTAAGTGATAGCTGATAATCAAGATCATTTGGCAATTGTTCATCTATTCTGTTCTATCTTGAAGAACTTGCTGGTAATTTATAATATGAACCCATATCCACGAGGGACTCATGTTGTTTGGCGGAAGTGGCTTCACTATTTGACAACAGGACAAGTGTGTTTATAAAAGGCGGGCAGCGTCATGTACATAAAACTAGGGTCTAGATCTTCGTGAGCAACTTGTGTGCTTGTGTTTGTAGCTGTCCGTGTCTGTATGCGCACACATGCATGTAGGTATGAATATGCATGTGTGTATTCATTCTCTACAAGTCGGAAAACAGTGGCCGTACCTTTTCTAAGGAAACAGAAAGAGCAAGAAGGAGAGATTTTTTAGTACATTAATGCTATTGATATTTAAATATAACTTATGGTTCATGTGTTCTTGCAGAGCACATGCTTTTCATGGGGAGCACCGAGTTTCCCGATGAAAATGAGGTTTATTGGACTATTTTCTTTTCTGTTAGTTTAAATATTTCACTCTTTTTTCACAATGAACTAATATTTTATCATTGCATATGAGAAGAGCCGTTGTAAGCTATTATGACCAATTGGCCTCCAAGTTTGATTGTTCTCTTTTCTAGTATGATAGTTACTTGTCCAAGCATGGAGGCTCATCAAATGCATACACGGAAGTGGAGCATACATGCTATCATTTTGAAGTTAAACCGGAGTTTCTCATGGGCGCCTTGAGAAGGTAATATCTAGACTATTTAACTTTGAACTATATGTGCTGATGCTATACTATTTTGATAAATGATGCAAAGAATGACCAAAGCCATATAATCGTTTTACAAGTAACACACACACACACACATATATTACAATTTATGAAAATTGAAGGAGTGTAAATTATTGGCAGATTTGAACTGGTGTGTAAATAGAGGATTTTCTAGGTTTTGAAAACTTGTAGATTAAGTGGTTCATATCACGTGACCTCGAATCCATCAACTTGTTGTAATGTCTATGTCATTATTCACCAACTGTTTGACATTCTCATGTCTCAAGGAGACTTTCAGAAGTTAGTGGGTTGGTTGGGAAAAGGAGAAGTGCTAGTTATTCTTGGTTCCACAGTCACTCTGTCCTGGTTTATTTTCCCCTCAAAGAAAAGAATGGGGTAGAGAAGGTGAGTTATCTTTTACTCCTTTTCAGATATACCAGTCATGTGCCTTAATTTATATCTTCCTAGACCATACATCTAGAAACACCAGTGACAGCTCCCCTTCCTTCCCGCATTATTTGCTCCAACAACAATTCTTTTTGGTCTCCAGCGTATATGGACTCCTCTCTCTGTTTGTTCTTTATTCACTCCTCTCTCCTTGGAACTTACCTCGTTCTTTGTCATTCTAACCTTAGGTGTATGAACAGTACCATTCCCTTTAGCACCTCAAATGCTAAAGATATCTGAATTGAAATAGATAAACTCGAAGCAAATATATTTTGGATTCATGTCTATAATGATCTGGCAAAGTAAGTTTTACGCTAGCTGTAGGTTACCTAATGCAATTACGTGCTGTGTAGGGATACGACTCTAAGCGTGACACAGACGGAGTTAAATTCGAAATAGAAAGCAAAATAATTGTTATATATACTTGGGAAACTTTTCTGCAACTCTTCATAGTGTAGTGTTGTGGTGCATTGACGATTGTAAATGCCAGATACATCTTTTCTGTCATGATGCTTCATGGAAATCTTAAGAGCTGAAAATTAAAGGCACTAAACTTCATCATTTCCACTTTTCAGATTTTCTCAGTTTTTTATTTCACCGCTAGTGAAGGCTGAAGCAATGGAAAGGGAGGTTCTGGCCGTGGATTCAGGTGCCTCTTTTCTTTCTATTTTGAAGATTCCACTTTTTTATGAAATATAATCTGTCTCACCGTTGCATGATACAAAATGAATGACAGAATTTAATCAGGCTTTGCAAAATGATTCTTGCCGCCTTCAACAACTACAGTGCCATACAGCTTCACCTGGCCATCCATTTAACCAATTTTTTTGGGGTAAACTTGCATTGTTGATTTGTTCCTTCTTTATCATTTGCTCTATTTGGGCTTGATTTGTTCACCTGATTGTCTCTAAACCATGTATTTTTCCTGTTTGATCGTGTCAAAGGGAATAAGAAAAGCCTGGCAGATGCAATGGAGAATGGAATTAATTTGCGGGATAATATTCTGAAATTATACCATGATCATTATCATGGTGGATCGATGAAGCTAGTTATCATTGGGGGAGGTGAGTTTGCTATTCCTTATATGATCTATGGAATCATTTCCTAATTCCCATTAGCTGGACTGGCGTCGCTGAACAACAGATTTTATTGTTTGTTTCATTCTATTTAGTTGAAGAGAAATGTCTCAAGTAATATAACCAAAGAGTAGCTTTCTTGAGTATCACAATGGAACAATTACTATCCAGAAAAGGGGATGTATTTGTGCTTCTTCTAGATACAAAATAAAAAGTTAATACACAAAGAATTGAGACTTGGATGTATTTTTTATCTCTTCTCCGTAAGTAATAAATAAAGAAAATGCTGAAAGTTTCTAAAGGTGGTGTGAATCAACAGGATGATTGCTGAAGTGGTCATAGTAATACTGATGGTGCTATTCTTGTTCGTGTAATATATAATCAAATAGCTGCTATGCTGGGTGATAATGCTGATTTATGGTATTGGTCAACTGCAATATTATATTTTAGTGGATCTGGAGGCTGATACAAGGAATGATCTGTACCATTATATATCTATAGTTGTTGATACTGGTGCTAGGTCTAAGCGCAGTGAATTGGGTTGTAAGCCGATGGCGAGCTATTAGGTTGGCTGGAAATGTGTGATAGCATTTCCAATAATGGTACTGATCTGAATGAAGGCAAGAGATATTAAGTGATTGCAGATGTTGGTCATAATAAAGAAGGTGCACCTGGACCCCGAGGGGTGGGAGAGATGGGAAGGGCACTCAGGGCAAAGACCTTTGTGGAGAAGGTTCCAATCCCCATACCAAGGGGCCATACTTGCCTATCAAAAAAATAAAGAAAAAAGAAAAAAAAGAACAGAAGGTGCACCTTTGTGGAGGTGGGATGGTGCAGAAAAGTGCGTGGGTATTCTTAAAGGGGAGGATGTTGTCAAGAGGTACAAGTTTAATAGTGCATGAAGTTGTTGGCAAACTGACTAGTACTTGCAGGTGCTAGGTGCCATGTACTGAGATTGTATTCTGGATGCATTGTACTTGAGAAGGCAAGTGTTTTTTACGGGAGAAGTTGTTGAATTACATCTTTATAATGAAATCCAAGTGAGATTTACCCAAATGTTTGTGCATTTAATTGCTAGAATGTTCATACATTTTATATCTCAAATCTGAGTTGAAGGATCCTCACATGCATTTAATTTATGGTTGCAGCGATCGGTTTATACTATATTTTGATTCGAATGAAATATTCCTCCCCATGAGTTTTTTTATTTATTTTTAAAATAAAAAAGGATGGTACAAAATGGGGTGGACCAGAATTCAACTTTTCGGTGGGAGTGGAAAAAGAAAATATTGTAAGAAATCATCCTAAAAATCCCTATAGAATCTGTACAAAGCTCTGGGATCCACCACCCAATCTGCTGTAGCATTGCTGTGGAACCCATTCTCAGACCAAAAAGATTTTTTTTTGATAAAAAAAAATATAAATAGCGTCAAAGCAGGCGACACGTCTTTTGTACACTAGAAGTACGCCGTCAATTAGAAATAGTGAAACTATACAAAAACTCTACAAAAGAATTAGACACGCTCGAGGTGTCCTCAACAGGGCCTGTCTCCAAAGGGCTCCAATAGCCGATAGAATAAGGTTCAAAGCAAGGAATCCTTCATTGTGGTTATGGAACCTTCCACTCTATCAAAGGCCCTCCTTTTTCTTTCCCTCCAAATAGTCCAGCACACCTAATGGAGCAGCATCCAAAATTTAATTTTTCCTTTTACGCTTGTAAAGGCACCATCACCGGAAGAGCTCCCCAATAGACCTCGGCATCACCCATGAAATGCTAAATAAGCTGAGCACCAAAGACCACAACTCAGAGGCTGCTGGACAATGTAGCAGCAAATGTTTCACACTCTCACCGCTATTTTTGCATATATAGCACCAATTTACAAGAATTTTGTGATGACGTCTGAGATTATCTAGAATAGATTCGTGTGTTACCTCCCAAGCAAAAAAAGGCCACTCTCAATTTCCACACTTGCTGCCACGGAAAAGGAAGTCTGTTGTTATGGGATAGGACTCGATAATAAGATGTGACTGGAAACTTATGTGACTTATTACCCTTCAAAAGCACTTTATCCTCCTGCTGACTTATCGTCTGAGAATATAACATTGCAAAAAATTGCAATAATGAATCCATGTCCTAATCATGTAAATTATGACGAAATGTGGGATTTCACGTTCTCGTTCCCCATTCCAACTGAGATACGTCCCTTACCATGCAGTCTTTGATCAAAGCTAAGGCGTAAAGATCTGGAAAATATCTGAATAGCCAAAGGAGGGAGACTTGTGTTAGTTAAGAATATGTTATCTAGTCTGCCACTTATTTCTTGTCTAGGTTTGTTTTACCCGCATCTATCCGTAACAGGATTGAGAAGTTGGAGAGAGATTTTCTCTGGGGAGGGTTGTCGGAGGATCGTAAATATCATTTGGTTAAGTGGGATATAGTGTGTGATAATATGACAGGGGGAGATCTGGGAATCAAAAATCTTAACTTGTCAATGTTGTGTTGCTAGGCAAGTGGCTTTGGAGATATGTAAATGAAAAAGGGGCTTTTTGGAGAAGGTTGATTATGAGCAAGTATGGAGCAGGGGATCACGTGGTTTCCGAATACTATTTCTATGCCTTTTGGGTTGGGCGTGTGGAAAGGTATTAGAAAGGGTTGGACATCGTTTGAGCTATATATTTCTTTTGAAGTTGGCTCAGAAACGTGGTTAAATTCTGGAAGGATAAGTGGTGTAACAGTTGTTTCTTCCACCCCACCAAAGGTTTCTCAATCTAACTAACACCGGATTCCACAAAGCTTTACTCTTATAAGGAGCCCCTAACGGCAAACCAAGAAATGAAGATGGGAGATTACCAATCTTGTACCCGAAGAAAGATGCTAAGTGATACACATTAAGAACTCCTCCGACTGAGATGATTTCGCTCTTAGAGATATTAACTCGAAGATCTGAAACCACTTGAAAAAACTCTATCAGAGTGTCATCCGCATAAAGGACAGAGTCTCTATCAGAGTGTCATCCGCATAAAAATCAAAGTGTCATCAGCATATTCATTTCAACTAGGTTACATTTACTACTTGCCAATCATTATTTGTGCTGCTAGAATCGTGTTGATATTTCTATGTGGCAGAATTTTGACTTTGCTACATTGATAGTGTTACTTTCAAATGCTGCAGAGACTCTTGATGTACTTCAAAGTTGGGTTCTCGAGCTGTTTAGTAATGTCAAGAACGGCGATGCAGTAAAGCCGCAGGCGAGGTCAGGAGTTCCCATTTGGAAAGCTGGCAAAATTTACCGAATTGAGGCAGTTAAAGACGTTCATATACTGGATTTGTCATGGACATTGCCATGTCTTCGTAAAGATTATTTAAAGAAGGCAGAAGATTACCTGGCTCACCTCATTGGGCATGGTAAGATATTGTTGGAATGTTGATGTTAATTTACTTTTATTTAGCCAATAAAGCTAGAGATTGTACACTTTAAACTTTGAGTACCACTGTATCAGATGTGCTTGTTTGGTCTGCAAGTTGTCCAGCCCAGTGTTTGGTTCTCACATTCTAAGCAATATGTCCAGAGATCAAGTCTTAGCAGCTATCTATAATCTTTATCCTCTTTTCCTATCAAAAGAAAGATATAAAAAGAAGAGAAAGAACAGAAAAAGATGGGCATATTTACCTTTTTTGGATTTACCACGTGTGAATTTTTATGAAGAGTGTACAATGAATATAGTGGTTAAGGAGTCCATCATGAAAATACAAGTGAAAAAAACATAAAACATAAAAATGCTACAAATTTCAGAAATAGCAGGCCCCCTTAGGCCTCAGCTCCTGTACATTTTCCATTAGTGGCAGTAAAAAATGTCCATACACCAGATTCGTCATCCACATTGTCATGTCTTCTAAAGGACTGAAGAATGCAGGGGCTGGGCATTCACATACTCCCCTGTCTTCCTCTTTTGTAGATTTTGTGCAGAACTTTCCTTTACGTTAGTTAGTCTTTTGTCTTTTTATACTTCTATGTAAATAAGACGCGTCACCTGTTTTGACGCTCTGATATATATTCATTTACCTTCATCAAAAAAAGGACTGAAGAATGTAGAAGATAATTCATTTTTTAAACACACATCCTTATATTCAGTATCTGATTGGAATGCGTTTCATGCATGTTCTAATGTGTTTGAGACAACTTTTTATTTTTATTTTTTTGATAAGTAAGGTATGTTATAAACTAGTGCCAAAATAGGTGGCGTGCCTTTGTACACTAGGAGTATCTATATTATAAAAGAGCTCAGGGTCTAACTGGTGGTCCTGATTGAATTGTGCTAAACACAACTAACGGTTCAGATTGATTCGTAAGTATGTGAGTTACAAATGAGCCCCTCAGTTATGTGCTATGTTTGAATTACCCCTCTACAATTATTACATATAAAACATGTGAGTTTTGTTTGAATTGTCCCGTAAGTTATTAGTTTTGTTTATCCCGACCATTCATTGCACTGATCTCATACCGACACCGTGCCTATGGCATGGGCACGTATACTAGTACCCACTAATTAAAGTAAGGAAAATCTATACAAGAACTCTACAAAAGAAATGGAAGAGCTCGCGCTACCCTCCACCTGGGCCAACTAGGTATGGACATTTTCACATTCTCAAAGACCCTCCTATTTCTCTCCTGCCAAATCGTCCAGCAAATGCCTAGCAAAACGGTGTCCCAAATGAAGTTTTTTCTCTTACGCTTATACAAAGACCAGCAACGAAAGAGCTCTTTGATCGAGCACACCATCACCCACGAGATTCCAAACAAATTGAAAGACCAAATCCCACAGCTCAGACGCAACAGGACAATGAATCAGTAAATGATTTACGCTCTCATCACCTCTTTTACACATGACACCAATTGACATAAATTTTATGACACTTTCTCAGATTGTCCCCTGTCAAAATAGCTTCGTGCACGGCTTCCCAAGCAGAAAAGGCAACTCTCATAGGGGCACTTGATCTCCAGCTTTGCTTCCACGGGAATTAAATTCTGCGTCTATCGATCAACTTAAGATAATACGAACAGACAGAAAAATTCTTGCTCATTGCCCCTTTCCAAACCACCTTATCGACCTGCTGTCCCACCTTATGGGTATGCAACCTCTCACTGAATAACAGAAAGAAATCCACCTCCCAGTCTTGAAGGTTCCTGCGAAAGACCGGACACCACGAAACACTGCCTTCCCCAAAATACAGAACTGAACTGATCACACAATCCTTCTCTGTAGCTATAGCAAAAAGATCTGGGAAGGAGTGAGACAACTGCACGTTGAGACAGCTTTTATTTCTTTATTTCATTTAAATGTACAATGCACTTAGTAAGAAGTAGCACATCGTGAAAATAGAAGCGCAAAAACAGGAATAGGCAAACATCAATGAAGCAACAGTTTACAATGCTCCAAATTTTTGAAATAGCAATCCTACAAAAGGGAATATAGGTTGTCACTTGTCATACCTGTGGCACTGTATGGACAACCATATAACAAATTTGGTTCGTAAAATTAGTGCATGGTGATTCTTACTGGTTTCGATCAACAAAGAAAATCAGTGGCAGTAAATAATGTCATTCATTAGTCTGATGTGTGGCATATCTCTATGTTGGCATTTTTCTGATGTGTGGCATATCTCTATGTGCTTTTAATCTTTAAATGAAAATGTTTTTTTGCGCATCTGTGATTGTTTATATGTTCTCCCTGCAAGTTTATCCAACGACTCAACGAGTATGAGATGTATGATTTTTAGTTAACTATTAAAGTTATTCAGCTTATTCTTTGACTTGCTAATTAGTTGGTACTTCTATTTTGAGCCAATACAGTTCTTCCAAATTAGTGTTAAACTTGATAGAAGTTCTTGTTCTTTGCAACTTGAAGAATGTTTTCCAATAATTTTAACCTGGCACTTTTCGCCTCATAATTGAATCAGGAGCAGCAGGATAAAATCTAAAAAGGGCTCAAGTACACTATCTACACTCCTATTCCCTACAAATTTTGATTTAAATCTAATACATGCATATAGACAGATCTTTTGGGACTGTTATTATTATTATATTGTTTTTTTTGACTTATCGATGTAAAATGTTTACACCATAATTTTTGAGGGGTGTATTCCAGTCAAGCCGAGCATAGTTCTGGTGATTCAAGCTCGAGCTTGTGAAACTCAACAGTCTTAAGCTTAGTTGAGCTCAAGCCTCACCTCAAAAACCTTGGTTGAGTTCGACGCGAGTTGGTTCACGAGCCGTTTGTAAACGGTTTGATTCGTGCCGAACACACTCAAACTCAATCTTAGTCAAGCTTCATCGAGCTGAGCTTTAATTAGAAAATATATAAAATAAAATTTAGTTACATACAAAAATAATTTATCAAAATCAAATTTAATTACAAATTTTGCAAATTGAGGAACAAAAGAGCCAAGCTTGAACGAGCTGTTTGTGAACGAAGCTTGTCAGTTATTGATCAAACAATTTGAGGTCGTTTGGCTCGGAAAATTAGGTGATCTCAAATCTGAGTTCTAACTTGACTCTATCGTCACCTCGAGCTGGCCCAAATTCGAGTGTGTCCTGCTCATTTAACTGCCCTAACCATAAGAAAACTGGTGAATTACATACGACATATCCTCCATGATCTCCTTGGTAATCTTGTCACCTGTAAATTTTATCATTCTTTTTGGTGAATACTTGGTTCTTTCTAAAATTCTTTTCCATGAGAAGAAAAAGTTGTCCCTTCAATTTTTTTTTTCATAAGTAATAATAATATAAAAAGCATCAAAATAGGTGATGCGGCCTATGTACAAGGAGTATACTTAGCCAAAAGAATTAGCCATTATCAATATTATATTTACAAAATCCACAAGAGTAGTGTTGGGACTAGGAGTGGATTGAGCTGCCTTGGAACACCAAAAGTGAAGGGTGCGAATCAACAAAATCTTCAGATCCGGGACAGCCATTTCCTCATTGTCAAAGGCCTTGTGGTTTCTTTTCCTCCATAAAATCCAGCACACTCCCAAAAGAGCTGTCTCCCATATGCGGTTTCTCCTGTTCTTATACCCGATAGACCAGCCCCTATGATCAAGAATCGACCTCGGCATGACCCAGGATATCTTGAACAATCCTAGCACAAAATTCCACAACTCAGCAGCAGCTTCGCAATGCAGGACTAGATGATTCACACTCTCCTCACAAGCCTTACACATATAACACCTATTGACGAAGACCATGTGCCGTTTCCGCAAATTGTCCCCAGTAAGGTTAGTTTCATGGGATGCTTCCCACATGGAGAAAGCCACTCTCTTAGGGGCATGAGAGTTCCATACTACTTTCCAAGGGAAGGTAGTTCTATCGCGATTGATGAGCTTAAGGTAATACGATCCGAGTAAACAAGACCCCTTGAGCCTATCCAGACGACCTTGTCCTCCAATCTGTCTATGTTCTGCTCATTAAGCCTCTCCAAAAGCTGCACTACTGAGTCAATCTCCCAATCATGAAAGTTCCTTCTAAACGTGGGATTCAAACCGACTTACCCTCCTCCATAGCCACTACCGAACTTACTCTACATTCCTTGTCCGTGGAGACCTCATATAAATTTTGAAACACCTCTCTCAAACTCGAATTACCACACCATCTATCTCCCCAAAAACTCATGGAAGCCCCGTTGCCAACCTCAAAAGCAATGAATCTCTCAGAAGAATTCCACCCTTTCCTGATGCCTATCCACACTCCCACCCCAAAAGTAGAATTGACCTCATTTGGAAACCAACAGTGCCCCATACTTACAAACCACCACTTGTCTCCAAAAAGCTTCCTTATCTGTAATATACCTCCACAACCATTTCCCCAATAAAGCCTCGTTAAAAAGTTTAAGTTTTCTAACATTCAGACCACCCATTTGAACCCTGGAACATACTTTCTCCCAATTCACTAGATGAAACTTAGAGCCTTCCGAATACCCTTCCCACAAGAAATCTCTTTCGAGCTTCTCCAGCTTCTCCAACCTTTGTCTGACCGAAGCCGGAATCACAAAGAGGGACAAAAAATAGGTCGGTAAATTAGAAAGAGTATTCTTAATTAAAACTAATCTCCCCCCCCCCCTTTGAAAGAAGTTGATGCTTCCATCCGGCCAATCTCTACTCGAATCGCTCAATCACCGAATTCCACATTGCGCTACTTTTCGAAAGTGCCCCAATAGGAAGACCAAGGTAAGAGGTCGGAAGATATGCAATTTTGCACCCAAAGAACGAAGCTAGATCCCCAACATTGTCCACAACCCCGACATGAATAATCTCACTCTTGGAAATGTTAACACGAAGTCCTGAAACTGCTTGAAAGAATAGTAGTACCAAAGGAAGATATCCCAACTGAGATTTATCTGCTCCACAGAAAACCATCATATCAACAGCCAATAGAAGATGAGATACGGACATCCCCCCTCCCCTCTCTTCCCCACCTTAAAGCCACTTATAAAACCTCCCATCACTGTCTACTCCAACATCCTGCTAAGAGCCTCTATAACAACAATAAACAGGAACGGAGACAAGGGGTCTCCTTGGCGTAACCCTCTCGAGCTAGGAAAAAATCCCGATGGTTCCCCGTTCACTAAAACAGAAAAGCGCATCGTAGAAATACAGAAGCGAATCCATTGAATCCATTTAAAGCCAAACCCCATCCTTTCCAACATGTAAAGCAGAAAATCCCAGTTCACGTTATAGGCTTTCTCAATATCCAGTTTGCACAATAGCCCTAGAACTCCGCTTCTCAATCTGTCATCCACTACTTCATTGGCAATTAAAGACGCATCCAGAATCTGTCTATTCTTCACAAAAGCATGCTGCGACGTCAAAATAATCCTACCCATCACCCCTTTCAATCTTTGAGCAAGCACTTTGAAAATAATCTTATAGACGCCACCAACTAAGCTAATCGGTTCAAATCAGTCGCACCATGCCTTTTTGGTATTAAGGCTATGAAGGCAGCATTAAGACTTTTTTCGAACCTCAAACTAGAATGAAAGTACTAGAACACCTCCATGATATCTCCCTTAACCACCTCCCAACAATGCTGAAAAAATGCCATAAAAAATCCATCGGGACCTGGAGCTTATCACCCTCCATCTTTCGAAGCACCGCTGCCACTTCCTCAGTCGAGAAGGGAAGCTCCAACACCACTGAATCGTCTGAACTGACCATTCCATCCAGATTTGGCCTCCAATCCCCACTTTCTTCATACAGTTGCCTATAAAAATCTCCGATGCCTTCATTAATCTCTGCCTCATCTTCTGGCAGCACACCATCAATCTGGACAGAACTAATCTTTTTTGCTGCTCCACGCATCTTTGCCACCCTATGGAAGAACTTTGTATTACTATCTCCTTCCTTAAGCCATTGCACCCGAGACTTTTGTTTCCAACAGATCTCCTCACGAATCAGAAGGCTTTTCAGCTCCCTTTTCAACTGCACCCACCCTAATAGACTCCTCTACAGAGCCATAACCATTCCCTGCTCTCTCATCCAATCTGCAAATCTCATCCGAAATGGTTTTGATTTTAACCTCCACCTTACCGAAAACTTCTCTGTTCCAAACTTTTAAATCCTCCTTAAGCAGATTCAATTTTCTAGCTATTCTGAAGCTCGGATCACCTACCACCAAATAAGAATCCCATCTAGCCTTCATCCATTCCAAGAATCCAGGCTCTTTTAACCACATATTCTCTAACCGAAAAGGGGATTTTCCTTTAGAGATATCACCGCACTCAAGAAGCTAGGGAACATGATCTGAAGATAGCCTTGGCAAACAAGACCGAGTAGAACCACTAAAGCAGCCCTCCCAATCCCCTGAGAACAGGAATCTGTCTATTCTCGAAAATTGTTGGTGCTCACCATTTCCAAACCACGTGAAATCACCCCCTCCCAAAGCGAGATCCACCAGTTCCATCTCATTAATGAAATCATTAAACTCCATCATTTCTCTAGAATAAATCCGAGAACCAAATGCTCATGAGGAAATCTAACTGCATTAAAATCACCCCCTATACACCACGGCACATCCCATCTAGCTTTAGTGTCCTTTAATTCAGCCCAAAAACTCTCCCTAGCAGCCTTACTACACGGCCCGTAAACCCCTTTAAAGAGCCGGTCCCTGTTATTGTCCACAGTCTTTAACAAACACGAAACCGAGAAATTACCCAGCGAAGAATCTCCTTTTGACTGAACTCCTTTGTCCCACATGATAAGCACACCCCCAGCTGCCCCTACATATCCTAAGTGAACCCAATCCACCCTGCTGGCACTTCAAATACTATCAATAATACTGACATCGACCTTCTCCATTTTTGTTTCTTGAAGACAAACAACATGTGGTTTCCATCTCCTAACCAAACCTCTAATCAGAGTTCTCTTACTTGCATCATTAAGACCCCACACATTCCAGGAAACAATTCGTAGATGCATATTAAACAGTATTTTTCCTCCTTCGATCCCAACATATCAGCATTAAGACTGCTGCACAGTTGTTTAAGCTCCTTGTTTGGCCCTTGACTTTGGTTTTGATCAATGGCCTTGTATGTACTTTTTGTTTCTGTAATTGGTGCTGCGATGTGTGCTTTTAGTCTTATACCTGTTTCTTTCTTTCTTGAACTGTTTTTTTTTTTTGGGTTGTGTGTGTGGTGGGGGTAGGGGGAGATGATTGATAACAACTGAATGCCAATCCTTCTGGAAAGATATTTTTCTTGTCAGGGTGAGAGCACTAGGGGTGGCAATTGGGTGTTAATGGATAACTTTGGGTTAGACCATTATCCATTGGCCCAATGGATAATGGCCTAACCCAAAGCTATCCATTAACACCCAATTGCCACCCTTAGTGAGCACCAATGTGGTTGAACTAAGTTCGTGACTTAAGATTCATCGAGATGGTCAACCTATATAGAGAGATCACATTTGGTTCTTTCTTTGTTCCTTTTCTTTTCTTGACTTCCCTGAAAGAAACTTGGTGCTGCATATTTGTTATGCTTTCATGACATCTATTTATTTATGTGAGCTTAAATGTGTGTTTACAGTATGTTGATTGTATTTAGCGGTTTAGGAGTCAAATTAAATACCAATTTGCTTGTGAGTGATTTTGCTTCAAGACCTTATTAATTGTTTTACAAGGCTATACTTAATGGCTGTGGGATTTATAATTGTCAGCATGCGTCAAACATGTCGACATAGTGACCGGAGGGCTGTGGAGCCTCAGATGCGGTAAACAGTCTGTATTCACATAACTTTGATCTCGCAGTCGCACTCAAATTTACTTCAGCGTTTGGCCCTATTTTACCTGGAATGCGGAATGAGTATGACTACACAATTTACTATCTGGTCTAAAAAACTGCAGAACACGGGGGGTATATAATATAGATACTGTTAAGTGACCAACTCATCTAAAAGCTTGAGCTATTAGGTAGGGGCTCAACAATGTATATCAAGCTTAACACTCCCCCTCATGTGTAACCCGTCCACACGTGGAGAGATACACAAACATGTCTCACCTGGGCATCACAAAGCAAACTGAGAGACAACATGTACTCACAATATTTCGGGTAACAAATTTAAGCAGGATGACTCGAATCCACGACCTTGCCAAACTAGAGCTTTGATACCGTGTTAAGTTACCAACTTACAATATTCCGGGTAACAAATGCAAGCGGGATGACTCGAACCCACGACCTTGCCAAACCAAAGATGTGATACCATGTTAAGTGACAACTCATCTAAAAGCTTAAGCTATTAGGTAGGGGCTCAACAATGTATATCAAGCTTAACAGATGCTATGGTTAGATGTGTCTTCAAATTCTGAATTTATAAGTGCTTTTCCTAAGAAGAAGAAAATCTTTTCCTCAGAAGAAGTAAATGCTTACTTCTACAAGTTTCTTAATCTTAAGATAATCATGTAAAGAAATAGTGAAGTTTGAACATCCTACACCGGTCTCTACTAATAATGTGTTGCTAGTGGAGATATAAAAAAGTTTAGTGTTCCTAATGTTGGATCCAAACTCACGTTTTCTGTTAATTTAAGTTTGGCTACTTATTTGTTAAACTGCAAGGCCAAAATCATCCAGTCTGGGATTTATATTCTAAACAGTAGTTCAGGCATTTATAGTTCCTACTGCCTGGCAATCTAAATTATGTGCAAACACCTCATTGTAGATCCCATTATTAGAGTATGGTTATATAAGTGTGTGTGTGTGTATATTCAGGGTTTTGTTTGTATATTAGTATATGCCTGGGGGTCTTGATGTAACTTGTACATACTTGTCTATATTTGCGCACCCTGATTACGCTTTGAGTTATCCCACTTTCATTTGTTACCTGATATATTTTAAGTGCATGTTACTTTGTTTGGTTTGTGATGCCTTAGTGAGGTATATTTGTTTGTCTCCACATGTGGACACATCACACGTGAGGGGGAGTGTTGAATTTGATATACATTGTTGGGCCCTATCTAACATCTTAAGCTTTTGAAATCATTTTCATGATATATCAGTTATACCAATCGTTAGGAGAAAATCAAGTGCAGCGCTTTCGGTATACCGCATACTTTTGTTTTACTATTCTCAGTAATTCTTGCTATTAAAGTGGTAATTACAGCTTAATTGTATTTTGTGTTTTCAATTTTACCGGGCAGTCAATAAAAAATAAATCGTGGAATATATACATATGATTTTACCGCGTCTCAATATCTAAGAACAAATTAACTTATTGTCAGAGGGCAAAGGAAGCTTGCACTTCTTTCTGAAAGCTAAAGGGTGGGTGACTTCTATATCTGCTGGTGTTGGTGATGAGGGGATGCACCGTTCTTCAATAGCATATATTTTTGGCGTCTCTATAAACCTGACCGACTCTGGGTTGGAAAAGGTAATTCCCATGTAACTTTCATACATGAATTCAAAGTTATTTTTGTTGCAGTTTATTCTTATTTTATATTTATATGCGTGTTCTATCATTTATGAACACCCTCACCCCGGAAGAGGGATTGCGTTTTAGATATTTTTTCTTTTTGTATCTTTTCATTTTAGTAATGATGGAGGAATGAAGAGTTGAGTTTGATACAGTGATCAGAGGATTTAATGTTGAACCTGATCTACTACTACTGTACAGGCTGTTTCACTGAATTAGAAACTTTTCTGGCTTTTGTGGATGATTTTTCTTGGGATATTTTAGTAGGATTTTTTATGGAGGATTTTCTATGTATGTTTTTGTTCCTTTTGTATACTTCTCGTGTACATGGGTTGTGCTCCTATGACGGTTTTTCATTTCATGAATAGAGAAACTAGGAAATGGAGAAAAACTGCCTTTGACATGTTGCTTTAAGTGAAGAATTTGTTAGCAGATATTGCTTAGTTGTAAATGTTTGCGTGGCCATAAACTAACTGCAGAACAACACTTTAATATGCTAATGGATAATTAGCAGTGGTACCTTCAGTACTTGCAAGCAAAGCAAATTAAGGAGCCTGTATGGAGAAATTGCTTGATTCATTTTGACAGCTGTTATGCTAGCTTTACTTACTCCCTCCATTCCTAAAACAGAGCTCCTTTGACTGGTCTTATAGTCTAAGACTCCGTTTGTTTCACACATTTTTTTAAATTCTTAGGCGTTTGGTAAATCTTTTGAAAATATGCTGGAAAACATTTTTGGGTGTTTGGCAAACACACGGATAATGTTATGGAATACAATTCATGAATACATACAAAAAGTTATATTCTCTCCGCCCTAAAATTAATGCCTCTTTTGAATGTACACTGATTTTAAGATAGTGTTTGAGTTTCAGTAATGCCTTTAGTAACCCACAATTTATCACCAGTGGTGTCAAATCAATAGGGTTCACTCTACTTTTCAATCTCTCAAATAAGAATGACAAAATTGATAATGGACATGAAAAAACGCTTTAAAAAAGGAAATGGACAATTGTTTTGGACATCCCAAAATAAAATATCAGACGCTTGACCCCAAGGAGTGGGAGAAGATGACAAGGGCACTCAGGCAAACTCCTTGAGGTCCTTGGTTCCAATCCCCATACCAACAAGGGTGGTAGGGTGACTCTGATTAAGAGCACCCTTTCTAACTTCACTACTCACTTCATGTCTCTGTTTTTGATCCCTGCTTCAGTTGCCAAGAGAATTGAAAAATTGGAAAGAGACTTCCTTTGGGAGGGAGGCAATGAGGAGTGAAAATATCACCTTGTGGACTGGGCATATGTTTGTTCAAGGCTCAAGAATGGAGGTTTGGGCATCAAAATCATCAGGAAATTTAATAGTGTGCTGTTGGGTAAATAGCTGTGGAGATACATAGTGGAGAGAGAGGCTATGTGGAGGAAAATCGTGTTGGTTAAATTTGGGCAAGGAAATCAGTCTTGGTTTCACTCGGTTGTTAGTTCTTCTTATGGGTCCAGTGTGTGGAAGGGAATATCAAAAGGCTGGGATGAGTTTCAGCTTGGTATCCTCTTCGAAGTAGGGAGCGGGGAAAATGTTAGATTTTGGAAAGATAGATGGTCTGGGGAAATAACTCTTCAACAGGATTTTCCTAGGCTCTATAATCTTGCGGTTAACCGTGAAGCTATGGTGAGCGAAATGTTTGTTAACAATGATGGTAGAGATACTTGGGTTCCTACGTTTAGAAGAAATTTACAAGATTGGGAGTTCGGCGACTTGGCGAGATTTTTTGAGAAACTCTTCACCATAAAGAGTCAAGGGATGTATGCAGATAAGGTGGTTTGGGCAAGGTCTAAGAGCAGGAGTTTCACAGTCAAATCCTTATGCATCTTTAAATGAAAGCGATAGAATCTCCTTTCCTTGGAAAGCTATTTGGAAATCTAAAGTTCCCAGGAGAGTGGCATTTTTTACGTGGGAGGCTATAAAGGAGGCTATTCTTACGGGGGATAATCTGAGAGCTAGGAAAAAGGTTTATGTCAACAGGTGCTACATGTGTAAAGAAGATGAGGAGACGACGAATCATCTTTTGCTTCACTGTCCTGTAGCGAGAGAACTATGGAGTTTTTTCTTACTGTTACCTGGTATTTCTTGGGTTATGCCAAGATATGTAGTAGAGCTCTTCCGTGGAAGGTCGCTGTATAAAAGGAGAAGAAGGAATGTGGTCTGGGACTCAGCTCCTTTGGCTATCTGGTGGTGCATATGGAAGGAGAGGAATCAAAGACTCTTTGATGACGTGGAAGATGGGTTAGATAAGTTAAAGAAAAACATTATGTATCTGCTGCGTTTATGGTGTGCGGAGTCATCTTCGACTGATTGGACCCCTTTTGAGGATTTGGTGGATAGTTTTACTCTGTTGTAATTTTTTGTTTAGTATACATTGTGTGCATGGTTACGCCATCCTTAATGGTGCCGTAATTAATACTATCTTTACTTATAAAAAAAACAAGGGGCCACACTTACCTATCAAAAATAAATATATATTGGACACTTATTTTGGGACAGAGAGAATATTTATTAAAAATATAATTATAAATATTGTGCACAAGCACAATTAAAAACTCAATTTATATTTATCAAAAAATTATTTGTTTAGTGTTTAATTGTGTGTGTAAATATATGTGTGTAATTGTGTGTATGATTACGATATTTTTGAAAGATAAGAGTAACTCAACTGGGTGATCAACTCATCATGAGGTAGAGAGAGTGAGGAGTGGGTTAGACATACTTTAATATTACTCCCTCCGTCTCTAAATTATCGTCCTCCTTTCCTTTTTCGTTCGTCCCAAAATAATTGTCCAGTTTGAAACTTATCTTTTTAGAACATTACTTTTACCACTTTACCCTTACTTTTTCACCCTACTTTAATTATGGGCCACATACACATGAGCTTTAAAGGAAACTGCACATTAAACCAATATAAATAATCAAGTCAATTGTTTTTTTTTAATCCGTACGCTGGGTCAACTAGGACGGTAATTTAGGGACAGAGGGAGTATTACTTTAGGGATAATTGTGTAGGTTTGGTGGAAAGGACTGGCAAGGCGGTTTGTTAAAGGGGGGTCGTTAGGGAAAGGGGAAAGGGGTGGCGGGGTGCTTGAACAAGGGTTTAGCACACACCTAGTACACACCTGATGTGTACATTATGATACTGATGGGGTGAAAATTGAAATGAACAGATTTCAGAAAATAACTTTCGGAAATGGAGTCCGTAAGCCATTTTCCTGAATAGAAAGCTTCATTTTCCATAGTCTCGTAAAAGCTCTTACATTGAATTTTTTTTTTGATAAGTAATAATTATATAAAAAAGCAAGGTGATGCGTCCTTTGTACACTAGGAGTTTACCTTACCAAAAGGATTAGCCAATATCTATACTATTTACAAAATCTACAATAGCAGTGTTAGGACTAGAAGTGGAGTGATCAGCCTCGGAACACCAAAAATGAAGGGTGCGAATCAACAAATTCTTCAGATCCGGGACTGACATTTCCTCGTTATCGAATGCCTTATGGTTTCTTTCCTTCCATAGAGTCCAACACACAACCAGAAGAGCTGTCTCCCAAAAACGGTTTCTCCTATTCTTATACCCCATAGACCAGCCCCTAACATGGTCAATAATCGACCTAGGCATGACCCAAGTCATCTTGAACAGTCCCAGCACAAAGTTCCATAACTCTATAGCCACTTGGCAGTGTAGGAGCAGATGATTTACATTCTCCTCACTAGCCTTACACAAATAACACCTATTGATAAAAACCATGTTACGTTTACGCAAATTGTCCCTGGTTAGGATAGCTTCGTGAGTCGCTTCCCACATGAAAAAAGCCACTCTCTTAAGGGCTTTAGAGTTCCAAACTGCTCTCCAAGGGAAGGAAGTTCTGCCACAGTTGAGAAGCTTGAGATAATACGAATTTACTGAAAAAAAAAAGAGGACCCCCTATACCTTTCCAAACCACCTTATCCACCAACTAGTGTATTCTGCGCTTGAAGCCTCCCTAAGAGCTGCACAACTGACTCAATCTCCCTATCATGAAAATTCCTTCTGAGCGTGGGATTCCAGATATGATTACCCTCCACCGTAGACAAAACAGAACTAGCTCTACAATCCTTATCCGTGGAAACCTCGAATAAGTTCTGGAACACTGCCCTCAAACACGTATCCCCACACCATCTATCTTCCCAAAATCTCACTAGACCCCGTTACCAACCTCAAATGCAATGAATCTTTCAAAAGAGCTCCACCCTTTCCTGATGCCTTGCCACACTCCCACCCCATAAGTAGAATTGACCGCACTTGGGAACCAGCAGTGATCCCTTGCTCCATACTTACAAACCACCACTTGTCTCCAAAAAGCCTCCTTGTCTGTAAGATACGTCCAAAACCATTTTCCCAGCAAAGCCTCGTTAAAGAATTTGAGTTTTCTGATATTCAGACCTCCCTCTTGAACCCTAGAGCAAACTTTCTCTCAGTTCACTAAATGAAACTTGTGCTTATCTGTCTGCCTTCCCACAAAAAATCTCTTTCCAACTTCTCTAATAGGTCGGTAAATTAGCAAGAATGTTCTTGATTAGGACTAATCTCCCCCCCTTGGAAAGGAGTTGACGCTTCCATCCTGCCAATCTTTGCTCGAAACCCACGATCACCGCATTCCACAACGCCTTGCTCTTTGACTGTGCACCTATGGGAAGACCAAGGTAGGGAAGGAAGAAAAGCAGACTTACAACCAAAGAAAGCAGCTAGATCCCTAACATTTTCCACAACCCCTACAGGAATAATTTCACTCTTGGAAATGTTAATACGAAGACCTGAAACTGCTTGAAAGAATAATAATACCAATCGAAGATACCCCAACTGAGCCTTATCTGCACCGCAAAAAACCAAGGTGTCATCTGCAAAAAGAAGATGGGAAACCGACACCTCCCTCTCCCCTCTCATCCCCACCTTAAATCCACTTATAAGACCTTCCAGCCCTCTCTAACATCCTGCTAAGAGCCTCCATAACAACAATAAACAGAAACAGGGACAAAGGGTCACCTTGACGCAAGCCCCTCGAGCTTGGAAAAAACCCCGATGGTTCCCCATTCACCAAAACAGAGAAGTGAACCGTAGAGATACAGAATCGGATCCATTTAATACCAAAACCCATCCTTTCCAACATATATAACAGAAAGTCCCAGTTCACATTATCATAAGCTTTCTCGATATCCAACTTACACAACAACCCCGGAACACCGCTTTTCAACCTGTCGTCCACGACTTCATTGGCAATAAAAACGCATCCAAAATCTGTCCATCCTTCACAAAAGCGTGCTGCGATGCCGATATAATTCTGCCCATTACCCTTTTCATTCTTTGGGCTAGCACTTTGGAGATCAGCTTGTAAATGCCACCAACCAAGCTAATCGGTCGAAAGTCTTTCAAATCAGTTGCACCACTCTTTTTTGGAATCAAGGGTATGAAGGCAGCATTAAGGTTTTTGTCAAATCTCAGACTAGAATGAAAGAGCTGAAACACCTCCATGATATCCCCCTTAATCAACTCCCAACAATGCTGAAAAAATGCCATAGAAAACCCATCGGGGCCTGGTGCTTTATCTCCCTCCATCTTACGTAACACTGCTGCCACTTCCTCAACCCAAAAGGGACGCTCCAGCACTTCCGAGTCATCAGCACTGATTCTGTCAAAGTCAATTCCATCCAGATTTGGTCTCCAATCCCCACTATCCTCGTACTGTATAAAAATTCCTGATGCCAACCCTTTATCTCTACCTCATCCTCTAACAGCACATCTTCAATCTGGACAGACCTAATTTTTTTTGCTGCTCCACGGATCTTTACCATCCTGTGAAAGAACTTGGTATTACTATCTCCCTCCTTTAACCACTATACCCACGACTTTTGTCTCCAACAGATCTCTTCATGAATAAGAAGACTCTTCAATTCCCGTTTCAACTGCACCCTAAGGGACTCTTCTGCCTCATTCAATAAACCAACCCCTGCTCTCTCATCCAGCCTGCATATCTCATCCAAAATGTATTTGATTTTAAACTCCACCTTTCCGAAAACCTCTCTATTCCAAACTTTTAAATCCTCCTCGAGTAACTTCAGTTTTCTAGCTATTCTGAAACTCGGATCACCTACCACCAAGTAAGAATCCCATCTAGCCTTCACCCAATCCAGAAACCTGGGCTCTTTTAACCACATATTCTCAAACTCGGTAAACAGGACTGAACAGAACCACTAAAGCAACACTCCCAATCCCCTAAAATTAAGAATCTATCAATTCTCGAAAATTGATGACGCTCCCCATTTCTAAACCACCTGAAATCGGCCCCTACCATAGAAAGATCCACCAACTCCATCTCATTAATGAAATCATTAAACTCCATCATTTTCCATGAAACAAATGGAGCCTTAACTCCATTATAAATGCTTTTACATTGTTCACTTACCAATTTAACCCGTAAAAGTTTGAAAACAAAGGTGCTTTCTGGATCTCTTTGATCGAGTTATATCAATGGGTACAATATTAAAAATAATAATACTCCCAAAAAGGAAAGATGCCTTGTGGACATCTTTATGGAACATGATGGATCTCTTCAAAAAGGAGGGAGTATTAGTACAGTAAAAACTTCTAAGAAGCAAAATGTTCACAATGTTGAGGATATAAAAACTAGAAGAATAGGAAGAACCTCCCTGTGATTACTTGATTTTGGGCTTTGCCTCCTTACAATTTTGTGTGCACAGTTTCACCTCTTTGTTGCATGAAAAACATAGAGGGAACACCTTCCGTCCGGTTGTCGTTAGTAAAAGCGATGGAAAGTGATCACATGACCTTCATATGATTAGTAAAATGTTAAACATGATCCTATGTGGGTGAAATGACTAGATTATCCATGTTCATATTAAATCACAAAAATGAATTTTTAAATTGTTAAATGCTCATTTTATAATTAACTAATTTAGAAGTTACTAATCCATCTTATATTTTTCTTTTCATTTTCATTTTCACTCTCCTTCACTTTCTTCTCAGTTCCGCCGGCGCCCCGCCCCCAACCCACCAATCTTCATCCTGTCTCACCCCTTTCCTTCTTCATCCTCTTTACAGCACCAACCTCACCACTGACCGCCCTACACTCCACCAATTCAATTGCAGCCCTACAATGATTGCGGCAAAAGAATCCGCAAACCTGTGCTAAATGATATCTGACAAACCGACTAGGATCTCATTGAGAAATTGAATTAGGAAACGTTCGCAAATGGGGAGGTTTTGTTCACCTGAACAGACCCTTCTCATTCAAACAAAAATAATAAAAAATGACACCTCCACATTCGTATTTCACTTTAAAAGTCAAAATCACTTGGAAAATCGAACATCTCTTGCGATTATGGAGTAAAACATAAGCAATCAAACTTAATTCCTAAAAGAGCCTAAAGAGGTGAGTTTGACCACATTTTGATTGAAATTATACTTTACTTTGACTTGTACAATTTAATTCGAATCAGAGTTTTTAAAAAAGAATATGACTGCAATTACTTCTACCCTTTCGACGCAAAGCAGTGGGTTGATAGACAAAGAATTTCCAAGTTTTGGCTTTAAAGAAAGAACTGCTGAAGACAGAATGATGGGTTATGTGGTAGGGGTTGGTTGTGGCAGCAGATGTGGCATTAATGATGGAGGTGGATGGTGGGGGAGAAATAGTTTACTTCAACACATTCAATCTTCGGTTTGGAATATAACCTGTGCTAAAAATGTTGACATTAGTTTCTAAGGTTTGATGTGGGCATTTAGTCATTTCACATGCCTATGTCACTTCAAACTAACGGAAGTAGCTTCCCAAAGCTTTTTGTACCATATGGAGGCAAAACTGCACAAAAAATTTCATAGGGAGGCAATGCCCAAAATCAGGTAACCACAGGTTCCACCTAATTTTCCCTAAAAATTCAGATAAAATAAACTTGAGATTACACTCACAAGAGTTGAAAGTAGCCAGTCAATTAAGTGTAAATTACTTATATGGTTTGGACGCATACAACATAGTCAAATAAGTGTGCCAACTGCAATGATAGATGCTATAAATATAAATGGCCATGCAAGAGGTAGGGGAAGGGCAACGATACTTCAAAAGGATAGGATTTTGTGTGGTTTAACATAAATTCTTTCTTTGCAGACGGCTAAATGGAGGAAATGATGCGACTTGGGACAACAACTAATTTAGTTGAGTTGAGTGCAGCTGTTTCCTTGCTGGTCTTAATCTCTAGAGGAGGCTGACATTTTATACTGGCTTACTTGTTCTTCCTTCGCTGTAGCCTCTTCTTAAATAGGGAATATTTTGTCCTGTTTGCGTGGTTTGATTAGTTTCTCTGTATGAAGTCTTTGATTGACTTCTTCTCTTTGCCTTAGGTTATCCTTAATTTGCTAAGCTGGGGCCAAGTGACGTGTCATGGTAGTATAGTTGTATTTGACAATAATGTTTTTTTTTTTTTTTTTTGTTGATAATGAATTTGACACTAAAACTATTTAGTAGAGACATACATAATCATAGTGGCTCTCATGTTTTCATCTTCAGGATGCTTTTATTGACATTTCTTCCTTTCATGTATGATTTCTTTGTGACAGATCCATGAGATAATTGGTTTTGTTTTTCAATACCTTAAGTTGTTGCGTCAAGTTGATCCTCAAGAATGGATATTTAAAGAACTCCAGGATATTGGGAATATGGACTTCAGATTCGCAGAGGAGCAGCCTCAGGATGACTACGCCGCAGAACTTGCAGGTTATCTCCCTGTTTTATGATTATCTTATCTTATTTCTGTTTTTTTTATTGTAAGCTTTTAATAGATAATCCATGGTTTAAGGTATCACGAGATGTTTTTGTGAAAGTTAGCTTGGTGACCGCTACTGGTTTGAGAATGAACTGTTTCAAATTTACCTTGTATAGTTTTGAACTTCTTTGCCCTATCACCTTTAATAAAATCTATATTTAGCAACTACCGGTCTTTGGAATTGATACATTTTCTTCATAACAAAGCTTTCTTTTCTTTCGCCACCCTGATATACTGAACCCTTAAATGAGAAAAAGGAAATGCATAAGTTGATGTGTCCAAGATCTGTTAGCGTGTAGAATTTATGTTGCTATTCCACCGCAGTCCCCCTTTTTATTTATGCCTTATCTTCTTGTATGCTCGAGGACACAATTCATTTTTTGCTTTTCTTTGTACGAGGTCGTTCATGTTTGATTCTCGTATAGATATTTGTTATAGACATCTCTGCCTATTCATTCTCTAACCAAACAATTGATTGTAACTGATAATGCAGAAAATCTCCTTGTTTATCCGCCGGATCACATTATATATGGGGATTATGCATTTAAGGTATGGGATGAGGAAATGATCAAATATGTTTTGAATTTCTTCACACCAGACAACATGAGAATTGATGTTCTGTCGAGGTCTTTCAGTAATTCGCAAGGTATTTCTTATTGCACTCTTTTCTATAAGATCTTTTTCATTTAATGTCATGCTCATATATATCATTCTGTTAAAGGATCCGCTTAATCTTTTACCACTGCTTCTTGATATATTGGGAAACTATTTGTTTGATTAACTAAAGACAAATATATGTTTGCTGTCATGGAAGTGGGAACCAGGCACTACTTCTTCCGAAGGCTCTTATTGCAACCCTTGAAGTAAATATTTGTATATCGTGGCATTGCCTATTTTAACTAGATATGCTTTTTGAACTTTAGCACATTCCATTATTTTTGCAGTTATATATATATATATATATATATATTTTTTTTTTTGTTGTTGTTGTTGCTGTTAATATATTCATATACTTGAGATATTGTTAAGCTACTCAGCTAAGGCTTAATTGTTGGAGAGATGGTCCAATCTTGTATATCAAACTTAACAGTTACCCTCTAGTAAATGGAGGGGGGTAGCTATCGTCCAACAATATGCACAAATCGAACTGAGTTGGAACTGCACTGGCTCAACATATTGAGATAACAAATGCAAGCAAGACGAATTCACAGAACCAGAGCTCTGGCTCCTTGCTTATCACTGTGATTGAATAATCAAAGGGTAAAGAAGAGGTGGTAGAAATTGTGAAAGACTTGCGGTGTAAAGCAACATATTTGAACTGTACTGGCTCAACATACTGAGATAACAATTGCAATCAAGAAGATTTCGCAGAACCAGAGCTCTGGCTCCTTGCTTGTCACTGTGATTGAATATCAAAGAGGAAAGAAGTGGTAGAAATTGTAAAAGACTTAGTGGTGTAAAGAAACAGAGAGAATACCGCAACTTGTATTCTTTTTCCATCTATCGAATAGATATTAGCCGAGTGTATATATTATATACCTCGGCCCAATACATAGCAAGGCCACAAACCCATAGACCTATTATTCTCATAACACCCCTCTCAAGCCGGAGCGTAGATATTTATCAACCCCAGATTTTTTCAAGTATAAGTCACCTTGCTCAAGTAAGACCCTTAGTAAACAAATCAGAAAATTTGTTGTTGTTGTTTTGATGTTTTCCTTTGTTTTTCAATCAGCAATCAGCTGTGGTACCATGCGATTGAATATTCAAAGAGGTAAGTAGTAGTAGTTGAAAAGGAGAAAGACTTGTGGTGGAAAGCAATAGAGAGAATACCATAACTTGAATTCTTTTTCCATCTGTAATAGATACTATCCGAAGATACATACTATATACCTTGGCCCAAATCATAGCAAGCCCACAAACCCATAGACCTATTATTCTCATAACAATGACCAAGTCATCTACGAGTACGAGGTTAAGCTGTTAGAAGATGGACTAACCATGTATATCAAGCTCAATACATGAAGATTTGGATTGCATCTTATCATGCAAATGTGAGTCCTTTATGTTGGGCACAACAGAAGACTTTGCAAACAATTAACAGAGTAATAACAAGATCATTCACAGAGAAGAGAGAGGGATTGGGGCCAATAGTCTCTTGAAATTTTATTATACCAACCTTGTACACGTTCTAGGGTTACAATTATTTATAGGAATACAATACCAAACCCTAAACTGTCTAAACAAGGAAACATGATAAACCAATCTGCCGCACGAATGTGGTCGCATTACTCCATGTAATGCGACACTTTTCCATCAAATACGGTCGCATTCTCTCCTGAATGCGACCACTCTGCCGATAGAAACATCCTCCGGATTTCCATCAAAGTGATGCGGTCACTTTGTCCTAGGATGCGACCGCTTTTTAATGCAGTCGCTTTGTCCAACCCTGATGCGAACGCTTCTTAATCGAGTCATACTGTTCCCAACACTTTAGGTAACAAGTACGTGGTGTGGTGACTAATAAGATGGACAGTTCTTGTTTGTCCAGATGCCATACGTGCAAGATATTGAGACTCCCTTATCATAGTTGCACTTCCAACTGTGCAGTTCCTGTTTGAACAACTATTGACCTATTGTTCCTTGGATCTCCTTTGGAATTTGTTTTCTTTTTTCCTTTTACCTTTGCTGTCTTTATGGTCGGTAAAGGCTACCGACCCATGTGTTTGTCGTCTTTACTTCACCATTCTACAGCTTTCTTCATGATGTTATAAGTGTGAAGATCACTGATTTAAGTTTACAAACTTTAATAATGGTTTGTTGTTTCAGATATCCAACACGAACCATGGTTTGGATCACCATATATTGAGGAAGATATTTCTCCATCTGTGATAAAATTTTGGAGGGATCCGGCAGAAATTGATGTGTTGTTGCATCTGCCTGCAAGGAATGAGTTCATTCCATGTGATTTTTCGATTCGTGCAAATAAGGAGTCTGGGGATTCTGCCGATGCATCTTCACCAAGATGCATAGTTGATGAACCAATAATGAAACTTTGGTACAAGCTTGATGAGACTTTCAAACTTCCTCGTGCTAATGCATATTTTCGGATTGCACTAAAGGGGGCATATAGTAATTTGAAGAATTCTTTGTTGACCGAGTTATTTGTTCTCCTTTTGAAAGACAACCTGAACGAGATTATATATCAGGTATGTTATTTGTGTGGTGTTCTGTTTCCTTATCTTATGCATTGAATTCTTTAAATTTTCATGTTATTATCAAACACATAAATTGGTTATTAAGTACCTGCTCTCTTCATATTGCCTCCATCATCCTCTGAGGGAGTGGCGGCAATGTTTTCGTTAACAATTGTAGAGCAACTTGCACTTTCTTCAGCATTGAATAAATTAATGTAATTGCTTGCATAATCTATGTACACAAGAGTTCCTCGTGCATACCATTTGTTGATCATTTGTTATTTCTTCGTATACAGGCCAGTGTGGCTAAGTTAGAAACTTCTGTATCACTCTTTGGTGACAAGATGGAGTTGAAGGTATATGGTTTCAATGATAAGCTTCCAATTCTTTTGTCCAAAGTTTTGGAAACTGCCAAATCATTTTTGCCTTTAGAGGATCGCTTCATGGTATGTTTCTATTTGAGCTTTGCATTTTCTATTGGTTTTTCCTGCAGTATCATCTTCATTGTCTTTTTGTATGTGCTTGACCACTCAGAATATTAGCTTTATTGTAAAATCTCAATCATGATATGGGTAGTATGTGCTATCACCGAGAAAAGGTGTTTTTGGTGTGAATGTTTTATGCGCCTGATGAGTTATTTTGAAGGACAAAACTCGTATGTTGGAAACGGAAACAATTAGTAGTTTATCCGGCCACTAATTGACAGCTTACTTCCTAATACATGTTGGAAGTCTGATATACTCCTGTCCCAAAAGAGAGTCCCCTGTTGACTTTGTGTGAATTATCTTTATTACCCTCAGGTTATCCTCGGTTGGTGGCTAATCATTGGGAACCATTTCATTTTTTATCTCACCCCTAAAAAGGGTACTATGGACAGTTGGCCAAAATACTTTCTTAAAAAGCAAATGGGACTCATTTTTTTGGGACATCACAAAATGGAATAAGGAGTTATTTTTTTTGGTGGCTAATCATTGGGAACCATTTCATATTCTATCTCACCCCTAAAAAGGGTACTATGGACAGTTGCCCAAAATACTTTCTAAAAAAGTAAATGGGACTCATTTTTTTGGGACATCACAAAATGGAATAAGGAGTTATTTTTTTGGTACTTTTATTTGGAATAGTCAACTAGAATAGACTTCCTAATTGTCCTTCCACCCTTTGTGATTTTGACAGGTTATCAAAGAGGATATGGAGAGAACGTTGAGAAACACGAACATGAAGCCTCTAAATCATTCATCATACTTGAGACTGCAAGTCTTGTGTCAGAGTTTCTGGGATGTTGATGAGAAGCTGTGCTTGCTAAATAACTTGTCTCTTACTGATTTGAGAGCTTTTATACCTGAACTATTATCCCAGGTGACCAAAGTACAGTGTCAATTGTATAGTGTAAATAATTCTGTAACTGCTGAAAGGTTGAAGTGCTGTGAGCCTGTGACAAAGACACTTTGGCCTGGTTCCTTGATTGTTGCATTTTGGTTTATATTTGAATTAGATACAATGTGGTTGATCACAATGTAAGTCCAATTCTTTAAACCACTTTGCTCTAATTGTATCTCTGGCCTACTCTCTGAAACCAACCTGTTTTTAATGCTTTAAATCTATACCATGGGCATCCAGATATCCAGGAGAAATTAGCATAGCTCATCTGTGAAAAATATGAACTGCCTTCCAATAATTAAGGCTGAGAACATTTTCTTGCTTAGATTTGGGAGGTCACAAGTGGTTAGAATTTTTAATGGTTTGGCCCAAATGGTGAATGCAGCCTGCAGAATATATTCTTCCTAGGTGGATTTTTTATTTCTAAGGAACCAAGAATTTTATCAGTTTTGGCAATGAAGAGACCAAGTCATTGAGATTTTCTTAATTGTACTTAATACATCAATATTGTATGGAGGAAAGGGAAGTGCATAATTTACTTGCAATTAGCATAATAAATATAGGGAAGTTTGGTCTCAGATGAAGCGTATAATTTCCTTTTTCCTCCTTTTGTATAATATATATATCGGTTGGTGAATTGTAACATGATCTTATAATACACCTAAAGTGAATCAAGTAGGATATGTGAAGTTTTGTTATTTGCAGTAAAAGTTGTAGATTACTAGTATTTATGTTTCTTATGTTCCCTTCTTTTTATATAATCTGCATTAGATGACTCTTTGTGACATGATCATTTCGGCAATAAGTCAATCTCTTAGAATGCCTGATGATGTTCTCTTGCTGGTTGTTTCAATAGTTCTACTTATCTTGTTAAGGACATTCATTGTTAGAAAAAAAAGAAATCTAAATGAAAAACAAGGAAATACAGTGAACAAATTTGTAATGTCATTAAGCTAATATCTATATACCCGTGTCTTCGTTTCTGCAGCTGTATATTGAGGGTCTCTGCCATGGAAATATACTTGAAGAAGAAGCAATCAGTGTATCAAATATATTTAGAGGCCATTTTTCTGTACAACCACTTCCAATTGAGACAAGGCATAAAGAGTATGTTGTGTGTCTTTCTTCTGGTGCTGATCTAATTAGAGATGTCAGTGTGAAAAATAAGCTCGAAACAAACTCAGTGGTTGAGGTGATTGAAAATTTCAAGATTTTTTTGTTGGTTAACCATCATTCCCTGTTAAGCATCCAACCTCAATGATGTGGCTTTGAATAATTCTGTCGCTTGTCCTTTTCTCTTTCAGCTTTACTTTCAGATTGAACCAGAACTCGGTTCGGACCTGACCAAATTGAAAGCATTGGCTGATCTTTTGGATGAAATTGTAGAAGAACCACTTTTCAATCAACTTAGGTATGATCAGTTCAAACTAATACTTGGGGCACTTTATCAGAAAAATTGGAGTTTATTTGATTCTCTACTTACATGTATGCTTTATGGGGTATGGAATGACCTTTACATTCACATATGAGTAAATGAGTATGCATGCATTGGAGGATTCTTTTGCATTAGCATGTCTTCGTTTGTGATAAAGGTTTCACTTAAACGTGATCCAATTTGTGATTTCTTTTTTGATACAGAACAAAGGAGCAACTTGGATATGTTGTTGATTGTAGCCCTCGGGTAACATACCGCGTGCTGGGGTTCTGTTTCCGTGTTCAGTCTTCTGAGTATGACCCCAAGTACTTGCAAGGGAGGATTGATAGTTTTATTGATGGCCTTAAAGAATTGTTGGTAAGCATGCAGTTTCACTTTTCATATTCAGTTCTGTTTATTTCTTTCACATGTTACTTATTTCTTTCATAGGTTATGAACTCTTTCATTATTTGTCTTAAAACACGCATTTCATCGTTATTCAGAAGGCTATAACTGTACTAGTGCTTAATTAATCTCTACAACAGCAAAATTATGCCTAGTTGTAATTAAGTAAATAGATAAAAAATCAAGTTAGCTACATCATTGCCAAAGCTATTATATATATATTTTTATAACTTTTTCAGTTTTTGTCATTTTGATTTTCCTTATATTTCCAAAACTATACGTAGTCCTAGTAGTCTGCTGTGCAGAATTAAATGTCTGTGCACTTAATTCTGTTACTAATATGATTTGTCGGTTCAATTGGAAATGCAAAGCTTGAAGAAGTTACCACAATGATTATTTGTTACATTATGTTTTTAGAGGCTACCTTGCAGATGTACACAATACTTCCAAAAAGACTTGCCTTTATAAGATGGAACAAACTTTTGTAGCTAATTATCTAGAACAAAGAATTTTCTCGGTAAAATATGTTGTGCCAGTGTTTGTGTTGAAACTTCGTTTTTATTGAAGGATGGACTTGATGATGAATCATTTGAGAATTTCAAAAGTGGATTAATCGCAAAGTTGCTGGAGAAAGATCCGTCTCTGTCGTATGAAACAAATCGATACTGGGGACAAATTGTTGATCAAAGGTAATATTTGATGGATTTGTATGTGGAGACATTTTCTGTATTTAGTGATGTATTCTTTTGCTCTCTGAATATAATATGTTTATTATTTTTTTCGTAGGTATATGTTTGACTCATCTGCGAAGGAAGCTGAAGAAGTAAAATGCCTCAAGAAAAGTGATGTAATAGATTGGTACAATACTTACTTGAGGCAATCTTCTCCAAAGTGTCGGAGGCTTGCAGTTCGGGTGTGGGGTTGCAAGACCAAACTTGAAAGGGGTTGAAGCACCGTCACCATCTGTGGTGGTCATTAAGGACCTTGCGGCTTTCAAGACGTCATCTAAATATTATCCAGTCATTTGTTGAGAATTGATGAACATTAGATCTTATTTAAGAGTTGACTAATAGAACTGATTAGAGAACCCTGAGTTTGATGACAGGGATTAGGCAAGTTTACAGAATAAATTTCAAATTCAAGAACCCGTAAAGTTAGAATATAGATTGTTTCTGAACCAATTACTCTACTTTTCATTTTTGATGTATCATAGTAGTATATAAAAGCCATGTACTAGCTCATTTTTGTCATTGTTTTTGTTAATTTTTTGGGTATTATTATAAGGATATGTTAAGATTGCTTAATGAGAAACATGTATGAGAAATGATGAACCTACACCGATGGAATGAACAAAACATTTCTGGGGAACTATGCGCAAAATTGTAAGTTATGTATTCATGATAATGTGAAAGTTTACATGCTTATGGATTCATGATAATATGAGATTTGACATGTTGAAGTTTTCCAGGCCATTGACAACATCCCTACATCCAATCTTTGGAATGAGCATGAAGAAGATTGAATATGTAAGTTATTATGGTTATTCAATTAGCTGCTTTAACAGTATCTTTGGAGATAGTGAATTGTTTTCTCCTTCAAGTTATACAAATAAGCTTTAGATTGATGATTGATCCCCTCACTGTACCTTCTGTATCAAAATTTCTTGTCGTATGGTTTCGTCTACTTTGAAATGGATTTTTCTTTCCTCAAAAAAAGTTTTTGATCTTTCAGCTCTTTCGGTTGTGTACTGCATCATCAGGCAGTGGTTTTGTAATGGAAACAATGTTTCTTCTCGAGATTTTGAACTAGGTTGCATATTCATTTAATTTGAAAGTACATGTTGGGGGCTTACACATGAAAATGCACATGGTAGGGTTGGATTTGGTTTATGCTGAGATGATCTTGAACTGTGCCATATATGGGAGATCTAGTTGATCCCTCGTTAGGCTTTTGCTTGTGATCGTGTTGTTTTAACAGCAAGCAGCCATCTATAATCTTATTTGTAGGTCTCAATTGTACTAATGGACAATCCCTTGTGACGGTCACTGTCATGGGGCCTTTGCCTTTAATAGAGATTGGATAAATTGCCCACATATCTTTTATTTTTGGTTAGGAATTGTTAGCTTTATGAGAATGATATGTTGGGACTTAAGGATCACAGACTGATCCTGCATTTAATTGATCACTGGTTTATTGGCACAATTGGTGTCCGGGAACTTAATTGATTGCATTTTGGGGTCTAGTTTACCCGATTTTTGCAATCAGGTTCCAAAGCCTCAAATTTAGTCAAACAGGTCCAAATTTCAATTTTCATTTCCAACACAGCTCGATTGTAACGTCAGTTAATATTTTTTGCCATTTAGTGATGACGTGTGGGCTATGCCCATTTCTTATTTTGTTTTTGACATGAATTTGAGCAAGACAGGTCTCACACGAATCATCTGTTAACCATAAGTATTTAATGCACAAAGTCTCTTTGTTGTTGGTTCTTTTCTTTTGTTTCCTACTCCCTTTTAATTCATATAAATAAAAGTGTTTAGAAGATTTAAACTTTTTGGCTTAGAGGAAGAGCTCATGGACTATATCATTAGATACCTCCATTGTATATTTTTTTTGATAAGTGAAAAAAAATATATATATATACAATGGAGGTATCTCCAATGGACTATATCATTAGATACCTCCATTGTATATTTACCCCGATAAGCATCTCTGCAGTGGGGTTTCGATAGGGTAGATGATAAGAAGAAGATTCATTGAAATAGGTTTTGTTAGAAAGTGGCACCCGTCAAATAGGGCTTGCCAGTTAATGGCACAGAGCTTCTTTGAAATTGGGTTTGTTTGAAAGAGTTGCTGATCATATCATGAAAAAGATGGTTTTCCTTTTGAATTGACCCCTGTAACTGCTCCATCAAAATTAGTTTCATGAGATTGAATAGCACGAAAATGCACATGGTAGGGTGAGGGTTGGTTTAATTAATGTTGAGACTTAACTGCATGCTCTATTATAGGAGATTTAGTAGGCATGTCATATGGCTTCTGCTTGTGATCTTGTTCACTTAACAGCCAGCAGCTATCGGTGATCTTTTTTGTCGGCCTTGATGCAACTTAAGGATAATCCCTTGTGAAGTTAAATTGGATCAAATTCCCACTGCGTTTTTCTTTGAGGTAGAAATGCTAGTTTAAGGATCAGTTCTTGGGGGTAAAAGACTGGAGGGTGGCTGTTAGAACTTAGAAACACCTAGCACTTACATTTTCTTTTCTTTTTATTTTATTAGAATAAATATTTTCAAAGATTTGTACTTGACTTAGTTTTACAATGTGGATTGGCCCATAGTGAAAACTTAAAGAAGTTAAAAAGGGTTTGAATCCTAATCTCGCTTTCAACCTTCCTTTGTTAGGTTTCTAAAATAATATAAAGACAATAAACATATTATGTGGATGATAGAAATACATTGAAAATAGGGTTTGTTAGGTAGCGGTGGTAGGGGCCAAGTAATCGAGGAGTGGGCGTGGAATATCGGCTAGACTCTCAATTTGGCTAGAAACAGAGAACATGAATTTGTATGCAACTGCAAGTAGTAACCTCAAAGTTCAGGGATGAGTGGGGGAGTGGCACACATCACACATGAATATGACTCCAAGTCTGTGGACTGTGCGTAGGATTAGACAAGCTTTGACGTACATGAGCTGAGAGTCTAGTCTCTCTCCATTTTGTGGGTGGGTGAATTGTTTCCTATGTTTCTCCCGAAATGAAATTAATTATGTCTTAACTTTGTCTATTATTGATATTGATTGATTACAGAGCATCATCAATTTTTATTTTTCTTTTTCTTTTTCTTTTAACTAGTTATTTAGCTTGTGCTTCACACGAATACAATGTAGAATATATATATATACTGTAATAATAATATAACTTTTGGATATTATAATTATATTGTTAATTTCTTTCATGATTATAATATTTTTTTTATCTATTGTTACTAATATTAAACGATTTTCTTACCTAAATACTTTTAAAATTAACATAAATTTCTAACTAACGTGAGATATATATTTTGTATTAGTAATAATAGTAAAAATCTTTGATCTAAAGACTTTTAAAATTAACATCTAACTTGATAATAATATTATAAGTCTTTTTGTTAAAAACTTTTAAAAACATAATTTATTTTTAAACAATGTGTGATACTTATTTTCTATTTTTTTGATAATGAAAGTTTAAGTATTTTATCTAAATGTTTTTAAAACCAACACTACATTCTAACCATGTGGTATGCATATATTCTATTAATAATAATAGTAGTAGATAAAAAACTTTTTAATCAACATTCATTTCTAAATAATGTGGATACATATTTTCTATTGGTAATAACATAAAAATATCTTTATCTAATGACTTTTATAACAAATACTCATTTTTAAATAATGTGAGATACATTTCTTTGTAAGTAGTGTGTGATACATCAACTAAAAACTTTTTAAACCAATATCACATTTTTAACCAATGTGAAATACGTTTCTTCTATAATTAATAATTGTAGACTTTTAAAATCAGTACCACTCTCTAACCAATGTGGAATACATATCTTTATTTGGTAATAATAGTAGAGGTATTATATCTAAAGACTTTGAAAACCAATATTACCCTCTACCAAATGTATGATATTTTATTCCATTGATAATAATAGTATTTTTAAAATCAACATTAATTTATAAACAAGGTGTGATATATCTCTTCTATTGATAATAATAGTAGAATACTTTGTAATCAATGTGTGATACATGCATCTATTCTATTTGTAACAAAAAATATTTAATCTAAATACTTTTTAAACAAACATTTATTTTTAAACAATGTAAGATATATATCTTTTATTGTAATAAAAGTAAAAGTCTTTAATATAAGACTTTTAAAACTAACATATTTTTTCTAAACAATATAAGATACATCTATTCTATGGCTATAAAAGTAGAAATATTTTATCAAAATATTTTCAAAATGAACATCAATTTATAACTAATATAAGATACATCTTTTCTATTAGTAATAATAATAGATATGTATTTCATATTTGTTATAAATTGATTTTGGTTTTAAAAGTCATTAGATTAAAAATCTAACATTTTATTACTAATTGAAGAGTTGTATTGCAAATTGCTTTGAAAATAATGTTGGTTGTAAATTTATATATATATAAAACTTCTACTATTAACAATAGAAGAAATTAATAGTAGAGATTAATATTTCATTATTATATCAATTATTAATACCTATTATTAATAGGTAATGGTTGAGAAACAATGAGTCACGCATGAATGTTTGAGAATAATAATAGTATTATTGTTATAAAAAAATAATAGCAATAGTAATAGTAATAATAAAACTAATATTGTACAATTCTTATCATTATTGTCATGAATGAAAAGAAAAATAAATTTTCGTCTAAATGAAAGCTTTTTAACATATCTGCGTTAGTAGACATCATAAATTTTGGACTTTATGGTATTAAAATATTTATTTTGAGACTTTTAAAATAATTATTTATATTCTAACAATGTGAGATATTTATTTTTTATTTCTATTGGTAATAAAAGTTTAAAACTTTTATCTAAAAACTTTTAAAGCAAACATCTCTTTCTAACTATGTTATATACATATTTTCTATTAGTAATAATATTATTTTTAAAACCAACATTAGTTTCTAACAAACGTGAGATACATTATTTTATAATAATAATAATAGTCTTTTATATAAAAACTTTTTAAATCAACATCTCTTCTATTGGTTATAACATAAAAATAATAATAGTAGTAGTATTTTATCAAAAGAGTTTTGAAATCAACATCTCTTTGTAAACAATGTGTAATATATCTCTTGTATTAATAAAAACATAAAAATTCTTTTATCCATAAATTTTATAACCAATACATATTTCTAAATAATGTGGATCACTTTGTAACTAATTTGAGATATATTATCTAAAAACATTTTAAAACAATATCATTTTCCTAACCAATTATGTGAAAGACATATTTTTTCTATTGGTATTAAGTCTTTTATAAAAAGACTTTTAATACCTATATCACTCTAACCAATGTGGAATATATCTCATCATTTGGTAATAATAGGAAAAGTTTTTATCTAAAAAAAATCTAAAACCAACATCTCTTTATATACAATGAGATACATCTTTTCTCTTCTCTTTTATTGATGATAAAAGTAGAAATCTTTTTATTTAAAAACTTTTAAAATCAACATCACTTTTTAACCAATGTAAAATTTATCTCTTTTATTGGTAATAATAGTAATTTAAAACCAATATCAATTTATAACAAATGTGTGATATATATCTTCTATTGCTAATAATAGTAAGTCTTTTATATAATCTAAAATCATTAAAAATCAATATCATTTTTTAATCAATATGAGATATATCTTCTATTGATAATAATGGTATAAGTCTTTTATCAAAAGACTTTGAAAACAAATATCATTTTGTAACCAATATATGATACATCCCTTCAATTGGTAATTAATAATAGTATTTTTAAACCAAATATCAATTTCTAACCAATATGAGATACATCTCTTCTATTGATAATAATATTAGAATATTTTATAACCAATGTGAGATACATCTCTTGTAAAAGTGAAAATCTTTAGTCTAAAAACTTTAAAATCTAACATTTTCTTTTAAAACAATGTGATATACATCTCTTTTATTGGTAATAATATAAAATAATTTAAAATCAACATCATTTTCTAATTAATGTGAGATATACATCTTCTATTGGTAATAATGGTAGAAGTCTTTTATCAAATGACTTTGAAAACCAACATTACTTTCCAACCAATGTATGATACATCTCTTCTATTGGATACCTAATAATAGTATTATTAAAATCAATATCAATTTCTAATCAATGTGAGATACATTTATTCTATTGTTGAAAAATTAATATTTTTTAGTTAAATAAATTGTGTAACTTGAGGCACGAATTTCTTTACATGTCATTTGTTTGTTGACGAATGTAATTGCGCAAATATGTTCTACTCAGTGAGAGAATCGAAATGATTTTTTTTTTGTCTAAATCGAGTTTTGGATGAATAAGATATCAAGACTTAAAGTATAATACTTGTTAAAAAATTAGTGTTTTTAGTGAAAGAAATTATGCAACTTGAGACACGAATTTCTTGACGTGTCATTTGTTTGTTGGCAAAAGTAATTGTGCAAATGTGTTCTATTCGGCAAGAGCATCGAAATGATATATTTATTTCTCCAAATCAAGTTTTGGATGAATAAGATATCAAAACTTAAAATATGGTGTTTGAGGTGAGTCATTAGAAGTAATGTCTCACCTTGAAGAGTTTTATCTCACATTGGTTAGAAGTAATATTAGTTGTAAATTTTTTTAAATATAAGTCTTCTACTATTGACAATAGAAGAAGTTATATATACTAATACTCTTTATCATATTGATTATTATTATTATTATGTATTATTATTAGTTAATGACTAGAAAACCAAAAGTTTTTAAAGCTTCCACATGAATTTTTTACAATGAAAATATATTAAAAGGTGGTGGCGTGACACAACCATAATGCTCCTCGCCAACTTTAAATATAAATATAAATATATATATATATTTATTTATTTATTTATTGAAGGCAGAAGGGTTGATGATGAGGGGGAGGAACCGGCAACGGCAACCCTAAATTTGGAGACTAATAAGAAGCATAGCATGTGCTTCTAACATGGTAATGGTAGGTACCAGGTACCGACCCGTAGAGGACCAAACTTGATAACTAGCAACTCTCCTCTTTCTTCTCTCATTCACTTGTTTTTTCCATTGATTAAAAAATTGCAGTTATTTTAACATCTTATTCCTCCCCACCGCCCCCCTTCAACTTTTTTAGTTGCAAAAACTGTCTTGTCTCGTTCGTATCAACTTCTCCGATCTTTCTTTTTTCCTTTGACATTTTTCTTTATAGGGTAACACTCTTGTCAAATTGTTTTACGATCCTAATCCATATGATGAATTTCACTCTCTCATAACTCAAACCATCAACACACAGTGGGTCGGATAAGAGGATCTATCTTACAAAAAAAATCTGTATAACTGCATTTTCTATTTTTTTGCATTTTCATCATGAGCTGGAGCCCCGGGACAAATCTAACTTTTGTCGTTATTTGCATTAAATCTGAAAAATATACTACTAGTAATATTGATTGGGAACAAAAGGAAATGGTTTGCCATAAACTTGTTCCGACTGCAAAAAGAAAATAAAGAAGGGAACGAACTCGCATTGAAGAAACAAAAATATTAAGAGGCCGTCGGCTGAGCGGTTTGACCATATTTGACGAAATGTCTCGTGCACGCATGTTTAATTCTCATTGGATACACTGTACACGACTTATTTTCCAATTCCTCGCTTAATAGTTAATACATACTCCCTCCGCTTTGTTACAAATAATAGAGAGTCCACTATTTTATATTCATAATATTTTGATTTTACTTTTTAAATACTCCTATTATATAAACCTTTCATTTAACCTTATTCGACTTTTCAAATATGAACTTCCGGAGGAAGTATTATTTTTATCTACAATTTCAAACCGTAGCTATCAAGAATCGGTGAATGTGACTTTTACCACCTTCTATTAAGAGTCTACACCATTCACCATCCACCGGTGCCGCCTCCGTAGTGGGTAAACGGGATCGTCATATGGCATGAATTCATCTAAAATTTGGAACCTATGGCATCATCAATGGAAATCTTTAAGTGTATCCTTTTAGATGAACCTCTTAGGATAAGTCTAATGATGGTACTTATCTATATGTATTAAAATCAAATTTTGATACCTATTGGTTATCATTCATGAGTACCAAATAATCATCTTCAACCATAAGTATCAAATTTTGATATAATAATAATTTTGAAAACAATTATATCCAACACATATCATAATATAAAAATAAAATTAAAATATTAATATATATTATAACATAAATATATAGTCAAAATGAAGGGTATTAAAATTAGGTGTGGTACTAAGGGTGATATCAAATTTTGAACATTTCCAATTTGAAACTTTTCCTGATACTACACCTAATTTTAATATCCTTTACTTTAACCATTAGAGAGTCTAATATTCTTACATAATAATCAAATTTTGGTTTTGACCCTAACTATTAGACTTGTCCTTAGAAGTTAGAAGAAAAGTAATAAATTGACTTGTGTTTTGGGTATTGGGTTGCAGTTACACCTCCAAGTCCAACCAACATGGTTAAATACTCTATTTGTTTTGGATAAATATTTTTAGTGACAAAATATAAAGATTAAGAAGTGTAGTTAATAATGTGTTGTAAAATATGTTATGAAAATAATATCCATTATATACGTTCTCTCTCACTTATTAATTATGTACTTATTATATTCACTCTCTCTTTAAGATGTAAAATATTGATAATATTAAATGAATGAATATATTTAGAAAAATGATATAAAATTTGTACACCAAAAATATTTAAAAACATTAGTTAAGATAATAAAAAATAAGAATATTTATCCGAGAAAGGGGTTAGTCCAGATTTATGGGAAATGGTGGGCCATACCTGCAACCCAGTTTCCAACACATGAGCTTTGATTGTCTGCTTAACGTTCCAAACACAATCAGCCTTGAAATTCAATCAACTTCTTACATTTTATCCGCTTAAAATTTGTTAAATGGCTTATTACGTTAAAATTAGGGAGTGAGACTTATACAAATACTTTGATTAATTCTATAGACGTATGTTGTACAAGTAAGTATTTTGCCTTTGATTCGAATGAAGTTTTGTACCTAGTCAAGTATTTTAAATATGTATATATTATGTGTCAACTACTATTCGGTCTATAGTTGAAAGTCAATAAATCAAAATCTTTGAGACTCACAATAAATATTAATTTAACGAGATATTAATTAATCAATAAATTAATAATTATTAATTTATACATTAATTATTATTATATTCATTTATAGGCCTTAGGAAAAACCTAATTTATTTGAGATTATAATTCCTAGACCATCTCCAACCCCAAAACCCCAATTTGGGTCCAAACTTACCCCTAATTTGGGGTAATTTCAGCATTATTCGATATTTCAACTCTAACGCAAAACACCAAATCTTACACCAAAAAGAATATTTCTTAACATATTCTATTTTGATTTTCTACTATAACATTTAAAATTATAATTATTAAGATTACACAATTAATAATTATTATATTTAATAATTTTATTTTTATAATATTAGTTTTATAATTAATTATATATTAAAATTAGTGATTTAATATATTTTAAATTACAAACCATTTGATAAATACAAACACATATATTATGATAAAACAAACAATACATCTATTTAAATGTTAAAAACTATCAAGAAAAAAAATTCAACAACAACACTCAATTCTAAATACATATTATTTTCACTTAATTCTCATTATTTTTAAGTTGTATGTCATTTTTATTTTTAAGTTGTATGTCATTTTTATTTTCAAGTTGTATATCATTTTTATTTTTAAGTTGTATGTCATTTTTATTTTCAAGTTGTATATCATTTTTAATTTCAAGCTGTATGTCATATTTTATTTTCAAGTTGTATGTTATTTTTATTTTTAAGTTGTATGTCATTTTTATTTTCAAGTTGTATGTCATTTTTAATTTTAAGTTGTATGTCTTTTTTATTTTCAATTTACATAATAGATCAATTTATTATAATGTATTTTTCTTTTTTAATGCTTTAAAATAAATTACATTATTAATATTTATTACATAGTTATTATTAGTTATTAATCAATTAAATTTTTTTTAAATTCATTATATAAATTATTAATAATTTTTTGTATTTAAAAATCAATTTGTTGTATTTTAAAATCAATTTTTTGTTTTAAAATGAGTGGGTCCCATCAACCCCAATTTAGAGTTAGATGAATAGTGTTGTTCCAAATTTGGGGTGATACTGTTTACCAACCCAAATTGGGGAGAGGTTTGGGGTCCGATTCGAATGGATTTGGGGAAAGGTTGGACCCAAATTGGGGGTTTGGGGGTCGGTTGGAGTTTCCCTTAACCCATATTAATAAATGAATAATCTTATTACAACTAGAATCAATTTACTTGACCTTTTCCAATTATATTTTGGAGACATATTAAAACTATATACAAGAATATGGCTGATGATTTGGTGGGTTGGGTTGAGTTCAAATAGGTAACGGGTCGAAATGAGCGTGACCCATTATAACCCAAATATTAAATAGGTCGAGACGGGTCGATCCGTTTTCATCCACATTTTTCGTAAAAAAGCATATATTTGTATAGTAAAAAATAATGGGTCAAAATGGGTAACGGTCCTGACCCGCTTTAACCATACCCGTTAAATTCTTGGACCAAAACGGATAACTCATTTCGATCCAAAAAAATTAACGGACGAGGTTGGGCCGGGTAATTTTCAAGCCGAGTTGTGTGAGTTGACGGGTTTTATGTTGTAATTGTCATGCTACACAAGGACAATTATAGTAACACAAGCATATCATATACACAACAATGAATTCTCATCTTAAAGGTGTGAAAAAATCAACAATGACTGACGAAAATAATCTAGCATTATGAAGTTTTAAAAGAAAAGAAAATATAAAAAATTTTTGAATAATTTTTTTTTTGACTTTTTATCGTTCATAATATTGAAATTGGACAATACCTATAAATGTATAAGAAAAATAAGCATTAAAATTTTATTGAAAGCTACTATTTTGCATCGATTTAAACAATTTATGACAAAAATGATATACCCCATCAATCTTTTTTTTTTTTTTTTTTTGACTTCCGGATAGATATTTTCTTGATAACATGTTTGTACTAAAAATTCAAGTTAAAAAAAAGAAGACACAATCACTAATAAAGTTAAGAACTAAAGAAACATAAGCAATAAAAATGAGTCAAATAGCAACAACAAAAAAACTTGATTTTTGCTTGAAATGTAAGAATTAAGCTATGAGAGATGGATGTGCAGGAAATTAGTTTGGCAAAGAAGAGAGTGGACCTAAAATGAAATAAAATATAAGGCTTGCTGAAACTTTAACTCCTGACCTACGTATTCACATTACCCAACAATTTCCATTGAGCCAAGAAAACAATCAAACATTTAAATTACGTGGTATATTATAATATATTTTTAAAATCTAAATTTACACTTCTTTAAAATTAATCAAAATAGGCATTGTCATTATGCAAACACCACGAGGATAATCCAAAGTATCACTTAAAACATTTGCAATAATGGCTTTTGGAAAAAATGGCTAGCAAGTGGGTCGAGAGACGATATCAAATATGATTAAATTAGATAGATTATGGATTAATAGAGTATTATATTATTATATGATGTTTTAATTGTATATCTTTAAATTGGTCAAGTGTTAAGAAAAGCCTACCCATTTGGATATGTCGTGGAAATGGTTGGAATCGTTAAGAAAAAGTGATTAAAACAAAGAGCCCAACGTGTGCCTAATAATAAAATTAGGATGGATCCAATTCCAGGATTCCTAGATAGCCACTATAATCTGCACGCACCGTTACAAAATAATTTAAAAAAAAAAAAAAAACTTAGCAGCAGCAGCAGCAGGTGAGTCTGAGATGATTCCGCTGATAAAGCTTTTGACGACATCCCAACTCAATATATTATACTTTTGACATAAACATAAACCATATTTTACTTAGGTTTGATCCATCCAGCTGACACCCGGCGGTTTGGTAATGGACCAATGCATGTGCACCCGACCCATTCCTGATCACTTTTGTTTTCTTCATCGTTTAACTGACCTCTTGCCCGGCCGGTTCTTATCCCTACCCCCACCTCTTCACACACTACACAGAGTGCATGTACAGTACAGTATGTGTTGGTTCAAACTCCTTATAAATACACCGCTCTCTCACTTTCCTAACAACTCAACCAACAAGCATTCACATTTCCCCCCTCCCTCACACTCACACAACTTTCTATTTCTTTCAATGGCTGCGGCCAACACATTCTCTTATTCCACACTTGTCTTGATCACTCTCTTTAAGCTACTGCTTCCTACCACTAAAGCCGATTATGGAGGCTGGGAAAGCGCTCATGCCACCTTCTACGGCGGTGGTGATGCTTCCGGCACAATGGGCAAGTCCAAAGTTCTAAACTTTATATGATTTCTACTCTAGTTAAGTCATATCCAATATGGTTGCTAATATTTGAAAATTTGAACTTGCAGGTGGAGCATGTGGTTACGGAAACTTGTATAGTCAAGGGTATGGAACAAATACTGCAGCACTGAGCACAGAATTGTTCAACAATGGCTTGAGCTGTGGGTCTTGTTACGAGATGCAATGTGATGATGACCCCAAGTGGTGCCTCCCTGGTACCATCACCATCACTGCTACCAATTTCTGCCCACCAAACTTTGCTTTGCCAAACAACAATGGAGGATGGTGCAATCCTCCCCTCCAGCATTTCGACATGGCCGAGCCTGCTTTCTTGCAAATTGCTCAATACCGTGCAGGAATTGTGCCAGTAGCCTTCAGAAGGTAAGGCTCCATAGACATATATAGTTTGTATACCACTACACTCCAAATTCTTCACAAGTCCAAGGTCATTTGTATGAAATTAATGAATGTTGGAACATTTTCTTTAGAAAAATATAATGCGTACAAAATTGCACCAGCTAATTAATGAGTTAATGCGGGTTTTGTCAGGGTTCCTTGTGTGAAGAAAGGAGGAATCAGGTTTACCATCAACGGTCACTCTTACTTCAACCTGGTCTTGATCACAAACGTAGCGGGTGCAGGGGATGTGCACTCAGTGTCCATAAAAGGGTCAAGAACAGGGTGGCAAGCCATGTCAAGAAACTGGGGACAAAACTGGCAGAGTAACTCCTATCTCAACGGCCAAAGCCTTTCCTTTCAAGTCACAACCAGTGATGGAAGAACCGTGACAAGCTACAACGTCGTGCCTGCTGGTTGGCAGTTTGGTCAGACCTTTCAAGGGGGTCAGTTTTAGTTTTTTTGGCTTAAGCAATTAATGTTATTGTGAGTATATATATAGGCAACACTAGTTTGTTTGAACCCAAAGCTGCTGCAGAAAATTGGACTACCAAATTTATGGACTCTGAATTTTACACTTGTAAAAACAGAGGAGTTGGTGGTCGATGTCTTTTAGAAAGTGGCCATCTTTTACAGCTGAGGTGACCAAATAGCACCCGCTTGAGCGAGCTTTCTAGTATTATGAAGATGAGAAAATACTATCTCACATTACAGTGTAATATTTCCTTCAAATATCATTATCAATCCAATTCTCTAGATTTTATCTGTCGTGAAAACCTGACAATAATAGTTATCATATCATCTTACCTGATCATCAACCATTTAAGATATATGGTTGATGATCAATAATAGATTATCAATTCATTATTGATAATCTATTGACTATACATGAGTTTTAAGAAAATGTTTGAGTTTATGTTATTTACCTTAAATGTCCGTCACGTTAGGGGTTTCAAATCAATGGACTTCAAACTCCCAACCAAGAAATGCACATAGATAACTAAATTGATTAACATTCCAAAAAAGGAAAGAGAACAATTATTTTGGAATGTCGCAACTCTCAAAAAGAAATAAGGGAACACTTATTTTGGAAGGAGGGAGTGAACGGCTAACCATGTGTTATAATTTGCAGTCCTATGTGATTGAAATAAGACGACAAAATAATTGATTGAAAATAATGCGAAATAAAGTAGACAAGAATTTACGTGGTTCGGGAAATTCCCTACGTCCACAGGCGGAAGCAACAAAGGATTTCACTAATCAATCGGAGATACAAAATACAAGTTGTGGCTCAACAAATACCCAAATCTCAATTATACCCAAAGAGCAAATCGAGAACTCTAAATGAACAAAAGAGAACTCACAAACGGCGTAAGAAGGGAACGAAACAAGCTGCTACTTTTCTTCTCTTGGTTTCGGCGTTCCGTTTGTTTTTTTCCTTCTGTAACGTCACAAAGGGGATTGATCCCCTTTATATTATAGACTAGCCACCGCCACTATACAAACCCAATTAGGATTATAAAACCATACAAACCAATTCCATAAAGGAATTGTATACAATTGTGGGCTCCACCAAATAGTCAAAGGAAACCAATAAGGGGGATAATCTCATGTGGGCTATCCAAAACAATTTACCATGCACCCACTCAATCAAGCCACAAAACAACAAATCTCCACCTTGGCTTGAATTGATCAAGCTCGCCAAACGAAACCTCTATGATGCCGCCTCCACCAAAGCCCCTTAGGGCGCTCACATACTGCATATACTGATCAAGTCCAAGCAATGCCTGAACTTGGAAACAACCAATGGCTTAGTCAACATATCCGTTGGATTTTCTGAAGTAGGAACCTTCTTCACAATAATGGCACCCTCTGATACAATCTCTCGAATAAAGTGATATCTGACATCAATGTGTTTGGTCCTTTCATGAAACATTTGATTTTTAGTCCAATGAATCGCACTCTGGCTATCACAAAATACAACAAAGACCGTTTGCTGCAAACCAAGATCAACGACCAAACCCCTTAACCAAATAGCTTCCTTCACTGCTTCTATTGCTGCCATGTACTCTGCTTCCGTAGTGGACAAAACAATAGTAAACTGTAAAGTCGCCTTCCAACTGATAGCACAACCCGAAAGAGTGAAGACATAACCTGTCAAAGATCGCTTCTTATCCAAATCACCAGCTAATCGGAGTCAACATAACCAACAACACTGCTGCACGTGTCTGAACTCCTATCAAATACTAAACCAATATCTGCAGTACCTCTCAAATATCGGAGGATCTATTTTACTGCCTCCCAATGCACTTTACCAGGATACCCCATGTATCTACTAACAACGCTAACGACATGTGAAATATCCGGGCGAGTGCATACCATAGCATACATGATGCTACCAACTACATTAGCATATGGAACACGTAACATGTGCTCCACCTCCTCCTCTGACTGTGGTGATAAGGTAGTTGAAAGTTTGAAGTGAGATGCCAAAGGAATACTCACTGTCTTCGAATTCTTTATACCAAAACACTCAAGCACTTTCTCAATGCAATTTTTCTGTGAAAGAAACAATTTACTTACACGTCGATCCCTGTGAATCTCCATACCCAAAATCTTCTTAGCTGCACCCAAATATTTCATCTCAAACTCACCACTAATCAGAGCCTTCAACTTGTTGATATCTACCATGCTCTTAGAGGCAATGAGCATGTCATCAACATAGAGCAACAAATACACAAATGTACCATCTGAAAGCCTTTTATGATAAACACAACTATCATAATTACTCCGAGAGTAACTATGCCCAACCATAAAAGAATCGAACCACGTGTACCATTGTCGAGGAGATTGTTTCAAACCATATAGCGATTTCTTCAACAAACAAACATGGTCTTCTTTCCCTTAAACAACGAACCCCTCTGGCTGACGCATGTCGATTTCTTCCTTAAGCTCACCATGCAAAAAAGCTGTTTTGACATCAAGCTACTCAAGCTCCAAGTCAAACAGTGCAGCCATAGCAAGCAATACACGAATAGAGCTATGTTTCACAACTGGAGAAAATACTTCGTTGAAGTCGATGCCTTCTCTCTGACTATAGCCCTTTGCAACCAACCGTGCCTTGTATCTAATTGCTTCAACCCCTGGGATTCCCTCTTTCTTCTTGAAGATCCATTTACAACCAACATTCTTTTGACCTTTAAGCGGTTTCACCAATTTCCAAGTCTGGTTCTTGTGAAGAGACTCAATCTCCTCACTCATAGCAGTACCCCATTATGCAGAATCATCACTCGTGACAGCCTGAGTGTAACTAATAGGTTCTTGAACCTCAATACTCTTTGTCACAGACAATGCAAAAGGAACAAAATCTGCATGTGCAAACCTCTGTGGTGGTTTAATCTGCCTCCTTGCTCTACCAGTGACAATACTGCTCTTGCTCTTGCTCTTGCTCTTGCTCTTGTGGGACATCATTATCATCAACAAGCTCAGACTCATCATCCACTATAGGCTGAACTGAAGTACCCAGTTGTACTTTCTCTGAAATTGGAACCTCTAACTCCACCTGCTGACTGACACCGTGATCTCTACATGTATCAACTGTCTCAACTGACTCCTTCTTTGGACGAAGCATGCATTTTTCTTCAAACTTGACATCTCTGCTAATAACAAATTTAGGTGAACCAGGTTCAACACACCATGATCTATAACCTTTCACCCCATTTGCATAACCTAGGAATATGCATTTATGTGATCTACGCTTGAGCTTACCATTATTAACATGGGCATACGCAGGACAACCGAATACTTTCAAACCAGAATAATCAACAGGAGTACCAGACCATACCTCAATAGTAGTTTTCAACCCAACTAGAACCGAGGGAGATCTATTCACCAAATAGCAAGCTAAATTAACAGCTTTAGCCCAAAAAACTTTAGACAAGCTAGCATTATCGAGCATACAACGTGCTCTCTCCAATAGAGTCTCGTTCATTCGTTCTGCGACCCCATTATGTTGTGGTGTTTTTCTAACAGTGTGATGTCTAACTATGCCTGCATTAGCGCAAAACTCATTGAACTGGCCCTCACAAAATTCCAACCCATTATCTGTTCTGAAACGCTTGATCTTCTTGCCTGTCTGATTCTCAATAAGCGCTTTAAATTTCTTGAAGGTTGGAAAAACATCATTCTTGTGCTTTCAAAAAATACACCCAGACATATCTCAAATAATCATCAATGAAATGTCATCTAATACTGAGAACCACCTTTGGACGGTTTAGTCAAGGGACCCCAAAGATCAGAATGGATATAATCCAACGTACCCTTCGTTCTATGAATAGCCGTCACAAACTTCACCCTGCACTGCTTACCATAAACACAATGCTCACAAAAGTCAATCTTCCCACTTTTGTGACTTCCCAACAAACCTCGATTGCTCAAAATAGACATCCCTGCCTCACTCATATGCCCAAGCCGCATATGCCACAAACGAGTATTATGTGAATCTGAATCTGATGAAGAACCTATAGAAACTGATGCAGCACCAACAACAGTGCTACCCTGAAGCAAATAGAGACCATTAGCCAATTTTCCACGGATCACAACAAGAGAACCACTGGATACTTTCAAAACTCACCTTCACCCGTGTACTTACAACCAAGTGAATCAAGAACACTCAAAGAGATAAGATTTTTCTTCAAATCTGGCACATGCCGCATACTAGTCAAAATTCTGACAATACCATCATGCATCTTCATTCGAACTGTTCCTATCCCAACTATCTAACAGGACACATTGTTCCCCATCAAAACCACCCCACCATTAATTGACTGGTAGGAGGAGAACCAATCCCTGTTAGGACACATATGATAAGTGCAACCCGAATCAAGAACCCAACTGTCACCGGATGACCCAACTGATACTGAAAGGACATCTACTGCACTGTCATAGTTTTCCTCGGCAAAACTAGCAGAATCACATGAATCACTAGCGGTTGAGGAATCAACAATCTTTTTCTTTTCTTTGAGCTTCGAACATTTATCTTTCTAGTGGACTTCTTCCATACAATAATGACATTGACCTAATTATAGAGGGGATTAGACTAGATGATAATTCGTGTTTCATTATCGTGTTTTCATGTTGTTTATTTTATTTCATTATAAATATAACAATAAATATTATTTTGAATATATTAATAATTTTGAGTCTTTTGTGTCGTGTTGTGTTGTGTCGTATCGTACTGGTCTTATCATGTAATTTATTTTTATAATCATATTTTATAATTGTGTCGTACTTATTTGCACTATCGTGTCGAGCAGTTATTGTCACCTTTAAACTGAATTACCAAGAGCTCAAACTGATACTCTGTAGATTATAAAATTTCACGATAAAGTTAACCCAATTGCCCAACAATCGTTAGAAAGGAACTGTTGAGTGGATTAAAATTTCATTCTTCGATACGGGTTCGATATCTAACCGGCAAACGTACATAATCTGCAGACTACATTTACTTCCCTACTTTAAGTAATTACACCTGGGAGCTGGATGCTGGAACGCTGAAGAACTGGATTTAGTACACAATTGGACACCTAGTCACCTCCTGGCTACTGCACTGCACACACACATTTCACCCGTCGATGGATGAACCAAATTTTTCGGTCAGAAATAGTAACCTGGCAGGCCAGGCTAAACCTAAAAAAGATGTCCCTTTCAGAAACCCCGAATGATGCACTGCCAATAATAGTATTTAAAAATGAATTTTGTCTCATCTTCTTGAGGAATCATCAACCAAACCAAGGAATCATGTTAATCCACTACCCCGGACTCACCCAACTACAAATCATCTGTACCCCAAACAGTCTCATCATCGACCCCCACCCCTAAAACACCCCCAATTTCAGTTTTCGTTGGTCCCCAATAAACCATGCAATTATACAGTTTCAGTGGCTGTAATACAGTTGAGATGAATTTAGGGTCTTTCAATTCCCCGTCTGTTGACAATTACATGACTTTGCATTCCTTTAGTTCCAAACCCAGTTGCTCAAAACACAGAATTTCATATTTACAATCTCTGAAAACCCATTATTATTTTGCTCCTCGGGAGGTGGGTGTGTCGAAATTCTGCAAAAGGGGGGTTTCTGTGAGGTCAAAGTCAAATGCAGTGTTGGAGAGTGATGGAACCCGACTAGAATCGAAGAAGAACAGTGATTACGATGCCATTGTTATTGGGTCCGGAATTGGTGGGTTGGTAGCGGCGACGCAGCTGGCTGTGAAGGGAGCTCGCGTTTTAGCACTGGAGAAGTATGTGATTCCTGGTGGAAGCTCTGGGTTTTATGAGAGGGATGGCTATACATTCGATGTTGGATCGTCTGTTATGTTTGGTTTCAGCGAGAAGGTTAGTTTTGCTGAAAGTTTAATTTTGGTTTTCAGATTTTATTTTTAGCAACTAGAAACTAATTGTATAATGACATTCACTTTGATTGTGAAAAGAAGGCAGTCGTGCATACTGGTGCTATTGGTGATATAGAGAACTTATGAAATCTTGGTGATGGAGATCAGATCAACTTAAAACTAATTAATACTTTGAAATATGCCATACTGATTCAGTGACAGAAATCATCAAATAAACTAAATATTATCAATGAATTAAGTGTTCCAATATCATATGAACATTAAGTGCTGGTTGGGACGTCGTCGTAATCATTAAAATGAAGTGTTTCATTATCATGTGAACACTACCCTAGACATTAATATGTTACCAGGGCATATAAATTCACAAGGAAACTCAATTCTCTTATTTAGAGTTGCCTCTTACTTGATTCCCTAAAGGATTATGCCTTCCAAAATGTATTAAGTTGAAAACATGTGTGAAAAGCGGTGGTTTAGTGATTTAGTGATTTTGACCCTAAGAGGTGGGAGAGATGGCAAGGGCACTCAGGCAAAGACTTTGAGGTCCTTGGTTCCAATTTCCATACCAACAAGGCGTCACACTTGCCTATAAAAAAAATGGTGGTTTGTGGGGGATGGACCAGAGTTGTATAATAAATATCTGTGACAATTTCAGTATCCTGTGGGTTTTGATTTATTTGCATCGTGTTTTTGTTGAAGAAACTAGAATTTCTAGGGCTGGGCAAGAGTAATTGTTAGCTCACAGCTCATTGCATGTTGAAGAACGGTACAATGTAAGGAGGTAAAATGTTGGAGTATCGGTTAAACAAGAGAAAAGAGGAGAGGATGCTCTGACTAGTCTTATCATAACTCCTTAACAGACTACCAGCTACAAGTTGCACATAAACTACTTATAAGCTCCTTTTTCCCTGCCCTACTACTTGCCAATTAATCAATAGTTGTTCTTAAGTACCTAGGACCGGCTAACCTCCATTCCTGATTTGAGAAAAAAGAGCTCCAAATATCTTGACCCATGTGCATCATATTAGGAGAAGGTTAATCTTTCCTTTGTATTGATTTACTTGTCAATGTATGCATGTATATATATCACAACATTCACACACACACACACACACACACATACACACACCTCTTCCTCTATAATCACTTCATTTGGTGCTGGCCCGCTGGCTCAGTATTCACTTACTTCCATTTGTTTGTCATTTTGAATTTGTTTCCCTAACCCTCTCAGAGTTGGTGCATACTCTTAATCTTGGCAGGGGAATCTGAATTTGATAACTCAAGCATTGGCAGCCGTTGGATGTAAGATGGAGGTGATACCTGATCCAACTACTGTCCATTTTCATCTACCCAATAACCTCTCTGTCCAAGTGCACAGAGAATACAGTGAGTTCATCTCAGAACTTACAAGTAAATTCCCCCATGAAAAGGAAGGGATCCTCAAATTCTACGGTGAATGCTGGAAGGTCTGTTTTGATTGAGGTGACCGCAGCCTCGGGCCCTCTTCTTGGTGTATTTACTTCAAAGCTTAATTTAGTCATTTATTGATAAGTGTTTATCCGTGTATTAGATCTTCAATGCCTTGAACTCATTGGAATTGAAGTCACTCGAGGAGCCAATCTACCTCTTTGGACAGTTTTTTAAGAAGCCTGTTGAATGCTTGACTCTGGGTAAGTGTCCACTTCTTTTTTCTTGTTTGAAATAATCCCCGAGGCCTCTTGATTTAATGCATTTGGTGTTCTTTGCAGCTTACTATCTGCCCCAAAATGCTGGGGACATAGCTCGAAAGTTCATAAAGGACCCCCAGGTGCTCTCCTTTATAGATGCCGAGGTGGGTACTGTTCTTTCCTTTATCAAGTCTTCTGTTTGCGACTCCCTTTAATCTATTAAGATCAATTTAGCTCAATGGTTTTCATGCAGTGCTTTATAGTGAGCACGGTTAATGCATTGCAGACACCAATGATCAACGCAAGCATGGTACAGTTTCTTTGCCTTTGGCTGCTTCTTGTCTACTTTCTTTTTCTGTTGACAGACATATTGCTTGTGATAGGTTCTATGTGACAGACATTTCGGGGGAATTAATTACCCTGTTGGTGGGGTTGGTGGAATTGCAAAATCATTGGCAAATGGTTTGGTTGATCAAGGCAGTGAAATACTTTACAGGGCAAATGTGACAAACATTATAGTTGACAATGGAAGAGCGGTGAGTTTGAGATTTATCCCAATAATGTTTCTGTGTTTATCATATTGTCCCTGTGTTCTGCTCAAAAATTGCATGTTTGAAAGTCCAACATTTGAAGGATAACAATATTTTTTAAAAAATACGCCTAACTTTATGGATTCAAGTAATTTTCTTAATTGTAAAGGTTAATGTTATGTGGAATCTTGTAAACTTGTATAATTTAGTGCTCAATGTTTCTGAATAGAACTCTTTAAATAGAACATTGCAATATTGAAAGTAAGACTCTTCGAGCGGAATACAGGGAGTAGAAAAGATGAAATTGTTTCTTATGTTATCTACGCTGCATGTTGGTAGGTAGGAGTGAGACTCTCAGATGGCAGGGAATTCTTCGCTAAGACCATAATATCAAATGCTACTCGATGGGATACCTTTGGTTAGTTTTCACCTGAAGCATTTTAATGTTTTATACAACCTATCTCTTAAAATTGATTTAGAGAAGCAGTTACCATGTATATTGTACTCATTATATCACAGGCAAGCTTTTAAAAAATGAAGAGCTGCCCAAAGAAGAAAAAGACTTCCAGAAAGTATACGTTAAGGCCCCCTCCTTTCTTTCTATTCATATGGGGGTCAAAGCTGAGATTTTGCCTCCGGATACAGATTGCCACCATTTTGTTCTTGAGGTATGCCCAATTTTCACAGCACACTCGTTCATTCGCTTTTGCAAGTTTATTGACTTTATTGTCTTGCCCTATTGCAGAATGACTGGAAAAGTCTAGAGGAGCCATATGGAAGTGTATTCTTAAGCATTCCGACAATTCTTGATTCATCGTTGGCTCCAGAAGGGCGTCATATACTTCACATATTCACAACTTCGCCCATAGAGGATTGGCAGGTGTCTATTTTGATCTTTTCACAGAGGAAAGCTACATATTTGTATGCTCTCAATATGGATTTACCTCAATTTCTACCCATCTTGCTTTCTCTTACTGCCTTTTCTAAAATATGGATGTGTGGAATACGCCACAACTTTTAATTGGACAGTTTGTTCTGCATAGGGGCTTTCTCAAAAAGATTACGAGGCAAAGAAGGAGCTTGTTGCAGACAAAATAATCAGCAGATTGGAAAAGAAACTATTTCCGGGTCTCAAGTCTTCCATTGTTTTTAAGGAGGTACAAGTGCATCACGCCCTCAGATTTTACATTATATTTTGGACAATTTGAAATCGACTTGGAAGTTCATAATCCATTTCAATCTGATATATGACAATTTGGCAGGTGGGGACACCGAAGACACATAGGCGGTACTTGGCTCGTGATAGCGGTACCTATGGGCCAATGCCACGCAGCATTCCAAAGGGATTATTGGGAATGCCATTCAACACTACGGTAAGTTGATCTCCTTGTACCATTAACTGTATAAGTATAACCGCACATTGAGTGACTGGGACCATGTTTGATGGAGCTTGCAGGCTATAGATGGTCTGTATTGTGTAGGCGATAGTTGCTTTCCGGGACAAGGTGTTATAGCTGTAGCCTTTTCAGGAGTAATGTGCGCACATCGGGTAGCTGCCGACGTAGGTAAGCAAATTGCATAGTTTTATAAGCAGGGAGCTTTGCTAAAATTACATAAACTTGGTAGAAAACTTTGGTGGATTAGATTGCATTATTTCATCTTTATTGTTGGTTTGTAGGGCTTGAGGAGAAGTCGCCGGTGTTAGATGCAGCTCTCCTCGGACTACTAGGTTGGCTAAGGACATTAGCATGACGGCCACGCCGGCCGGTTAAGCAATTATCATCATTTGAGCAACACCAAGTTTTTGCCTTTCGGGAGCCATTTTTGTAAAGTAAAATGTAAAATGTATATGTTGAACTTGAAGGTTATGTTATTCCCTCTTCCAAAATTATCGTTTGGGTTGACTTGGTGTATGGTTTAAGAAAATATATTTTATTGAGTTATTTATATTAGTTTGATGTGTAGTTTATTTTAAAATTTATGTGTATGTAATCCATAACTAAATTATAAAAAATGATAAAAAAAAGTAAGGATAAAGTAGTATAAATATTATCTTAAAAAGAAAAATTTTAAACAAGATAATAATTTTAGACGAACGAAAAAAGAAAAATGATAATAATTTTGGGTTGGAGAGAGTATTATTTCTGGCACCACGCCTAATGCCATCAAACTCTTCAAAAGCTCAATAGACCCAATCCGAGGATGCCAACACATGTGACATGGCCTCGGCCTTTTATTTTATTTTATTTTTTTGTATGAATATTCTTGTAACAAAATGTCAATAAGTGGCTCCAAATGCCAATACTTTCCACGTGGCTGATTGGCTCCAAATCTAAGGTCCTAACTGATAATTACATTCACAGCCTCATGGTTCAAACTCATATTCCTCAATTTATACTGCTTCCAATAAAAAAAACTGAAGTTTGACTTCTTAGTTCTTGGGAATACCCATTACCAAGGTATCACGTTCATTGTCATATCATCCTAAAGTTGTTACTAGTAGTATATACAAGTTGAGTATATGATAATTCACTTACAACAAAGAACTACACTAAAGCATTCTCTATTAGGGTAAGAATCAATCAAAATACTCCGTTATATTTTATTGTTCCTAAATCAACTTCGTTAAGTCATTCATTCAATATTTATATATAACTCATCCCAACACAATCTTATCTCACCGATGTATTCCTTAATATGAATATGGTTTAAAATCATTCAATGCGATAACAAGTCTCATGTAACAACAATTCACAAATAAAGTATTTTTACTCTAATATTCAATATAAATCACATAGGAGTTACCCACAGTTCATGTATGTCAATATTACATACAAAGGAAGAGGATAATAACTTACCTCTATCGAAAAATATTGATAAAACAACAAGATATTGGTGTATAAATGTAACTCTTGTCAAGAAAGACACTTTTACAAAGTCAGAACTGAAAACACGCGAGCAATTCGCTAACAATTTGAGCTTGAAACTCAAAACCCTCAAAACTTTTATTATGGTGGCCGACTGTTAAGGAAAGAAGAAGGAATGAAATGAGTCTTAGACTTATCTCAAATTTACCAAGAAAAGAAAAGTGGGTTCCATCAGGCGACCAAAAAGGTGGGTAACGCGATCGCTTCACCACAGCCAGACGTGATCGCATTGTCATACGGTCACTTCATCTAAACTGATGCGAGTGCTTTCATGCTCAACCCAAAATGCCAAGATCCCTGGAACTCATGCGGTCGCTATGATACAAAGCGATTATGTCTCAAACCATGATGCGATTGCGTCACCAGCCCAATTGCCAGGGTGAGGTGCGGTCGCTTTACTAAGAGCCATGTGACTGTGTTGACTGCTGAACTAAAATTCTCAAGACTTGGCCAAACTAGACCAAAACCAAGATGACCCAAAGTCCGTATTGGACTTCAAACACAATCAACGCACATTCAAATGATCAAAATCAAGGTCAACTCCATTCTAGCACAATCGAACTCTCGTAAGTGCAATTACTGAAATCCTCAACACAAAACGCATAAACAACGTAATTGGACTCCAAAGGTGTCATTGCACAAGTCCAAACCATAACGCCATCAAGTTCTTATCACAACTCAATACAACTAGGTTATCATTTACCCGACACAGAACAACACAACCTGGACTCTATTGATGTCCAAACAAGCTATAAACACACCTGCACATTAAACACAACACATAATATGCAATTAATCATGCTAATCAATAAATGATACATTTGTAGTCACATATAAGTTTCTCGGGTGTTACATTGTGTAAATATCATTTTCATTCTAGATGGATACATCGCGATTCAAAATAGATGATGATAAAGGATAATTCTTTTTTGTCCATATATGATGATGATGTCCATTTCAGGTTTGATGGGCTTAAGGAAAAATTAGACACAAATTTTTCAGTCACACACTCAATTTCACCTCCCTCCATTTTTTTTGTCATTCGCGTGCTCGTTCTCACCTTCCTTTTCAACGCATTCGGTCATCTACAATCGGAGTGAAGTACGCCTCGCGCCTTGTCGAAATTCAGGACAAAGAGCCGCTACTGATGCTCTCAATCGCCTCGTTCGTTCTCTCTCCTCCTGTGTGTTGATGGTGGGGATATTTAGGAAAATTTTAATGCTAAAAAAAAGAGGTACTAAATATATTAAAATTTTAATTGGGAAAAGAGATTGACGATTAATTGTTTCTGATAAATATATTATAGGTGGAGTAGAGAATATACTAAACTTTATTTAAATTTTTAAAATTTCTTTAAGAAAGCTGAAAGCCTAACAAGCATTAAAGATAAGACGAGGATGCATGCATCAATCATGAAAAAACATCTACTTAATTCATTCGTCTCACACGTGGAAAATGATTACTAAAAATAAATTAGGAGTATATATAGCTTATTTAAGCCGGTATTCATTCTCCACCAAAAACTTACGAAAACTAATTGAGTGATGATAAAAATGAAATCAAGTCCACTAATTTAATACTGCTAAATAAAAATATTCGAGATATAAAAATTTGCACTTATTTTGGGACACCGAGAGTAAATATTATTTTTCAAGCCACAAAAGTGTTTGCACCTTAAAGAGGATTTTCTTTTCCTCCCTAAATGTACCCAAAGTGGTCGGGCAGTCAACAGTGTCTATTCACAGATACGGGAAATATCACATTTTAGACCGTCGTACAAATTGTGAAAGTCTAATTTGATCAATAACCTTTTAAAAAGATTAAATTAATCAATTAATTTTTAATTTGGTTATAATGTCGTTCTCATCATTTCATAATTCATAAAGACCAAATTAATCAATCAACTTTTGTCAATATCTTTTTTTATAGCAGTTTTTTGGGCCCATATTGACAGAAGTTGGTCGGTTAATTTGATCGTTATGAAACGGTGAGGACAACATTGCAACCAAATTAAAAATTGGTTGGTTAATTTGGTCGTTATGAAACGTCGTTGGTCAAATTGGATTTCCCCAATTTATACGATGGTCAAAAAAATGGTATTCCCCCCGATCTGGTCGTCTTTTACTTTAACAAAATTACACAATGTCAAACACCGTATTTATTTCCCGTTACATCCAAAGAGTCCTTATTTGAAAAGTATAATTATTAAAGAAATATACTAATGTTATTAGAGTTAATTATAATTACAAAAATACTTAAATACAAGTAATGTGCTTACAACACAAGTGAAAGATAATGATAAAATGTTATAGAAATTTAAAGCATGAAATTTTAAAGTGAAATATTTTAAAATAATATAATGGATAATGATAAATAATTCTTTGAGTAGTAAATACTTTCTCCGTTACAGACAAATAGTCCATTATTTCATTTTGAGATATTTCACTTAAAGAGTTCACTTTTAAAATTTAAGATATAAAAATATTATTTTATTATTAATAAGCTACTAAAAGTCTTCATCTTTTTTAAAAAATTGACTTTTAGACGATGAATTTTTGACCGAAACGGATGGGGTAATTGTTTTTACTTTTTAGGTACTCCATCACAAGCTCACAATTAAGAATGATTACATAAAGATAAACAAAGAGGATATAGTCATTTAAAAATAATAAAGTAGTGTATTTAATAAAGAGATGATAACTTGTTTATATTTGGGAGATGAGAAGGATAAATTAGGGAAAACGTGTATTGAAACCTAAAACGAAACTTATGTTGAAACAATTTTTTTAGCTGAAACAACTATTAATTGAAACAGAAGCCTGGAGTACTTCCATCAAAATAATACTCCACTTGTACTTGTTTGCCGCAATAACCACTTGCAATTTGTTGTTTGTTTTTTTAAATAAATACTATCATCAGTTCTACACAAAAACTCTATGTTTGAAAAATATAATTATTAATATATACTCCTTTTGTTCTAGGTAAAGAGTTCTCATTTGAAAGTCAAATTAAAAAAAAAACACTTTTAATAGCTTATTAGTGATAAAATGACACTTTTACGCCTTAATTTTTGAAAGTAGACTTTTTAAGTAAAACATCTCAAAATGGAATAATAGACTATTTGCACGGAACGGAGGGAGTATATAATTAATATTTCATCCGTTTTCAAATTATTGTCCTCTTTGATCTGACACACCGTTTAACAAAAAGTAATTGACTGTATTATAAATATTGATGAAATAAAAAGAATATGTGGTTTCCTTTAGCATCAAATATGTAATCATAATTAAAGTATGTAGAAAAAATAATGATACAAAGACAAAAGTTATTTTTTTCTAAAAGGGAAAGTTTTGAAAAAATGACAATTACTTTAGAACGGACGAAAAACGAAATGATGACAATAATTTGAAAACGGAGGGAGTATTAGAGTTGGTCACAACTCATAACTACAATAACACTTTAGTATAATCAATGTGTTAGGCTCCGTTTGTTTCACAGAAAATAACTTTTAGAAAACGTTTTTCTCATTTTTCGGTGTTTGGTAACCTTATGAAAATGTAGTCAACAAAAAAGTTTTTTCAAGTCAACGGAAAATGAAACTTTCTTTTCCGGAAAATGACTTACGGATTTATTTTCCGTAAGTCATTTTCCAAATGTTCGAACATTCCTCTGTGCCCTTCTAAAATTACACATATTTACATACATGCATAATATTTCACTCAACAAATAAATTGTTTAGAAATATAAATGGAGTTTGTGCACATTATTTATAAATTATAATTTTAAAAATACTCACCACGTCCTAAAATCAGTATCTATTATATTATATTATTATTTAAGGACGTCCAAAACATTATTTATTTTATTTTTCAAAACAGTTTTACATATAAATTATCAAAAAAAAATTGTGAGCTTGAAAAAAGATAGACCTTATTGATTTGAAACCATTAATGATAAATTGAAGGTTATTAAAAGAAAATTAGTTAAACTTCAACACTATTTCAATATGTGTATTAATATTATAATATACTTTTTTATTTATTCATATATTGTTTTCCATAACATTTTTCGTTTTTTGCCAAACATCCGAAAAGATTTTCCTGTATATTTTTAAAATATCTACCAAACGCATGAAAATAAAATCTTTTCATTTTCCGGAAATCATTTTCCGTGAAACAAACGGAGCCTTAGTATCAAATATATAGGGTAATGCTGAAATGTTTTGGAGATTGTAAACATGATTTTTGAAAGTAGATTTTTGTAATGAAACACCCCAAAATTGTATAACTTATGACTTTTCATAAGTAATTTAGAGAGTGTTTAAGAATACAAGCCAACTAAAGCACAACTCCTTATAAGTCATAAGCACCAAGGATGGTGCTGAAAATTTATCCGATCAAAAAAGTTGATGAACAATGCCATTTAATGAAATTTTCATATTCCCAAACTACCTTCATTTTAATTGAAATAAGGTTTCCTTCTCAAAGCTGTAACGCATTGTTTTCTTTTCACAACTCAAGTAGCGTAACACCGCTCGAGCTCTTCGCCTCATCCACATCTCGAGCTCCTATGGCCGGCAACTTATCTTCATTCCTTGGTCAGAGATCAACGTCTGTCCTTTATTTGAAGCCCCCAAAATCATATGTTTCAACTCTTGTAAGTTTTTTCATCTATTTCAAAGAAGTTACAAGTATTTGAACTAAAGGTTAATTGAGTTGTGATATCTATGAATCATGCTATGGTAAGACTACTTCTTCTTCTTCTTCTTCTTTCTTTTTCTTTTTGTCTTGATTTTTAGTTATTTGAATTTTGTGTCTAATTTTAAAGCACATATATAATGTATATAAAAAAAGAATTGGATCCCCTGTTTAATTCTTTGTTTAGCTATTAAAGGAGATTTTTTTAAAACATTTTTTCTTCTATCATCAATTTTGAACATATCTAACCAAAAAAGAATTGGATCCCCTTGTTTGTCAACCATTTATGTTTCACATTTTTTTAAATTATCATTCTAATTTTTGGTAAAAACAAAAAAATAAATGCTTCTAACTAATAACAACTATGCTATTTCTAAGAAACTATATCATATGAAAGTTGGTTTTGTTTGAGTGTTGCGTTATTTATGTTAGAAATATAGCACGGGGAAAACAATACAGAAATACATGAAAAGAACATAAAAAGTTACTATTGTAAGTCTGTTGTTAGCAAGTCTTCTTAAGTCTGCTGGTAACAAGGCTTGTGAAAACTCTACTAGTAGACTAAGCATTGGAAGTCTGCTAGTGAACTCAAGTCTGCTGGTGGACTAAAGTCTGCTCGTACAGAAGGACGTCTGCTAGTGGACTGAAGCATGCTCGTACAAAACGAAGTCTGCTGGTCCGAGGTCTGTGTTGTACACAGTTTCCTTAAAACGGATTCACCCCTTCCCGTATGTGCTTGGAAGCTCTAATGGACGTTTGTCTCCCAGGATACAACGAGACACTGGAGAAACCTTCAGCACTAAGGATTCCGGCGAACTTAATATATGCCTGACTTTATTACCCATATAGAAAGAGGGGCCCAAGGAATTTCGCTCAACAAAATTGCAGAATGGAGAGGAGAAATGAAGATTGTCCTAAACTGTGTTTTTCATTTGTGGATGTTAACTCTATTATATAGGAGTAAATCGAGACTGATTAAAGACCACATTGATGATGAAATAAATCAATCATCAATAGGCAAATAATATTTCTCATTAAAGCTGGTAATAACAGCCCATAAAGACTGTTATAAATGTTGCAGTTACAAAAACCAAAAGAATAATGAACAAAACGTGGGTTGGTCTGAACATATAAATTTGGTCCGACATTCGTGTTCGCGGGACGCGCTCGCACATGTTGTACGGTATCCCGAAGGCTAAATTGGACCATGATTTGCACCTCCCCCCTGCGCAGATGTGCGGGAGAGAGAGCTTCTATTCTATACAAGTTTACCCTTACCACATAAGGAACTTGTATATAAACCACTCAAGCTTTTGTGAATTTCTCAAACAACCACATTTTAATCAATCATAACTTATTCATCCAAACACCAAATTGGACAAATAAATATATGATTTCGATGTTCTCACGGAGTAGAACACGATTTCACAATTACTTTTGTCATTACACAAATGACACATGAAGAAATATGTGCTACAACAATGCACAATTTCATTCTTTAAACACGATTTTTCCAACAATCCCCTACAAGAAGTAAATTGACGAATTTGGTGATAGAGTCCAGCAGTCAAAACCTGCATAGGATAGGTAGGTGTTACCCTTTGAACCTTCCATCGAAAAAGCATATTTACTTTACTGGCTGATCAGTAGACATGATGTCTTTGAACTGTTCTGCCGTTAGTGTAAACGATCATATACTTTACACATGAATCTTCCTAACACAATTCAGTTCTCATAGCTGTGTTCATTCATGGCCTTGAACATACGACTGGTTCTGTGAGAGGGTCTAAGAATTGAGCCTCACATAACTCTCCTCGAAGCGTCTCCACTTCTCTCTCACATAGGTGATTCTTACTTAGGAATCATTAAAAGTCATATGTTTATCCTCTTTTACACGAGTATCACTCTTACAAGGGATGACCCTCACAATGAAGCGAAGAGTCTTTTTACGATTAGGTTGTCCCTTTGAACCAAGATCTTGGGATCTCCAATCAACAAGGTTGGGTTTCCATTGTTTCAACTCATATATAGAGGCTTAAGTCTCATTCCTTTGGAAAACTTATTAGCTAACTCTCGATTTAACCCTTTGGTTATTGGATCCGCTAAATTATCTTTTGACTTCACATAGTCAATAGAAATAGTTCCAGTTGAGAGTAGTTGTCTAATGGTATTATGTCTACGACGTATATGTCTGGACTTACCATTGTACATATTACTCTGTGCCCTGCCAATTACCGATTGACTATCGCAATGTATCCAGATTACAAGCACAGGTTTTGTCCTTCTGGGAATATCTTCTAAGAATTGACGTAGCCATTCAACCTCTTCACCACTTTTGTCTAGAGCTATAAACTCAGACTCCATCGTGGATCTAGCTATGACAGTCTGCTTAGAAAATTTCCATGATTTAATTTGGTTGTACCTGCCAAAGTGAATACAAATCCACTAGTGGACCTTGAGTCTTTAATATCTGAGATCCAATTAGCATCGCAGTATCCTTCGATCACTGTTGGATCTCTTGTATAGTGCAGTCCATAATCACGAGTATATCTTAAGTATCTTAGTACCCTGACTATTGCTTTCCAGTGATCAGTCCCAGGATTACTCGTATATCTACTCAGTTTATTCATTACATAGGCAATGTCTGGCCTTGGAGAACTCATTAAGTACATCAGACTTCTTATGATTCTCGAGTATTCTACCTGAGAGATAGTATCACCTCTATTCTTTGATAAATGTAGACTAGTGTCAATGTGAGTTCTAGCTATTGCAATGTCATCCTTGATAAACTTCTCTAGAATTTTATCCACATAGTGTGACTGACTTAAAGTCAGTCCACTTAAAGTTATTGAGATTCTTACTCAAAGGATTACATCAGCTAACCTCATATCTTTCATGTCAAATTTAGAGTTTAACATGTCTTTTGTAGATTTAATCATATTATCATTGTTACCAATGATAAGCATGTCGTCTACGTAAAGACATAAAATGACATAACCATTTACAGTGTCCTTTACATATGCACATTTATCACATTCATTGATCTTAAATCCACAACCTAACATGACATTATCAAAATTTTCCATGCCACTGTTTTGGTGCTTGTTTTAAGCCATACAAAGACTTAACCAGCTTGCACACTTTGTTTTCTTGCCATGGAGCAGAAAAACCTTCTGGTTGTTCCATGTAAATCTCATCTTCTAAATTACCATTTAGAAAGACAGACTTTACATCAATTTGATGTACTTCAAGATTCCACAATGCGGCAATTGCAAGTGTTATCCTTATTGATGTTATTCTCGTAACTAGAGAATACGTATCAAAATAATCAAGACCTTCACGTTGCATGTAACCTTTAATTACAAGTCTGGCCTTATACTTATCAATCTCTTCCTCTTGAAAATCCACTTATAACCTAGTGGTTTACTTCCCATAGGAAGATCTACTAATTCCTAAGTGTGATTTTGAAGGATGGAATCAATTTCACTTGATAGCCTCTTTCCAGAGAGGTCTTTCAGAAGAGCTCACAGCTTCTTTATAGTTTTGAGGTTCACTTTCCAGCATGTAGATTAAAAAATCCTGACCAAAGGATTTTTCTACCCTAACTCTTTTGTTGCGTCTAAGTTCTACCTCATTCTCCTCATGCTTTTCTTCTATTGAATCATGTATTTGTACAGATGAGCTAAACACACTACTCAATCTGCATGGAAATACATGCTCAAAGAACGAGGCATTTCTTGATTCCATTATCGTATTTTTGTGTATGTCTACAATTCTAGAATCATGCACAAGAAATCGATAAGCACTATTGTCATATGCATAACCAATGAATATGCAATCAACAGCTTTTGGTCTTACTTTCACCTTTTTAGGTAAAGGAACAACAACATTTGCAAGACACCCCCACACTCGCAAGAATTGTAGGATGAAACTCTTCCATGCCACATCTCATAAGGGTTTTTGTCTAGCTTCTTGCGGGTACCTTATTTAAAAGGTAATTAGCTGACAGCACAGCTTCTCCACATGTTCTGTGGTAATCCAGAATGTAAAAACATGACATTCATCATCTCTTTAAGAGTTTGATTTTTATGTTCAGCAATGCCATTGTGTTGAGGTGCATAAGGTGTTGTTGTCTTGTTGATGATACCATGCTTAACATAGTATGCAGCAAATGGTGACTCATATTCACCTCCACGATCACTTTTTAGCATCTTAACATTTCTGTTGAGTTGGTTCTCAACCTCAGTTTTATAGAAAATAAACTTCTCTATGGCTTCATCTTTACTTTTGAGAAGATACACATAACAAAACCTACTGCTAACATCAACAAAAGTAATGAAGTAATTATTCCCACCACGTGATTGTGTTGATTTAAAATCACACACATCAGGGTGAATTAATCCAAGTGGTTCACTATTTCTTTCAATAGTATGAAATGATGTCCTTGTTAACTTTGCATCTACACAAGTTTCACACTTGTGTTTGGAATCGATTTGGACTTTGGGTATGCAATTCATGTTAATTAACCTACGAAGGGTTCCATAATTAATATGTCCTAATCTACCATGCCACACATAGGAAGATTCAATCAAATAGATAAAAGACTTATTCTTATTATTATTGCTTGTTGGTTTAACAACCATTACATTGAGCTTAAACAGCCCATCAGTTACATAACCTTTTCCAACAAACATTCCACTCTTGGACAGAGTTACTACATCTGACTCAAAAATAATACAGAAGCCAAGCTTCACCAGCAGAGTTCCGGAGACTAAGTTCTTCCAGATATCTGGTATATAGAGTACATTGTTGATGGTCAGTTTCTTCCCGGACGTCATCTTCAGCACCACTTTGTCTTGACCTTTGACTTCAGAAGTGGCAGAGTTTCCCATGAAAACCTTCTCGTCATTCTCAGCAGCTTCAAAGGTACTGAACATTTCTTTGTTGGAGCACACGTGACTGTTGGAACCAGTGTCGATCCACCATTGATTGGGGTTTGAACCCACCAAGTTCACTTCAGTGACAACCGCATCAAGGTTTAGTTCTGACACGTCTTGAGAAATGTCATCCACCATGTTTACTTTACGATCTCAAGCTGTGGCCTTGTGACCCGTGCCACCACAATTGTAGCACTTCCCAGAAAATCTCTTCTTATAGATTCCTCCATTGGGTCCCAAGCTGACCTCTTTTCCAAAAACAGCTTTGGCCATGCTCTACCATATTGGCTTTAGCAGTCACATGAATGAATGTCTTCTTATCAGAACCATGATTGTCTTCTTCAATACGAAGTCTGACAACCAGTTGTTCAACATTCATCTCCTTTCACTTGTGTTTCAGATAGCTTTTGAAATCTTTCCAAGATGGAGGCAATTTCTCAATAATTGTAGCCACTTGGAAGGTTTTACTCACAACCATCCCTTCAGCTTGAATTTCGTGAAAGATCACTTGCAACTTTGCACTTGATTGTAGTCGGTCTTGGAATCCACCATTTTATAACCCAAGAAGCGGCCAACAATAAACTTCTTGGCTCCAGCATTCTCGGATGTATACTTATGGTCCAACGATGTCCACAACTCCTTTACCGTTGTCTTATTACGGTAAACTTCGTATAATGAGTCTGTCAACTCATTTAGTACGTAGTTTTTACAAAGAAAATCAGAATGATTCCATGTGTCCCCACCGTTTGAGGATTTTCTTTCAGATACCTTGCTAGGTTCAGGGTGGTTAAGCAGAACAACATCTTCTGCTGCCAACGCTTAAAATTCAAGCCACTGAATTTCTCCGGTTTCTCGCTATGATGCACCGGCACAGTTAGATTGGCCACAATCTGAGTAACAGTAGCAATAGAGATCGTTGGATTCAAGGTCACGTTAGGTTCCTTTCCAGTAGCTTGGGTATTTGTCAAATTGTTTGCTCTGAAATATGAACAAAGTCAGAATAGACAATTCTGTATTTTTTTGTAAAAGCTTGTTTTCCTTTTAGAAGGGTCTACTGTTATCCAAGATAACAGTACTATTCCGTTTTAAGATTGTTAGAAATATAGCACGGGAAAAACAATACAGAAATACAAGAAAAGAACATAAAAAGTTACTGATGTAAGTCTGATGTTAGCAAGTCTTCTTAAGTCTGCTGGTAACAAGGCTTGTGAAAACTTTGCTGGTAGACTAAGCTTTGGAAGTCTGCTGGTGGACTAAAGTTTCTTTGCCGGGTGATCGACCGGCCCCGCTTTGTCGGCGAGGGCGTCGCTTTGGTGGATTTGAAGCACTAGTTTAAGCAATTTCAGTCAGAAGGCTGTGTTGTATCACGGTTTCCTTAAAAGCTTAAGCCCCACTTCCGTGTATTGCTTGGAAGCGCTCCCCAAACGGAACAGGAGAAACCTTTAGCACTAATGATTAAGTCGAGGCGGAATATATGTCGATGGGTACGGACCTGTCAAATCGTCAAAATTAATTCACCTTCTTCCTAATAACGAGTATAAGGTAAGTCGGGATCGTATCCGCAGGGAACGTCGAATTTATCTCTTTTAGAATTTTATCGAAATGATAGAACACAATTTTGGACTTTAATATAAGCTAGAAAATAAATTTAACGACTAGTAAGCTAAAAATAAACAACTTTAATTAGGCTAACAAATTAACAATTACTTTAACTCAATAAAATTTAAGTCCCGCCTAATGAGTCAATTTCATCTCGTCCTTTATTTCCGGTCATCGACGATGCAAAAATGTCTTATGGAATTTTAAATAAACCGTTGTTGCCGACGACGCCCACGAGCGCCCAACACTCAATCTCTCTTACCGAATTGATAATTAAGAGAGCCAGCTCGTTCACCGTCTAACCGAGTTACAACCCTCGAGGCAGCTCGTAAGATTTAATAACTCGGTTGCATTAAGATCGCGAGAGACCCGATTCAAAGCCATGTGTATTGATCAGCAATATCATGTAACAATGATTATTGCACTGTACCCGTAATGGTCCGATTATGCTTGTGATGCCTAAACGGTGTACTACTTGCCACTTCTCATAAATCCGAGGACAATTACGGATCAACGGCGCTAACTAGCTTTAGATTATTATATTAATTAACATTCGGCCATTAAACATTAATTAAGTACAATAATCATCCTAACGTGTAACTCAGAGTACAAATAAATATTTAAAACCCACACAAGAGTTAGATCAATTAGATCTCACGGAAATAAAATAAAGGAAGAGACTCATCTCCCATCTCCCATTGGCTGACCTGAAAAGATACTACTTAGCTAATAAACATAATTAATAAAAACACTTTACGAGAAAATTAAGAAAATGTGTTGTTTCAGCAGATTAAGAACTCCTAAAGAGGATTACAAGTTTATCACCCCTCTTTCTCACAATTGTTTCACACCCTTTCTTTTTTTCACAACACTTACCCGCCTCGAAAATCCTACTCCCCTCGGCTCCATCCTCCTCTCACTCGTCGAGAACACATCCATAAATAACATTATCTCTTTCCCACTAACTCCACTATTTGGTAGTTTTAAACTACTACCACTAACTTCTCAAAACCACCCACTACTTGCACATTAATGTTTTGATTTAATACATAAACCCGAATTTAGACACACGTGATTGTCTATTTTCTCCAAGTTCGGCCTCGCATTTCAAGAATCGGTCTAATTTTCTACCTGCAATGCCCGATGCTTGGTCGGCTTCGACTGAACTGATTGCACATCACATGGGCATGTGACCTTCCAAATTTTCCTTTTTCCGAATCAGCATTTTCCTCTTTACGCCTGCTTCTTCCTCAGATCCTACATCATAATCAACACAAAACCAATCAAAAGTGTAATGTTTTGCTCTAAAATAAGCATAAAACCAACTAAATTTATTACACTTTGGATTCCCACGTCAAAAATTCCCCACACCAAACGTCGACATGTCCTCTCAAGCATCCTCAACAAAACAACAATGCATGTTTTAATCTTGTATACGAACAAGCGATGAAGACATGAATTTTCTTGGAAGCAAGTATTCTAATGTGCATGACCCTAGGAAAAATTAAAATTCAAGCAAAGTAATGGAATTGTTGAAATGTGCCATCTAAAACAACTAACATGCCGTTTTGAAAAATGAATCTTCAACTTAACTTGTATGCATAAAGTTCTACCATCCTCACGGAGACACTCATTCAGCTATCAGTGTTTAAACAAGGATGTGTAATTAAGCACTCGACTCAACACAACGAAATGAAATTACCATAAGCTTGCAAGTTGATCAACTCTCCATCACTAAATATGAGTTAAATGCACCAATCAAAAAGGTCTTTTTCAAGGGTTGTAACGGGGCTAAGGGTTTAAAAAGAGGTATGGTAGAGGATATAAGGTGAATTAAAATGTCAAGAAAAATTGTGGGAATGCACATTTCATCTCAAAAAACTTCACTATCATCAATCACGATGAAGCTCCATTCCTCGGTTATAGCCTTCTACCTATGCGAAATTGAGAAATCACTGGCTCATAAAGCTTTCTTTTCTAAATCACTTATTCACCTGCTTTAAACTTTCAGTTCTTTTCTTTATTTATTTATTTTTTTCTTTCTCTCTTTTTTTTTTCACAACTTCTTGGCATCACCGCTTTCTGCTGAGAAGCTTTAGAGCCACTAAACAACAGAAACTCTTTTTCATACTAAGCAGGGGAGACTTCATCCAACCCAATCAAGCGCATCGACTTTCTTGGACTAAACAGCTTTATACTTTCTCTAACATTCACTCTGGCTGCATAAAGCCTATAATGAACATGCAAAACCCACATTCTTGGCATTGTGGGTAAAAGTTAAAAAGGCTAAGGTTTAATTAAATTTTGTTTTAGTCAGAAATAGGTAAGGCT
>CM028382.1:95864632-96051697 GCA_013146195.2 Codonopsis lanceolata | reverse complement strand
AAAAGACTATGCCAACAACTCCTTCTCCGATGTGGTGTAATTGCATTGGGTCGCAGACAGAGTTTTCAAGCATAATATATCACATGACTTTTTCTTCCCTTTTGTCCAAGAACTGCCTCCTATCGCATAATGACTTGCATCGCACATGAGCTCAAATGGTAAATCCCACTTTGGTGGCTGAATGATAGGGGCTGAGGTCAACTTCTCTTTCAACAAATCAAAGGCCTTCTTGCAATCTTCTCCAAATTCAAAAGGAACATCCTGTTGAAGCAATCTTGTTAAAGGTTGTGCTATTTTCGAGAAGTCTTGAATAAATCGCCTGTAAAACCCTGCATGACCAAGCACACTACGAATATCTTTCACATTAGCAGGATACGGCAATTTAGCAATTAAATCAACCTTTGCCTTGTCCACTTCAATTCCTCTTTCAGAAACTACATGACCTAACACTATTCCCTCTTGTACCATAAAATGGCATTTCTCATAATTAAGAACTAGGTTAGTATCCATGCAACGTTTCATGACCTTAGATAAATTATCTAAGCATTGATCAAATGAATCACCATACACCGTAAAATCATCCATAAAAATCTCTATGCAATGCTCAATCATATCAGAAAAGATACTCATCATACATCTTTGGAATGTACGAGGTGCATTACAAAGACCAAAAGGCATACGGCGAAAAGCAAAGGTACCGAATGGACACGTAAAAGTTGTTTTTTCCTGATCTTCAGGTGCAACTAAAATCTGATAGTAACCTGAATAACCATCTAAAAAACAAAAATACCTTTTACCTGCCAACCTTTCTAACATCTGATCAATGAATGGAAGAGGAAAATGATCCTTACGAGTAGCGGCATTTAACTTCCGAAAGTCTATGCACATTCGCCACCCATTTTGCAACCTCATTGGTACTAACTCATTCTTTTCGTTCTCCACCAAAGTAAAACCTGTTTTCTTAGGAACAAGATGAACGGGACTTACCCAAGTGTCAAAATAGGAAAATAATTCCTAAATCCAAAAGCTTCAAAATCTCCTTAAGAACAACTTCTTTCATGGGCGGATTCAACTTCCGCCGTGGATCACGAACAAAGCTTAGAATCGCCTTCTAACAAAATACGATGCATGCACATTGAAGGGCGATTCCCCTTAATGTCCGCAAGTGTCCAACCAATGGCTCCTTTGTTTTCTCTCAAAACTCTTAGCAACTTTTCTTCCTCGCAACTCCAAGTTATTAGCAATAATAACCGGCAAAGTTTCATTTTCACCTAAGTAGACATATTTCAAATGTTCAGGTAACTTCTTTAATTCTAACTTAGGTGCTTGAATTGTAGAAGGAAGAATTTTTTCATTTGACATTGGTAATGGAAGAGTTGAAAAATCTGATTTTGATGTAACTTCAGGTGTGGAATAAAGAGCCATGATACTCTCTTGCATTTCAACATTGTTTTGCAACGGTACATCTTTATCACCAAACTTTTCACAAGGACCACTTCCAACTTGTCATCAAGAACATTAGACTCAAATTCATCCCGCACGATTGAATCAATAACACTCACATGAAAACAGATCTCGAATCACTTGATATTTCATGGCATCAAATACATTAAAAGTTACCACATTGCCATCAAATTCAAGTGTTAAGGTTCCCTTGTCTACATCAATTTTTGTTTTTGCTGTTTTCATGAATGGTCTCCCTAACAGAATAAGAGACGGATGAGGAGAACATGAATCATCCATATCTATAACATAGAAATCCACCGGAAAAATTAAGTCATTTACTTTCACTAAAACATCTTCTACCACACCTCGGATAAGAATTAGACCTATCAGCCAATTGTATGATTACTCTTGTATCTCGCAATGGGCCTAAGTTCAATTCTTTATACACAGATAAGGGCATGACATTAATAGACGCTCCTAGATCAAGCATGGCTTTTTCAACTTTTTTATTACCTATAATACAAGGAATAGTATACATACCTGGGTCCTTGCATTTCTGAGGTTAATTTCCGTTGAATCATGGCTGACACATTCTCGCTTACCAACACTTTCTCATCCTTGTCAGCAGCCTTCATTTTTTCGTGCACAACTCCTTAAGAAACTTGGCATACCTAGGCACTTGCTTAATAGCCTCTAAAAGAGGAATATTAATTTCTACTTTGCTAAAGGTATCCAAAATTGCCTTGTCATCTTGCTCTTTCTTTTCCTTTGCCAATCTTCCTGGAAAAGGTGGAGAAATTACCATTTTCTGAATTTCTGAACCTTTTTCTCCAGCTTTTCCCTTTATTGAAATCTCCTTCTGTACACTCTCATCATTTTGGCTGCTTGTTTCATCTTCTTTTTCTTCCTTTGCCAAATCTTGTAACTCTTTACCACTCCTAAGAGTTACTGCACATGCATTCTCCCTTGGATTTTTCTCAACTTGAGACGGTAATCTACCTTGTTCACTTCCATTTTGCTCATTGATACGCCTAACTGTGGAAATCTCGATCCTCCAAAGACTTGATACTAGCTTTTGTTTGTCGCCTATCTTGTCGCACAAGACGCCCAAACTTTTGATCAAAGTTTCGAGTGAAGTCCCCGAGCATTAACAGTCAATCCTACCGAATCGAGGGAATGGAGGCCGAACTTGTCGGCTGTGAGAAATTCGATTTCTTGGGCCATAACTCAAATTCTGATGATCGCGCCATCCCGATTATAGTTATTAGAGTATGGGTCATACTTCCTTTGTTGCCGCCTTGAAATCCACCAACAAAGATTTACCAATTCCTTGGGTTCTTCTTGCAATGTCACACATATCCGGCTTGATGACTCACGCTCGAACAAATACCACATGCTTTCACTTGTCCGAATTTGTCCCGAGACAAATTTCTCCACAACGTAAGTTAAAACATCAAGTCTACGATCAATAGAAGAAATGTTTACCTCATTCACTTTGCTTGAACCTCCGATTGCCGTGTCCCGAATTGCCGAGCATTTTCACCATATCATTAATTAACCGCTTAGCTTCCTCCAACGTATTGTTCATGAAAGCTCCCCCACTCGCAAAGATCAATCATGTTCCTGCCTCGCAATTAATAAACCTTCATAAAAATATTGGATTAGCAATTGATCGAAATTTGGTGCCGAGGACAACTCGCACACAATTGTTTAAATCGCCCCCAATATTCTTCGTACAAAGTTTCTCCCACAAATTGCCTTATTCCGCAAATGTCTTTGCGAATATTTGTCGCCGTGAAGCGGGAAAATCGCTCCAAAAACTTTTTCTTCATCTCAAAGCCACGCATCGATTGCTCCCTGATGTAAATCAAACATCCAATCCTTTGCTTTATCCGCCAATGTGAAAGGAAAAGCCCTCAATTTCATATTGTCTTCACCATTCCTTGCGGTCTTTGACTTGAACATGCTAGATGAAAGCCATCGATGCTTGTGAGGATCCTCGCCTCGTCAATCCATGGAACTTGGGTAGCAATTGATCGTAACAGTTTTGAGTTCAAAAGGAGCATTCACTTCCGAAAAGTGATACCAAGAGGTGGCCGATTCACGTCCTGAGTAGCCATTTCCTCAAAGTTCGATGAGGGTCTCGCCATTTCGCCAAAGGAGCAACTTCCTCAACTCCGACTTCCTCTTGTTCTTCCTTCACTTGCTCTTTCTTCCAGCTTTCTTCACTTGAATCGCTTGAACTAGCCGCTCAAATGTCGACTTCCACGAAGAGATGTTTGCTTGCCGACTTAGCTTGGTTTGCTTTGTTAATTTTCTAGCCGCCTCTCTCAATCTCCTGTCAAAAATCAATTTTCCCTGCACGAGAAGATCGAGGCATAAAAAAGAAACAAAGCAACAATAAAATTCTAACAAAGAAATATATATCGAACCGCTCCCCAAGAACGGCGCCAAAATTTGACTACGAATGTCAAATCGTCAAAATTAATTCACCTTCTTCCTAATAACGAGTATAAGGTAAGTCGGGATCGTATCCGTAGGAACGCCGAATTTATTTTTTTAGAATTTTATCGAAATGATAGAACACAATTTGGATTTTAAATTAAGCTAGAAAATAAATTTAAGACTAGTAAGCTAAAAATAAGCAACTTTAATTAGGCTAACAAATTAACAATTACTTTAACTCAATAAAATTTAAGTCCCAAATGAGTCAATTTCATCTCGCCCTTTATTTCCGGTGGTCATCGATGCAAAAATATCTTATGGAATTTTAAATAAACCGTTAAAAGTGCCGACGAACGCCCAACACTCAATCTCTCCTTACCGAATTGATAATTAAGAGACGCCGCATATTCACTGCCTAACCGAAGTTACAACCCCGAGACGCCAGAAGATTTAATAACTCTGTTGCATTAAGATGCGAGAGACCCGATTCAAAGCCATGTGTATTGAAGCAATATCATGTAACAACGATTATTCATACTGTAGTACGGTCCGATTATGCTTGTGATGCCTAAACGGTGTACTACTTGCCACTTCGTTAAATCCGAGGACAATTACGGATCAACGGCGTTAACTAGCTTTAGATTATTATATTAATTAACATTCTGGCCATTAAACATTAATTAAGTACAATAATCATCCTACGTAACTCTGAGTACAAATAAATATTTAAAAACCCACACAAGAGTTAGATCAATTAGATCTCACTTGAAATAAAGGGAAGAGACTCAATCTCCCATTGACTGGAAAAGATTACTTAGCTAATAAACATAATTAATAAAAACACTTACAGAAAATTAAGAAAATGTGTTGTTTCCAGCAGATTAAGAACTCCTAAAGAGGATTACAAGTTTATCACCCCTCTTTCTCACAATTGTTTCACACCCTTTCTTTTCTCAACACTTACTGCCTGAAAATCCTACTCCCTGGCCGACCTCCTCACTGATCAGAGAACACATCCATAAATAACATTATCTCTTCCCACTAACTCCACTATTTGGTAGTTTTAAAACTACCACTAACTTCTCAAAACCACCCACTACTTGCACATTAATGTTTTGATTTAATACATAAACTGAATTTAGACAATAATAACTGCATTGTCTAATTTCTACTGTGTCCTCTAACTTCAAGAATCGGTCCCACGCCTTGAATCCGTTGACATCACATGCCCATGTGACCTTCCGAATTTTCCTTTTTGCCTCGAATCCAAAGATTTTCCTTTTTACGCCTTCCGTGATCCTACATCATAATCAACACAAAACCAACCAAAAGTGTAATGTTTTGCTCTAAAATAAGCATAAAACCAACTAAATTTATTACACTTTTGGATTCCCATCATGGACTAATGGACGTCTGTCTCCCAGGATACAACGGAGACACCGGAGAAACCTTTAGCACTAATGATTCCGTCGAACTGAATATATGTCTGACTCTATCACCAATATGGAAAGAGGAGGCCAAGGAATTTCGCTCAACAAAATTGCAGAATGCTGAGGAGAAATAGAAATTGTCCTAAACTGTGTTTTTTATTTGTGGATGTTAACTCCATTATATAGGAGTAAATCGAGACTGATTAATGACCACATTGATGATGAAATAAATCCATCATCAATAGGAAAATAATATCTCTCATTAAAGCTAGTAATAACAGCCCATAAAGATTGTTATAAATGTTGGAGTTACAAAAACCAAAAGAATAATTAACAAAATGTGGATTTGTCTGAACAGACAAATTTGGTCCAACATTCGTGTCCGCGGAACGCGCTTGCATATGAGTACGGTATCCCGAAGGCTAAATTGGACCATGATTTGTACCCCCCACTGCGCAGGCGTGCGCGAGAGAGAGCCTCTATTCTATACAAGCTTACCCTTACCACATAAGGAACTTGTATATAAACCACTCAAGTTTTTGTTAATTTCTCCAACAACCACACTTTAATCAATCATAACTTATTCATCCCAACACCAAATTGGACAAATAAATATATGATTTTGATGTTCTCACGGAGTAGAACACGATTTCACAATTACCCTTGTCATTGCACAAATGACACGTGAAGAAATCCGTGCTACAACAATGCATAATTTTATTCTTTAAACACAATTTTCCAACAATTTATTGGTTCTCCTTTGCTTCTATTTTTTAACTGTGTTGCATCTGGTGAGATCGGAGGTTGAGAATATTGGTGTTGTGAGCACACCAGCCTATTACAATAACCTGAACTCTTTAATTTAGGTCTAACATTACAATAGTCACTAATGACCTTTTAGTTTTTGAACTTCTCATAATCTGGTGAGTTTCCTTCTCTTACATTGGTATTTATATAAGGTCTATGTTTTCTTTTTGTCAATTGTAGTTGAGTTCTATGATGGACATTGAATGGTATATTTCTTGAATGGTATATTTAAAATTGAATGAATGGTACATTTCATGAATTTTTTATCTTTCACTTTTCGTGTATTATTTATTTCCTTATGTAATCATAATTGGAGAAATGGATTTATGTTTTTCATGGTATTTAAAGAAGAATGACATCTCAAATTAAATCAAAAAGGGAAATGACAAGCACGTCACAAGGAATAAGTGTGAAGGCCAATTGGGAGTCTACACTCCATGAACTTTTTGTTAACTTTTGTGTGAACAAGTTTTAGCTGTGCAACAATGGCAAATCATAATTTCTTTAGGAGAAAAAACATAGAGGATGATGAGGTTTAAGCTTATGATGCTAACCCTAACTTATTTCCTGTGGTTGAGGAAGATGATCCTAATGTGACAAGTCAAACACTTATCTCTTTTTTGGATATGACAGATTCAGAGATGGAAGCAATGAGAAATGCAATGTGTTATCAAATATATAATGATAATATTTTCAATTAACATTTGGATACTACCACTTTGAACTTAAATGTATTTTTGTTAAACCTATCACTTGTTATATGCATGTAATTTGGATATTATTAACTTTGAAATTATATATGTATGTAATTTGTGTTTCTAATCTTCTTGATTTACATTTGAATATTACAACTTATTTGTAACACATCAATAAGTCATTAGCCATAAATTATTGGTCATACATTATTAACACATATTAATAAGCTAAATCAAATGGGCTTATATATAATCGACATTTTACTTGGAACGTGGGGAGTACTCTTTAATTGGACCACCAACTAAATAATTAAGTTTTAAAAATTCATTCCAAATTAGTTTCTTTGGTTAACACCATCCTTAAGTTTTAAATCGTGAAACAAAAAAGAAATTGTTGGATAATGTCTAAAAATACATATTTTAAGAAATCATTTTTCCCTTTGTTTAGGACAAAAAAAATCCACTATATTATATTGAGATGTTTTATTTTAAGAGTGTATCTTTCAAAAATAAAATCTACAATTTTCATTACATTTTAACTTTATCATCCACATTTAGTATTAACATATTGATTATGTTTAACATTATCATAATTATTAACAAATCTAATGCTAGGTATATATCTATTAGTTTTAAGACTTTTCAAATATAGAGTCTTTGGGTGGACGGATGAAATAATTCTTTTGGTTTTTTCTCTAATACTTTCAAATATTTTTTTGGGTGCCATTAATGAGACTCTTTTTTTTTCTATTGCACATTAAAAAAAATATTACAGACAATCCATTTCAGATTTAAACAAAATAGAAATAAAGTAATGATTTTGAAATGTGCTAATATAGAATATAACAAATGGAATGAGTATGTCTTTACAACTTGGGTTTCCCTGACAAACTTCTATGAAGTATTTGTTAACACACTTAAGTTATACTTCATTCTATCCTAAATAATTGTCCTCATGTCTTTTTTTGTCAATTCTAAATAATTGTCCTATTTCAAAATTTTCATTTTTCTGAAAACACTTTTATCATTTCATCCTTACTTTTTCTACATACTTTAATTATGGTCAAATGCACAAGGTTATTAAATGAAACCACATATTGCCTTAACATTTGTAATACTTTCAATTAGTTTGTTTTTTAAACGATGTGCCAAGTTAAAGAGAAAAATAATATATGATTTTTGCATGCCAGAAGTCCCTCTTTGGATGTTGTTAGCTTTTTTGCCATTAAGTGGTCATGGGCGCAACACGTGAGTATTTCTGAGGGCAAAGAAGCCAATTCCCATAGTCGTTGGTTAAATTATTGTTTTTAATCATTTTTTCTTCCAATTTCTTCTCTCAAATTGACTTTTTAAAAAAAAATATCCTACCCCCTACTTGCTCTATCTCTCTCTCTCTGACTGAATGCCTAGCCGACTGCCCCCAAAAGTGGTCTTGCAGGGAGAAGGTGGGTAGGGTCTTGAGTGGTGGTGGTGCGAGCATATGAGGGGAGAAAGAAGAAAGAAAGAAGATATTCTTGTTTTAGGCCCCCCCCCCCCCCCCACACACACACACAAATATCTATATTATAAAACAGATGAGTATCGCACGTTTTAAATGTAAAAAAGCTAACTACTAGTCAGGATTTGTTTTAACCAAACACAATTACTGGCCAAGATTAACTCTCAAATCTCAAGTGTGTGGAGCGATTAATTTCCACGGAAACCCTCCCTATTTTCTTTCTCAAGCCCATTTCTCTCTCTTCTACCTCTTCTCAGCCTCTTCCTTACTCTGCGTATTCTTCCTCAACCTATTCATATTCCTATCCCTCTTCTCGTTTTATTCCTTTTCCACATCTTTCTCTCTCTCTCATCATTATCTCGGTTTCCTCCTCATCTCTCTCATCGCCCATAATATGTAAGTTCTCTGCGTATTTTTGGTTTGTGTTCTACTTATTTAGTTGGGGGGTTTGAGGGTTTGGAGTTTGGGGTTTGGCGCCCATGATCAGACTTTAGAAAGAAGCTCTAAATTGGGTTATAATTTAAGTTTTTTTGCAAAAGTCACTTTTTTTTATGTGTGTTTGATTACCATGTGTGTCTCTAGATCTCATGTTTTTTTGGGTTGTAAAATCAATTTCTTTTTTATTTTTCGTTTACATTGGCCCTATAGTTTTAGCAATAAGCTTTGTTGGGTTTTAAGTACACATGGGTTTGGGGTTTTAATTTTTTTTCTCTGATTTGCAATTTTTGGTGTGTGGGTTTGAAATTGTTTTAATTGTGTTCAATTTCTGATTTGTGGGTTTCTTTTTGAGATCTGAGAAACCAAAAAAAAAAAAATTTAAGGTTGATAACCCCTATTCAGATTTAGTGAAGTAAATTGATTTCTTCTTCAGTGCATCATACTTTGAAGCAAAACACTGGGTTTGGGGTTTTAATTCTTTTTTTTTCTCTGATTATCAATTTTTGGTTTGTGGGTTTCTTTTCGAGATCTGAGAAACAAAAAAAAAACTCAGGTTGATACCCCCTATTGAGATTTTGTGAAGTAAATCGATTTCTTCTTCATTGATTTAGTAGTGTCCCCAATGTTTTTCACACTTCCGACCGGTCCCAAGTATGTCATGTACATGCCAACTCATCAATCTAGTTGTACAAAACAAAAATAATTTGGGAAGCAACAACCATTTGGTAGTCGGGTCGGGTGAGAGAGAGAACCGGTTTGAGAGGGAGAGAGAAACAGAAACTCATGTGATTCTTACAAGGTACAATTAACTACTTTTTTGCCTTTGTGACTCATCTCCATTGAATGGAAGATATTAGAATTGCATGACATATATGACTCACATGTTTTGGGTATAATAATTATTCTTAACCAACATAGGTTTTAGGGCTGTCAAATAGGGCAAAAGCCCACGGGCCTACCTACCCCGCCATCTATTAGGGGTGGGTTGGGCGATGCATTAGATGACCGTTTGGATGCGTTTTCGGGCTTTGCCCGCACGGGTTGCGGGCAGCCCGTGCTTTCTGGACTCTGGGCCACTGGCTTATAATTCTATAAAGATTGCACATTTAACTTAAGTGGCCCAACTGCCCAAGCCCATTTCCGTATTAGGGTTAGTAACTTAGACTACTTAATACGTCTCATCTCTCTTACCTCTCTCATCAAAATTAAAAAATCAAAATACTCTCACTCTCTCAGTCTCTCTCTCTCACGAACGACACATGGCATCACGCGACTTTCTTCCTCCGGCTATGCGCTCCGGCTCACTGGTCCAGCTTCCTCTCATCCCACGCTCTTTCTCTATCCCTGTTTCGGTGCTTCCACTTCCTGAATCCGACTTTGTCTTCGCCATCCCCACACACCTCTGTTCGCAGTCCAGTCATCACCATTGTCTCTGATCTATCTCCATAGCCATCGATTATCTCTTCTAAAACACCTTTACATTCGGCTTCATCTTCAATCAACTCCCATTAATTTCGACCTTCATCCACAGCAACCTCATCCATCTCCTCATCCAGATCTCTTCGCCATCTCTTTCTCTCGCTCGATATCTCATATCTCAGTCCAGATCCGCCGCCTCCGCTTGACAAATAATTTGGGTCTTTATTTTTTCTTTATTTGAATTTCTATATAATCCTTGTATTATGTTATCTCAATTGTTTCTTCCTAATTATCGAGCAAGTCTCCGGTCGATTACGATATCGATGTGTTTAATGAAAAATTGAAACTATGTTTGGGTCTATGTTAAAGTTTTTGGTTGTTTTTTGATATAATATTCAAATTTGGCAGGCATGCCCGTTTTGTCCACGGTCCTACACGGGGTGGGGTGGGCTGGGCCAAGACTTCTAGGGATCGTAATGCTTGCGGGTTTTCCCGCCCCGACCCGTCTTGTTGCGGGTTTTCTAAGCTCACTAGCAAACTCGACCCGCGGATCCGTCCTGACAGCTCTACTAGGTTTGTTGAGTCACCTAAGCTATATAATGTGTTGGACTTTGATGGTAGCCTTCCTTTTCTTTTCTTTTCCCTGTGGCCGCATGTGGAAAGTTGTCTAAAATTTCAATTTGTTTCTATTTCATGCAAGCATGCAGCTAATTGAGAGACAAAATTGTCGGTTTTAGTTGTAACCACATCCTGTTAGAAACGACTTGCCTTAGCTATATTAAATGAGTAATGAAGGCTACGTTTTTAACCCATCTAGACGAATTGGCTATGACTCCTAGGGGAGTTAGGGGCACTTCATAATTAAGTTGTCAAGTATATCCATCCCATGCTTCACGTTGGCGGTTTCGGTTCATCATCCTTGAATTAGACACTTGAATCGTACACAATAGTAATATGTCAATATTCATACTTTTTGGGATCGACATGAGTTGGAATTGGGAACATAAGTAGAGGCCTGGGAGAAATTAGGTTGATGGAAGAAGATGATAAATTGGATTTCATCCTTGATAATATAAACTTTTCTCTTCCGTAAATAACAATGTTTGATTATTGGTTTTGTTTGCAACCAATAACATTAGTTTTTTTTTTGTCTATAGTATATTGATCCGATCCTTACAAAGTTCAAACATCAATATTATAAAATATTACTCGCTTCATACTTTGATGAAATTTCATATTAGTATTGTGTCATAAGCGTAGACACAAAATCTAGTAAAATAAAATAAAAGGTCATGTGTTGGACAAATGATCACTTAACGGTTTGTTTTTAACGTCCTCCATCGGAGGAACTTATGGTTACTTTAAAGTAACTTTTCACTTTTTCAAAGGACTCGTACTAAAAAGCTACAGAGTAAAGGAAGCACAAGTGTAATTAACCCTTGGATATTTATGTGAGATATAGATTCTAAAATGTGAAATTGTGCTAATAAGAAGATGACACGTGTGAAGGTTAGTTGGTAAGATCTCACTTTCCGGTTAAGCTTTAATTCCTGCTTTTTGATACAATTAAACAAGCGATGCAAAATCCACTAATACTCCAATAAAAATTGACGACTCCGTTTCACGATACAGTCCCTAACTCTGCCGGCGTGAAAGGAGCCGGAAAATCTACTATTTTTTAACTTTATTTATTTCCAGCAAAATCTACTTTTCAAATCCACGTTATGCACTAAACAAATCAACATGCCTACTTTTAAATCGTTTTTAGATTTCCCTGACATAATAACATAATCTATCTTTTGGGTAGGCTAGTGCTAGTCGAAGCAAGCTGTGGTACAATCCCACTTACCAATAAGTCATATTCTTTGGTGTCTGCGGAAGAAGTAAACTGTGTTACAAGGTATTTCTACTCATTAATATGAACCATTTTAACTATTAATACTCTCTCAATTCCACCCAAATAGTTCACGTTTCAAAAAAGGATATATTAATGTTATTGGATTTTATCATAATTACAAAAATACTTTAGGGTCCGTTTGGATCCATTGATTTTGAATTTTAATAAATATTATAATTCTATAGAATTTAAATAACTTGGAATTTGCTTTCAAAATCATAGCAATTCCATAATTTGGATAATGTGTGGAATTCAATTGTAATTCTACATTATAGTTAAAATAAAATTTTATTTACGTATTAAATATCTAGTTTAGTCTAGTGGTAATGAGTGTTAGTGATAATGGATGATAAATGTTCAAACCTATCGAACTACAAAGTTGTGTAAATTTATTTTTTTATTAGTAAATAGCATATAGAGGTGGTTGGATGACGGTAGTGGTGACTGGAGGTGGTTGGTGGCGGAGATGACTATGGTGGTGGTTGTCAGAGGTAGCGGTGGTGACTGAAGGCTGAGGTCGGCGGTGGTTGGTGGCGGTGGTCGGAGGAGGCGGCCAACAGTGGTAGTCGAGAGTTGTGGTAGTAGTGGTGGTAAAAGGAAGGTGAGTTGTTATTGTTTATAATAATTGACTAAAGTTTAGAATTTAATTTTTTGAGTTTTGTATAGAATTAGCTTTATAGAATTGAGACATTTGGAATTTTAACTCAATTTTAATTTCAAAATTTAAATGTGTTGTCAAACAACGGAATTGATTTTGGAGGCTCAAATTCTAATTCCAAGCTATGAAATTGGGGTATCCAAATATATATTTAAGTACAAGCAATGTGTTTATAATACAAATATATGATAAAAACACTTATAAGCATTATTTTTAAAAATAAAATTTTAAAATAAAATATCTAAAATAGTATGAAGCGAAGAGAGTATTATTTAACCAATGTCACATCAATCACTATTGAGCCACACACAAGTTCATATAACAGTGGATTTGGCGGAGGATCACCATTTTCCGTCAAACCCAGAAAAGTGAAGAAGTTCAGCCCTCTCTCACCAAATGAGTGGGTCCCTTTAATTCTTTTTTTCTTTTTGTTTGATTTTTGACCTTTTTGCAATTTTACAATTTTTTTAAAAAAATACATATTTTTATTTATAAATAGAGACTTAGTTTGACTTATTTGGATACCAAATGCATTTTTTTAAATGTTGAAATTATTGGAGATAGTGGGGTATGAAAGATTATTAAGGTTTGTACTAAATTGTTATATGAATTTTTTATTTAGATAACATATTAGTATAGAATAAATTTTTATATTCAATTTTAATGAATTAAATATCAAATACGAAATTAAATATTCGGTTGTACATATTCTAAGTATTATTTATGGACTTGACTTTTTTTGTCTTACTAGTTTCCATGGATTTTCTTGATTTTTGTTAAGAAAAATAAATAATGTCAGACCATTAATAAAATGGTAAAACAAAATGTTAAAGAATGCGTGCCAACAACAAAAAAGAGCCTTACATTTTATCGGTCATTGCCATTGTATTTTGGCCAGTCATTATGTCACATAAATTTAGTGCCTGACTAACCAATCATCATCACCTAAAAAATAAAAATGAGATAAAACTGTTAAAACCTCGTACGATACAATAGTTTCATTTATTTTATTGGGTTTGGTTTAGGATCCAACAGTTTGTTCTAAAATAATTGTCTTGTTTAAAACTTTCTTTTTTAGAACAACATATTTATCACTTTATCATTATTTTTTCATTTTACTTTAATTATAAGTCACATATAAATAAGTTTTAAAATAAACTACACATTAAACTAATATTAATAATCCAATTAAAGTCAAACAATAATTTTGAGACGAGAGAGTTCGTCATTTCTATCCAACTATTCCCTGAGCTCGTTTGATTAGGGCTCATTTGATTTTTAGGGAGTTCGTAATTTCTAACCAATCATATCACCTCAGGGTTCATTTGATTTTGAGGATGTTGTGTTGATAATAGATATCTCATTTCCAGGTATTATTTGCCCTAGAATGATGGGAATAAAAAAATGTATTCCTCTACTTGGACGAGTATAAATAATAGGCATGGTATAATCTACGAATTTGATTCTCATTGGTCACTATAATATTTGCACGATTTATTTTCTTACGGTAACAAAATATGATAAACTTAATTAGTGTCCACTGTCCTAATTAGAATTATTTTTATTAGAAAAATCACATGTCAAATAGCAAAAGGTTTTTGAGGAAATATAAGCTTTTAAAATTGGATGAAATCTAAACTGTGGAAAATATACAATAGAATCAATCAAATTTTGATTTTAAAAGAAGATATCCTATTGCTTTTACTTTTTACTCTTTTATTTTATTTTACTTTTTTTTAATCACATTCTCATTCCCATGATATGGTCATCAGATAACCACATAGTCTTCGTCCCACGTGTTTCAGATGCATGTATGATATGGGTTTCTCATTGTTGTGATAATTGGATGTCTTTTTTGGTGGAGTGTTTTGGTCAAAACGTTGATAAAAAATACAGTATTTTCTTTTTAAAAATATTTTAATGCAGTGTTTTAAAAATGTGGAGCATTTTAAAACGCTCAAATTTGTAGCGTTTTAAAAATATATTGCGTTTACAACTACTCGATTTATGAAAAATAATATTTTAAAACAGTTTTTCAAACGTGTTTACAAAAATAAAACAGAGTTTTGAAAATGCTACATTTTAAAAACGCTGCGTTTTGAAAAAATTATTTTCAAAACGCTGCATCAAACGAGAAATAAAATTCCTACCGAATATTATCCAAACATAAATATGATGGGAATGAGCATGAGATATCCATTCCCACTATGAGATTCTCATGTACCGTTAAAGGGGAATACTTGGCCCCCGAGAGCCCCCACACCCAAACCTCATGAAAATGTGAGAGGAAAAATCACGATGACTTAGCGATTAAGTAGCTAGTAGGACTCATACCTAGTACCTACAAAGAACCACCCCCACAAGAGGATGAAACACTCACACTACGGTTGCTAGGACTCGATCATTGGTCATGTATCCAAATCTACTAGCTCTTAACCAACTGAGGGTTATCCTAATGGTACTATGGTTATACATTAAACAACTTTAAGTTAGGGATATTATAAACGAACCGAATCAAATTGAATATTACGGTATTTAATTTGTATTTATGAAATTATAATTTCAAATATTTGTATTTGTATTCATTTATTTTTTAATATAAAATTGATTTGTATTCGATTCAAAATTGATATTCGAATTATTCGATATCAATCGAGTATTCGATTAAAAAATTATTTGTGATTTTTTAAAACAAAATCTTTTAAGTCAATTTTTTATTTTTATTTTGCACACAGTCTGTCTAAATATTTATTCAAACAAAAGTTGTATAATATTATTCTAAAAAATATGGAGTAATATCCAATACATTCAAGATATTTATAATACAATACAGCTCATAGTCGCACGCTTACAATTGACAAAAGATAAAGAGCGGATGAGATTGATTTTTTACTAAGATTCTATGGTCATTATCACTCCCCGAGTTCACATGTATGAACGGCGGTTAAGTAACTACCCCTCTCTCTCTCTCAAACTCCCCCCACTATTCACGATTAGTGGCCGCTAATCCTTCCTCCACCAAACCCACCAATTTTATGCACGTAATTTTGTATACAAATAAATTTTAAAAAAATAGTAAGTTTTGTAATTTGAAATATTTGAAATATATTGGCAAAAGTACTAGTATTTAACTAATAAAACTCAACAAGTATATATATATATACACTTATTATAAGTCAAAAGACTGCTAAAATACTCCCTCCGTTCAGCGCAAAGAGTTCACTATTTTCATTTTGAGATGTTTCACTTAAAAAGTTCACTTTAAAAAATTAGGACATAAAAATGTCATTTTATTACTAATAACCTACTAAAAATATCAATTTCTTAAAAACATTGACTTTCAAACGAATACTATTTGCTCGAAATAGAGGGAGTAATACATAAGTATATATATTATTCGAATATTTGTGAATACTCAAATCGAACCCGTGGGCTCGTATTCCAATCGAATAAAAAAAATTGGGCCAAATTACTTTTTACCCCCCAAGGTATCTACCAAATCTCAGTTTACCACCTAAACTAAGGTTTGCCCCATTTTAGCATTCAAGGTTGCCATTTGTCTCATTTAACCCACTTCCGCCTGTTTCCGTTTGAATGAAGCCGTTAAATTGCACGTGGAAGACCACGTGTGGGGATTGTCGTATTTGCACCTCCAAAAACACTTTCAACTCCTCGCTCCTCTGAATCATAGGATGCACCGCTAGTTTCCTCAAGTACTTCTCCAATGCCGCCCTCCTTTGGTCCATAAACTCTTGCTTCTGCATCATATGCCCCTCAACGACACTTTTGTCCGGCTGAATCAATATGACAAAGCCTCGATACGAATCCGCCAACCGGTCCGACAAAGTCACGACGTCTTTAAATCATCGCCGGACACTAAATTACTGTCCATAAAACTCCGGAAGGTTCGTCCAAGTGGTAATTAAATAGGTGACAAAATTATTGCCACCAGGAACCAACGAATTGGACAGATCATGCTCTATTTTGGGGTTAGAAACGGAAATTCGAATATATTCGGAGCTGGAGGTGGGAGAGGAGGGAGATAATGGTCCGGCGGAGGTACTATGGCCGTTGAGTTGAGTAACATGATCGCAGTCAAAGGATCGGAAGACGGCTTCGGCGTAGGAAGGAGGCTCGAGGAAGGAATTGATAGAGTTAGGGTTTTGGCGATGAGAGGAAGGTAGGGGATGATCGGCGGTGGGGATTTCGGCGAAAGGTAAAGGAAATTTAAGGGAGTTGGAGGAGGTATTGTCGTCGAGAACTAGGAATTCCATTACTTCAGGGGAGGTGAATAAACGGGCTTCTTCGAAGCCCTGGTTTTCGTAGCCCATCATGGTTTAGTTTTGGTGGTGGTGGTGGTGCTGGTGTTGTCTGTTAGATTTGAAATTGGGAATGGGAATCAGGAGTGAAGGGGGAATAAATTGAGTAGGGAAAGCATTTTGGGAGGGATTGGAGTGAGAGTAAGGGGTTCGGGGATGGCCGCGTGGAGGCAACGGTGGAAGAACAAGTGGTGGTGGTGGTGGAGGATTCAGGAGCAGACCTGGGCTGAGTTGCATGTTGTTTCGGGATGTACAGAGTGTTTTTGGAGGTGAAAATACGACAATACCCCGCACGTGGCCTTCCACGTGTAATTTAACGGCTTCATTCAAACGGAAACAGACGGGAGGGGGTTAAATGAGATAAATGGCAACCTTGAATGCTAAAATGGGACAAACCTTAGTTTAGGTGGTAAACTGGAATTTGGTGGATACTTTGGGGGGTGATGAGCTCGGCTCAAATCTTGGTCACGAGCTAAGTACATGTGGCACCGCGTGATAAGCGTGTGCATGTTAAGAGACTAGGAAAGAGGTCACCCGGGCAGGATAACTGCGGGGTAAACACCTTACGTCTATCCCGAGCAGGAGTTTATCTTTCAACCAGCGAGCAGGGAGCAGGGTTGCTCGAATAGACCTGAGCTTCATCTCAGGCCTAACTGAAAGACAACTCCCGGGCCCAAGATTCAAGCCATAATTTCGTCATGATTCCGTCAGTTACGCGGTCAACCCGCATTTATGGCCATAAATGCATGTGATTTCGCCTTAGCGATAATTTAGCCCGAATTTCACTCCCATGAGGGCTTTATATACCTAATAATGTTTCATTTCAAAGGTACGCACACTTTTACCCACCGAATCCCTATCATTTTGTTTTCAAGAAACTTGATATTTACTCTCACGCCTGAGGGGTTTTGCGAGGCCATGCCTTGCATTCCTACTAAGGTATTTTTCTCTTGACAAATTTCTACATGATCATATCTTTACATAAGCCCAGATATCCTACAAACCGCCAGGAACGGCCCAAAATCAAATTGTGTAGCATCAGGGGGTAAAAAGTAATTTGGCCCAAGAAATTGTATTCGAATTCAAATACAAATTTCTATTCTCGAATACAATACCAAATCGAATAAAAAATATTTGATTTTTTTACATCCCAACTTATAAACACACCTTATTTTACTTGTACACTTTCTTACCATATATTGTGGATTGTTTATTAAATTTAAATTGCTAATAACACAACCCTAGTGTGTGTATATATATATATATATATATATATATATATATATATATATATATATATATATATATATATATATATATATATATATATATGATATTACGAGCTCGAGTTTGTGGTATTACTACAAGCTTTAGTGTTAGTGACGTTAGATCAAATCTATTTATATCTCTACACTGTTATATCAAACTAGTTTTTTTAATTTGTGCGTTAAACGCACGTCAATTAAATCGTACATAAACAAAATAAATAGGATAAAAAATCTTAAATGATAAAATAAGAAGAGTCGGTTTATTAATAATTACACATAATTATATTACTAATCATTATAGATTTTAAAAAAAAATTTATACACAACATTTGTTATCTGATTAATTGGTTTTTCATTTTCACCGCATATTAATATCTAGTTTCTTCAAAAAGAGACCTATGACTACGTATAATTATTGACTTTGACACTTGTTAATTGTTATTACATATGATACCAACAATGATAATTGTCTTATTTGGAATATGAAAGACAATTTTACATTGGATGGAGTTAATGACAATTTTAGGATAAAAACCTTTTCTCCAACATTGCTTCCTTTCAAAAAAATTATTTCAATAATATGATCCCCAAAATTTATAATGATTAGTCTTGTCTCATTGCACAACCCTGCAGCATGGTCAATGTTTCTCAATAGTATTACTGGAATACTAATTTTTAAGTGTCAATTTATAACCTGACAATCCTGAACACTTTATACTATTCAAAAACTCTGTAAAATGAATGTCTTCGAACAAACTTAATTTTTTTCCACCATACAAATAAAATATAAATTCAAATAAGTTTTTCATTTTGAATGATTACTTTTATTAAATTATATTTGTATTTTATGAATAAATAAATTTCTGATAAGAAAATAAGCTAAAATAAAAAATAACGAAATTATTTTAGTAACCTCAGTTTAAATTGTTTTTGTTTTATTGACTCTGTAACTATTATTTTTGTTCAATCAAATATTTTTATTTTACTAACGTATTTTTGTTTTACTTTTTTTATAATAATTTTTTAAAAACTTTTGTTTCAAAAATTATTTTATTTTACTAACCTCCGCATTAAATTATTTTTGTTTTGTTGATTCTGTAACTTATATTTTTATAGTGGCTTGTTCCATAAATTATTTTTATTTTACTAACCTCTTATATTTTTGTTTTCTTAACTCCGGAACTATTATTTTTATTTTAGTTACTATTTTTTTTTTTAAAGAGATAAAAATGTTTAAACATACTTAAAAGAGAGAATATGATGACGATGATAGAGAAAATATGATGTTTAAACATAATATGATCCTTAAGATTTATAATGATTAGTCTTGTCTCATTGCACAACCCTGCAAATGGTCAATGTTTCTCAATAGCATTACTGGAACACCAATTTTAAGTGTTAATTCATGACCTGACAACCCTGAACACTTAATATTATTCAAAAACTTTGTAAAATGAACGTCTTCGAACAAATTAAATTTTTTCCGCCCTACAAATAAAATCTAAATTCAAATATGTTATTCATTTTGAATGATTACTTTTATTAAATTATATTTGTATTTTATGAATAAATAAATTTATGATAAGCAAATAAGCTAAAATAAAAAATAATGAAATTATTTTAGTATCCTCAGTTTAAATTGTTTTTGTTTTATTTACTCCGTAACTATTATTTTTGTTCAATCAACTATTTTTATTTTACTAACGTATTTTTGTTTTACTTTTTTTATAAGAATTTTTTTTTAACTTTTGTTTCGTAAATTATTTTATTTTACTAACCTTCGCATTAAATTATTTTTATTTTGTTGATTCTGCAACTTATATTTTTATAGTGGCTCGTTCCATAAATTATTTTTATTTTACTAACCTCTTATATTTTTGTTTTCTTAACTCCGGAACTATTATTTTTGTTTTAGTTAATATTTTTTTTTGTTTAAAGAGTTAAAAATGTTTAAATATAATTAAAAGAGAGGAGATGGTGGTGGTGATATAAAAAATATGGAGAAGACATGAAAGAGAGAAAGAAAGAGAAATACAACCAGAAGAGAGAAGATAGGAGAGAGAAATAGTGGAATGGTAACTATACCCTTGCCATTATATATATATATATATATATATATGATATTTTCTAATTAATGACATAAACATTCCAAATTATCACCAACTTAATCATCAAACGACTTTAATATTAAAGGTCGTAATAATATCATAAACTCTAATTTATAATATCATTTGCCTATAGTATACTTTCCATTCTCAAAAGATGAATTCACATTTACTTTTGTGTTCATTCTTGAAAATATACCCACTTTATAATACTGAATTTTCTTGTTAATTTAACAATATTCCATTTAGACATAAACTTTAAAGAAAAATCTATAACATATTAGTTATATTTATAATAAAAAGTTTATTTTTTTATTTGCGTATCAAGTCAAGACATTTGTTTTTGTTTTGTTTTGTTTTTTTTTGAACACAGGGGAGGGTTGTAAAGTAGGCGTTAATAATTGTAGTATTTCTAAAAACAAAAAACAAAAAACAAATAAAACCGTCTTTTTCAAAGGAAATAGAATAAGAAATAAGAGATCACCATTTCTGAGCTTATTATACGTATATAGAACACATTCATAACATATAAATAACATACCATCTAAAATGATGTGTATAGACGCATACATAGATTCAGAAATTTAGGTTGATTTTCTCATGTTTTTCAGTGATCTGCTACTTCCTCTCAGGTCTCTCTCTCTCCTCTTTCTCTTTCTCTCACACACTGATATACACTGCACATTCACACAAACTCTGGTTCACACACGCACACACCGACATACACAGCCACACACACATGTACTTGTGATGATTCTATGTATGTAAAGCAGTAGATCTAGGGTTTTAGGATGTTTATTTTTTTCTCATTGTATTTCGTTGAAATTAGTTTGCTGGATCTCATTTTTTGTTATTTCTTTTTGCAGTTGAGCTGACTTGAGTTGTGGTAATTACCTGGAAGAAGTCGGGCCGGTGGGGGTTTGATTGATTGTTGAATTAGGTTTTAATTGGGGTTTTTTGAGATCAGGATCAAAGGTTGGAAGGGGTGAGAAGAGGAGACAGTGAGAGAAGATGAGTGAGGGCCAGCGGTTTCAGCTGGGAACTATAGGGGCATTGAGTTTATCAGTGGTTTCATCGGTTTCCATTGTCATATGCAACAAGGCGCTTATCAGTACTCTTGGTTTTACTTTTGGTAAGCATCGTTGATTTCTAATTTAGTCAATATGTTTTCTACTAATTAAGATTTTTGAATGGATTCAGCGGTTTCTACTTTTAGCTGTTTGATCACTTCAACCAATTAGCTCACAAATTGCTTCAAGTTCTTTTACTTTTCGAAGTTTGATAAATGGAATGTCATGTGTAGCTGAGTTGTAGAACCGTTTTGAGGAAAAGATTCTCATGGATGTATATTTGTAATCTACAAGTAATTTCCAATTTGATATCAATGCCACTAGAAGGGTTTGGTTTCTTCTTCTAGTTCTTTTCACTTCATCTGATTGCTGTATACTGGTATAATTTCAGAAGAATAGATAAATTTTGTCTGAATACGCCAAAAATGTAGAATTCATTGTTTTGCTACAGATTTTGACAGCTGAAAACGAGCCTCCATTTTATTTATTGGCTCTCAGTGGGTTTTGGCAGTCTCTGTTGTTTCCCTTGAATTGCATTGAGCTTGTTTGATCTCAGATTAGTAGTATTTTAGTTTGGTATTATTAGGTGTGGTTGTCTTAAATAGATGCAGTATCCTCTTTGGTTTGTCGTGTTATTATAGTGCTGCTTTCTTCTGTTCTGTCATCTTCTCAATCAAATTGCTACTGCCTACTGCTGGCATTTTATGTATGCCGAAATTTCCAATGTTCCTAATGTGGGCAAATAAGAGTATTCTTATCCACATTTATCTGATCATGTTGTATTCATTTGGAGCTCTGTCTGAGATATAAATGAAGACTAAAAGCATTGTGCTGCAGGGTGAGGGTGTGAAGTTGAAGTGCTAGGTTCCATAAACATTACCCTTAGTTGGAACCAAGGGGTGGGAGAGATGGCAAGGCACTCAGGCAAAGACCTTGAGGTCTTTGGTTCCAATCCCTATATTACCAACAAGGGGCCACACACACTTACCTATAAAAAAAAACCATTACTGTTAGTTAGATCTATTGTGCATTATGTGATATAAAATCCTTTACGCCTCTTTGGTTTAGTATTTCAAAGAGAAAGTTGGAGAGAAGTTGCAGTAATGTTTATTCGCTCCTTTTAGTTAATTCAATTATGTTAATTAAATCATTGGCAAACTTAATGCTACTAGCTCCGATAGTGAAATTGGTTTTGGTAATATTCAGCCGATGGAGATTTTCGACTTAGGATTAGGGAAAGCTACCTTGTTCAGTCTTTGGAGACATCTTATGTTTTTACTAACTGAATGTTCAACATATTGATATTTCTTAGAGATTTTGGTTTTGACTTTGCATCTTGTCCTTGCAGCTACTACTTTGACTAGCTGGCATCTTTTAGTTACATTTTGTTCGCTTCATGTGGCATTATGGATGAAATTGTTTGAGCACAAGCCTTTTGATCCAAGAGCTGTCATGGGCTTTGGCATACTGAATGGGACCTCCATCGGGCTTCTAAATCTTAGCCTGGGTTTCAATTCTGTTGGTTTTTACCAGGTATAATTATAATTCCCTTTGTTTGACTATAACAGTGCCTTGCCATGGGGAAGGGATCATAAACTATTTCCCCTGACGATCCCATTCCTCAGACCTTGGTAGAGGACCACAGAACTCCATTTAATTTGTTTTTCTTTTTTTCCCGAATTGAATCAGTAATGACTATAGAGGCCTTAAACCTATATCTGTGAAACACTTAATTCTGTGATTGTGTCTTGTTCTAGTTCACATGATATTATAAACCGTTACTTCTTTATCCAAGCAATGAATCCTTGTAGGCGAAACGATTTTAGGCAGACACTTACATTCTAACAATATCATGCAAACATCTACTAGAGATTTTACAACTATATACACATAAACGTCCATCATTCCTGGAAACTATAAAACCTATTCTGGATGAGGTGGAGTAAGATAATTTGGTATCTGGACTGAACCATTATGAATTTTTTTATACAAGATGCTGGTGTTTCAGTTTTGTGCAGTGTGAATTAACCTATTATTTCATGATGTTTGTTGTAGATGACAAAACTGGCTATCATTCCCTGTACTGTACTTTTGGAGACACTTTTCTTCAGGAAGAAATTCAGGTTAAGTTTTTGTTTCCATCTTTGATGATCTGGCCAATTGATTTTTCCGTATTTACGAGTTCAGCACTGTGCCTCCTCATCTTTGGATCCAAATTCTTATTGTTAGTTTAAAAGCATTTACACCAATTTTGGCTTACTGAAATGCTTAGGAGATTATCTTGAACCTATGTCATTATTACTGATTTGAAATCCTTGAACCTGCTGTTTCAATTTGAATGAGTTCTTACCATTTTGGGTTAACTTTGAAGTAGAGAGCCTCAGGAATATTATGGCCAGACATGGGTGTTTGTGTTCGTTTACAAGCTTGGGACGTAAATTGCTCATAGAAGCAAATAATATGCTTCAGCTTCAGTGTATTATTTGCTAGGTCTGTCAAGATAGATATCACATAATAATATAATATTTGCCACAGGAAAAAAAGAAGAAGAAGACGATGATAGACATCAGATAGATATCTGTAGTCATTTCAAACTTGCTGAGTGTTTTGACCCTTTCATCTTGCAGGCTTAGAAACAAGCTGAAAATGTATCAGGATGCCACCAAGTCGTTAGAACTTACTAGAGAGAAGATTTGCTTAGTGAAGATGTTTAAATAGACCAAACTTTTCCCTAACCTTGTTTATAAAGAAATATCCAGTTTATTTGTCTTAGGCTTTCAGCAAGTCATACTTCAATGTTTTACATCAAGGATGGTGAATATTGCGAGTTACATCTCTTTCATACATGTTATTTTGCTGATGACATTGTTTTGTTTGATGAGATCAAGAATAGGGTCAATGATAAGCTAGAAAAGTGGAGAGAGACTTTAGAAGTCCAAGGCTTTGAAATAAGCATGAGTAAAACAGAATATATGGAATGCAACTTTAGCGGTAAAGAATCATAGTATGGACAAAGTTAGGTTAGATGGTTAAGAAATACCTCAAAAGAATAATTCTAATATTAAGTTTCAATTACCAATCAAGAGGGGTGGAGGTAAGAGATGATTAAAATATAATCAGGCCGAGTGAAATGGAGACGTGCATTCGGAGTGTTATGTGATTAATGAATACTGGTTAAGTTGAAAGGAACATCTTATCAAGTAGCCATTAAACCGAAACTACTTTATGGAACCAAATGTTGGGCAGCTAAGAAAGAAATATGTTTACATGATAAGTGTAGTTGAAATTCAAATGTTGAGATGGATACGTTGTAAAACTAGGAAAAACAGAATTCGTAATCAACAAATTTGTAAGATGGTAAATGTCGCCCCAATAGTAGATAAATTGAGAAATTGAGAGAGAGTAGCCTAAAATGGTTTAGACACATCAACATCAACCAAATTAGAAATAGGGAAAGGGGAAAACCAAAACTAATATAGTAATATGGACTGCCGTAATAAATAAAGATATGAACGAGTGTGGTCCGTGTGATGACCTTGCTTTGGACAAAATCGATTGGCAGAAAAGGATTCATTTAGCTGACCTCAATTGATTAGGACATAGGCAAGGTTGATGAAAAAATATAATCTAAACTTGACTAATCGATATTTCATGTAACTTAACATGGTATTTGAGCAAGGTTCATCCCCTCAATTAGTCATGTTTAGATTATACAACTCCACCTCGATTAGTCATGTAACTTAACATGGTATTTGAGCTCTGGTTTGACAAGGTCGTGGGTTCGAATCTTCCCGCTTGCGTTTGGTTTATTGTGAGTGCATGCCACTGTGTTTCGTTGTCTCTCCACGTGTGGAAGGCTCACACGTGAGGGGGAGTGTTGAGTTTGATATGCATTGTTGGGCTAATTAAGCTTTTAGATGAGTTGGTAACTTAATAAATACAAAGAGCAATTCGGCGGCAACAAGTTTCAAAGTACAGTAGAAACTCAGCCATTAGACTCCAATGATCATGACATCATCTATAAAGGTGAAGCTGTCAACCGATTGTTATTTCATGGGGATTCAAGTTCTCTGCCCCGAGACTGTGTCACGAAGAATAACTTCTGTCTTCTACCTTTCATGTCCTTAAATCTCTTATCTATTGTTGCTCTTCCTCATCTTCTTCTACATTTTCATGAAGGCAAGCTGAAAGGATTTGGACCATTTAACTTGGAAGGGAATGAATCAAGTCGAACTCGAGTTAAATCAGGACGAGTCGAACTCGAGTTAAATCAGGACTAGTTGAACTCGAGTTAAATCAGGACGAGTCGAACTCGAGTCGGCTCAGCTTGGCTCATTGAGGGAAGGCTCGTTCAAGTCGAACCAGCTGACCCACAGGCCACAACCCTAGTTAAGTGGGTATTAAGGATGCCTTGATTCGATGTTATAAACATTGAGATACTTCCTCTCTAGATATCCCATGTTACCTCCATAGCTTGAATCATCTAGAACCCTTCACACTTCCTTAGTCAGATACCTACTGCGCATGCAAGATCTACTGACTACCATTGTGACTTACAACCTGAACATGCTACCACACAAGCCTGGCAACTGACTCACACGAGCAAAATATCTCCTTTTGCGCTGCCTCCACAACAAATATTTTTGTTACTGCAATAATTAAACAATGTCAAAGTACAAGCACTAATTTTATACTGACTACTCAAACACTTGCGCACTAACCATTGTGTTTTTAGGGGCGGATCCTGGATTTTGAAACCACGTGGGCTTAGTATTTAAAAAAATATTGTAAACAGTAGTAACCCTAAAAATTACTTTATAAAAAAAGAAGTAATAACCCTAAAAAATACATAATTTTTTTAAACATCATAAAAATCATCTTTTTTAGAGAACCAATATTCAAATTGTTTTAGAAGAAAATAAACTAAATCAAAAGGGAAATATTTTTCAATACAATTTACATCGAACACAAAAAAAAAACATCTTGAAACATTTTAAAGATATCGACTAAAACAGATCAATGTCTACATTTTGAGACCAAAACTTGTACACAATAACAAGATCTAAAAATAGTTACAACGAACTTAGCATGCAAATATATCACATTTTATCATACAATCAAAGCCTAGAAATTTAATTATTTAAAGAGTTAAACCACAAGAGATAGAAAATATAATACTCCAAGAAATTTGTAGAAACGGGTGTAGTAAATGACTTATTTGGATCAATTTCAGTGGTGTAAAGCTCCATCATAACATTAGAGAGAGAGAGAGAGAGCAGAGAGAGCATGACTGTGAGTTTGTGTAGTAGGGTGGGTTGTGATTTTAGGATTTATAATTTTTTTTTTTTTGTGTTGAGAAGTTTGGGGTGGGCTGGAGCCCTACCCACCCCATACCTAGATTCGCCCCTGAACACAATAATATACCTCAGTGGACCCATCACTTATCTATAGTCCTCATAGAGTTTGTTACACCACTTTCTTACTATACCTGTCACACACATGCACACTAATATCTCTTCATAATAGACCAACTTGCTAACTACCTTTCCCAACCCTCTGTCACACAATAGACAAAGTGCAATTCCCCCTTTTATATTACTCGAGGTTGATTTCTGCTAACAAGGTGAGATCTCCAGTTCTTCTCCATGGTGGTTGTTTCAAATAAGGATGAGGAGTTCGCTGGAAAAGGATGGAGCAAATGCAGCTGAGGCGGTGGGAAAGGTTCTAGATTATTCTAGCTATGGAGAAATTAGGAGATATGTGTATATATATATATATATATATATATAGAGAGAGAGAGAGAGAGAGAGAGAGTCACGCCCAATACTCCTCAATGCCAACTCTCAGTGGTGTGCACACTTGAAGTCTAATTTCTTCTTTCCAAGAAAAAGGAAAGGGAAAAGGAGGGAGAGATGGAGAGAGAGAGAGAAAGAGAGAGAGTCATACCCAATACTCTTCAATGCCAACTCTCAACGGTGTGCATACTTGGAGTCCAATTTCTTCTTCCCGAGAAAAAGGAAAGGGAAAAGATACACTTGTAATGGACCTAATCAGGTCAAACACGATCCAACCACTAGCTCACATCATATCCCATCTAAGGTGAGAGAGAGAGAGAGAGAGAGAGAGAGAGAGTCATGCCCAATAGTCCTTCTCAATGCCAACTCTCAACAGTGTGCAAACTTGAAGTCCAATTTCTTCTTTCGGAGAAAAAGGAAAGGGAAAGATACACTTGTAATAGACCTAATCAGGTCAAACATGATCCAACCACTTGCTCACATCATATCCCATATAGGGAGAGGAGCTCATTTGGAATTTGTGGAGCAATAGAAGGGTAATTTGGTCCTGACAAGCAGGAACACTTTCTTGGCAGATTCACTTAAAGGCTCATCACTTGCGTTTATCTTAATGTAATAGATAACTAGCGAAATTGCTTAAATGCAATGCATGTGGGTCCACATCCTTTCTGATTTTCAGCATGAAGGCTCAAGTTATGGTAGGTTCGATAAGGTGGATAAGCTGAATTAATTGTACTGAACCAGCTTTTGATAAAAATGCAACAAATTTAGTTCTATAACGTGCTTTGATTTTACAATCCAATATTCCAAAAATTAATGAAAAACAGAAAAACCCCAAAGAACTTATAGCATGTGGCAGCTCTCTATTATGTAGGTGTGATAAAAAAAAACCAGTGGAATTGTATTTATTGATGGTAACATATTGTAATCTATAGACATTGCTGTGTTGTAAAATAAATGAACCAACAATAATCCACTTCTAATTGTGGATGTGATAAAAAAAAACAATTGAATTATATTTATTGATGGAAAAATATTGTGGATGTATAGACATCAGCGAACCTGCAGGAGATGAACCAACAATAATCCATAATAAGGTACCTGTTTTGGTGAACCTATATACTATAGTTAAAGTTTGAGATCGTATTTACTCTACAATTTACATTTTAAATTAGATGGTCGATAACTAAATAATAACAAATTAAATGCACGAGATAAAACATATTGTTATGTATAGACTTCAGTGGATCTGTGATGTTCAATAAATGAGTCAAAAATATTCCATAATGCGGTTGTTTAGGTGAACCCAAATACAATGGTTAATGTTTGAGATCATATTTACTTGATAATTTACAATTTAAATTTACAATTTAAACTATATGCATCCCTATGGGTATCGGCTTGGGTCCTTTCCGAGTCATGCACGCACTCATGCCCATGCCAGAGTTCCAGATGGATTGGAGCTCTTTGTTAGCTTCTTAGGATTTTTGTTTTTAGCTTTAGGCCTTTGTATAGTTTTATGTTTTTGGCATCCGTTCCTTTGTTCTTTCTGTTCTCATCTAATATAATTCTCTTTTTCTCAACTCAACCTTAGTCTGAATCACTTGGGGTCAGCTAAACTTCTCTTTTACTTTCAAATTAAATTAAATACTTCTCTTTTTATTTCAAGTAAATTAAAAAATCGAGCAACTATTACAATTTGCTGTCCACCATAGATGCCTGCATTGGATACAATTCTTCAATTACTTAGAGGGTTAACATGGTTGAGAGTCGGCATTAGGGGCAGTGTTGAGCGACTCTTTGTACCCACTCTCACCCTTGAGATTGCTAGAAATGCTTCCGTCTTTGATGGACTCATCCGAAGAACTCCTCGTCCTTATTTGAAGCAACCGCCGTGGAGAGAAAATTGGAGATCAGCTCATCGGTGGAAACTGGCCTTGAGAAATATACATATAAGTAGTATTGGGCTCTGCTCTCGTGCATTATGTACGGCAAAGCAAGTGAGGAAAGTTAGGGAGCAAGTGGGTCCCCCAAGAGATATTATAGTTTATGTGCACACACGCATGTGAGGTATATTGGAAAAGAGGTGTAACCAACTTATAGAAATCTTCTGCGGGTCCTTTTATGAGGTGTACAAGTGTGTTTGTAATGCACATAGTGTGCAAGTGTTTGAGTTGTCTATAGAATATAAGTCATCTTAATTTGTTTTATAAATGTTTTATTGGAGTAATGTTGATATTTGAATTATTACTTATTGTTTGCAAATTCGGGTATGCGGCTCAACTATTTGGTATTAGAGCTCAAAATGTTTGACCCACCAAGAAGGGGAGGAGGGGGTTGAGGGTCAGTTTTGAGTGGGACTATTTGTTTAAAGCTCAAGTTCTGCTTTATAGAGTTGGTTGGGTGCTCTCTGGATTATATTGGGAATTTCAGGGGACAAGAAAGAAGGTAACATCATATCTACGGAGATCATCAAAGAAAAAAGAGTTACTGCTCTTTTGGTGTAAGAAGTAATGCTCGTCTCTGAAACAAGATGCTCAAGAAAACCACCCAGCACACGCACCCCAACCCACCCATTTTGTAATTTGAAATTGTGTTTCCAAAAAGTAAAATAAAGGTGCCAACCCTCAACATTTGTGCCTTTTGGAGGTGGCCTTCAAGTTTGGGACGTGGGGACTACCATTTAAGGTGCATCACCTACTCCTAGAGGTCTGGGCTTCATTCACGACTCATGAGTGAAGATACTTGAGCTTTTGGCATTCATTGTCTTTGAATGTGAAGGGTGGATATGCTCAATCATGATGGACTAAATTTTGTTAACGTTTATTTGGTTGCCAGATATGTCTCAACCCATTATTCCAATAATTTATACAATCTGTTCCATCTTTTCCTACTTTTCTTTACCGAATGGCTACTTGTATGATCAGTCTGAACCTCTCACTACATGCCTCATTGCCTTGGTACCTGTAAGTTGTCTTTGCATGTTTCAGTTGCCGAATAAGGTGATTTTGATGTAATCTGCTGATTATTTCACGTTTGCTACAAGTTTTTGTGCTAATACTTGGCTGTCACATGCAGTAGGAACATCCAGCTCTCACTTACTGTTCTCCTTTTGGGTGTTGGAATTGCAACTGTAACTGACCTGCAGCTCAATGTCCTCGGCAGTGTCTTATCCCTGCTAGCGATTATTACAACCTGTGTTGCTCAGATTGTATCCTTAGCTAAAGTTACTTTGGTTACATCAAACCTTTCGTTTCTTCTACACGGTTTATATGATTAATCTCACACATAATGTTTGACTTTGAAACTGGGATTAACTGTTCATCAGATGAAAGTAAATTTGATTTGGAAAACGGGTTGCTGGTCTATTTTGCTTCAAATATAAATCACAAATCAGTGTGGTGATTGCTTAAGCATGTTACACTCACTTGTTATGGTCTTTCCTTAACTAACTTCTTTCAGATGACAAATACAATTCAGAAGAAGTACAAGGTTTCATCGACCCAACTTCTTTATCAATCCTGCCCTTACCAGGCAATCACTCTTTTTGTCACTGGCCCTTTTCTTGATGGGCTTTTGACGAATCAGAATGTGTTTGCTTTTAAATATACGCCTCAAGTGCTGGTGAGAACCAAATGCTATTTTCCTCGTGGCCTTCAGTTATTTCATGAACTGCCATCTTAACCGTATGAGCTTTTATTACAGGCATTCATTGTTCTCTCCTGCCTAATATCAGTATCTGTAAACTTCAGTACGTTTCTGGTAATTGGAAAGACATCTCCAGTGACTTATCAGGTCCTAGGGCATCTAAAGACATGCCTAGTTTTGGCCTTTGGCTATTCTTTGCTACACGATCCATTTAGCTGGCGGAATATTCTAGGAATCCTCGTTGCTGTTATTGGCATGGTACTCTACTCTTATTATTGCACTCGCGATACCCAGCCAAAGCCTGTTGAAGCATCAGCACAGTTGTCTCAGGTACATTCAGCATTCTTAGTTTCTCATGTAAAAAAAATTATGTGCTTAATTATGTGGGATATACTGACTCTCTTGTATTCTTAATGGTTTAAGGCTAAGGAAGCTGAAACTGATCCTCTAGTAAGTCTGGAAAATGGAGCTGGCATTAACGACGGCAGTCCTCAGAAATCACCAGTATGGAATTCAAACAAGGACCTGCATGCATAAAGGTTTCCCTCATCATTACTTAAGAAAGAAAACGTTATTTTAAATTAGGAAAACAGTAGACCTGTTCCAGTGATGAAGATGTCGCTGCGAGGGTTTCAGCGTGTTAAGTGAGCTTGAGTTTCAGAATTTTTGGAGACAAATGTAAGTTACTACTGTATTAGTACAAAAGCTAAAGGAAAACTTAACTCAGTGTAGCATTTGATCACTAGCTTTGTATTGGCATTAGGTACTGGAAACATAAAACAAATATTGGGACTGGGTGACTGTACTTTCAAAATGGCAAGTTAAGGATATTTTAAAGTTGGTTATGTTGTTCTCTTCAACGTTATCTCTGTTGTGTGGCCTCGAGGTTGAGCTACTTTCATTTTACATATCAAATCTGTTTGTTTTGACATAATTTGGTTCGGGATATTTATTTATCCAAGCCCAGCACTGAGTTGCTTACGTTGATTTCGATGTGACTGGGAATATTTTTCTTACTTTTTATTTTTGGATTTTGAGCTTTCTCTTACTCTATCACTTTTTTGTCTTTTTTAAATTTTCCTTAAGCTATTACCAAAGTTGCCCCAACCCCAAACAAAATTATCAAGCCAATATGTTTGCTCTGTGACCTCGCATTGTGTTGTGGGTTTGGTTAGTTTTGGAAAGCATATTTAACTACTTGGGGGATCTGTTACCATATTACAAAAAATGCATTGCAGGTACTGGTGGTTGTGGCTTGGTGGCATGCTTTCTAGATACTGGACTTTGAGTTACTGTCACTCAGCTGCGTTGGGCCACGAAGGGTTCAGGGCCTTCAGGCTATGCTTTTGATGATTGTTCTACTTGGTTACGATGCTTTTTGTTTGTGGGGCTTTATTGATTGTATGATGTTCTTGTTTTTGTCCTTTGTCTTCCACTCATTCTGTTCTGGGCAAATAGTCAATTATTTTATTTTTGGATATTTCACTCAAAGAGTACATTTTTAAAAATTAAGACATAAAAATATTATTTTATTACTAATGCTATTAAAAGTGTCATTTTATTAAAAAAAAATAACTTTCAAACGGGGACTCTTTGTTCGGAACGGATGAAGTATTTTAGTTTTCTCTCTAAAGTCCATAGTGATAAGGTGATATAATGATGCAGATTGCAGAGTGTCAGGATTCAGGAACAGATACAAATTTTAGGTGTGTTTGGTATGGAAATTTAGCCAACTTAAGATTGACATGTAAAATCATAAATTGATTTTGGTATTCGATTTAGTCGTTTGTTGGTTCGAATTTACAGCAAACCAAACATCAAATGTACCCAATGATCTAATAAAGTACTCCAACTCCAACAAATACCCAACACACCAATTCCCTCTGATCTGACTTTCTACATTAGGGCAATCCGCAATGCCCGTCGCTAGACCTCTCAAGTCTCAATGGTCACCCTTTTTTTTTTTAATGGTGATCCGGATTTAGTGAATCTAATCTATTTATGATGAAGTTTACCTAAACATATAGAATAAAGTCAACATCATCGATTTCTACGAGAAAGATATGATACTTGCCGATAGCCCCTGACACCTGGAGCAGTGGCTACTACGGGTACACTACATTTCTTTGTAGATGATGAACATGAAAATGATTTGAAAGTATCGTTTAGAGTTATATAATACTTCATTCGTCCCGGGTAATTGTTCATGCTTTTTATTATGTGATATCCCAACTAATGTTCATAATTATATTTTGATAATAAATGTTATTGATGTGGCAAAAATCTAGGCCGATTTATAGGAGAGCAAGAAGAAACCTAGACTATGACAAACATTAATAAAAGAACTTGCTTTTTTATTGATTAAAAATAATAATGACCCTCAATATGGCTGAGGGTCTTCCCCGTTGGTACATTGAGAATTTGCTCACCGTTAATATTTTTGAGATGGTCTGCATGTCATGGATGCTTCAAATCTTTTCCTTCTTGTGTCCGCAGCGTGTAGGTGCCTTCTCTAACCACTCTCGTAACTAGAAAAAGCCCTTCCCAATTAGGTGAAAGCTTCCCTCTTTCTGCTCGATGGCCGGTGACCTCGATTTTTCTAAGTACCCAGTCCCCGACCATGAATGTTCTTCCTCGGACTCTTTTTTCGTGATGAGCATTTGTTCGCTGCTTGTAGTTGACCATCCTTAGACGTGCATCCAATTTCCTTTCATTGTTCTGCTCGTTGTAATGAGAAACTCTGTAACTTGGCAAGGCCATCTCAATCTAAATCATGGCTTCAGAGCTGTAAGTAAACGCGAAAGGAGTTCCTCCGGTCGGACCCCAGACAGTTGTTCTGACCGCTCATAAAGCTGACGTCAGTTCTTCCGCCCACTTCCCTGCTGGCCCTTCTAGGTTTCTTTTAAGTGCATGCAGTACTTGTTTGTTCCCGACCTCTGCTTGGTCATTGCCTTATGGATAGGCTACCGATGACTGCCGGTGCTTGACACCCAAATGTGCACATTCAGCTGTGAACATGTTCGAGAATTGAGTGCCATGGTCGGAGATGATTGCTCGTAGGATCCCAAATATGCAACATATTTGATCATGGACGAATTTGATGATGTTCGTCTCTGAAATAATAGCAAGTGGTTTTGCTTCGATCCATTTGGTGAAGTACTAAATAGTGACCATTGCATATTTGTATTTGTACTGGGTTAGGGGGAATGAACTGATCAAGTCAATTCCCCACATGTCAAAGGGCCAGACCGTGACCACCGGGGTTTGCATAACCTCGGTAACCAAGGAAACATTCTATGTCTAGATTTTGTATAAATATAAGAACTTCGTGCAGACTATAGCTGCGAAGAGACGCATAAATGCACATAGATATACATAGAGAAAAAAACTGAGAGTTGTCTAGATTTTGTATACAGTTGTATCAACATGTACATCTGTTGTTTTATTGTTTGTTTTCCTAGTCGATAGGAAACTTATTTTTAATCCCATGTTTTTTTTTTACTCGTGTTTTTTATGGGGTTTTACTCTCAGACTTGTTGTCTTGTGAGAGATGTTTGGTTAGATTTCACATTTTGTTTTGTAAAACTCATAATCTTGTTAGTGAAATCCTTTTTGGCCATACGGTTAGCTAGTAGATTGTTTGATAAACTTCTGTGCTAATTACTGCTTTAATTGCTTAAAGACTTCCGCTGTTTACTTGTTTTATATTCTAGTCAATGCACCTGCTGCATTGAAAGTTTCTGTTGAATCCTAGCTACTGTTGATCTTTTAGGGCGGATTCCCCAGCATTAACTCCCCACGTTCTAGACGATCGTTAGCATAACACTCGAGCACGTTGGGTATGCTCGCTGAAATGTCCTTATGCTCGCTACACACTTGGACCCTATACGACAAGTAAGAGGATGTCTGTTTGGTATGCCTGTATAGGAGGTTGGATACACTTTTGTACCCGTTTATGAATTGAGCTTGTACCATGATGCATGCACATGACCTACTCGTGACAATGATGCTGGTGTGCTTGGCATGTGACCGCTGCTTGGGCCTGGTAGCTCAATGGCCCCCTGCTTCTTTGGCAAACATATATGTTCGGAGTAAGGAGCATAATGTCTTGTTCCTGAAGGGTGCAGACTGTTGTAAGACTTGATCATTTTTACTTGGACAAGATTCATAAAACGAGATTCAAGGTGGGTGCCTGAGTCTGAGCACTCCAATGGCTGATGATGTAGGCAAGTACCAGGCGTGGGTTGCAGTGATATGACATGAGGTAACCACCGTCTGCCAGAAGAATTCTAATTGACTGCACGTCCTTCGAGATAGCATTTAATGCGGCACCTCGTATTCCACGCCACGTATACAGCGATCAAACCCTATGAGGTTTTCCCCCCTTTTGCTCTCAAAACGCCTATAAAATCCAAGACCGCTTTCCTTTCTATTCTTTTACCATTCCTCAAACCTTCGAGCCCTCCTTTTTTCTTTTCTTTGTCTCTATCAATCACCGGTGTTCATCGAAGTGAAGATAGAACAGCAAACCAGACAACCAGCTTTTATTGAAGTCCAAGATCCACAAACACGAAAGGTATCCTTTTGATTTTATTTGTTTCACTGCTTTTATCCCATCTTCATTTCTTCTCTACTAAAACCCTAAGTTAGAGGTTCGATGATGCATACTGGATGTTTCGATATCCAACAATTGAGAATTCTCAACTTCTGTCTTCATCCTTGTGTTTTCTACTTGCTGTCGCTTTTCATAAATCCCCCGTCTAAACCTTTTGGATTCATTCTGGTTGTTGTCCTTTCTTGGTACCGACTCGAGCACACACCTAGGTGGGAAATCAAAGAAATCGAGAACTGGTGCCCCGTTCACTGGTTTGAGATGTGAAACCGAGGGTTATACCTACCTATTTATAACCAGTTTCATCGAGCAAGAAGAAGTCGAACCCTCACAGCCAATCGAAGCCCGGGCGCGAGCTATTCCCATTGCCTCGACCAGCCTACTGTTGGGAGCTCCGTGTTGATGGGGCAGCGAGCAAAGTTGGGAGTGGATCTGACATCCTTTTCATAGCTCCGGACCAAGTTACAGAATTTGAATTAACTATTTGATTCAAGTTCCCATCCTACAACAACGTAACCGAGTATGAAGTAATGATCGCTGTTCTCGAGCTCGCAGCAGACATGGGTGTGGAAGCAGCGATAATGTACTCGGATTTGCAGCTAGTTGCGAACAAAGTCCAGGGGGAGTATTTGGTGCATCACCCCTCCCTGGTCAAATACTGCGAGCTTGTCAATGAATTATTGAAAAATTCCAAGTTCTTGGAGATCATCAAAATTGATCGAGCAGACAACATGTGAGCATATTACTTATCAAAGATCGCTGAGGCAAGCCTGGCAGTTTTGAATTCATCAGTCATGATCGAAGCACATTAAAACCCCGACCATTGACAGACCCGTGATCATGGATATCGAACCAGTAATTAGAAGTTGGATCGATGATTACAAGGACTACATCGAGCGAGGAATCTTGCCCGCAGATAAAATCAAGGTCACAACGGTCAGAAATCAAGCTTGCTGATACTTGGTAGTCGGGGGAATCCTTAATAAGCGATCTAAGGTCCGACCTAAGGTGTTTGATAGTTGATGTGGAGCTTTGTCAGCTCGATCGACCAGTTAAGTAATCTTCCCGCTGAATCTGGCTTGTGCAGTATTTTGCGCAATGGCGCATCTGTGTAAACTATTATTACATATGCAGAAAAATAAGCCTTTAATTTTCGGGCAGCTACGACAAGCGAGTAAGCTAATTTTTCTGCATTAAAATAACTACCCTCAACAGGACTAGGGGTCCTTTGATACATAATACACATGTTTTTGTACATTAAATTCCTTCCTAACTAGAACAGCGAGGAGGGGCGACTTGCCAAGATATTCGTTGAGCTACTCGAGGGCTTTGGTGTATTCATCGTTCCACTTGAATCCTTTGTTGCCGCGCAGGATTTTGAAGAATGGTAGGTATTTCTCCGCTGACCGGGAGATGAAGCGATCAAGGACGATTATCCTACCATTTAGTTGTTGGACATTCTTGATGCACTTGGAATGTTCCATTTTGATAAGAGCTTGGATCTTTTCTATGTTGGCTTCTATTTCGTGTTGATTGACTATGAAGCCAAGGAACTTTCCTGCACGGACCCCGAACACACATTTGCTCGGATTCATCTTCAAGTTGTGTTTGCACAAATTTGCAAACGTCTCTTCCAAGTCAAGGTTGTGGTCGCGACCTTTGGTTTTGATGACCATGCCATTGATATAGGCTTACCGAGCTGAGAGCCAAGCACCTTGTTGACCATGCACTGATAGGTGGCCCATGCATTCTTCAATCCGAAGGACATTATTTTGTAGCAATATAGGCCTCCTCATGCCTGGAAAGTTGTCTTGGCCTTGTCTTCCTCGTTCATCTTAACCTGATGGTACCTTGAGTACGCGTCCAAGAAACTGGGCATTTTGAACCCGGCCATGGCATCTACTAGCACATCGTAGCAGTCTTTTGGGCAAACTTTGTTGAGGTCTGTGAAATCAACGCACATGCGCCATTTGTCGTTGGCCTTTTTTACCATCACCACATTTGCGAGCTAGGATGGATGCTGGATCTCCTCGATGATGTCTGCTTTCAGGAGTTTTTCCACCTCCTCTTTGATCGCTGCACTTTTCTTCGGTGAGAACTGCCTTGGTCGCTGCTGAATTGGCCAAAATGTTGGGTCCACATTCAGGTCGTGGCGGGCAATGGTCTCACTAACCCCCTGCATGTCCCCAATAGTCCATGGGAACACATCAAGGCTGCTCTTGAGCTGATCGATTAGCTTTCCTCGATCTTCTGCAGTGATAGCCTTCCCGATTTTAATTTTTTGCTTGGGAAAATCAGGGTTGATGACGATCTCTTCCAGCTCATCCTGTGGCTAGAATCAGGCTCATCTCTGACTTGCAGAGTATCCAGCTCGATTGCCTGCACAGGGGGATACCCCGCCTTGCGCGCAGGGATAGTTGTTGGGGGGGTCTGCTGATGGGCGTCAAACCATCAAAAATAATTTCCTATTTTCCTTATAACGAAGTATAGGGTAGTAGGGATTGTATCCACAGGGAACGTCGAATTCACTTCTTCTATGAATTTTAACAAAACAATTTAATATAAAGATTGTGGTTTTTAATCTAACTAATTAGTAACAATGACTTAATTAAAAGCTGAAATTAAATGACTAAATGTTAACAAAACAGAAAATGATGTTTGATTCTAATAACGAAAAAGTCTCAGTCAATGAACTAAACGTAATCCCATAAGTTTACTACTGATCATAGATACAAAGATGACTCAATTGGCTACAAATAAACCGATTATAGTTGTCGACAACCGCTAGACACCAAATCTCTCCTTACTGTCTCGATAGTCAAGAGAAGCTCATTAACTATTTCCCTAATCAAAAGACAACCCCCGAGACGCTCGTATGATTTAATGTTTTGAAAGCATTAAGAGAGAGAGAGAGAGAGAGAGAGAGAGAGAGAGAGAGAGAGAGAGAGACCCGATTCTAAACAGTGCATATTGAAGCAATATCATTTAATTTAGATTACACATTCCCGCAACACGGACCGAATATGCTTGTGATGCCTAAACGGCCCGATGACAATTACGGATCAACGGTTATAACTAGTAATGAAATATTATGTTAATTAAGGTTCTGGCCACAAACATTAACTAAGCATAGTAATCCTACGTTACAATTCCTTTTGCAACAAACAAACAGAGAATGAATAAATACTCAAACCCAATTGAGAATTAAAACACTTAGATCTCACAGCAGAAACTTGTAAAGAATTACTTGTTCATTAACTGGAAGAAATAAAACTAGCCACTAAACATAATTAAAGATTACTTACAAAATGAATTCAAAACGAAAATAAACCCAGCAGTGTGATGGAAGAAACGAGCAAGCTTCTACCAAAATCTTCGAGTGTATTTGTGTGTGTATGATTATGTGTATCAGCCGTGTTGTCTGTGATTGCATGCCAACTTCTAAAATTGACTTCTCCTTATATAACTGAGCCCTCATTGCTTTCCAAGTCTTTCTCCTTTATAGAGGTCATGATCTCCACTCCTAACCCCTACTCCTAGGTAGTTGTTGACAAAGTCCACAACATCTAATCTATCTTTTATCCTATCTTTTCATTAATTACAAAAGAGAAAGAAAAGAAATAACCACAATTTAGAGAAAAATAATAATTCTCTAATTACGGAGATTGGCTAAAGTTTGGAATTCCCATTAAAAACGTGACATTGCTTCCAACTTTAGCTCCAGCTCCCGTCAGATATATAGAGAATGCCCATTTGGTACCATGATATTAGAATTTCTTCTTTAAACTTGATATTTTTTTCCACTTTTTCATCATCATTCTCCCATAGACCTGTAATCACCAAACATACAAAATACTCATAAAAAGTGCAACATTTACAACAAGTTAAAGCACAAAATCAATATTTAATATCACACTTATTTGAGTTCATCATCTGCTCGGTTTCATCGATCTCCATAAGATCAACTGGCTTTGATGATTCCCCGAGCTCAATGTTGTTAATGGCGACTAGACCTGTGGTTGTATTATATGACATTTCTTTCTCAGAGACGACGATTGTTTGCTCGGGGGTTGAAACAGTCAGCTTCTATTTCTTCTTTTGAAATCTCATACGTACTCCCACATCGCCCGCGGCCTGCTTTTGAGGATGTCGACCTCATCTTCTGTGTAGAACTTGACTTTTTGATGGGGGATTTCAGGTCAATTACCAGGAATGTGATCATTTATGCCAGTGTTTGGGCGCCATCACCCATCAAAACTTCGGCCATCACCCATCAAAACTTCCCCGATGGTCCCCTTACCCACACTCACTCGATAGTTAGTGAAACCTTACAAATGCGGCTTTAGGTACGGCGCAATGTATCCGATAGCTCCAAGCTCTTGAAGCAGGAATAATACATAATGTCCCTACATGCCCCTGTGTCCAGCAGCACCCTATGAACCTGCTAGTTATTTATGAGGCAAGAGATTACCACAGGCTGCTTGGAAGCTAGCAGTGTGCTCGCCAGTTCGCTTCGGGTGAAAAAGATACTCTATTCTCATGCCGCTGGACAACTGAGGCGTTGATCGCCTTGGATAAAAAGTAGATGTGTTTCCCGAGCTGAGTGTTGGATGGAATCTCCTCTTGGATTACGTTCACAACCCCTTTAATCTGAGGGGCTTGGCCACCTCTTCCTCGATTGGGTCTTGCCTGGCGATCATTTTCGGCATCATTACCCGCTCCCTGATTCTTCTTGAAGCGATCGAGCTTGCCCGCGTTGATTAGTTTCTGAATTTCTCTCTTCAACACCTTGTAGGTCCCAGTGTCATGACCGTGATCGTGGTGGTAATCACAGTGTTTGGTGTTGTCCCTGGTGTGAGCGAACTCAGAATCGAGCGGGTATAGGATGGGTAGAGCGCCCCCAATCTGGAACATGATTTATTCCCGCGAGGTGTTTAGCGGGGTAAACTACAACTCCCTGAATCTTTGCCTGGGATTGGAGGTCCGATTATGATCTCTGTGCGATCGGTTGTTACCCTCCTGGTTCAAGTCAGCTGGCGTGGCCGAGCTGTCCTGCGTCTTGTCTTTCCCCTTGGGCTTGTCACCTTTGTTGCTATCTGTCAAGCAGTATAAGTGCGAGTTAGCCAACAATTTGCCTTTGACGCATTGGGGTTCATCGTTAGTATTGTTTTCAATGGGCTTGCTTGCATGTTGTTCATGTAGCAGAATATGATTTCTGGGTCGTTCGTGGCTATCACCTGGTCGAGCATCTCCTCGAGTCGCCAGAGGTAGCTACTGTAGGATTATGGTCGCCCTGCTCGATCTTGCCGAGATCAAATATGGTTTTGGGCGTAGGCCCCGTTGTTCTGAACTCTTCTAGGAATTTCTCCCGGAGTACTTCCCAGCTACCAATAGACCCCCGGGGGACTTTCCCCAACCACGACTGCACCTTTCCCTAGAGAGCGCCCTCAAAAGCTTGCATTTTCAGAGCTTCGATATCTGTGACCATCCGTCTGTGCCTCGAATGACCTGAGCCAATCGTTTTCCCGCGTCTTCCCGAAGTATTTTTCAAATTTTGGGAAGGTAATTCCTAGCGCGGTTGGTGCATTCTCGATTTCTCGGGTGAATGGGCTGCCCTCTAGCGGCTTTGTGGCTCCGTAGCCGGGCTTGGCCACGACTAACTCAGCCAGTTTCTTAGCCATATCTTTCTTCATGGCCTTCATCTTGTCGGTCAGATGTTTCTCAGTGTCCACAGTAAGTTTGGAGGAATGGGATGAGTTTTTCAAGCGGGTATATTCGAATCGCTGACTAGGTTCTCTCTTAGATTTCGACGGCCTTGTTGAGCGAGGAACGACTGAATATTCGGTCGCTGGGGGGTAGTATGTAGGATCATAGGAAGCTTCAACCTAGGGGCGAGCATAATAACTGCAAAACCGAAAAAACCGACCAAAAACCGAATAGTCGAAACCAAATAAAACCGTGTGCTATCGGTTTTTAATATTAACAAACCGAATATTTCGGTTTCAGATCGATATATCCTTATACTAACTGATGTATTGACCGAACCAAACCGATATATATATATATATACTACTATTAGTCTATTATACTTAATACTTAATAGTTAATAGTATAATATTTAATTACTTTTTGCATGTGACTTAGACTTACGGACTTAATGTTTGCATGTGACTGTGTAAAGTCTTAAATACTTAAAGTCTTAAACCCTAACAATACTACAACCTAGTAACCTACCGTATACTGCCTTAAAGCCTTAGACAATTAGAATCCGCCTCCGACTAGGCAACTATCCAAGACTCCTAGTAGCACGTTGTCACATCGTCCCGCCATTGTCTCATTGAGAGTTTGCGTCTTACCATCTCCAGACTCTCTACTCTTCCAATTTACAATGGCGGCGATCTGATCTCCTTTCTTCCAACGGCGACAGTAATCTGATCTCCACTCTCGATGATTTGATATCTGGTCTTTCTTTCCAGTATCCGACGATCTTAACTCTTCCAACAACTTGTGTGCTTATTGCTTGTATCAATGTATGTGACTGTGTATATGTTTTTGAGTTTTTCGTTGCCCTTTAGCTATGCCATAAGAGTTACAAACAATAATACAAGGCATCATAGTAGGTTGTAACTTGCAACCAACACTAAAAAAGTCAAAAACAGCATCACAACTCGTGCATAATTGATATACAATAATACCATTTGCATTGCATGTGAATTTTACCAAATAGTCAAATACATTAGCATATTAAAAACTGTATATGTCAAGGAAATTCAAACCATTCATTTTCCGTTGATCAGTTAACTAACAAAATCAATAATGCTTTGGGTAGTGTGTGTAAGTATCTTTCCTTCCTTCTGCTGATTTTGGAATTCTGAATTGAGGTGAAAGGAAATTGCTTCATAGTTAATTAGTTATAAAGGATTTAGGATTGACTTGGTAGTTCTAGAGGAAAAAAAAGGTTAATTATTTCCCACCCACATTTTCGGTAGAAATATTATTGCATAACTGAATGATTAGAGATCATGATAAGACTTATGAGATGTTTATATATGTGTAATATGTGTGAATTAATTGTTTCAAAATCTGAAAATTGTATATTTTTTTGTCATTTTGTAGATGGAAACAATTATTGAGGTAGATAATGAGAATGAAAGTGGGAATCAAAGGAATGAGGTTGCGATAAAGAACGTGAATGAGGGTGGAGTTGCAAAAGAGGCAGAAAAAAATAAGAACAACAATGGGGATGAGGGTAACCGAGCTTGAAGATCTTGGATCTGGAAACATTTTAAATTTGTTAAGGGCGCAAAGACTGTTGTTTGCCCTTATTGCAAAAAGACAATGGCATGTGATTCTAGAGTTAATGGTACCAGCACTTTAGGAAATCATTTGAAGACGGTTTGTCGTACATCCCCTGTTTATAAGCTAAACAAGGATTCGAAAAAACAATTTGTCTTAAGTTTTAAGAAGGGTGAGAATGGGGATGGTTCGCTTACTTCTCATTTGTTTAGTCAAGAGAAGTGTAGAAGGGCTCTTGCTAGAATGTGCATCAAAGATAATAGGCCTTTTAGTATTGTGGATGATGAAGGATTTAGGGAGTACTCGTGGGAAATGAACCCAATGTTTAAAATTCCTTCTCGATGGACAGTTGCCAGAGATTGTTTAGACATTTATAAAGAAGAGGCTAATGTTATTAGAAATCTTTTAAAAAATCAAACAATCTGTCTTACAACCGATGATTGGTCGTCTATCCAAAATATCAATTACATGTGTCTGACTGCTCATTGGGTTGATGATGATTGGGTGTTAAGAAAGAAAATTCTAAACTTTTGCCTGATAACCAATCATAAGGGTGAGACAATTGGGAAGTTGGTTTATGAGTGCTTACAAAAATGGGGTATTAAGCGAGTTTTCACGGTCACTGTTAACAATGCTTCATCAAATGACGGGGCTATTAGATATTTGAAAACTATGCTTAAAGGACGCGATTCTGTATTAGATTATAAGTACTTGCACTTGAGGTGTTGTGCTCATATTGTGAATCTTGTCGTGAAGGATGGGTTAGAGGAGTAGCATTTATCTATCGCAAAAATCAGAAATGCGGTGAGATATGTTAGGTCATCACCGACGAGGGAAGCAAGCTTTAAAGAATCTATTGAAAGGTCTAAGGTTGATTGTCATAAAAAAGTATGTCTCGATGTTGATACTAGGTGGAATTCTACCTATTTGATGCTTGAAACTGCGGAAAAGTATGCTAAAGCTTTTGAAAGGCTTCAATCAATAGATTACAAGTATAAGGCTTACTTTTCGGGTCATGACGACGATGAATATGATGGTAGTACAAGGAAAAGAAAAAGGAGAGAAAATAATGTGGGGCCTCCGGAGGCTGAAGATTGGGAGATTGCTAGACAATTCATTGAGTACTTGAGGGTTTTTACAAGGTAATAAATCTGATTTCAGGGTCCAAATATGTCACTTCTAGCATGTTTTTTGGTGAGGTTGTGAAAATGCACGCAAGCATATCCAAAATGTGTATTAATGTGGACGAGAGGGAGAAAGAAATGGCTCTTTCAATGAAGGTAAAATATGACAAGTATTGGGATAATATTGATCACATAAATATGTTGTTGTATGTGGCTGCCGTTTTAGATCCTCGTAATAAGATGTGTTTTTTAGTATATTGCTTGAACCAGATTTATGGGAAAGATGCTCCGAAAATCAAGGAAATTACAGACAGAGTGGTGAAAACATTGAATGAGTTGTTTGAACATTATAAAATGAAAGTTGAAAAAGCTAATGTTGGGAACAAAGGGCCTTCTTCATCTTCAAATTTTGGTGGAGTGTCTAATTTTGTAGATATTGTTGCTAATGTTGATTTAGAATCAAATTTCTTAAAGTACTTGGATGAGCAAGGAGGTTTAACCAACAAGTCGGAAGTGGAAATATATTTGTCCGATGGGATGGAGAAGAGAGATGAGAAATTTGACATTTTAAACTAGTGGAAAATCAATTCATTGAAGTTTCCAGTTCTTTCTCAAGTAGCTAGACATGTGTTGGGAATGCCAATATCCACCCTCGCTTCAGAGTCGGCATTTAGCACCGGTGGTAGGGTGATTGATCCATTTAGGAGTTTGCTTACTCCTAAAACCACCGAACCCTTAATTTGTGCACAAGATTGGATACGATCAAACCCAGCGGATCTCGAGCTTGCGAATGTGCATGCTAAGGCTATAGAGGAATTGCAAGAAAATTTAGAGAGCATTGAAAAGGGTATAGAATTCATATTTTTGTGTCTTTGTTTTGAATAAAAACTTTTTGAATTATTAATATGCTACATCTTTATTTTAATTTTTAGGTGCATTTGCAAGTGGACCAAAGTTCTTTGCGCCATGCATGCTTGATGATTGATCGCTACTTGGGTAATGTAATCAAACAACGAGGTATGCATTTTCTTCTATTTCAATTACTCTCACTTTTTCAGAGTTTTTCGATTTCTTCTTTCCCATTATGCAATCTTGAAAAAAAAACTCCATGAACATTAGCATAGAGTTGCTTGGGATTTTATTATAAACTTCAGAAGTTGTTAATTTCCAGTTTTTAGTCTTTGACAATAGTTTAAGTTTTCTCTTCTTTGTCTTTTATAGTCTTTGTTTAGAACTTGTTTCCTTACTTAATCAAAGAGATATTTCATTCAAATTTAGTAAATTAAAGAAACTGAGTTTTTAATTTAATTTCTTAATTTTACTTTGATTTCAGGCAATCAGACATGGTGGGGCTCGATGTCGCATGGAGCTGCTTGGTGTGGTGGTTTTCGAATGCCTTTTATGTTAATGGCTTAATGATGTGCTCAAACATGTTTTCTATTAGTTTAATATGGATGTTAAATTGTTAATTTTATGGTACTTTATTTGAATGTTTATTGTTTAATATGTTGGATCTTTTTATTGGAAAAGTCCATTAGTCCAAACCCGAGCAGCAACCAAAATCAAGCAGCAAGGAAAGAAAGATACTCCAAAATCTAGAATTCCAAAATCAACAATTTCCTTTCACCTCAATTTGATCATAAAATGACTATCATTCAAATTTTCAATTGGACTGAGGCAATGAGGCTGATCAAAATTTGATCATAAAATGAGCCCACTCCGCCCCCATCAAGTAGCAAGCCAAAAAAACCCGAAACCGCCTGAACCGACTGTGAAAACCAACGGCCGAAACCGTTTTCAACCCGAAATGTTTTGGGCATAAATGACAGCAACCGAAGCTGTTCTATTTTGGTTGCAGTTTTACTCCAAACCTGAGCCGAACCGAGCCGAGCACACCCCTACTTCAACCTCTTGCTCGGCGCAAGCTCTGTGTCTCGGTCGTTGTTTCTCTGCCTCGGCGTACTCCTGAGCTCTTCGGCGACTATGCCCCTCTGTCCAGGCATGATGCCCCTGTCGGCGATGATCTTGGCGGCTATATCTGCTCTCTGCCTGCTCGTCCGGCCTCTGACCGCGATCCTCCAAGTATGAGGGAATTTGAACGACAGAGGGAAGTCGTCGGCCCTAAGCGGGTAACAGTTGTGAGGCTTGGCCATCGCCAACAACCACCGATTTACTCTGAGCGGGCAGAACGAGCTCATCAACTAGCACTAGGGCCTGGCCAAAAGCGACCAATGCTGGTTGAGCGCATACATCTTATTTTAATAATCTGCCTGAACTTGCAGGGCTGCAGCTTGTTGCTCAGTGGTCAACCCGGGCATGGCTGCTTGGCTACCCTGACCATTTTCTCGCTGACGATTAAGTTGATTTATGAGATCGCGGGCACGATCCCATTTCTCATTGATTACTTTACGAGCATCTCACTGGCTCGCTTGATTCTAACTGGTGTGGTTAGAAGAATGCTCATCAACGTATGAAACGTCCTCACCATGAGTGGCACGCCAGGTAGCCATTTTTTTGATTTCTTGTCTGCACTCCATGTTAGGGTGCCTTCGACGGTAAATCATCGGGTTGCTGGTTGTTCCTAGCCGGGCTGGCTCACATCCTGGTGGTTGCTATTAGTGGCGTGATGCTTGCTACCTTTGCTAGCCATTGCACTGATATTGCTTGTCGAAAAACGATTGGAAAATAAATGAGAGAGCTTTTAAGCTTCATTTCGGCAATGGAACCAAACTGAAGTGGCAAAAATCTAGCTTGGGCCGTCGCTTGATGAGTAGGATATCTGGGCTTGATCAGCTTCCTTGAACTTATCTTAGAACACGAAATCACCTTAGCGGGAATGCAATGCTTGACCTCGCGAAACCATTCCGGCGTGAGAGTAAGTATCGTGTGAGTCAAAAAGCAATTTGACAGAGGTTTTAGCTTCAAGAAAATGTGTGTACCTTGTTTACGGTTTATGGAGGGGTATTTATAGGCCCCCAATGTCATTGAATCCATATAAGATTCAGTTTCCATTGTTATCTAGTAGATTTAAGGAGAAACTCATAAATTATAGGCGTGACAGACAGTTGACTGCGAGAATGTCGGAGCAGATAAAACAAGTGTTCTACTCAAATAAAGAAACCTTTGACTAATCTTAGAGAGCAAGTTTCTGAGATTCCCTTGCTCGATACTTGCCCGAACAAGCATGGACCTGCCTGGCGATGTGATGCAAGTCCGATGATGATAAATGTGATTCTTGGGCATGGCCCCCTGGTCGGGCAGGCAAGGCCTATGCTCGGTTAGGTTTGGACGAGAGTTTTCTTATTCTCTGCTCGAATACTCTACTAGCTCTGCCCGCTAGGCTGATAGGTCCCACACTAATTAAGTTCGTGACTGGCACGTGGAGCTTGCTCGTGCTTTGCTCATGACCGATTTTGGGTCGGACGCATCAGCTATCATTCTTCCTAATATACCCTTTAAACCATCATTTAATATCAACATGACATATCTTAAAAACCTACTTATATAGAATAGTGAAACTCAATTAATGCTAATCTTAACCACTTTTGTCCAAAAACCAGTAAAAAATTAATGAGAAAATAGATGGATATTATCGGGACAACCAATTTTATAGCATATCGTTAATAACGTTTTTTAATCTCTGTGTTTTGTCAATGAGAAAATTTACCCGGGACGGAGGGAGTATATTTTTTCATATGAATATTTTAAATATTAATTTTAATTTTTTTGATTAAGTTTAGCTTAACTTATTTTTAAATGTGATTGGATCAGATTTAGCTCGTTATACAATCCAGTCTATTTGTTGGATTTAGACCTTAATCACAATTCACTGGTCTATAGATTCAATCCAACTATCCAATCAATTTAATTTGGTAACGAACAAACATTACCCCCAGCTCTTCCCGTCAACTTCTAAGCCCAAGTAATCGCAGGCCAATGGGCCATCCAGTCCTAGGGCTTCAAAAACCTTCTTATATAAAACCTCTTAAGACTTTCGTCTCCCTCGCCTCGCCAGGAATTCCATACACTCACTGAGAGAGAAGATTTCGTCGGCGTCCGACGAGACTTAGTTGCCTCACCCCAAGATGGTAAGATAATCTCATTTACTGGCCGTTCCTCCATCATCGATCTAGCTTGTCACTAAAATCAACTGTTTTATTCACCGTGTACAGACATTCAAGAGAAGAAATGGCGGCCGCAACAAGCACGGTCGCGGTCACACCAAATTCATTCGTTGCTCCAACTGCGGTAAATGCTGCCCCAAGGTATTCATTCCCCCACTCCATCTCCCCCCCTCCCTCCTTCGCGTTGTAGGTTTTCGATAATATTTATTATTTGCTCGTATTGTTTATACTGAGTTAAAGTTATCGTGATTTTATATTTGTTGGGATTGTGTATAGGACGATTTTAGAATTTTTGATTTGATGAAGTGATTGAATTTAGCTTGATAGAATACACACACATATATATGTATAGATTTGAATCACTTTTTTCATTAGAGTATGCCTATGCATTAATGTGTGCTAAAGTGTTTTTATGAATCTTTTTGATAAATGCTGGTGGAGAAAATCAGCTCTGATGTTCCTGAATTATATTTTTACTTTGGAATGCATTCTATGAACTGTGTAATTAATTTTGTACTTACTAAATTAGATAATTTGTGCAATTTAAGCTGCTAACGATGCACTAGGAGCAAATCATTTCTCCTCCAAAGAGTGCAATCATTAATCTAACTAAACTTGAGTTTAAAACATTAAACCCTCAACATCCAAATCAAAGTTCAAGAAAGACTAACTACTCCTTCACCAATGCTTAATTATGAGCCGGACTGAACCTTGTGAATAGGGCCCAATTCGAGCTAGACTTGTCAAACGTACAAGTTAGACTGCTCGTGAGCCGATCGGCTGAGCTCATGATATGCATATTTGACTCGTTTTGAAGAAATGAGCCTAGTTGTAGTGGGGAATATTTTTTGAAATATACACATTTTGGGTAAATTGATAAGACAGTTAAAATGGGTATAGAAATTGTAAAAGGAATATATAACAGAAGAAAATGGGGTTAGGATACAGTGAATTGTGAACAAGTTCATGCGGGAAGGCTTAGCTGGTGGAGTGGTGGGTTATGCTTTATTTGGGATCCAGAAAAGTTCACTAAGAGGAGGGTGCTAAAAAAGTTGATATGATTTGCATTTATAGGAGCTTGGAACCCAATCAATTTAGAGGTGGTGAATGGTGATAATTGAAGTCTTTGCACAATGTGAGGCAATGACAATGTTTCTCTGGTTTTTGTAGAGAGAAAAAGTAATACCCTTTGGTTTTGGCCTTGTCTGGGGAGGGGGTGGGGTTGATTAGACCTCAAGCTCATGGTGACGTGGAAAGTAATTGCGAAAATGGATGATTTATGTGAAAGGTAGCAAATTTTCCTATCTCAATAAATTTAAAGGAGCTTTGCAGGCCGTTGGGAAGGCTCTGGGGAGAGGCTTGTTAAAACTTGGTTATGTGTATTGTTAATTATGCTCTGTTCTAATGACATGGAATTGAGGAGTTGTATGCTTACATAGTCTAGGATCGAGGTGTCTGTTTTTGGTTGGTTTTGGGGGTGTTCTCTTACTGTTTTAGTTGTTAGGTTTGGAGTGGTTTGGTAGGCATCTTGCCTACTTGGTTGACTATTCAATTTAATATAGTTTAATTTGTTTGGCAGTGCAAAATAAGAAAGTCTGGGTTCTCCTACATTTTGTAGGCAAGGCAAGATTGTTATTGCTAGATATTTGAGCTAAATTTTAATTCACTCTACTTGAATGGTTGAATATGTTATTTCATTACATGTTTTTATTGTCTAGCCAGCACATTCCTCCTACTTGTATATGGTTGTCATGTTTTTGTATTTCATCTCCCTTTCTGGTTTTTGTTACCTTACTGTTTCCTTTAAAATATATGCATTCCTATATTTACTTAAAACAACCCCAATCCGTTACTGCATGACAAGAGCATGCTTCAAAAGAGAAAAGTCTGCTAGCTTATGCGTTCTGATAGATATAGATTACGGTTTCTTTAAAATCAGTACTGATGATTATCAACTTTGATGTGTTTACCAGGACAAAGCCATCAAGAGATTTCTTGTAAGGAACATAGTTGAACAAGCTGCAGTCAGGGATGTTCAAGAAGCATGTGCTTTTGAACGTAACTTTCTACTCCTTCAGCCTATCATTTTTATTTTGATTGTTATTATGGTTTAGATAGCAATGATGGTTCTAATCAACTAGCTTAATGTGTAAATTTTCAGAATATACACTGCCCAAATTGTATGTGAAGATGCAATACTGTGTTTCTTGTGCCATTCACTCGAAAGTTGTTAGAGTCCGGTCTGTGACAGATAGGAAGAACCGTGAGCCTCCAAAACGTTTCTCTCGCCCAAGGGTATGCTATTTCACCTTCTACCAACTGTTATTGCTACTCTTTCTGGTTAAGTTTTTGGTTGTAACCTGCATACCGAATTTACCAGGTTTTATGATAATCAGCTTTAAACTAAATGCAAGTTAGTTATATTTGTAGTAGCGAAATATTATGTGTTTCTCTTGTAGCAGGGTCTTAAAACTTGTCTTCCATGTCTCAATCCTAATTTATCAGAATTCTAGAATTTCAAAGTGGCCTAGATGAGCTCCAAGTTGATTTCTCAGAAGTGACTATATTTTTAAGTAGCTTTAAGTTATAAGACTTACATCTGACTGGCTAACTTTTGATTTTTGATAATATATCCAATGGAAAGTTTTCAAAAATCAAAATTCGTAGTGTTAATTTCTTCTAATATTGTGGTATCCCTGAAGTCACTATTTACTTAAAAGGATTTTATTGTCACCCATCTATCTCTCTCCTAGTATTTTTCTCTCATATAACTTTAAAAGTTTAAATTAGGATTTCTGATTGGTTACTATTTTATTTTGCTTTTAATTGAAAAAGAAATTAAAAAATTTCAAAGCATTGACAATTATAATGATTGTCTTTTTTGTTGTTTAAAATCTCTTAATGTCATTTGTTTGTTTCGGTTGCTCATAATTTATGATTTGCATAGTCATTATTGTTTTCATCATTGTTCCTTGCTGATTATTGAAGACTTGAGCAATCAAGAAGTCTATAAGTTAAGGGCTGGGCCTATGGCATACAGTGAGGCATTGTTAATATAAAGCCACTGCATATATGGCCATTTGATGAGATTCTAAAACTACCATTGAATGATCAATGAATTCTTAGAGATTATGAGTCCTATTGCTCTGCGTGCATCAGAATACTATGCCTTGGTCCAATGCATGCAATAGAGATAATCACCCAATTTAACTAAATAAGACTTGTAATCCAATTCCCATGATACTGAACTCTGGTGCCTAATAAAGTTTGGTTGCTTTCTCCTTCAATGGAAAGTACTCATTCTTCTCTGCAACTGTGCTCTACTACCTTGTGCATCCTTTTTATAATATGAAGCAATTAGCTTGGAGCTCTTATTTTTCACTTACATATATCGCAAAAGCTGGCATCCATGAGTAAGGTGTACTGCAAAAGTTGTGATGTGGCCTGTGTTGAACTGTACTCGTAGTGATGTATATGTGTTTGTGAATGTAGTCCTTAGCTTTGAGAAATAAAGGGGGAAAGTTTGGAAGTGATTGGGAAAGTTGGGCTATGTTAAACCCCCAATGCAAGCTTCATTTGAATTTACAACGGGGAGAGCGATCTGAATATATGTTGAACTGTACTCGTAGTGATGTTTACATGTGTTTGTGAATGTAGTCCTTGGCTCTGTGAAATAAATGGGGGGAAAGTTTGGAAGTGATTGGGAAAGGTGGGCTATGTTAAACCCCCAATACAAGCTTCATTTGAATTTACAACGGGGAAAACGATCTGAATATCGTGAAATTCATGATTTGTTTGTCTGTTTATAGAATGTATTTCTCTTTCCTCTTGCATACTATAATTTCCCTCATCACTTATCAAAAAAAAAAACTATAATTTCCTTAGTCTTCACTCCTCTTTCCACCGCCTCTTCCACTTTGTATATGCTAATCGTTTCGTTTATCTAGCCTTCACCATTTGCATGGTTGGCTCCGAAAGTGACTCTTCGCGGTTTTATTACATGGTCTATGGTTTGTGTCTTCTTAGAAGTTGAGGAAGTCTCTTTGTAAATTGACTTGCGATTTTAAGCCCATCTGAAACTTAGGTGTTATATGGGGTAAAGTAGTTATAGTTATTAATGTTTATTTACAAGTAATTGGCTGTTTACTTACGACTCACCAAGGGTGATATAAAGTTTTACAAGGCTGATAATTGGATTTTGTTAATACACCACAAGATGTACTAATAATAATACAGTTGTGATGTTCATAAATGCCGACGATTAAATTGATGTTTGAACGCACTTGCTGTCTGTTGCACAGGCTTTATACTTGTTTCTTCTATAAAATGAAGATTGAGATTGGGACAAATTATTTATTTATAAGGGCAATATGATGAAGCTGGATACATATTGTTGTTGAGTTTGAGTTTTAGTTATGGCTATTTATGGAATCCTCTTATTCTTTTGTAAGGTCCATGGTCATGTACACCTTGGTTTGTGGAACAACTATTCCACTTCAAATTGAACAATTAAAAACATGCGAAGATGTGTAGTGTGTGATACTATCGAGATACCTGCTTCATACTTACTTTTTAGTCACTTCAAGGAAATTGCATTGTACTTTTGACTTGTTAAATGTGACTAGCTTGCTTCATAATGACATTTTAGTCATTTCAAGAAAATTGCATTGTCTATTGACTTGTTAAATGGGACTAGTTTTTAAGGATGGAGGAGAGTATTCTCTATTTCATTGTTGTTATTGGGCATGTCCTTTATTTTGTCTTCAATGTTGTTTGCTTATTTGTTCATGTGGTCTTCAGGGAATTTAAAACCTTCTTATTGTTTCAGGATGATCTTCCGAAGGCAGGCAATGCCCCACGCCCAGGTGGTGCAGCTGTCCCAGCTCGAACTTAAATGGAACTTGGCGTGCTTTGAAGGAAGCTAATTCTCACAGATTTTGATAGTTACTTGACATTGAATTTTATTATTATGCTTTTCGTATAATTGAAAGGATTTTCCCTTGATCATTGAGATTTTGTTTTACATTTTGTGCCCTCAATGTTTCGTAATTGTTTAATTTTTCAATCTTATAAAAGGATTGGTTTGATTGCTTTTCAAATTTATTGTTATGATTTAAGTTGAGTAGGCACTGTTTACGCTGCTATTTAGGCAAACTGGAACTTGGGGAATGATGATCTATCTTGGACATTTTTCTTTAGTCAGGGAAACCATTTGGAACTATTTTCTGCGTTGGATTGATTTCAAGAAAGATGGTGCTTAGAGAATTGAGTAATTGCGTAGTGGAAATGACACATCTGTTCTTGTTTCTATTTTCACTTTCTGTTTAAGCAAAGAGTTAAGAGACCCGTTGTTGAACAGACCAATTTGGTTACAAATAATAACCCTTCCTTACAGGATTAGCAGATTTGGTTTTTGTCTAACTGGGGAAATGGGAATACAATCATACCCATCCCTAAATCCTAAGCGAGGCAAACCAACCTTACAATGATGACAGTAGTCTACCATGAATGTTGAAAAGTGTTCATGTACAACAGAATCTTCTACTATCGGGTTTGATCCAATCCATTTTGACTTGACCCAAATGACCATTTCACTAAGGTGTTTTTGGCCCATCACAATTCATGACCCGCTTTAACCCATCTTTTTTGTGGTACCACCGACGCATTATATAATATCGATATTGTATGATCATATCAGATTGTTTTACTAGAAGACTTCTTTTTCAAAATTGAAAAATGTTAGGTTTACAATTTTTTTTTTTACAACTTACACTTGACAAAGAGAAGAAATGTTGAAGAAAGACAACTATGCCCACCATCAAAATCTAGTTGTAGCAAACGTTGTCAATACTCAATAGTTTGATAATTTCTTCTTGTTCATTAATCTCTTTTGACTTTTTGACAGTTGACCAAAGAAAGTATCCATCCATTTATGCTTTAACGGCCTAATCCCTTTTTGAATTGGTCTTAAACAAGAGTCAAACTCCATTGAGAAAGAAAAAAGATCTGTATGGATTAATTTTGGGACATAATTGGTATTGTAGGTATAAGGTGATATGCAATTTTGTCATTTTTGTAACTGTCACCCGATTGTGAAAGTGTAGAGCAAAACAACTTTTGTTTTTGATCAATCCCATTTGAAAACTGTGTTGCATCAAAAAAGGGACATTTTTTATCATTTAGGAAAATGATATTACGAGTTAAAGCTTGTAATATTATTACGAGTTATAGTGTTAGAATCGTTATATAATTAAGTTAATGATGATATGGAATGTTTACGTCATTACTTAAAAAAGAATATATTTGATCTAATGGTGTAGAGATCTAAGTAGATTTGATCTAAAGACACTAACACTTAAAGCTTGTAATAATAACACAAACTCTAGCTCATAATATCATACCTCTTTTTTTTATAATATATCGGCCACTTAGTTCTAAAATTATTATCATGCTTGACTTTTGTGAATCAAATTGATGTATATTTTTAAATATTTATTTGTATATACAATAATATGTTTGGTTTTGTATTAGAAAAATTGAAAAATATAAATAAATCTCTCCTCCATTAATTATTAAAGTAGGTCCACCTTATGGATTAATTATTAAAGTAGGTCCACCTTATGGAAAGTATGGTCAATTAAAAAGTTAACAACGTTAGAGACGGATTTTCAGTTATTGGAAAAAGGACAATGTTTTTTTTTTGTTTTAAGGCATAATTTAAGTACTTTACGATCTGGCAAAAAAGTAGTCATTTTATTTAGAAGGTCAAAATCTTTTATTTTTGAAAAAATAAATCAACTTGTTCAATCCAAGTGATTAATTTTTTTGAAAGATCGTCACATTATGGTTGGGTCTATTAAATGTTTAACGGGACTGAGTCACGTGATTGCTAGCTTAACTTTTTTTGTTTTGTTGAGTGGGGGCATTGGGCAACAACATGGAATTGACTAACTTTTTCAATATTACTCCCATCTTTTAAAATTATTGTCCTATTTGATTCCGTACATATAAAATAATTGACTTGATTATTAATAGTTATATAATGTGTGCTTTACATTAAAATATATTAGTACTTTTTTCTGTGCCGATAACATGACACTAGTTTGAGAATTTATCAATAAATGAAGCAGATAATGTAGAAATGAATTAATATTTACTTATAATTTGTATATGTGTTGGATATATGTACACTACACAACAAAAAGAGAGAAAAACCCAAATACGTAACAAAATAAAACATTTTACTACGATATTTATTTCATAAGAAACCCAAGAAATAAATATTTTAATTATAACTATTGTAAAAATACGAAAATGAAATTTTATTGAACGAAAACTCAAATTTCTTCTTCTGGGGGTTCTTACTTAACAATAATGGAAACAAAATTAATAACTTTGTCAAATTTTCCATGAGATACAATAATTTTGTCTATTATAAATAAATCTAAGCCAGATATAAATTAAATTGTGATTCAGTTGATTACGATAACAATCAATTAAGAAACTACAATTAAATATTTGTAAAACCGTAAAAGTTAGTTTTTTATTAACGAACTACTGAAAGTATTATTTTCTTAAAAAATTGACTTTCAAACGGGGCCTCTTTACTTGGAACGGATGGATTAATTAATAATTTGTATGTGAAATTGCGGGCTGAACAAACAAAACGGGCCGGACAAAAATTAAATTGATTAAGTTAATTACGATAATAGTTAAAAAGAAAAAAAATACAAAACTTACGATTTTTTTAATTTTTTATTTGTATATGAAATTACGGGCCGAAAAAAAATTTAATTGATTAAGTTAATTACGATAACAAATAAAAAGAAAAAAATTAAAATACAAATATTCCAAACTTAGACATAAATTAAATTGGGTTTCACTTGATTACGATAGCAATCAATTAAGAAACTACAACTAAATATTTGTAAAACCGTAAAGGTCATTTTATTATTAATAAACTACTAAAAGTATTATTTTCTTAAAAAAATTGACTTTCAAACAAGGTCTCTTTGCCCGTAACGGAGGGATTAATTAAAAATTTGTATACGAAATTGTGGGCGGAACAAAAAAACTCCGGACAAAAATTAAATTGATTAAGTTAATTACGATAACAATTAAAAATAAAAAATAATAAATATATCAAATTACAAAATTTACGATTTTTTTTTTTTAAATTTGTATACGAAATTGCGGGGCAAAAAAATAAATTGATTAAGTTAATTACGATAACAATAAATGTAAAATAATAACGATAAAACAATAATGGTAAATGAAGCAGATAATGTGGAAATTAATTAACTGTAAAACAATAACGGTAAAACTGTAAAACCATAAAACAATAACTCTAAAACTGTAAAATCGTAAAATAATAACTGTAAAACAGTTATAGATCCGTTAAATTAAATCCTGGCCAGTGATTATGTTTGATAAAAACAAATCCTGATTGGTAAATAGCTTTTTGTAACTCCCTGAGCTCTTTTATATAATAGATGTGCATGTGACGTATAATTAAAATATAAAGAAAAGATAAAAGTGAATTGGAAAATGTGCGGTCTTTCAAAAAAATTATTAAAAAAAAATTACGAACAATATATTTTTTTTGAGATGAACGGAAAAATATAATAGGATAATAATTTGGGTTGGTCTATTGTAAGACCGGACTATCCATGCTAAATGGGTCAGGGATTAAAAATTTACAGCATCATCCCTCAACTTTTGAAAATTGTAGCGCCATCCTTATAGATGAAAACTTTCACTTTTGGCCTTTATAAATGTCATTTTTTTGCATTAAATTGTTACTATTGCCTTTAAAAGTATCATTTTAGTCTCTCAATGTTTAAGTTGATTATGAATGAAATAGTATTACTTTTAAGTATTAAGTGTGTAACTTTTGGTTTTATAAGTGTCATTTTATATCTTTAATAAAAATTATCACTTTTGTTCCTTTAAAAATGTCACTGTTTGGTTTTAAATATGTTACTTTTGTCTTTAAAAGTGACACTTTGTATTATAAATACAAACCGTCACTTTTGATCCTTAAAAGTGTCACATTAGGACTAAAATGTAAAGTCTGTGAGGAAAGAGATATCGATAGCCAAATTTTTAAAGGTCAAGGGGCACCGGAGTACGATCTAAAAAGGAGGGCACCAGGCAAATCATCAAAGTTTTCATTAATACGGTGGCACGTTGTGAGCATGCCATGCCGCTCCCTCCATACGCGGGTGATCCGTGCTAATTTGAGACGGATCGGGTTTGATCTGTGAGTTTCAACCTATTCCGCCTAGTTTTAGCCCATTTCTTTCTCTCTCTCTCTCTCTCTTTCATTTTGACCTTTTTTCTTGCTGGGTAATCCGCCATTTTCATCCTTGGGTCGCCTGTTCCAAAAACCTCTTTCTTTCTTTTTTAGGGATCCGTATCATGGATTTGGATCCGTAAGGTCTTACATGAGTTTTTGCCTAATAATTTAAGGATGGAGGAAATATTATTATTAAAAAAAAAATCTCCATCTGACTTTATCCCAGAAAAAAAAAAACTTTAAAACCGACTTATTGGATTAAATTTTTCTTAAACGGGAAAAAAGGCATTTGATTTTGTAAATTATAAATATGTGACCTCATTTGAAATTGGTAAAAGTTGGGTAACTTTTTTTAAAAATCATTTTGACCAATTTAAATTACATGTTTCTGTTTTTGTTTTGTACAAAATTATAAAAGTTGACATTTAAGCAATCTATCTAATACTGCATCTGTTCTATGCGAAGAGTCTCCTATATTATTTTGTAATATTTTACTTAAAAAGTCTAGTTTTAAAATTATGTTTATAATTTTTATAACATTTTAATTTTATCATCTACATTTGATATTCATAAATTGATTATGTTCAAGTATTTTTATGATTATGATCAACTTTAATGTTAGTTATATATCATTTAATTAATATATTTTTTAAACATGAATTCATTTGGGTTGAGCACAATGAGTAATTGAGTATATCCAAGTGAATGCACATAGATATACGTTGTATATCACAAGTTTACCCTATGACATACTTATTACCTCTTTCAATATATGGAGAGGATATTTCCACTATAAATTTGTGTTTATCCACTACTTTTTTAAATTATTGCATTAAGTCAATATATATTTGGAAAAAAAATTACCTCTTAAGGACTTGACCATTTTAAATTGACTAATTAAGTTACTTTCGTAATTACATTCTAACATTATTTTTTAGTTCAAACATCAATAAACATCATAATTATTCTATTTTTATTTTTACATTTTAATTCTCAACAAATAAGGTGTTTATTTTATTTTTTCGTAATAAATATGTTTAGTCAATTTTTCTAATCACTCACGTCTCATATTCCATTATCATAAAACAATATAAATAATGTATTTTTTTACCAAAAAATTAGAAAAATATTAAATATTTTATTCTCAAAACTAAAATAATTTAATTTAGTTTTAAAAATATCATTTTAAAAGATCAATTCTATAATATAAAATGGTAGGTATTAAACTCAATATTGGTTTTAATCAACTCAAGATTTAAAATTTAAATCAATTATAAATGTAAGCAAAAGATTTAAAATTTTATGATACTATGATTTTACTAGTGTCCTTATGATATATTTTTATTATGCAATATCACTTTAGTCATAAGATTAATTAAAAAAAATCCTTTGAAAAAATAAAATAATAATAAAATAACTATATATTTCATTGATGTTTGAACTAAAAAATAATGTTAAAAGATAATTAGGAAAACAACTTGATTAGTCAACTTAAAATTGACAAGTATTTAAGGGATAGTTTATATATATATATATATATATATCAATTAACTAAATGAGGTGTATAAATGAAAACCTCAAGATTGAACTTAAGAATTATATTATATTTTATTTACTTATTAAAAAAACTTAAGAATACATTTTTTATATGATCAATCTTAGAGCATCACCAATGTAAATATGAATGTGAAAAAAAAATTGAATGTCACCTAGGATTTACACTTTTTTGAAGAAAAAAAGCTATTTAATGCAATCATGGATAAGAGTTATAGATATGACATGTTAGCAAAAAAAAAAATCATATTGTGGATAACAATGTAAATATTTTGCATTCTACTTGAGATTGTGTATATATCTTAGTCATTACCATATCTTCGTGCCCGTACTTATGACACGATATTTCAATTGAAACGACAGTACCTAAATAGAAGGTGCCTAGATCTTCGTATCCGTGCCTATATCTGATTTTAAAAAATGTTACAATTGATGGGCGTTATTCGAACTCGACTCATAGTTGAAAGAGATTATTTGTAAGGAGTTCTATGCAACTAACTCATGACCGTTGGATCTTATGACCAAAATCAATCCCCATTGCTAGACAGCCTCAGTCAAGCAACTGAGATTAATGTTTTATAAAGGATGATTGTTTAAAAGATTAATAATCGTAAGGTGTGACTTTGTAATGTAGAGAGAAAACATAGGGAAAAGAAAAAATGACGATTGTTCATAATATTAATTGTAGGGGTAACTTTGTAATAAGAAGAGAAGAAATATGGAGTTAGAAGTGGATAACTACTCTCACACATGTGAATGTAAGAGTGAATCCCAACCGTTAAATCTTTTAAGATAATTTAATCTCAACCTCTAAATAGTTTTATTCAATTGCACATGTGAAAGCATGAACTCAATTGTATATTAGATATTAGATTGTAGGGGGTAACTTTGTAATAAGAAGAGAACAAATAGGGAGTTAGAAGTGGATAACTACTCTTACACGTGTGAATGTGAAGATGAATCTCAACCATTAAATCTTTTAAAATAATTTAATTTCAATCTCTAAATAGCTTTATTCAATTGCACATGTGTGAATATGAGTTCTATTGTATATTAGATTTTTCTTTTTAAAAACTTTTTTTATTGGTTGTTCTTTTTTCATTTATTTTTGTAAAATTTCATTTTAGTGGTGAGAATCTGAATGAAGAGAGAAAAATTGATACATATGATTGATGATATTAATTACACAGGTCACATATTTGAGTTTATATTATTAAAAAATTTATTACTCTATTAATAAGAAGTTTGTTATATAATTATTAAGGTGGATAATAAGAATTTAATACTGACACGTGGTGAACAATCGGTGTTAGCATCTGAAAATATTCCTATTTATATTAATTGTTATTTTAAAATATATATTTTAAGGATACTCCTATTTACTAGGATATGCCCTTCGAATACTGTATGCCTTTAACTTATTTATTTCTCATTCTCACCATGGCTACGATTTTTTATGTTACTAGTATACATTTTCCATGAACAATTTTTTTTTAAACTATATATTAAAATATTTGTTAGCATTCTTAAAATGTTCTTGCACTGTCCAAAACTAGATTCAGCTCACCAATAAACACAAAATCGTAATATATATATATATATATATATATATATATATATATATATTTCTAAAAAGAAATTTATCTCTTTTTTAGGTCATTTTAAAAAATACTCCCTCCGTTCCATAATATATGTTGTTTTAGAAGAGATTTTTTGTTCCAAAATAGATGTTACTTTGTAATTTTCAATGAACTTTTTTTTTTCAATTCTACCCATATTTTTTTTTACTATGTAACTTGTGTTTGACTCTTTGGGCAAGGGTATCAAAAGACAACTCATTAATGTTTGGAATAAAGTAAATACGGATAGTTTAGTCTTTTTAATATATTTCTTTAGTCTGTGTGAAAAACTCTAAAACGATATATATTTTGAAACGGAGGGAATATTCATTTTCTACTCTCTCTCTCTCTTAATGTTACACACTAACCATTTTATTATTGATTTGATTTCAATTTTAATTGACGAGTCTTGCTAACTTGTACATTTTAAAAAAATAATACATATTGTCTTAATATTATAATGAAATTAATTAACTTTTCTTAATGGAGGGAGGACATCATAAGTGAAAAACGTTTGGTGAATTCCTACAAAATGACCGCTTCTTAGAATTATGTATTGTGCTATGAACACAATACAAGATCACAAAAATCAATTATTAATAATATCGAAAGCATTAAAGATCACAAAAATCAAACACAAATACTTTGCATAGTGAATTTTGTTGCATGATTATGTTATAATCGTGCAATAAATAGAATGAATTTTTTTTTATCAAATGCCAAATTCATTGACACTTTACTAATATCACCTTTTTAAATTATTGTATTTTAGTTGTCACATACAACACCTAAAAGTTTTATGTAAATAGATTTAACCTCTCTTTTTAAATCGTATTCAATTAGATATACTAAGGATAAACAAAAGGAACAATCTCACATTCATTTAAAATTAAGCTTATATATACGAAAAATACTTCATTCTTTAATTAACATCTATATTACAATACAACTTGGATTGCATATGTGTAATTGATAAATGCTAATGAGGGGTCGAGATCAATTCATTTACCGAGATCCTACGATCCCAATTTCGTTTAGATTTCACATGTACGAAGGGCGGTTGAACGGCGGTTGAGCAACCCCTACACACCCCTTCTCACATGTTCTCTCCACCTCCTCTCTTTGAATCGGTATAATTCCAACTGGTATTGTTGTCCTATTTAAGAATAATTATTTAAGAATAAAAATAATTATTTACAAAGTTAAGAAAAATACTAAAATTTTAAATTGAAAAATAGTTAATTTAAATCAATAGAAGTGATAATAATAATTTAAATTGAGTGTATAAAACATTCTTCCGATTTTTAATGTTGTTAAGAAGGGTGGATTCATCTTTTTTTGTTTAACCATTTTTTTAAAATGTCTAAAACAAAATTTATTGAGTTTTTCTTTAGGTGGTTTGGGTTTTAAAATGGGTATTATCTTTTTTGGAAATTTTTTGGTTTAACTAAGAATATGTATAACCATTAAGACCACTCTAAAAGATAAACTGTTTTTATGTTATTAAGACTACTCTAAAAGATAAACTGTTTTTATTTTATTTTTTAAAAATAAGAATAAGTAATAATATATATAATTACTAATTTGGAATTCTTCCGATTTTTTACGTTCTTAATAATATGTATAAAATATAAAATACACTTTTCATTAAATAAAACAGATTACGCAGTTAAAAAAAAGTTAAAAAAATTAATACCCTTGGTGTACGTGTTAAAAAAAGTTTATATTTTAACGAAAGATTATTAATTGTATAAGGGCAAAGCTGGTTGTCCTCCTCAAAATCTAACAAGGTATCGCCTCTATTTCCTTAAAAAAATTACAAATAAATAAAATCTAACAAGGTATCACATCTGTTTTTTTAAATAAAATTACAAATAAATGTTTTAATTTTTTTCTCCACTGCTGACATCCTCCCCTACTTGCACCGTGCCATAGGCACAGACACAAAGACTAATATATTATATTATTTGTATTACAAAAATAAGATCTAGAAAGATGTTGTTTCCACTACTATAATTACTTAACCACCACTTAATAGTAATTACTTTAATTTAGCTTAAGTTAGGACACATATATCCGTAAATATAACCAAGTGACATTCTTGAGGATATTTCAAATAAACTTTCAAATAAACTTTAATAACCAAACGACATTCTTAAGGAAGATTATGTTTCCACTACTTAATATTTTTGGGAATATTTCTTCATTTAATTAGATATGCTTCAAATAAACTTTTTTTCCCCATGCACTTGAATGTTATTGAATTTTATCAAGCGACATTTCAACACTGTATTTTAACTTCATACGTTTATATTTTTCATTCCTACTAATTTGAAGAATTGCACTTATGCTAAAACATAAAAGCTCCATTTTCTACAAGTAGTGAAAAAAATACTCCATCATTTATAGGGAAAGAGACCACATTAAAAATAAATAAATAAATAATGAATATCTTTAGAGCTGGTGGTTGTTAAAAAAATAGTTAAATTGAATTAATATGTTTACAACATAAAAGGAGGGTAAAAATGAAAACGATGAAAATTTTAAGAATTTAAAATATAATTTATGAAGGATTAATATAAATATCGTTTGTGTGGAGTATTTTGTAAATCAATATTTGGTAGTGGATAAAAAAACAGAATTTGGTCCCAGACATTAGAACCAATTTGCCCCTCCCACCGTTGTATAATTGGGGAGATTACAAATTGTCCGAAAATTTTTTAGTGAGGACGCTAAATTTATCTTGATATTAATAATGAATAATGATTTGATAACCAAATTATTATTTAATTCATTTATGAAAGTAGACTATTTAAATAAAATATCAGAATTTGTGTGGAGTATTTTGTAAACTAAAAGTAAAAATGAAAAAGTATGATAAGAAGAGTGTATCTAAAGTCTAAACAAAATTATAGACATTCGGTTACAAAAGAGTTGAAAATGAGCCTTTAGCCATTAGGCGCCTTACCAATTAACCAACACAAAAGAAACAAAAAAAAGCAGAATTCCAAACGTCACCGTTTGTCTGGTAGTGGTGAGTGAGTAATCAATGCCAACAAAATAAAGGAAAAAGAAAAACAACTTTTTAATGTGAGGATACGAAACTAATAATTACTAGTAATTTAGCTAAAAATTTTGGCAATCCCCATTTTCAATTCCTTTGCGTCGCGTCGCGCCCTCTCCTCCCCCCTCCCTCTCCCTCGCGGCAGACGTGATAGAGAAACACACACACACACACACACACACAGAAACAAACACATAGATAAACACACACACACACAGAGTGAGAAAAAGTGATACAGAGGGGGAGGGAGCCTTCTGGAAAGTAACCCCATCAGCTCCTTCTTCTTTCCCTCTCCTTCAATTAAAAAACATAAAAATTAAACTACAGATAGATAGGATACAGAGTGTTGTACAAATTTTGTGAAATTAAAATTAAATGTGTATTGTGTATTTGGGGTTCCTGAGAATTAAAAGACATTCCCAAATTGGTTTGCCCCTTTAAATTTTCTCTATCAACCCAATTGTTGTTTCTCTCTCTAGAATAGGATTTGTGTTTGGGTTCTCTCTCTTTCTACCTAGAAATTGAGTTTTGGGTTTGGTATGTTGATACAATCGCAAACCCTCCTGTCTGTTTTGGGTTTTTAAAAGTTGAAGGAAGGAGGGTATACATGGGTGATCTTCAAGTGGAGAACGGGGGCGAGGATCGTCTGTTTGTTGGGGGACCACCATTTTCGCTGTCATTGGCTAATCCTGATCCGTTGTCAATTCCCGCTGATACTTGGGCTGTAGCTGAAGACCCGACCCATGAAATTCTCAATTGTATCCACCCGACTCTGGACTCCGAGGAGAGACGCAAAGACGTGATTGATTATGTTCAGAGGCTTATCAGAAGTTCTGTCGGATGCGAGGTTAAATTTTCGTTTTAATTTGCATGTGTAATTTTTTTGGATTGTATTAGTTTAATTTGATAAGTTATTTGAGGTTGCTCTGTTTTTGTTCAATTTTTTGGGTTTTTTTAATTTTGTGGTTTTTGTTTAATCCAGAATTGGGGTTGAGGGTGTTCACCAATTTAATTTTATTTGCTGACTTGGATGTTCAAATTACAGTGGAGTGAAATTGGGTTTTGAACTGAATTGGATTTCACTAGAGTTTTATGATGCAATTTTTTCAGTTTAACTAAGTTCATTGTGTTTGATACCCATGGTTCAGTGTCCTTATTGGAACCCTGGGGTCAGAAGGAGACAGCACTGACCCTAAGTGCAGACAGTTGAGTGTTCTGTTGGGTATTATATACATGTTGAGGACTTAGAATTTCGTCTTTATTATTATTTTTAATTTTTACTTTCTTTAAAGTAGAATTGGAAATTTGGATATCGAGATTTGTGTGACTTCTTGTCCATGGCTGATGGCTGCATTTGAGGTTAGGCCAGGATTTAAGCTGTTGGAAGCTCCAATTGCACATGTTTGAACTTGAGATTCTCTATGTTCCTGTTCATTTAGCTTTTTCAGGGACATAAAAGGAGCCCTGGCAAATGGAAACTCATTACTGTTTGTCCTTGTTAAAGTTGAAAAAAGATGTCATTAGAAACCAAATAGAATTTCTTCATTTTCAGAGGCAACAGCCAAATTTTCGTCTTGAATATTAACTTGTATTTTGTTGGACTCAATCATATCCTACAAGCAACTTGAACAGCATAGTGCTTCTCTTTCGATGTGCTAAGCTGACCCTATGTCCTCATTCCTAGCAACCTTGGCCTAGACAGTCCGCACCTTATTTCAAACCTTATGTTGATTTTCCCACCGTCATTTCTATCTCTTTCATTGTGAACCTGTGATTAGTTGCAAGAATGAACTCTGTTGACAGAGCATATTTGGTTTTTAATGTATATTTGATTCAAAATAAAAATAAAAATAAAGACACATATCATGGAAGGCTAAACTGAGAAGAAGGCTTTTATTGTTATGACGATTATTTCATTGGTGGGGCAAGTTTTGGAAGTTCTAATCTTATCAAAATTATGAAATTAACAATTGTCTTGCCATATTTGTTTTTGTAGAAAATTATTTTAAACATTTAAATAAAAAACTTTGAGTCTGCACTTTGTGTAGATACACCAAAACTTTGATCTGTATCTTCTGTACTCAATCATGTTTATGGAGAATGCAGAGCACTGGCATTAATATTTCTGAATGAAACACTTTGTTGGTGGCGTCCTTTTTGTTGTTTTTCAGAGTTAAATTGTATAGTGACTGAATACATAGATGCAATAATGTAGTTGTCATTGTTTTATAACTCGTCCTTTCTGATAAGTTGTTGTTGTCAGTGTCTTATGAAACTGAAGCAATGCAATTGAATTTCCTGTGATGCCAAACTTGACACATTGCTTTGGCCTGATTGTTTAAGTGTACAAATCAAATAAGTTTCTGAAGTGCCGCTACAAGATTCAAGACTTACCTGGAACGAGCTCAGACAGGAAGTAATATGTATTCTGCAGTACAAAAGTGCGCGAACGATGTGAAACGATTAATTGTATAAGTTTCTTTAACCACATGTTATGTTAGTCATAATCATCAATCGTATGTCGTATTTGCTGCATAATACGTTAGTCAGTGTGTTTTTTTGAAATCATATTAATTTATTTTTGTTCTCAAGCATTTATTGAGTTTCAAATTCTTGGCTTCTACTTTCATATTAGGGTGTTGTTCATGAACTTTAATTGGCGAATGTGTGGACTAGAGCAATTCTATAGTGGTGCTCATGGTGTTCATGTCTTATTAGTTGAATCTGTTTGTAAGGACAAGTTTGCTTGCTCACCACGTTAACTTACGAGTGTTTGTTTTCTGATCTGGTTGTTCAATCATAGTTATTACGAATGTTTCTCATATATATAATAGGTGAAATGATTGATAATGCACAATTCATTCATTAATAATCAATTCCTTTTGAATAGAACTGTTTTTGTTTAGTTGTTGGATATGGCTTCATGGACATGGAAAGTTGCAAATGTTCTGTACAATTTTGGCACACATGAAGCATGCAGAACATTTTTGTTTTAATGGTTGCACTGCTGCAAATTAAATCGACTCCTGTCTAGTGTTTTTTTTTTTGAGGTTCAAGTGCTATGTTTGGAAAAATGCTAGATACGAGTTATTTTTTAGGACATCCACGAGAGCTTGTTTAAGTATTTTCTCCAGCCTTTTCTTTTTTCCTTCACATTTAATTCATTTTAAAAATTTTGTATGGTACTTTTATGCTCTTATTTATGAAAGAACAGAATGAACATAGGTTAGATCTGGCTCTGAATTTTAGGTGAAGCTTTTTCCTCCTTTTATTCCAAACATGTTTGGGCCGGGGAATTAGAACCCCACACGAACAGCTTGTGGAATGGGCCGAGTGGCATTGCAGCATTAGTTCTTCACTCGGAGACAACATTTATGGAAGCTTTAAAGATGTGATTTCAAGGAAAAACTCGAGCAATTACTTTTTGGGTTGCTTTAGGCATACTTAAGAATATGCACAAAGATTTATTACCAAAATGGCATAAAGAAGAATGCGACGCATGTAGCCTAGCATAGTCTTTCTTTGACCAGAATTGGGAGTTGGGACAAGACTCAGTTGAGTACAAGTATGTATTATATATAAGCGTTAGTGTAATGTCTTTGCTAATGTAAACCCTAATGCCTAGTGGCGAAAGCTTACCTGTACATAATGCTCGACCTACTACAATTATTTCTACGTCCTGAAAGATTTGATCAGGGTTAGACTCAGTTATGCAAGAATCGTAGAAGAATCCTTTTGGTTTGTTGTAAATTTAAGGATGTAGCCATTTCAGAAGTGCGACAGAAATCTAGGTCGGAGTGATATGTGATTGTTTAGAAGAGATGTACAAGGAAATCTAATGGCAACTTCAAGATCTTGTTTAATGCTTCAAATGATTGTGACACTTTTATCTCCGAATGACACCCTATTCTACAAAGAAATCCAATAAAACTGTGGCTTTTGGTGAGTAGCTTCTTATGCATGTTATCGTTGTTACTGAGACATGCATCATTTCAATTTATGGAACAGGAACGTGAACGTCAATGGGATGGGGTTCTTGTGAACGCTAGAGTTGGTTTTGTATAGGTGCTAGGGTTAAGGTTTGGCTTGGCACTCCAAATAACAATGCTTAAGTTGCAAAGGTTAGTTTTAAAATGAAGTATGTCATAAATTTAATTAGCCAATTGATGTTTGTGATACCAAACGAAAAGTAATAATATAAAAACATAAACAAGCCTTCATGATGGATGGCTAGATTTGTGTTCCGCATAGGAAGTTTAAGCTGATTTGGAATGATTCTATACCAACTTTACTTATCAAAAAATAAAAAAAATGATTGTATCGAAGACGATTAGGTTGGGCAGTAGTATTTTCGGGCAATTTTTTTTTTGATAAGAATCCTTTGAGTATTTCTGGGGAATTAATGCACATTCAATGAAAAAAGAAGGCTATAATCCAGAGAGCTACCATTTAGGTGGGTGTTGGGAGCACGCAGGGATGAGGCTACTTATCACAAAATGCTCCGATTGCTTTTTATTTTTTTTCCCATTTTTTTTATAGGCAAGTATGACCCCTTGTTAGTGCGGGGATTGGAACCAAGGATTTCAAAGTATTTGTATGACTGCCCTTGCCATCTCTCCCTTCTTTTCATGGTACCAAGTATTGTTGTTTCTTTCAAGAAAAAATGGATTATGGTCATTATACGATTTTTGAACCCCCCCCCTCTTTCTTATAGGGAGGACAATTGCAGCTTTCATATGATGGGTGCCTCCTCCTTTGAATTAGTAAATGAATGCGTATTTTACATTTTTGCTTTGCTTTGGTAATATTAGGGTTTTGTTGCATGCTATCATTGCTTTATTTTTTTAAAAAGATTCCTTTGTCCTCGAGTGCATTAGACGGGATTAGAAATCTAACCTTTTGCAAGTTTTCTGTGCAAAGTGGTTCTTCCCGACCCAAACTTGCCTTCTCACGCTAGTCAACACGAATATATCTTCACTAGATCTTTCTAAATTTCAAAATGTTTGTAGCCACTCTCTAGATTGCATACCCATCTATGGACATTGCTTTTATGGAATCCTTTTTAGTACTATCAGCTCTGATGAGAAATCATTCTGTTTAGTTATGGATTTGTTTTAACCCTTTTGAGTTACGGTGTATTTTATGTCAATGCATATGTTTTTTGAACTTGTTATTTGCTTTGCTTTCATTTATGTCATTTTTTTTTGAAAGCTTAACCTAAAACGGAAACACGGAATTTGGGTAAGATCCATATCTTATACTTGTCAGGTCAGTACAAGCTATCTTCTGTAGGGCAGTGTTTTCCCTTTCTTTAAAAATCAATACAGCTGAAATATTCATGCATCAAGGCGAGATTATTGATGAAGAGGACAATAAGTTTCTTTAATGCAGATGATTGTGAAAATCGCTCTCCTAGCTTCTCTCTCTCTCTCTCTCTCTCTCTCTCTCTCTAACACGCGCGCACAGACACACACATACAGAGACAAACAGACGTGTGCGCAGATTTAGATACTCACCTACCACACTACCGTTCCCTATAAGTGTCCTGAATTTTTTGATGAGTTACTTTTTTCCACGATTGCCTTGCTGTGATTACGTTGGTCTATTAAGGACATCGAGAGATTGATATTTTTCGCTTATGTTGTATGCACATATCTTCTTAAATAAGAAATGAACTATAGCATTTAATGCTCAAGCATGTTAGGCTGAGTCCCCGAAGTTATATTTACTTTTTCTTGTCCCTTTTCTCCTCGACTTCAGTTTTCACTATTCTTTGGGATCTTATTATACCACCTCCCATTTCCCAAAGTGGAATTTTCTGCAGGACTTTTTGTCAATCAATGAGATCTTTTTTCTCTTGAAATGTATATTGTGTCCACTATATTGTAGGTCATTTTCTGCAATATCAGGCTATCTGCAATCACATTTCAGTGCAAGTAACCTTTTATTTTTTTGGGTGCACGATACAGGTTTTTCCATACGGTTCAGTGCCACTCAAGACGTTTCTCCCTGACGGAGACATTGATTTGACTGCTATAGGCACTTCAAACGCCGAGGAATCTTTGCCGCAGGAAGTTCTTGCTGTTTTTCGGGAAGAAGAGCAGAATGAAAATGCTGAATATGAAGTGAAGGGTACCCAATTCATCGATGCCGAGGTTATCATACCCATTTTATTTTATTCTAAATTCTTACTTTTTGAGTTCTTTTGTATGCGGTTAGGTGTTGTTCTCTTCCTAGGTTTCCACTAGTCTTGTTTTATTAGATCTACGTCTTTTTCATTTTAAGCAAATTTTGCATATTCTTACCAGCTCCGCGTACTTTACTGTCTATTTATCAGTAATGTTTGCAGTGGGCTCTCTATATGACACCTCCCCCCTCCCTCCCAACCCTCAACACTAAAACACACACACACAAAATTCTGATTAGGTGAATACTTCCATTATTATTAGTTTAGTATGTGAAATAATTAGCATAGTCAGACATTTCTTTCTTCAATCCAAAGTTAAATGGGTGAGGTTTTCTCTTTGTTGTGGGTAGGTTGAAATGCTGACACATTTACATGTTTCTTAGAACCAATTTGCTGAGAGAAAGTCCTATATTGAGAGTAGTATTATTCTGTATCGTTTGATGAATATTTTTCGTTTATGATGCAGGTAAAACTTGTAAAATGCCTTGTACAGAACATTGTGATAGATATATCTTTTAATCAGTTGGGAGGTCTTTGTACGCTATGTTTTCTTGAACAGGTATGTATGTCTTTGGCTTTCTGTTAGTATTTGAAATGTATGCCATCTGGTGTCAGTTTGAACGAGCTAATTTTTCTTTAGTATATATATAAAAAATCTTGTGTAGTTTCTGTGGTCTTTTTATTTACGATTCATGACTTGTTTCAATTTGGTGCAGGTTGATCGCGTTGTTGGCAAAGATCATCTTTTCAAGCGCAGCATTATTTTGATAAAAGCATGGTGTTATTACGAAAGCCGTATACTTGGGGCTCATCATGGCTTAATTTCTACATATGCTATGGAAACGCTGGTCCTCTACATTTTCCATATTTTCAATTCATCCTTAAATGGCCCTTTAGTGGTACATACTTATACCCACACAAATATAACTGAAGTTATAGCTAATTTTAATGTATGCTTTAGTTCGTTTTACAATACTTGTTATTCGTATGGTATAGGTTCTCTACAGGTTTTTGGATTATTTTAGCAGATTTGATTGGGATAATTACTGTATCAGTCTGGACGGTCCAGTTTGCAAGGCTTCCTTGCCAGATGTAATAGGCAAGTATTCATTATTGTCTATGAAGTTTCCTTTCCTGCAACTGTTTATATATATGCAGTTGACTCCCCCCCTCTCTCTCCAGTTGAAAAGCCGGAAAATGAAGAAAAGGATTTAATGCTCAGTGAAGAATTTCTAAGGAACTGTATCGACATGTTCTCTGTTCCGTCTAGGGGGCTTGAGACAAATTCACGAGCATTTACCCAGAAACATCTTAATATAATCGACCCCTTGAAGGAAAACAACAATCTTGGGCGAAGTGTCCACAGAGGTAGACAATTAACTAGAATTACTTTGGGTGTCATAATTTGATTGTGTTTCTTAATTATAAAACTCAAACACTTTGGTTTTCTTGTAGCAAATTTCTATCGAATACGTAGTGCTTTCAGATTTGGAGCTCGGAAGCTGGGTCAAATTCTTTTGTTACCGAAAGACAATATTGCAGATGAGATTAAACTCTTCTTCAAAAACACTTTGGATATGCATGGACATACTTCTGGGCCTGATCTCGAATATTCTTCCCTCATATTTGATTCGAAAGGTTTTGGCACTCTGTCCAACCTTTCACGTACTGGAACGTTCTCTGAGGATGATATGCATTCAAAGTTATTGAATCTTGATTTTGATGATGACACGTTGGTAGGGCTGGAAGACAAATCTAATATAGGCTCCACAGAGGGCTCTGCATCTTTATCAGGACATTGTATTGCTGCAGATGCATGCAGTGATCTCGCAACATTCGGGTCTCCGAGTTTGCGACGTACAAACGAGACATCTTATTGCTCACTGGGAAGTCGTCAATTGAGTGGGCCCCATTCTGGGAGGCAGTACAATGCACCTCATTTCTACTTTTCTGGGTCCTTTTCCGAAAATTGGAATCTGGAAAGTGTCAAAAGTAAGCCGTTAGATTCTGGTGATGGGAAGGTTGGCCCTGATTCATGGCTGGAAGGAGAGAATCATTTGGTGGATGAGCATGTAAGTTCTAGTGATTCTATTATCTCAAGTCAGGAAGACATTAATGTGTCGGATAGTTTGTCCCTTGACTTTAGGGAAAGGGGTCTAGCTGGCAGTGTCGGGGAGTTAGAATCCATAAATCCCTTGTCCAACCTTACTGGTGATTATGACAGTCATATAAGGAGTCTGCTATATGGTCAATGCTACCATGGGTATGCTTTATCTGCACCGATTCTTCGCGCTAGTCCTCCGAGATCGCCTTCTCAGTTCCGCAATACTAGTCCTCCGACATCGACTTCTCTGTTCCACACTACGAAGCCATGGGAGACTGTTCGTCAGTCCATGCCTCTCCCCCAGAATCCATGTACCCAATCAAATCCTAATGGTGCAGCTATGGGACCACTCTCATTCTATCCCACCCCGTTAAATCCTGCTTTTGGTTGGGAAGAAACACGTAAAGTGCGTGGAACAGGCACATACTTCCCCAATACGGTATACGCTTGTCAAACTAGTTGGCTTTTGTAAAAGATCTCTTTACAAAAATCTTATGCTTGGCTCTTTGCAGAATGGCTGTAGCCGGGAGAGAGCTTCACGTGGGAGGGGAAGGAACCGTGCACCAGGTACTAACAGTGGTCAGTTACAGAGGCACGCTCGTAACAATGTTTGGGCCGAGGCAAACTCATACTCAGAAGTTAGCCATGAGCTCCCTCGTTCACAATCCCCAAGCCAACACCGTGGGAAATTTGGGTTACCTCGCCAATCTCGCCATGGTACGCAGGATGTTACTTATCATGATGCAATGAAAGTAAACTCTCATCATCATCCGGGAGTGAAGTCTGATCCCAATGGCTCATCCAAGTCGCAAAGGAAACTTGCATTTGGATCTTTCGGACCCCTTTCGGAAGATGCTTCCCACTTAGGGGCCTCTTCTTCGAGCCTAGCTGCATTGGTAGCCCAAGGTTCTGAACTAATTTTTGGGAAAAGACAGCAAAGGTGGTTGAAAATTGAAATTCATCCTGTATTTTTTTCCTTCTACCTCGTTTTCTTCTTGTTCTGCTTGTGGTGATTCTTTCTGGGTGTTGTCTGAAAGCTTTTTCATATCATTTGGTGTTTCAGGGTTGTGGACGAGTCATTTCATCTCAAGAATGAAGATGAGTTTCCCCCTCTGTGCTGAACATCTGTTTTTTTTAAAAGAGAGAGATAGAGAGATTAATAAATTTTTTTTCTCTGATTTTAAGACTGGTTAATTTTTAGCCTTTTAGATTAGAACCATACCAAACTGATCCTTAGGGAGGGGATATCCGCGTTTGTTAGTTTTAAGATTTGAACTTATTTTAGACATTTTGGTTGTTGTGGCATATTGTAAAAAGAAAAAAAAGAAGGATTTTGTAGTCTGTATATTAATTTTGGCCTGCATATCCCTATTTATGCTGAGTCTTGCAGGTTGGTGAGTGGTGACTGGATTGGCCTAACCCTTATTTCCTGGTACCTTTGTTGGTTTGGGGTTGGGGTTGGAGGAAGGTGTGTGGGTGGCCGTGGGTGTGTTAAATTTTTTGATTATAGATACTGGTTTGGTTTGGTTTGGTTTCATTGTGAAGCCAAAGCAATTTCAGGAGCAGTGGAAGCGAAAGCAGGCAGATGCAGTCATGGCAGTGGCAGAGGCAGGTAAATATATCTTCCTCTAGTCTCCAATCTCCATGACTGAATTAAGCACTATATTTTGCACTCTATTGTGATTTTAATCTAATTTCTAAAAATTAAAACAAACAGCTCTTAAATCTTCCCTTTTGTGTAAAAATATACTTTCTTTTGGTAAACATTAAAGAGGTATGATATTACAAGCTAGAGCTTGTGGTATTATTACAAGCTTTAGTGTTAGTACCGTTTGATTAAATCTATTTAGATATCTACACTGTTAGATCAAATATATATTTTTTAAGTAATGACACGGACTTTCCAAATCATCACCAACTTAATCATCTAACGACTCTAACGCTAAAGCTTGTAATAATATTACAAGCTCTAGCTCATAATATCATTTGCCAACATATCATTTAGCTCCTTGTGGGCTTTGAGTTTGAAATAAGTTTTCTTGATTTCCTTCATAAACATAGTTCTAGGTAGGGGTGAGCTTGGTTCGGTTCGGTCCAGTTTTTTGGAAAAAAAGAGAAAATCGGGACCAGATCAATGGTTTTGTTCTAAAAAAATTTATAACCGGAACCAACCCAATATGTATAAGAACCAAAACATTGGTCCGGGCCAGAACCAATCAAAGATGTATGAGAACCAGGACCGGACCAATACTATGATTTTTTACTTTTTAACTGTTTAATACAAATATATAATAAAATTTTTAAGACTGAAACTTCATAAAAAATTAAAAAAAATTCGATAAAAATACATTCAACAATTAAAAATGTCGAACTCATAAACTCATAGCATAACAAATCGATGGAAACAAAATAATAAAAGAGTAACAATTAAAAAGTAGAACAAAGAAAATATTATGAATTAATATATATAATATATATACTTATATAATAATACAATATATATATAATAATAATAATAATAATAATAATAATAATAATAATAATAATAATAAAATAAATAATTAACATATTTGGTTGGTTCGGTTCGGTTCCGTGTTTTTTTAGTTCGAGAACTGGAACCAACCCAAATGTCCGGTTTTATGAAAATTCAGATCCAGGACCAAACTAAAGTATTGGTCCAATTCAGTTTTGATTAGTTTGGTCTGATTCTATAGGTTCGATCCGGTTTCGAAAAAATCCTATACACCCTTAGTTCTAGGGAGATACCGGTCCGGGTCCGTTCTCAGTTGCACAATTTACTGATTTAGTCACTTGATTTATGACATTAACTTTTCTCTTCTCAATCATTACATTTTTTATTTTTTTGGGTTTAAATCTCTATTTTATCACCCTATTTTAACAAAAAATAAAATAAAATAAATACCCTTCCTAGTAAAGCTTAGATAGTCGTAGTTTTAACTTTGTAGTACAGTTGGCATAATTTGTAGTCCAAAACGTATTTGTATGAAACTTTTTTTAAATTCTAAATTAAAAGCAATTAAATTATACTAATATTCTGAGTTTCAAGGTTAAAAAATTAACAAATGATATTAATAGCAATATATATATATATATATATATATATATATATATATATGTATATGTATATGTATATGTATATGTATATGTATATGCATACAATTTTTTTGTAAAAATATCATAGAAATTAAATTTATATTAAACCTATTTACTAAATTATACCTCTGTTTTGGGTAAAGAGTCTCCCTTTGAAAGTCAAAATTTTTAAGAAAAATACTCCTTCTCTTCTGGGCAAAGAGTCCACTATTCTATTTTGGGATGTTTCATTTAAAGAGTTTACTTTCAAAAATTAAGACAAAATATCATTTTATTACTAATAAACTACTAAAAATGATATTTTCTTAAAAAAATTGACTTTTAAACGATGATTTTTTGCTCGGAATGAAGGGAGTATTTATCATTTTATCCTTAATTTTGATTCTCGCTTAAATGAGATGTCTTGTTGTCGCATAAATGTGTAGATAATTATGCAATCCTAAACCTGACAATTGGGTAGGTTGGGATAAGTTGAGACGAGTAACGAGTCGAAACCCTAGAATCCAAATATCAAATGGGTCAAAAGGGTTGAGTTGAATCTGGTCGAGTTATAATTATAAAGGGTATCAGACTGGCCCATATTAACTTGGATTTTCCCAAAAAATTTATACATTTATATAGTAAAAATTATCGGGCCAAAGTAGGTAACGGGTTCGATCTGCTTTAACTCGATCTGACCCAACTTGTAATTTTTATTTTTATTTTTGGTTTGAAATAAGTTATCTATTTTGACGCAAAATATTAATGCGTTAGGTTGAATTGAGTATTTTTAGGTCAGGTCAGATGTGTTAATGAGTTCTAGATTATAATAGTGAGCCCATGCAATCCTACTCCCTCCGTCCCTAAATTATCGTCCTCCTTTCCTTTTTCGCCCGTCCCAAAATAATTGTCTACTTTGAAACTTATCTTTTTAGAACATCAATTTTACCATTTTACCCTTACTTTTTCACTTTACTTTAATTATGGGCTACATACACATGGGCTTTAAAGGAAACTACACATTAAACCAATATAAATAATCGATTGATTGTTTTTCTTACGGCCAATCGGAATGATAATTTAGAGACGGAGGGAGTATTATTTAAGGCACAATATTTGTGTGTCACGTCACACTCGTTTAGACGCGAAGGGTGTACGTAATTGAGCAATGAGCGCCGCGCTAGACAGGTGAACTTGAAACAAACATCGAAAGTCAACCTTGGTTATGTAATTGCATCAATGATTCATGCGTACTCAGATTTGTTTATGATGCAGCAAGTAGAGTGATTCTTCGAAAAAGGACATAAAATGAAAGAAAATAAAAGGGTCAACTTCATCATTGGTTTATGTACTTAATTCCTTTTTAGTGATTGTTCATCGATTCAAAAAGTGAAAATTTAGGTTCAAAGTAATCTCTTTTTGCACGTTAGAGGTCCTTTGGTTGAATACCGTTAAGTGATCTATCGTTAAGTTGGTATGTACAAACCACGTATGATTTTTTAAGGGCAAGAAAGTCATTTCCTGAGGAGTAATGTTTTTTTTTTCATCTTCAACCTCTGGGCTCCGACCCCTCTCTCTAACCCCTCCACACACCTCCAACATCACATCATCATTGTGACCTTCCGGTCTTCCACCCACCTCCGACACCACCCATCTTTATAGCTTGACAGGAAATAGCCCTTTAGGCAACTTCTTTCCTTGGCTATTAATTTCAACCGGACAGGGTTAAGTCATATTCTGATGGGAGATGGGTGAAATGCATTCCATTTACTTAACCTTTCGGCCATCCTTCCATGATCATTTTTCTTTTAAGTTAGTTTTCAAGGAATAGATTCAAGCTCACGATCAAAGCACTTCGTTTTTCTACAACGTCAGAATGGGAAGGAAAAAGAGAGTACCAATCTGGCCTTTTTAGTAAGATTTTGATGTTTGATTCACTAAATTGAAGAATATGGTTGGAACCCTCGAGTTCTTTTCGCTCACTAATTTCAATTTCTAACTTTTGTTAAAAAAAAATGAGTGAAGATTCAAATAGGAAGAAATTCGTGGAGGTTGGCATAGACGGGTTCTTGCTAGGTTTCCAAGAAATCTGTTGGGTTTCCAAAAATTTGGGGAAGAAAGTCTTATGACCATTTTTTAGAATATAACACGTGAAAAATTTGTTCAAGGAAATGGTTTGATACTTTCGTCAGTTGAGTATCAAAATTTCGATACTCTCCCAACTTTTTACTTAAGTTGTTATTCGTTTGATTTTACCTTAATCCCGAGTTGAAGCACTTGATATCCATTTGATCCCCTTTGGACATGTTATATTCACAAGAATAATGGTCATGATGGGAAAGCAGCAAGTCAGCAACAGTTGGCTCAACCAAATGTAAGGGTGCTAAATGTACACTTGACAAAGAAAACTTAACTGGCCAATCAAGTCCAGGGGAGTAGAGTGTCAATATGGAGATGTATGATGAAAATATAGTTACGTAATGATGTAGGTGTTTGGTATTCAATTAGTATCCTGCTGTATATAAATACAAAGGATGTACAAACGAATATTTATATTGAAAATAACAGAATTATAAATTCCCAGACTAATTTTTTCTCCCACTCTCTTTGGATAATCAATCTATCCAAACTGCAATTCTAACAATATATGATGCCTTAATCAAATCATATACCATTTCTTGGATTGTTGATTGTAAATTGAATCAATTGATACATAACTGACCTATAAGATTAGTGCTTTGTCTTAATTGGAAAAGTTTTCTTATTCAATAATAATATAAAATTATATCACTTCCATAATAATAATATAAACTAATCATCAAACCACTTGTATTCATAGAGAGCAAGCTGTCGGTTGGTAGTTATGATTGAGGTGAAATATGATTAATAAGTCAAGTTGTCTGATGTTTAATACACAATAGGTGGTCTGAATTAATAGCACGAGTTATTCGTATAAAATCATTATACCCTCACTATTAATACTAACGGAAATAGTGATATTATTAGCGCCCTCACTAAAAAAAATTGGGACTAACATTTTTTTATCTCAAAACTACACTCGATATACAAGTGAGAATTAATAGCGAGAGCATTAATAGTACTGGTCAAAATATTAAAATATATATATATATAGATTTAAAGTTGGTGAGGAGCACTATGGTTGTGCTACCTCACCATCTTTTGATAAATCTTTATCGTAAAGCATCTATGTGGAGGTTTTAAAAACTCTTGGTATTCTAGTCATTAACTAATAATAATATATAATAATAATAATAATCAATATGGTAAATAATATTAGTATTAGTATTAGTATATATAACATTTTCTATTGTTAATAGTAGAAGACTTATATTTAAAAAAATTTACAATTAACATTACTTCTAACAATGTGAGATAAAACTCTTCAAGGTGAGACATTACTTCTAATGACTCACTTATAATACCTTACTTTAAGCATTGATATTTTATTCATCCAAAACTTGATTTGAACAAATAAATATATCATTTCGATACTCTTGTCGAGTAGAACACATTTGCATAATTCTTTTGCCAACAAACAAATAACACGTAAATAAATTCGTGCCTCAAGTTGCACAATTTCTTTCACTAAAAACACTAATTTTTTAACAAGTATTATACTCTAAGTCTTAATATCTTATTAATCCAAAACTTGATTTGGACAAATAAATATACAATTTCGATACTCTCACCGAGTAGAACACATTTGTGCAATTACATTCACCAACAAACAAATGACATGTAAAGAAATTCGTGCCCCAAGTTGTACAATTTCTTTCACTAAAAACACTAATTTTTCAACAATAGAAAAGATCTATCCCACATTGGTTAGAAATTGATGTTAATTTTTAAAATACTATTATTAAGTACCAATAGAAGAGATGTATCATACATTGGTTGGAAAGTGATATTGGTTTTCAAAGTCATTTGATAAAAGGCTTCAACCATTATTACCAATATATAGAAGATGTATATCTCACATTGATTAGAAAATGATATTGATTTTAAATTGTTTTATATTATTATCAATAAAAGAGATGTATAACACACTGTTTAAAAAGAAAATGTTAGATTTTAAAGTCTTTAGACTAAAGAGTTTCATTTTTACAAGAGATGTATCTAATATTGGTTATAAAATATTATACTATTATTACCAATAGAAGAGATGTATCTCACATTTGTTAGAAATTGATGTTGTTTTAAAAATACTATTATTAATTAACGATAGAAGAAATGTATCATACATTAGTTAGAAAATGATATTTGTTTTCGAAGTCTTTTGATAAAAGACTTCCACCATTATTACTAATAGAAGATGTATATCTTACATTAGTTTTAAAATGATGTTGATTTTAAATTATTTTAGATTATATAAAAGACTTTTACTATTATTAGCAATAGAATATATATATATATATATATCACACATTTGTTATAAATTGATGTTGGTTTTAAATTACTATTATTACCAATAAAAAAGATAAATCTTACATTGGTTAAAATATGATATTTATTTTAAAAGTCTTTAAATAAAAAGGCTTCTACTTTTATCATCAATAAAAGAGAAGACAAGAGATGTATCATGATATAGAAATAGATGTTGGTTTTAGATTTTTTTGGATAAAAAATTTATACTACTATAACCAAATGATGAGAAGTATTCCACATTGGTTAGAAAGTGATGTATGTATTAAAAGTTTTGTTATAAAAGACTTAATACTAATAGAAAAAATATGTATTTCACACTGATTAGGAAAGTGATATTGGTTTAAAATATTTTTAGACAATGTATCTCACATTGGTTAAAAAGAGATCCACATTATTTAGAAACAAATATTTGTTATAAAAGTCTTTAGATAAAAGAATTTTTATGCTATTATCAATAAAATAAATGTATCACACATTGTTTAGAAAGAGATGTTGTTTTCAAAACTGTTTAGATAAAATACTACTACTATTATAATTTTTATGTTATAACCAATATAAGAGATGTATCTCACATTGTTTAGAATGAAATGTTGATTTCAAAAGTTTTTATATAAAAGATTATTATTATTATTATTATTATTATTATTATTATTATTATTATTATTATTATTATTATTATTATTATTATTATTATTATTATTATTATTATTATATGTTCCCGTGCCATAGACACGTTGTCAGTATGAGATCAGTTCAACGAATGATCAGGATAAATAAAACTTATAACTGACGGGGTAATTCAAACAAAACACATAACTGAAAGTTTTATATGTAATTGTAGAGAGGTAATTTAAACATAACTGATGACTGAGGGGTTCATTTGTGACTCATATACTTACGAATCAATCTGGACCGTCAGTTGTGTTTAGCACAATTCGATCAGGGCCACCAGTTAGACCATGAGCTCTTTTATAATATAGATTAGTGTTGGCTTAAAAAAAATAATACTATTATTACCAATAGAAAAGATATATACCATATGGTTAGAAATATGTGTTTGTTTTAAAAGTCTTTAGATAAAAGTTTTAAACTTTTATTACCAATAAAAATAGAAAATAAGTATCTCACAATTGTTAGTGTAACGCCCCAAACGTTGTACCGACAATGCGGTCCCACAATTTGACCACGTCACTTACAATTACATCTTAGAATTATATATGTTGCCAACTCAAAATAGATAAACCTTAAAACATTTTAACTCAAGCCAAATAATCTAATATAATTTATTACAAACTCGATACTAAATAAAAGTCAATCATTCTTAAACAAACCATCATTTTATTAAATAAAAGTCTAAATTCAAAAATCTCTCTGAACCGTTATTTTGGTTTATCCGAGTCAAGTCTTCTAATAGCTCATACTCATTACCTGAGGAAAAGAGAATTTTTTTAAAAAGGTGAGCGAACAATGCTCAGTAAGATCATATACAACCCCTACGGTTACTAAGAAGAAGTTGATCAGAATAAATCAGAGAGGAATAGTTTTCAATATTCCAAGTTTACTGTTCAAGTATCGATAAGCGGAAGCAATTTATCAAAATTTTAATTCAAAATAAAAGGAAGCCAAATGAAGATTTAACAACAAAAAAACGACTCGAGTGACCAACCGTCCCATACCGACTGGAGACGAGAAATTACTCACTGAAACTCATGATCATAAAACCATTTAAATACTTACTTCGAAGAATATCGATAAGCAGTTCAAATAATTACTCAGAAAAATATCGATAATTCGATCATGTTTGGTATATCCGGATAATCATATACTACTAGCTAGGTGATATTCGATAAGTTCGATCATTCAATAATTATGCTCACAATTCAAGTGACATTCGATAAGAACCAAGTTCGATAATCATAAAAATCAGTTTAATGATTATGGTAGAATTTTAAGAAAAAAAATCAAATTTCACTACAAGGGTCATGCATCGTAAAATTTATACATCGCAACAATAATATATTTCATGTAAGAAGAATAACTAACATGAAATTCAATGATTATGTGAAATTAAGCGTGAGTCAAATTCATGATTTTGAAGAGGTAAAATCGACGGAATTCAAATCAACTATCGATCCAAGTTGGTGTAGGTTTCAAAGGAATATCATTATCAATAAAAATAATTAGAAGTTTAATGAATGATATTCAAAATATAGACTGTGAGAGGTATAATCTCTTATCTCAAAATACTTATAAAAAAATATAACTTCGTATTCAAACAATCATCCTAAGCTTGCTTGTGAAAATCTAAGTTTAAAATGATTTAACATTACAAAACTGTAAGCATACTAACATTACCCAATACTACACACTTCACTGACCCACTCTACTTAATTAAGTAGGGATATGTGAATAAAATATACTCCCTCCGTCCCTAAATTATCGTCCTCCTTTCCTTTTTCGTCCGTCTCAAAATAATTGTCCACTTCGAAACTTATTTTTTTAGAGCATCACTTTTATCACTTTACCCTTACTTTTTCACCCTACTTTAATTATGGGCCACATACACATGGGCTTTAAAGGAAACTACACATTAAACCAATATTAATAATCCAGTCAAATAGATTTTCTTAAACGGTGCGCCGGGTCAACTAGGACAATAAATTAGGGACGGAGGGAGTATATGAGTCCACTGAGAGAACTCAAATTGTACTACTTTGATTAGATGAATAGCATGGGTTCTCTGTAATTAGGGGTGGCAATGCCTGATACGATATGATAGCACGAATCAGTACAACACGATTATAAAATACGATTATAGAGACAAATGGCACGATAAGCCCAGCACGACACGACTAGGGGTGTCAATCCGAGTTGTCAAACCACCAAGTCGAGTCGAACCAAGTCGAACCATGCGGTTTGGTTCGGTTTTGGGTGCAATATGGTTCAGCTCGGTTTGAGATTTTGGGAAGTCGAACGGTTTGGTTTGGTTTGCGGCTTGACATGTCGAGTCGAGTCAAACCGAACCAAACCAAACCATTTTGAGCTAAACCACCAAGTCGAACCATCGAGCCGAACCACCAAGTCGAACCACCGAGCCAAACAACAAATTCTTTTGAATTCCTAACCTTTATACTTTAGTACTCTTATACTATTAATATTTTTATACTATATAAACTATAAGGCTAATATTAGTATTTAGGAATTTGCCTTTAGATTTTTTGAATTTACTTAAACGTTTTAAATATAATGTACGTTGTATTTTTATTATATTGGATTCAATTTATTGATTATAAGAATTAAAAATGTTAATCCTTTTATTTGAAAGTTTGTGTAATTTTTTTAAAAGTGAGTTTATGAATATAATTGTATTATATTTAATTTTTTAGTATTTTCATTAGCGTGTTTTTATAATATTTTCTTGGTTTACTTAAATTTTGAATGAGTAGAACTTTCTAAATTCAGACCGAAATGAAACCAAATCGCGAAACCGAACCATGGAACCGAGTCGAACCAAGTCGAACCATCATGGTTCGGTTCGGTTCGGTTCAGCTCAAGACTTAAACGGTTTAGCTCCGGTTTGATTTTTCTCAAACCGATGGCATGCGGTTCAGCTCATAATTTGTTCCAAGTCGAACCAAGTCGAACCATTTACACCCCTAGACACGACACAACACGAAACACGACACGAAAGACACGAAATTGTTAATATATTCAAATTAATATTTATTGTTGTATTTATGATTAAATAAGATAGATAATATGAAAACACGATAATGAGACACAAATACGACACGATAACACGAATTGCCACCCCTATCTGTAATGTGTCTAACCAGCTTTAGATACCTTCTTTTGTTTTAAAACATATACCCTTATATATAATTCCCTTTCTGGCTTTCTTTATCTTTCTTCCATAAAGTCATCTTCCTCTGTTTATTTGGTCACAGTATAAAGCATACTAAAGTTCATTAACGCGCTGCCTCACATCCAAGATTATCAAAGTTCATACTCCCTCTGTCCCTAAATTATTGTCCTCCTTTCCTTTTTCGTTCGTTCCAAAATAATTGTCCACTTTGAAACTTACCTTTTTAGAACATCACTTTTACCACTTTACCCTTACTTTTTCACTCTACTTTATTTATGGGCCACATATACATGGACATTAAAGGAAACTACATATCAAACCAATATAAATAATCAAGTCAATTACATTTTCTTAAATTGTGCGCCGGATCAACCCAGACGATTATTTAGGGACGGAAGGAGTATTTCTTTTCCTTTTCAAAACAAGGAACCCTTCACATATTTTACAGACGTGTATACTAGTCTAATCCATATTAGCCTTCTTTTCTCCGGTACCTAACCCATTAAATACCTCACACACCCTTCACCGATTATGTCTTCTCTCGCTACCGACGGGATGACAATGATTGACACAACACGATAATACGAATCAGCACGACACGATTATAAAACACGATTACAGAGACAAATGACACGATAAGACCAACACAACACGATACGACACGAAATTTTTAATATATTCAAAATAATAATTATTTTTATATTTATGATCAAATTAGATATATAACATGAAAACACGATAGTGAGGCACAAACACGACACGATAGTACGAATTGCCACCCCTACCGTTCACTTTTTCTTTCAAATACAACACTCTCAATTGCTCTAATAACATCAAAGATCAAACATATTGACTACAAATTTAAATTTTTTTATATTTGTCATTTTATCAAACACTTGTCTATATTTGTAAAATGAACAAAAATATACAAATCTACCATTAATCTCAATTCTCAACAACCACAAAGCAATAAACCAACCAAGTTTAGTACTAAAAACAAAAAAAATATTATTCCACCTACCTACTACCCCTACAACCCATAGTCTAACATATCCCCCCTAATCCCTTCTCATTCTAAATTCCGAGTCTCGAGATATCCTCCTTCTTCTTCATTTTTTTCTTCTTCTTTCTTCTATCTATCTTACAGACCGGTAACCATTTTTTCTTTCTTTCTTTTTTTTTTCTTCTCTCTCTCTCTCTTGTAGATCGACTCTCCTCATTTTTTCATCCTCCAATCTCTTTCGTCCTAGATCTAACCCTTTAATCTATCCCCTCTCTCATCCCACCGAATATCCACAAAATCAAACCATTTTTCTTTCTACCTCCCTCTCTGCCTCACCATTACCACTCCTCCCTTCATTCTCCAGTTCGCCCCCTTCCTTCTCCGGTCACTGCATGCCACAAAATAAAAGCTATAAAAATAAATTAAGGTCGACGAGGTTTGACGTAGGCGCCGACTTGGTCGATTAAGCGGTGACTAAGAAAGTCGCAGTGGTAGAAAGGGGCCTAGGCAGAGCTAGGCGGAGAGTTTTAGAACACTGGTGTACATTGAGTCCACTTAATTTCAAATGTACCAAGCCCAAAATTAAACTCAAGTGTATTATGCCTAAAACCAATTCTAATAAACCCTAAATTATATAGTTAAGCTCACAATAATTATTAATATATGATAATAATTAATAAAATTATTTTATTTTAATATAAAAAATTTGGGGTATTAATGTTAGAATATGAACAATTATTTTAAAAGTCTCAAAATAAATATTTTAATATCATAAAGTCCAAAATTTAAGGTGTCTACTAACGTAGATATGTTAAAAGCTTTCATTTGAATGATTTTTTTCTTTTCATTTATAACAATGATGATAATAATTGTAGAATATTACTTTTATTATTACTATTACTATTGCTATATTATTATTACTATTTCTATAACAATAATATTATTATTATTCTCAAGCATTCATGTGCGACTCATTCTTTTTCAACCATTACTTATTAATAATATGTATTAATAATTAATACAATAATGAGATATTAATCTCTACTATTAATCTCTTCTATTGTTAATAGTAGAAGTCTTATATATAAAAATTTACAACCAATATTATTTTCAAACCAATATGGGATACAACTCTTCTATTAGTAATAAAATGTTAGATTTTTAATCTAATGACTTTTAAAACCAAAATCAATTTATAACCAATATGAAATACATTCTTACTAATACTATCAATAGAAAAGATGTATCTTACATTGTTTAGAAAGAAATGTTAATTTTAAAAGTCTTATATTAATGACTTTTACTCTTATTACCAATAAAATATATGTATCTCAAATTGTTTAAAAATAAATGTTGATTTAAAAAGTTTTTAGATTAAATTTTTTTTGTTACAAATAGAATAGATGCATATATCTCACATTTGTTACAAAGTATTCTACTACTATTAACAATAGAAGAGATGTATCTCACACATTGATTAGAAATTAATGATAGTTTTAAAAATACTATTATTGCTAATAGAATAGATGTATCATACAGTTGGTAGAAAGTAATGTTGGTTTCTAAAGTTTTTAGATATAAGACTTTTATAATTATTACCAATAGAAGAAGTATAGTCGACATTGGTTAGAAAGTAAGGTTAATTTTAATTTTAGATAAAAGACTTTTACTATCTACTATAGATTTTAATAATAAACATATTATTTATGTATTTATGATAAACATATATTTTTTAAAAATCTATATTATGAGCCATCAGTTACATATTATTGATAAATTCACAAACTGGCGCCGTGCCATCGGCACGGGCAAGAGTACTAGTCTACTATACAATAGAGCTTGTAAGGGTAAAATAGGCATGACCTATTTTAGTCTTGTTTTCACCTTTCTTGGTCAAAAAGTTTTTGGTGGATATTTGGAAACAAAATCTTTATGAGTCATTTTTGGAAACAAAATTTTCCTAAAGATTTTTGGTTTTCTTGATCCTAAAGTCTAGGAGTCATTTTTGGTAACAAAATCTTTAATTAGATTTTGTTTTTCCTTGGTCCTTAAGGTTTTATCATTTTTGGAAACAAAATATTCCTAAAGATTTGTGGTTTCTTGCACCTAAATCTTAGGAGTTGTTTTTGGAAACTAAATCTAGTCAACAATCCTTTGTCAACCGTGTTTCTAGACTCCTTATTTATATGGTAATAAAATCTAGAAATAAGGTAAGTAGATTTTATTCCTTTCTACTAATCCTTGTCCTTGTTGGAGTTGGATTCCTTTATGTGTGTAGGAGATCTTGACATTATATAAAGAGGCTTGGACATGGCTGGAGGTGTAGACGTTGGTAGAGTGATTCCAGAAAGCTGAGAGCAGAATACTAAGTTCCTGAAGCAGTTTTGAAGTCCCGAAGTTCAGCAGTCCGAATGTGTTATCCATTGTTGCAACATCGGCAGCTACATTGAATTCTGAAAAACTGTTTTTGTCTTCCTGTTTTTTTTAAAGGAAGCTGATTTTGTTTCTTCCCACGTTTTGTTTAACCTATTTATGTGGGGTTTTTGTTCTCCAAGATTCATTATCTTGTGAGAATATTTTGTATGTGATTTCACATAGTTTTTGTAAAACAATTCATCATTTTTAGTGAAATCTTTTTGGCCATGAGGCTAGATCTACAAGTATAGACTTGTAGATTGTTTGGTAAATTTTTGTGATTAATTTCATGCTTTAGTATTAAGTCTTACGCTGTTTTTGATTTTTCTGTCTATTGTGATTTCCATTGTAGCTTTTCACAAGCTACATTAAATCTTTGAGAATCCTAGCTACTCTTGTTCTTTCAGAGCTCAGTGGGATAAAGAGCGGCTGAGATTGATTATTTTTACTTATATCAAACGGCTGTAATTTATTCCAAATTGCACATGTGTGAGCGACAGTTAGCCGTTCCCCGCACAACCCTTATCCCTCTGCGTCCCCCTCTCCCTATACGATTCCAACTCCCCTACGGTTTCTCCAAAATCCCCCTGAATCTGGGAATCAATTATCTGGTCCATCCGCCTTCACTGTATCTCCTCTCTCCAGCAAGCTCTCATTCTACTTTCTCCCATATCTGCCGCCTCTCACCTTATTTCCTGTTCAAACCCATCTTCCTTCATCTCAGTTATTGCCGACATCCCACAATCCGTCATAGCCGCCGGTGAAATCTCCGTCTTCTGCCCGCTTCATCTCTCTCTCATGTATGTGAGGCCGACCTTCAATCTATCTCAAGTCACCAACCTCACCATCTCCTTCTCTCTATGCGTATTCCTAAACCCTCCCTATTGTCGTTGCTAGGCTTTTGTTTGGATTTACCGCTGCCGTTGGGATTATGGACAAGGAAGAAGAAGAGACCAATACGGGTGTACATGGACGGCTGCTTCCTATGGTTTTGGATGATTCTATTATAATGAAGACGACGGTTGGCGAAGGGGGTTTACTATTGAGCCGATTGAAGTGGGCGGATTGAGATGCGATTCGGCCGATGGAGGCGGCAGATATGGGAGATGGATTGTGGGTGGAGATGGATTTGTGGGAAGAAGGAGGAGATGGATTTGGGTAAAGCCGTGGAGGCCGAGCGAAGGGAGGTGACGGGGGGATGGGTTGGGAGACGAGAAAGAGCACTGTCATGGTGAGAGAGGAGATGGAGCGAGAGGGTAGCCGCCTTTCTTTTTCCTTTTTTTTTTTTTGGAGCAGATGATTTCTTTTTTTTCTAGGTGAGTCTTTAAGTATTTGTGTTAATTTTTTTTCAAGAGTTTCTACACCCTGTTAAGTTTTAAGTATTTGATAATTTTTTTTCATAATTTTTCACATAATTTGTAGTAATCCATGGAAGGTCAAGGTTATGCTTCATTTGGTTTAGGTTTAACGTTTAAGAAGGGAGTAACATTTTCATCATCGTTTCTTATACACTTTTGGGAATGACAGTGTTTTGAACGTAATTTTTACTCCTTATGTGGATATTGGTGGTAAAAGTTGGGATTTGAGTATTGGATATAGAGTTTATTGGGAGTGATAAGGCGTTTGTAGTTAGTGAAATGTTCATGGGTTGGACTAATTCAATTCTTCCGACTTCCGATTCACCGTCAATTGCTTATTAAATATCTTATGGATGTCCACCTGTACACGAAGCCATTCATTCATTCAATCGTACCAAGATAAGATTGCTCAAATTACGATGATTTTTGACTCAGAACATCTACGTAACATCGAAATTCCTAAATGTAACATAATTTAAAAGGTAAAATTACTTCAATAATAAAACCACTCTAAAAGATTTTTTTATTTTAATTTTTTATAAATGGAATAAGTAATAATATGTATGAACACTAATTCAAAAATTCTTTCGATTTTTATTTTGTTAAAACCACTCTAAAAGAAAAAAACTATTTTTATTATTGTTTTTATTTTAATTTTAAAATATATTTTTTAATACATCGTCCTCAATTATGGGACGTGTCAGTATTCGAATAAATGTCGATATATCCAAGAATGTTGTTAAGACCATTTTTTTATTATTTAATACATTTTTAATTATTTTAATGAAAAATGTCTAAAACACAATTTATTGGGTTTTTCTTACACAAAATATGTTCGTTTTTTTATTTTGTTAAAACAACTCTAAAAGAAAAAAAACTGTTTTTATTTTATTTTTAATATATTTTTTAATGCATCGTTCTCAATTATGGGACGTGTCAGTATTCGAATAAATGTCGATATATCCAAGAATGTTGTTAAGACCATTTTTTTTATTGTTTAATACGTTTTTAATTATTTAATAAAATATATATAAAATACAATTTTAGACTCTTTTTGAAACATGATTAAAATATATATTGATTTATTCTTCTTACTCGCGCCGTGACATGGGCACGGGCACAAAGACTAGTCTATAATACAATAGAGCTCACTCTCGCACGCTTACAATTGACTTGGGATAAAAATGAGTCAGGATTTACTGTTTTACGGTGATCCGACGGCCCTTATTTTCCATCAACTCTCACATGTGCGAATGACGGTTTACTGTTTTACGGTTTTACAGTTTTACATTTTTATATTATCGTAATTAACTTAATCAATTTAATTTTTTTCTGATCCGTAATTTCGTATACAAATTAATTGAAATATTTGTTTTTTTTTCTTTTTAACTGTTATCGTAATATTTTTGTCCGACCCGCAATTTCGTATACAAATTAATCAATTTACTGTTTTACCAAGATTCTACGGCTATTGAATAAAAAATTATTTTGCAACACCAATTTCTAAATAATGTCTCTCAATTTTTTAAAAAGAATTTTCATTGTAGTTTTAAAAAAGTTGATGAATGTCAAATTTTTAAACGAAAAATTATGTGTGTGCATTCATTTCAATGTAATATTGATATATATGAAATATAAAGAATGTCTCTCTGTCACGTTTAATCTCACAATCTCGACCGTTTTTATCACGTTTTTTCCATCCCTATTTCATTACTGCGAAAATTATTGAGATATTACGGTTTACAGTTATTATTTTACATTTAATATTTTACAGTTAATATTTTACGGTTTTATAGTTATTTGCGAAAATTAGTTACTCTTTTACTGAGATATTACGATTTTACAGTTAATATTTTACAGTTTTACAGTTTTATGGTTGCGAAAATTTGTATTTGTATTTTTTTTCTTTTTAATTGTTATCGTAATTAACTTAATCAATTTAATTTTTTTCCGACTCGTAATTTCGTATACACATTTTAAAAAAAATTAAAAAAACGTAAGTTTTGTAATTTGAAATATTTATTTTTTTCTTTTTAACTGTTATCGTAATTAACTTAAGCAATTTAATTTTTGTCCAGCCCGTTTTGTCCAGCCCACAATTTCGTATACAAATTATAAATTAATCCCTCCGTTACGGCCTTACGGGCAAAGAGACCTCGTTTGAAAGTCAATTTTTTCTAAGAAAATAATATTTTTAGTAGTTCATTTTTACAATATCCACTTCATTTATTGATAAATTTTCAAACTGTCGTCGTGCCATCGGCACGGGCAAGAGTTCTAGTTATTACTAATAGAAGAGTATCCAATATTGGTTAAAAAATGATGTTGGTTTTAAAAGTCTTTCGATAGAAGACTTTTAGTTTTATCATCAATATAATAAAAGAGATGTAGCCCACATTATTTAGAAATATAGATGTTGGTTATAAATTTTTTAAGATAAAAGACTTCTACTATTATTACCAAAAGATGATATGCATCCCACATTAGTTAGAAAGTGATACTGATTTTAAAAGTCTACCATTATTAACAATAGATGAGAAGCATTTCACATCAGTTAGAAAAGTGATATTTGTATAAAAACTTTTTAGATGATGGATCTCACATTGGTTACAAAAAAATGTATCTCACATTATTTAGAAATAAGTATTGGTTATAAAAGTTATTAGATAAAAACATTTTTATGGTATTACAAATTGAAAATATGTATCTCACATTGTTTAGAAATGTTGGTTAAAAATCTTTTATTTACTACTAATATTACTAATAGAAAATATGTATACCACATGTTAGAATGTGGTGTTGATTTTAAAAGTCTTTAGATAAAAGACTTAAACTTTCATTACCAATAGAAATAGAAAATAAGTACCCCACATTGTTTAAAAAGGAATTATGATTTTAAAAGTATTTAACAAAAAAAAACTTCTAATATTATTATCAAGTTTGATTTTAATTTTAAAAGTTTTTAGATAAAAGATTTGTACTATTATTACTAATACAAAATATGTATCTCACGTTAGTTAGAAACTTATGCTAATTTTAAAAATATTTAAGTAAAAAAATCGTTTAATATTAGTAACAAATAGAAAAAAAATTTATTAGCCTATCTCTATTGGCTAATTTTTAGCTAAGATAAGAATTGTGTACCATTTGAGGATATTCTTGATAAATTCTTAACAAATTATACATTAAGAATAATTAACTAAAGAGAGAAAAAGGGCGAGAATAGAGAGAGTGTGACACACTTCCTTCTCCAACTGGGCACGTTCACCACACCTCCTCCAGTAAGTAAGTGAGCTTTGCATCGTGTGGCCCACATGTTTCATTTTGTTGATTTCAATCAATTGTTTTTTTTAAAAGTTTATTTCTTTTAAACGTATGGCAGCCTATTGTTTTGGTAAACTTTTTCAAAAAAAATCCATTTTTTTTCAAATAGGACCCTTTTGACTTCTGCCTCTTTTTTTGTAGTTTTGTTTTTCTTTTGAACGGTTGCCAATTGTTTTGCCCAAACTTTTTCAAAAAAAATCCCTTTTTTTCAATAATTCTTATTGTTGAATTATTTTTATGTAATTTTAAGTATTCTCATTTTATATAACTTTCAAATTATGTAATTTATTAATTATAAATTTTTATGTAATTTTCTAATCGTTTTATGATTTGGTTATTTTTTAACAATATAAAATATTTATCAATTAAAATTAAATAAAATAATTTATGAGTTATATATTTTTTATAAATTATTTTATTATTTAAAAAAATTATTTGAATATAAAATATAATAATTAAAGTTAAATAAATGTATTTATTTGAATAAATTATTTTATTATTTAAACAAATTATTTGAATATATAATATAATAATTAAAGTTAAATAAATGTATTTATTTGAAAAATATAAATTACGAAAGTAGTAGGAATAAAGTGAATGATTTGGCAGTGAGATCCATGTAAGAATTGAGGAAGAATGAAAACCATTGGAGAAAAAAATTATTTGAGAAGAATATTGTTAAAATGTGTATGTGGCACTGGGGACCATCTAAGAATTGATATTAAGAATTTGTTGTTGGAGATGCTCTTATAATCATGGAAATGATTAACAATCTAATTATAATGTCTAAAATTTATATTATTATTACAAAAAATATATATATCACGTATTGTACTCGTGCGAAGCACAAGCTAAATAACTAGTATTAATAATGATTGAATCTAAAGATCAATTCATTGATAATAATAATGATTGAATCTCAAGATCAATTTATTAAAATATTTTAGTCAGCTAAAACTAAAATAAATGAAGAATATGATGGTCAAAACAATTAATCGTCATTTGATTAATCAGAATTGAGTTTTGATCAAGTTTTTTCTCTTTAAAATACCCTTTCTATACTTGATCAGTTGATCATATGATCTAGGCCCAACAATTACAACCCAAAACCCGTAAACCCACCCAACCTAACTTGGAAATAACCCATTTCAACCCAAAAAATTAACTGGTCTATTTGGGTCGGGTTAAAGCAGGTCGAACCGATTACCCATTTCGATCCGTTAATTTTTGCTATATAAATGTAAGTTTTTTGATGGAAAATTGTGGGTTGAAACGAGTCGACCGGTTATAACCCATTACCCATTTCGATCAAACCCGTTTCGACCCAACTCATTTCGGCACATTTAATTTTAGGTTATAACAGGTTACGACTCATTTCAATCTATCACTCATTTCGACCCAATTCACACCCGACCCGACCCAAACAATCGTCAGCCCTAATATGACCCAAATTTCCCTATTCAACCTCTCCTATATGACTTGGAAATATATAGTAGACCAAAAATAAAATCATCTTCAATTGGTCACCCAACGGCACTAGTCTGGTGGAATCATGTGGATTGGATAGAATAACGCAAAACACACAATTTGGCCACCCAACTTTCTCACTTTTTACAATTCGGTCACCAAAAGTTTGAAATATCTATTTTGGCCATCAAACTTTTGTTATGATGCAAGCGAACTCATTTTTTGGATGGACGTTAGATTTAACCGTTAAGTTATGTCAAATATATATTTTACCCTTCTAAATACATTTTTTGTGTGATTTTAGAAACCCAAAGGGGTTTAACTGAAAAAAAATAATTACACGTCATTTGTACAAAGAGTAGGGTCAAAGTGTAATAAAAAATAAAACTAAAAAACCGTCATCTACAACCACCCGTCCCTTCCCCGGCTCCCCCACTTCATCTTCTTTCGCACTCCCTCGCATTCAAGCTCCCCTCTCCGGTTCTCTCTTCTACAATGCCGGAACTCCAGCCCCGCCATCTTCCATTATCCCTGTCTACCACCTCAGCTTCAGCTTCGTCCTCTCTATCCCTGCCTGTTCCACAATTCCAGTCCAAATCTGCCTGAGAACAAGCTCCCCTCTCCGATTCTCTCTTCTTTAGTGCTGGAATTCCAGCCCCACCATCTTCCATCATCGCCGGCTGCCACCTCAGTTCCAACTTCGTCCTCTCTCTCCTTGCCCGTTCCACAATTCCAGTCCAAATCTGTCATGAGAACAAGCTCCCCTCCCCGTTTCTCTCTTCTACAGTGCCGGAATTCCAGCCCCGTCATCTTCCATCATCACCGGCTGCTACTTCCGCTTTTGCATTGCCCTCTCTCTCTCCCCCTCAACAACTCTAGTTTAGATGTGTCGTGCGTTCTCATTAGAACTTGCTTGACCACGTCCTCGTCGGTGCCGGCTCTACTCGACTTGGATTATGCAGAACATTTCATTTTCAGTTAATGCCCACCCAGCTCCAGTGTCGTCCTCCTCCGCCATCTACAACTTCGATCTTCACTCTTCGTGAAATCTTTGCAAATCCAAGCACAGGGCTCAAAATCCAATTCCAATGCCGTTCTCCTCCGCCATCTACAACTCCGATCTTCACTCTTTGTGAAATCTCTGCAAATCTAAGCCTAGGCCTCGAAATTGGAAACCCTCATTGTGCATTTCAAATAAGATCTTCTAATTTCGAACAACTTAGTTGCATAATCAAGATGCAGTCGAAAGAGAAAATGATGAATGATTGAGAGGAAATATGTACTCTTCTCAATTTGATTTAAAGTTGTTAGTGTCTATTGCGCTGAAATATTAATTTGCTATTGATTTGCTTTATTTTAAGGCTAAATTGATGAGGGAAATTGACGGTCCATAGTCTTTGTTGAGTTGATTTATGGTGGGTGGTCGCCGAAAAAATGAGCATTGATTTCAATATTCTTAGTTCCGATTTGAGGGGAAGCGAATTGGGAGATGAAAATGAGCAATCCTGATCTGGGTTTGTGCCTGTGTGTATGAGTGAGTGAGTGAGAGAGAGAGAGAGAGAGAGAGAGAGAGTTGAAAACGATGGAACAATCCACATATGGGTTTGTACTTGTGTGATGCATCTGCGTTCTTCATGGCTGAAATTTCACCATTTGAGACTGATCGATGGAAGTGATGATTATTGGGGAAGCTTTGTGTGTTTTCTTGAATTTGACTTTGTAAATTTTCTTAAATTTGAGATTTTTGAATTTGGGATATTTTTGGAGAAGATGAAGACGAGGGCAAAACATGTATTTAACCAAAACATGTTTTCCTATTTTGTCCTTTAACTTAACGTCATGGTCTAACGCCCATTAGAAAATGAGCTCGCTTGCATCATAACAAAAGTTGAATGGCCAAAATAGATTTTTCAAACTTTCGGTAACTGAATCACAAAAAGTGAGAAAGTTGGGTGGCAAATTTGTGTGTTTTGCCATAGAATAATGATGTTGTTTTCATATTTCCATGCTTGAAAAAGTATGAGAATTAGGTTAATTACCAAATACTCATAGCAAATTGATAATTAAACTTAACATTTTCTATACTTGGAAAATTATAAGTGATTTATTCAAAAGATTAAAAGGGTAACTTAAGTGATTATTCAATTGATAGTTGGCCATTTTCTTAATATAATAATTTGGTTTTGATTGATCAAAGAATTAAATTTTCATCCCCAGCGACTAGATAATGATTAGGATTAATTACAAAAAAAAAAAAACCTGACCAATTTTAGTTTTTTCGTTTTAAATCTTGCATTGTTTTTTTTTCATGAAAAACCTTAACCCATGTTTTTTTTCCAAATATAACCTTCCGTCCCAAACTTGTTAGTTTTGTAACGGGAAGGTGATTGGACGTCTGACGTGGCCGCCTACCTGGACTCAACGGGAGTCTTCACGTGCAAAAACACAGCTAAACCAGCCAAACCGGTCACCGTCTTTGCAAGACCTTTGAGTGGGGAGGTTTTTGAGCAAAGTAAGATGAACTCGGGGATGAGGCCGAGTTGACCCGGAGCGACGGTGGTGGGGAAAGCGAGCGAGCGAGTCAACCAGGGCGTCGTCCATGGTGAGTTTTCGAGTGACGGGGTTCTCAGGTAAAAGAGCGCCAGAGTTGTTGGTATTGTCGGGACGGGGAGGGTCGTCATGGGTATTAAAGCAAACGCCGGAATAGAGGGCGTCGCAGAGAGGGGTTTCGCAGGGGATGTGGTGGAGTTATAATTTTGGGTGTAGTCGACCTAGTTGAAGGGGGCACCAAGGTTGAGGAGTAAATTGGTGGGTTGGAGAGGGGTTTTGAGGAAAATTGAGATTGTGTATTGACAGGTCGTGTGGTCTTTTAGAATTGGGGCGACGAAAGCTGAAATCACAGAAGAAACAAAAACAGAAACGAAGAAGATGATGAAGAAAATGGCATGGAATTAGATTGGCTTTGGAATCGACATTAATGTTTGAGACTTGAGAACTAAAGAGTAGGAGTTAATAAAGAGGAAAGGACGAAAACTGTGCATGGGGAATGGATTTAAATTTTTGTTAGGTTATTTAGGGAAGTCTCTAACTTCTAAGTTGAAAGTTCAATTGTGGGTTCTTTTGGGAATGTTCTTCTGTTCATGGTGGGGTTTTGAATGTGGTGCAATGCACCGATTAAAGAGGTTTTTAATTAGACCATGTCTCCTATGGAGCCCCACCCTCAAAATTCAAAAAGTATAGCTCACCGATTTCATTTTATAAAAAATAGGGCGAAATTCACCATTGGTCCCTGTACTTAGGTTTTGTCCACCATTGGTCCCTGAACATCAAAAAGTATCACCATTGACCAAATCTTACGTTTTTTGTCCACCGTTGGTCCTTTGCTCAAACGCCGTGAACCATTTCACCGTTAACTGCCCATGTGCGATACACGTGAGGAAAAGTAAGGACCAAACCCTCTTTTCTCGCTGGCCTTGGCAGATGGAAATCGAGAAAGGTAATTGGGGATTGGTCAAAATTAGGGAATTAGGGAATTAGGAATTAGGGCTCACAAAGGCGACTGGAGACCTACGCTAATCGAGGGTTTTGACCTACGCTAATCGACTGAGCATCATTCAAAATTAGGGATTAAGGGTTTTGAAAAGCACTGGAATAGAGGATTCGCATCAGTCAAAATTAGGTTTAGGGTTTATGGGAGATTCGGTGAAACGAAGATAACTGTGGATTTTCATACAAAGATGGGTGAGCTATGGGAGATTCGTACAACTGAAAGCCAATTACATCATCATAATGAAAGCGGGTCATATTGTAAGTATTCTCTTTGTTATTTTTGATTTTTTTCAAAATTAGTTAACTATGAATTATAAAATTTGTTCGTGGTCCACTGTGTTTACTTAATTTATAAAGACTTGTTTGTTTATAAATTTATAAAGATTGTGGACATTAGTTCATGATTTTGCTAAATTTATCTCTCAGACAAAAGCAAAATAAAGGCTTGTGGTCCACTGTGTTGGTCCCATCTATTGGTATCTGTGCATTATTTATCTCTCAAAATATTTGATAATATATATGTGCATTATTTGGTATCTGTGTATAAAGTCTTGTGGTCCCATGTGTAGGTTCATGTTAACTGCTTGTTTACATTTTTTTTTGTGTGCTTTGGACCATTATGTCTTTATGTCTGTCTATATTTATGGTTGGGAGTCTTTATTTATGTTGAATGTTTTTCAACATGCAGTCAAACAGATCTCCTTCTTTTCTTTAAAAATTCATCATGGTGGTCACTTTTCATGCAATTTTGGTTTAGTATACAGTGGTGAGCAGATTGACTTTGTTGATTATTTAATGGTAGAAGACTTAAGCATGAGTGTGCTTGAAGGGATTTTGCAGAAATTAGGAGTTATTGGTGAGACTAGGTTTTATTATTTTTTAAAACCGGGGCCGACTTACGATCGGGTTAACTTTATGTGCAAATGATGAGTCCTTAAAATCTATGGAGGGTGGTGAATATTGAAAGAGAGATTCGCTTGTTTGTTGAGATTGATTATTCTGGCTATGTTGCTTTGGATGAGGTTAGTCAAGAACCAATTGAGGTGGTTAGTGGAAAAAAGAGACCCTTGTCTGAATATATTGTGAGTGATGATGTGAATATCATTGATGACCTTAGGAGTTTATTATCAGATTGTGACTTTGAATTTGAACCTTATGTACCAGTTAGTGGGAATGACATTAATGTTAATGATGATGTTATTTTAACCCAAGTAAGTCAGAGAGTGGAAAAGGCTAAAGACAAAGTAGTTGAGAATGATATTGAGAATGAGGATGAGAATGATGAGAATGAGAATGATGATGATTATGTTAGTTCGGACTATGCGGAGATATAGATGAGTTGAGGAGCTTATGCACAACCGATGAGGAAGGGATTTTACTAGGTGGGAAAATGCTAAAACTAAACGTCCAAACTTTAACATGCTCACTGATTTGAAGGATCCACAGTTTGAAGTAGGCATGACATATACATCAGCTAAAGATGTTAGGACTGCCATATACTCTTATGCAATAGGAAATATGAGGGATGTCATATTAAAAAAGAATGACAAGCTCCGGATTAAGGCAATATGTAGAGGGAATAATGCATGTCCTTGGTCTATACAGGTGACTTATAGTGAAATTTACAATGATTGGGAAATTAGAACCTACAACAATGAGCACATGTGCAATATGACTCACCAGATTAAGTATGCAACTGCTTCTTGGCTAGCTAAGGAATACATGGAGTGTATTAGGTCTACTCCACATTGGTCAGTAGAGGCTTTTAGAGGACATGTAAGGACTGATAAATCAATTGAAATATCTAGGAGTCAGGCATATAGGGCAAAGAAGATTGCAGAGGATTTGATTTATGGGAATCACTCAGAGCAGTATGGTCTATTGAGGGATTATACAAATGAGGTTTTGAGAACAAATCCAGGTTCAACAATCAAATTTCAGTTTGAGGAGTATAATGAAGATGATCCTGTCAGGCTGTTCAAGAGAATGCATTATTGTTTAGGGGCTTTAAAGAAAGGATTCATGGTTGGGTGTAGGAAAGTGTTAGGATTTGATGGAGCCTTTTTGAAAGGTCCATTTCCTGGGCAATTACTTTCAGCAGTTGGCATTGATGCTGACAATGGGATGTATCCAGTGGCATATGCAGTGGTGGAGACTGAGAATAAAGATTCATGGACATGGTTTCTTGATTTAATAATTGATGATTTCCAGATCACCAACCAGCAACATTGGGTATTTATATCTGATGAACAAAAGGTAAGCAATTTTTAGTCAATCTGGTCTATATTATACATTTCATTAATATACTCTTAAACTTCTTGAGATGTTGACAATTAATTTCTTGTTAATACAATGTTATAGGGATTAGTTCCAGCTGTACATGAACTTTTACCTGGGATAGAGCATAGGTGGTGCCTTCAGCATATATTCAGTAACTTTAGAAAAGAACATAAGGGGAAATCTTTAAAAGATCTTTTGTTCAGAACTGCTAGAGCTACAAATCTTAGACATTTTGAGAGTGCTAAGGCAAACTTTGAGAAGACTGATGTCAAGGCTTATCAGTGGGCATTTGCAAAGGATCCAATTCATTGGTGTATGTCTTCTTGGACCAATGCAGTGAAGTGTGATATATCAATGAACAATCTGTGTGAATCTTTCAATGGTTTCATAATACCAGCTAGGTCTAGGGCTATTATTAGCATGTTGGAAACAATCAGAAATTTGTTAATGAAGAGAATTGTTAAAAAGAGAGCTGAAATCAAAAAAACAACATGGTCCACTTTGCAAAAGGGTACAACAAAAATTTGAGAAGACTAAGACAGAGGCAGATAAATACAATACTACATGGAATGGAGGCAGCTGGTACCAAGTTAGGGGGCCTTGGGGAGAGCAGTTCATGGTTTCTTTAACTGCTAGGACTTGTAGTTGTGGAAAATGGGACTTGACAGGGATCCCTTGCAAACATGCAGTGTCAGCTATATACTTGGAAGGAAAAAATGGAGGTAATGGGCAGCCTGAGGAGTGGGTTCATGAGTACTACACTTTGAAAATGCAGGAAAAAATCTATGCATCTACCATTAATCCTATAAATGGTGTAGATTTGTGGCAACACCAAGATTGCATCCCAATTGTTGGCCCAAACAGATGTCCACAACCTGGAAGACCTAGAAAAGTTAGAAGAAAAGATCCAAATGAAGCACCAAGAAAGAGTAGACACATGAGGTGCCAAAGATGTGGAAATTTTGGTCATAATTTGAGGGGTTGCACTGGTCAAGGGTTTCATGGTTGTATGCATAACCAAAGAAAGAAAAAACAAAGGAAGAATAATGCTGAAGGATCAAGTGACCCAGTAAGTATATATTGTGGATTATGTTAGAAATATTGATTTGTATATATTATTCTCACTTATTGACTTCATTTTGTACTTGGTGTATTATAATTGATTCAGGTTACATTTACTGAAAGTGGAAATGCAGACAATCAGGTTGGTTGTGGTTGATTTGTATATATTATCATTAATTTTGTGCTTGCAAATTGAATCAGGTTACATTTAACTAAATGACAATTTTAATTTGATTATGCAGGCTGCTTCAACTCAAGGCAGGGGAAGGGGAAGGGGCAGTGGAAATGCCACTTCTATTCCTAGAACTGAAGTAAGGGTTAAGTGTGTGTAGGTAGTTTAATAGATGATGATGTTCCAGAAAATGAATGAAATGAACATAACTTTACTTTGATTATGCAGGCTGCTTCAACTCAAGGCAAGGGAAGGGGAAGGGGCAGTGGAAATGCCACTTCTATTCCTAGAACTGAAGTAAGGGTTAAGTGTGTGTAGGTAGTTTAATAGATGATGATGTTCCAGAAAATGAATGAAATGAACATAACTTTACTTTGATTATGCAAGTTGCTTCAACTCAAGGCAGGGGAAGGGGAAGGGGCAGTGGAAATGCCACTTCTATTCCTAGAACTGAAGTAAGGGTTAAGTGTGTGTAGGTAGTTTAATAGATGATGATGTTCCAGAAAATGAATGAAATGAACATAACTTTAATTTGATTATGCAGGCTCCTTCAACTCAAGGCAAGGGAAGGGGAAGGGGCAATGGAAGCTTTTCTAGTCAAGTTATTGGAAGGGGCAGTGGAAGCTTTTCTCAACCAAGCCCAAATGTGAGGATGCCAACTGTGCAAACACCACCTGGGGGATCACAACCTCAAACTAGAAACCTGTTACTCAAGATTAACAAAGACAAAGGAGATGGCACACCTATCTATTTGGACATATAAACTAGAAACGTGCGTGATTTTTAATCTTGGCAAACATAATGCCTTTTATGTATATTTTTGAGGCATTGAAGCCTAGGAAACATAATACACCTTTTTGGGAATTGTATATTTTTGGGGGCATTGAAGCCTAGGAAACTTAGTGGCTCTTTTGGCAATTGTATATTTTAGGGGGCATTGAAGCCTAGGAAAACATAGTGGCTCTTTTGGTACTTATATATATATTTGCAACCTTATTGAAGTTATTGAAGTTATAAACTAGTTATAAACTCTCCAAATTTGTATGTTGTTCAACTCTCCAAATTTGTATGTTATAAACTAGTTAGCAGGCAATTTTGTTCAACTCTCCAAATTTGCCAATGTATGCCTTCAACTCTCCAAATTTTGTATGTTGTTTATTCTTGGCTATTTTGTTCTGGTAGTTTAACTATCCAAGCTCACTTACTCTTAGTGATATCACTTCTAAGCTCACTTTGGCTATCTCCCAAACTATAAATAATTGCTGTAAGTCTGTTAGTTTAATCTCTTGACCAAACAGGGATTATTATATTATTGGTTAATTGTTTTGTAATAAGGTGATCCTTACTGAACTTGGATTGATAAAAGATGCAAATATGAAACCAAATGAAGAAGAAAACATGGGTTACTTTTGCAGTTACAGGACTGGAAACCAAAATTGGTTTTAATAATACCTTTGAATTTGTTCCAATTCATTAACTATTGAAATTTGAACATCAGTGAACTTGGATTCACTACCCTTGCTCATTATTAATTCTAACAACAATTCTCATTATTAATTCTAACAATATGAAAGCACAAACAGTCATACCATTAAGATTTGAAAAGTTATACAATTCTTGTTCATCAACAACTATTTGATGACTACACAACCCCTATTCAACAATTAACATTTTTCCTCTAACAATTGTATTCCTATTCCCAAATACAATATAAGAAAAAAAAAGTTGTTAACCACTAATCAACAACATTGCAATGATGAACCAAGAAAAAATCAGCATGCCCCACATCCACTTCATTTTCTTATTTTCTCTTGCTTCATGCTTCCTAATTCTCTTGAGAAGACCAGGGATGATTACCATTGCTCTTTCGCACATAGGTGAGTCAACCCACCTAAAGTATCTACAACCCTTTTTCTGCAATAAACAAGAAAATTACAAACAAATTCTATATTAATATAGCGATGAACTGAGACATAGATCAACATATTACATATTACATATAGTTCATGGAACAGAAGAGGCAATCAAAGAGATTGTAACAGGGAGATTGAACAAAAAATTGGAAGACACCTAAAGTATCTACAACCCTTTTTCTGCAATAAACAAGAAAATTACAAACAAATTCTATATTAATATAGCTATGAACTGAGACATAGATCAACATATTACATATTACATATAGTTCATGGAACAGAAGAGGCAATCAAAGAGATTGTAACAGGGAGATTGAACAAGAAAGTTGAAGACATCTAAAGTATCTACAACCCCTTTTCTGCAATAAACAAGAAAATTACAAACAAATTCTATATTAATATAGCTATGAACTGAGACATAAATCAACATATTACATATAGTTCATGGAACAGAAGAGACAATCAAATAGATTGTAATAGGGAGATTGAACAAGAAATTGGAAGACACCTAAAGTATCAGGTTAAGAAAACCCCCAACTCAGAAAAAATTACAAAAAAATGAACATTGGGTCAGGTTTGTTCTATATAAGTTAGTATTTCAAATAATGAAACTTAATTTCATTCCTACCCTACCTCACGTGAACAAGAAAGGAATCGTCTCCTTGGGTTCGCATCAGTCCATGAAGTTCTGACTATGACCCTGGATCCACACGAGCAGAAAACGTCTCCCATTGTTTGTTCTTGGATACGATGAGTTTGGTGTATTTTTGGAGTTGGGGATTTAATGGCGTTAATTGGAAGACTGGCAGAGGAGATTGATGAAAGGCGGGAAGAATGTGAGCCCTAATTCCCTAATTTTGACCGATCCCCAATTACCTTTCTCGATTTCCATCTGCCAAGGCCAGCGAGAAAAGACGGGTTGGTCCTTACTTTTCCTCACGTGTATCGCACATGGGCAGTTAACGGTGAAATGGTTCACGGCGTTTGAGCAAGGGACCAACGGTGGACAAAAAATGTAAGATTTGGTCAATGGTGATACTTTTTGATGTTCAGGGACCAATGATGGACAAAACCTAAGTACAGGGACCAATGGTGAATTTCGCCCTAAAAAATATTTGTAACACATTATTTCTTGAGTTTATACCATTCTGAGTAAGTCCCGTGTAAACTGTTATTTTAAGAATTAAACTCTATTGCTTTCGTAAGTTTTTGGCAATCCACATACTTAAATATCCTCACTTTTTCAATGCATTATATTTTTCATTAATTATTCTCTTAGAGACTTAAATATCACCGGAGAAGCTTAAAATTGATAAATTTAATTTTTTTTCTTAATTTTTGTACCAGGTTAAATATAATATTTCATCCGTCTTAAAATAAATGACATTTTAACAACAACAAAAATTATCCCAAAATAAATTACGTTTTAAGATTCCAAGACAAATGTATCCACATTTTACCAAAATTGTTCATAATTAATTACTTTCTAATTAAATGTTGTATTGAGAATGCTTTAATACATTTAGAATATAAAAAAGTTTTTCTTTTAAAAAAGAAGCGTATATTAATCTCTAAAAAATCATTTATTTTAGGACGGAGTGACTACTCTTTTAAGAACGGAGGGAGTAAATTAATACCTATATATATTTCTCTTTTACATACTTTAACTTGCATGCGTACGCAAGAGCAATATTTCATTGAAGAAAATAAAATAAATTCATGTGGCCCAAAACTATTCATTCATTTAAGGAAAGACAACAAATTCATCTATACAGTCTGTTAAAAGGAAAAAATAAAAAATAATGAAATGAAAAGTGTTGGATGAATTATTATATAAATTCAAATTGCCAAGGTTCATTATGAAGTTTTAAAAATTGTACGAGGTTTGTATTGTAATCAAATTTGAAAAAAATATGTTAAAAAATGAGTGGTTTTGAAATTTTAAAATAGACAATGTTTAAAATAAAATTGTTTTTCGGCGGGAAAATGACGTGGACGTAAAGACTCTTGTCCGATCCACGTAGGCGGCTACATCGGATGTTCAGTAACCTTTCCGTCACAAAATTAATGAGTTTTGAACGAAAGGTTTTATTTTATAAAAAAACTTGGGTCGAAGTTTTTCATTCAAAAAAAAAAAAAACAAGGTTTAAGACGAAAAAACTAAAATATATTAAAGTTTTTTTTTAACAATTAACCATAATGATTAGGTGCCAAATTGGCAAGAAGTAAGATGAGATGGCCCAAGCAAACTTCACCAGTCACCACAGTGCCGTCTTCACCTCTCTTCTTATAGCCGCCCCCACCCAACACCGCCGCCAACATTACCACCCCCAACTTCTTTTGTCTCCCTCCAAACTAGCTAACTAACAAGTCTCTCTCTCGCTCTCTGTACTCCACAAAATGATACCCACAAAGCATAGCCACAGATGCTTCAAATTCAGATCCTCCCTCCCTACTGTCACTATTCTCTACTCTATCTTAATCTTTGAATTTTCCCTTCCCTACCCCACCCACTACGATCTATTTCCACGCACAAGAAAGAAAGAATCCATTTTCTTGAGGATTCCCACAAAAATATCCTCCCCCACCTACAATTTCACTCTCCCTGTCAAATCTTACCCGACCCACATGGCAAAATTTTCATTTAAAAAATGATATTATTTTTCTTCAGTCAATTCAAATGTTTGGAAACACGTACGACATGTTGATGGCACGCGCTGTGGTAGAGATGGGTTCTTGGATTATGCTGAGGATTGACTACTCAAGGCTATTTTGGCTTCTTTTTGTTGTATTCTCCTACGAAAATCATGAGGGAAAGCCACGGATTTAATGGCTTTTCTTTCTCCCTCTCCCAAACGCTATCTTAGTTATATCCAATATGTATACGTAGCTTTATATTTCTTTCTCCCAAACGCTATCTTAGTTATATCTAATATGTATACGTAGCTTTATATTATACTTTCTTATATATAGAAGAAGGATTTTCAGCTCAAAAAAGGTTAAGCATGTTGAAAGGTTGGGCAAAATCCGCCATGGATAAAAAAGATGGTGATGATGGGTATGTTGAATCCGACCCGACTGGTCGCTATGGCCGCGTAAGTTTTGCTATTTAATTTCTACTCTCTGTGTGTGTGGTTTTTCAAAAGACTATCTGCTTGTTGAAGATGGATATTATTTATTGATAATTATAAATTTGTTAACTGAAGGCTATTATTATAAGGTGCAAAAATGTGAACTTTATATTTAATACTCTATTAGTGTACAACAGTTTATTTAAATCTAAGTAGACTTTGATTGCCGTATTAATTGAATTGCACTGAATGACGCAAAAGGATGTATGTTGATGTAGTAGCCAAGTAATTGGGGAGTCGGGACAAAGGTTTAGTTGTAAAATTATTGCTCATTTGAACATCTAAGTCTTCAAAGACATAGGAAAGCTTCATGTTATATTTGGTATATGGAGTTTGAAGGTTATATAGAAGTAATGTTACCTTTGTGCGAACTTGAACTTAAACTTAGAGCGAAGCGGAAGTCTTTCTGCTTGAGCTACAATCTTTGTATATCACGATCAACAATCCTACAAGTCTTTCTTGTTGGATTGATATCACGTAGTACGAATATCAATCTCTGGTTCATACCGTAAATCCAAGCCTCGCGATGATTAGGCTAAAGAGAATATTTGGTGATATAAAATATAGGAGAGAGAGAGAGTAGGGGCAGCCAACACAGAAGACATGTTCTTCTTGTTGTAGGCGTGTAGATGATAGGGTTTTATCTCTTTACTTGCCCTATTTATATTATTGTCCAAGAAACCTTATTTTTGGTTAGTTAAGTTAAGTCAATACCGAACCCCTTCGAATTAGGAAACTAAATAACCTTTAATAATATAATTACGGTCCTTATAAGCGGAAGTAAATAATCGAGCCCACGAACCCAATTGCTAAAAGAGTTGATCAATAAAGTGGGTTGTTGATGATAAATTGATTTCTCTCTTCAAACAAACCTGAGCATTTTCTTATGTAATATGTCCAGTTAAAGGAAGTACTGGGAAAAGGTGCGATGAAAACCGTGTACAAGGCATTTGACATAGTCCTTGGAATGGAAGTGGCATGGAGCCAGGTCAAACTCAATGACTTGCTCCGATCATCGGAGGACTTACAACGGCTGTACTCGGAGGTTCACCTCCTCAGCACTCTCAAGCACGATTCGATCATCAAGTTCTATACCTCTTGGATCAATGTTGATAGAAGAACCTTCAATTTCATCACTGAAATGTTCACTTCCGGCAACCTCAGAGAGTAATGCTTTTCCACTAAATATGTTTCATCAAACTAATCCCACATGTATAGTTTACTTTTGGTAATGTTTGCTTCCAGAATCAGTTTGAATCAGTGATTATATACATTCTATCCTATTACCATTAAATGACCTGCTAATTAACACAAATGGATTGGTGATTTATGATTTAACTTGGTTCTTACTTCTTAACATATTATACCAATATGATGTCCACAACTCTCCTATGTTTTATTGCAGTTACAGGAGAAAATATACCAGAGTGGACATTCGAGCAATTAAGATTTGGGCCCGCCAGATCCTTTCGGGCCTAGTTTATTTGCATGGTCATGATCCTCCGGTGATCCATAGAGATCTCAAATGTGACAACATATTTGTAAATGGGCATCTGGGACAAGTGAAGATTGGTGACCTCGGGCTGGCAGCAATTCTCCGTAGGTCTTGCCGAGCACATAGTGTTATAGGTATCATTTACCCTATTTTTACATCTAATTACCTTATCTTAGAGCATTCCACAATAACAATTATTTTTTATCATTTCTATCTTTTCATTTTGTTAGGAACACCAGAGTTCATGGCGCCAGAACTATATGAAGAAAACTACAATGAATTGGTTGATGTTTACTCATTTGGTATGTGCATTTTAGAAATGCTTACTCATGAATATCCGTACAGTGAATGTATCAACCCTGCACAAATATACAAAAAAGTTACAATGGTAAGGCCAAGTTTTGATTAAGCTAAGAAAGTTGTAGCGGTTCAGCATCTCACTAATTTCCTGCTTTCGTAATTCAGGGTAAGTTGCCAAGGGCGTTCTACAAAGTTCAAGATTTGGAAGCACAATGCTTCATTGGAAAATGTTTGGTAAATGCTGAAAAGAGGTTATCAGCAAAGGAACTATTGCTTGACCTGTTTCTAGCAATGGATGTAGATGAACATTTACCCATTGCCGAGTTTGTGCATCAAAAACCATTTATGAACGATGACACTGAAATTGAGGAGCTGCGGTTGAGTGAGGATCCACCGAGGACTAACATGACTATAACAGGAAAGTTGAATCCAGAAGATGATAGCATCTTTCTTAAGGTGCAAATTGGTGACAAAAAAGGTATTGCTCAGTCCCCTCTTCAACATGATATCAACAGAGGCTCTTCAAATTACAATTTTCTTTCGTGTTTCTTGCAGGTTCTGTTAGGAATGTCTACTTTCCCTTTGACATTGTAAGTGATACCCCAGAGGATGTTGCAAAGGAAATGGTTAAAGAATTAGAGATTACTGACTGGCAGCCATCTGATATTGCGGATATGATTGAAGGAGAAATTTCTGCGCTTGTACCACATTGGAGATGGGATCAACGCAAGTCTGAGCTCTTCTGTAATCCTAATCATCATGAAGATTATGATGATCACCACCAAACATTTCAGTCGTTCTCCTCTTGCTCCTCGTCTCAAACATCGTTCTCGGGTTTGATCACTACGCAACGGATGGATGAAAGGACTCATGGTTGCGATTGGTTCCATGGTATGTTTTTTATTCTTTAATATGCTTACCGATTGTTAGTTGCAATTTTCTGAAGGAGGCACAAAACAATTCCTTATGGACTGTTCACGGACACTCTTATGCATGTGGTTGAAACTACTACAAGAAGCCTAGTTCACAAAAAGTTAGTGGTGTATACTGTATACATATCTCATACTTGGATGGCTTCAATTTGTTGCCAACAATGTCATGAATGTTGAGTATGACTTTTTTTAGCATATAAAAGAAATAGAGGAATACAATCAAAGTCTCACCACAACAAATGTTCTTTCAATAGTTAAGTAGCGGAGAAATTATGTAGTTGTAGCCAGTAATCATGGTAATTACATACAATAATATTTACATTCATGATTATATTCATGCATAAGTTATTATTGCTTTTCTTCTTAGTTTGCATAGGAGTGTTTGAGAGCTACTGTTCCATGGTCCGGGACTTGTTAAATTTCATACTTAAAAGAGTGTAAACATAATGATAAGTCCAATTTAACCCCCCTTGTAAATTTAGGAGTACTTTATTGGTTGGGTTTAATTTGGGTATTTGGTTCGATGAATTGAAATGTGTATTGAATGGTGGTGTCCTGTTAGCGGTAGGTGATAACTGGGGTGCTGGTGCACTTTGGCATTGCACACTATTACCAAAGGCTGCAAGGACTAGCATACGAGAAAGGAATCCCAAGACAGGATATTTTAATGTTTCTCCAACTTTTTGAATGAATGATGCCATACTGGCTTCTATCTATAATTGAGCAACAATGACTTCATCTTGTGCCATGCACATGAAGATGCGTGGCACCATGCCATTGGCTAACTATCTATTCACTTGTCATTGGTTTGCTCCGACCCAGGGACCCTAAAAGCTCTTTGTAGCAAGGTCACACATGTCCCTTGCTTAAGGAACCCAATGACGTACTTGGGGGCTCCAGCCTCCAATCCAGTACCCCTTGAGAATCCCATTTGAGAGTGCATGGGGTGAGTTGCCCCCCCGTGCACTTGCATCTTCGCCAATGCCCTAGCTGAGGCATCCAAAGGGGTGATCAGCTGAGTGTACAGTAGGAACCCTAGGCAGAAAGCCTATAGACAAAAACGCTTCTGGGAAACCTAGGCCAGAAGTTCTTGATCAGAAGCTTGGGGAACTCTAGGTGACCAGTCCCTGAGGAAAAGATTGGGGAACCATGAGTAGGAAACTCCGAGTGAGAAGCTTGGAGAACCGCTAGTTGTCAACTGTCAAGCTCCCTAAGTTTACTTTGTTAGGTCAGCTTGAGCACCTCCAATAGGTATTCCATGTTTCAAGTACTGTTGCACTGTTGCAGGTTGCTGCTCCACCTCGGCCGGTACCTCCCTTGGTGGGCATTGTTCCCAAGACAGATAATCATGACATGTACTTTAGATGGGTGACCTTTTGTGCGTGTTGTCTTGTTGATGGGAAATGCACCTTAGACTGGTGACGTTATGGGTATTGTTCCCTAAATGGGTGATCCCAACATGATTTTACAGTTGAACGTTACTGGTTCATCCTCCACGTTACCTCCCTTGCGGGTGTTGTCCTGGGGGGGTGATCCACAGCAGGTGTTGTCTTAGACGGGTAATGTGCCGTTGATGGGTAACATTTCATGGGTGTTGTCCCGAGGTCCGCTATATCATTTCAATCAAAGACTGCCCAGAACGTTGATCATTTTCATGTTAATGTGTTTGGTTCGTCGTACTCTATACAACAGGGGGATATTTGAATATAAAATGATCTGTTTGCTTGAGTTGGGAGGAGCTTGCGAATGCCACAAAAGGGAACTTGTAAAGTGGGATTGAAGGAGTGCTATGTACGATTCGATTTGCTTATAAGCAAGCGGATTCGTGTTGTGTACCATCTGTCTTTCATTCTTTTAGGATGAGTGTGTTCTCTTGTCCGGGTCAATGTCGTCCGTCCATTATTTATGTCCATGCTTCATAGTGCCATAAGTTCATTGCAATATAGAAAAATCCAACTCAACGTTCATGATTTAAAATATGAATACAATAGTTTTGTAACATGTGGAGAAACATTGAAAATATGGGCAACAAACTAACAATCATTTTACTGTTCGTCCTCATCCATTTGTCTACTCTTTTTTTCACTCCCCACTAATTAAATGTTCGTGTGCTGAATTCATCAATTAAGAAGTAGGTTTTCATCAATTAACAAGTACTGATGCATATGCTGCTGCAGATGACTTAAATGATGACACAAGTTCTCAGTGTTCTGTAGTCTCGGGAGCATATTCCAACTTGAGTTACTACTCGGGCGAGGACCACGATTCTCCTTTGAGCCCTATGAGAAGAAACCATTACCCTTCTGGAATGGCCCAGAACTCTACAAGGTTTTGTCCAGGTGAAAAAAGCTCAATCACTGTGCAGTCAGTGGCTAAAAATTGCTATAAGCAGTCCAACGTTATGCTGGAGTCTCAAGTAGATTCAACTTCTAAAGGTAGTCGTGAGGTGGAGCAACCTAGACTCACAAGGAACCAATCGTTAGTGGACATGCGTAGTCAGTTGCTCCACCGGTCGCTGGTGGAGGAGGTGAGTAAGAGACGCATGTTCAAGACAGCTGGTGCTGTGGAAGATGTCGGGTTTCAGGCACCTTGTGAGGTTCCTGGCAAGTCAAGGCAGGGATCACCATCCGTTGCTGCTTTTAGGCAGGGGTGCAAGGGAAGAAGAGTTTAGTTTAAATTTTTCTCTCTAAGGAAACACAAAGTGTATTTGAGAGATGTGAACTAGTTGGAAGATACTTTTGGGGGTTGGGGATGTAAATATAAATGTAAATGCGAGTGTTTTTCAATTTTGATATTTATGTAAAAAGCATGACATTTGTTTTTATCCATCCACGGTATCAGTGACGAAGGTGGCGGTGGCCATATTATTTGGCGACCTTGAGAATACATCATACAGGTGTTGTTTGAATTAGATTTATGTACTAAGCGAGGGGTTCATTACTGTTTGGTAGGCTTGATAATTGGGTGGGTTGGTTTGAGTCGGGTTGAAAAAACGCGTCGAAACTTGTTAGAATCTAAATATCGGATGGGTCAAAATAGATGTGTCAAAATACAAGAGTGTGGGTTTTAGGCCAGTCAAAGATGACTTGGTCATTTATAACCTCACTTAAAAAATATACTTTTATAGCCATTAATCTAAAATGCCATCAAGATAAATTCATGGTTCGATGGGGAACAAGATTTGACTGGCATCACCAAGATTGAAACGACTTACGGTGAAAACAATATATATGGGCTATATTTGAGTTGTGGGTTGAAATTGGTTTCAACTTAATATTTTTAGATTGAAGCGGGTTACCTATTTTAATAAAAAAATATTAACGGGTTGGATTGGATAATTAATTAAATTCATGGGCAATGAGTTGTAATTATATGTTTGGACTATCTATATATTTGTTTGTTCATCAAGCTGTGTGAATGTCAGTTACAAAATGTCTATTGTTATCTAAACATTATATTCTGCACTTAAATCATAATTTGGTTTTTGTTTTGCAATAAGCAAACATAGTATTTTTATTTTTCAGTTTAGTGATTATACTCTGTATGCATTAAATCATCTGATTTTTTGGATGGAGAAATTAAAACATTTACATTTGTAGAAACCTGAAAAAAACCCTTACTTAATTTAAGTATAAGAAAAAAGAAAAGATTAGAAGACAAAATGAATTTAAGAGTTGAAGTAACTTGCGAAATCAGAAATTAATCAAGTGCCTGTGCCGTGGGTTTTCGAAATTGCAGAAAAGCAGAAGTAGCCTAACAGAGTTTGTCCGTTACGACTTACAACCAAACCATTCAAGGACATGCCTAATTGGTGCGTTGTACAATTATGAGTGGGAAAAAGAGCTTCTTCATTTGATGAAACAACAAATTTGCAATTGGATTCCTGACAATCATGTGAATATAAGGATTGATATTCCTTCTCCTCTATGGCAACTACTTTTTGTATTGACGAGAGGTTGTTGCCTAGCTTGTTTCAAATTTGCGTGGGCATCTGTGATCTGTGATCTGTATCAAGAGAATCTCCATAAGTTCCAAACATAAAACACAATATTCAGAAGTACACATATTTCTCTCCTAATTAAAACGTATATATATATATATATCTCCCTTGGCCATCTCTAACAATAACCCTTTAAAAGCTAAGCCCTGCATTAGCAGTTTTTATTCCCACTTAATGTTGGAATGTCAATCCCAAGTCAACTATTCATTACAATTTACAGACACAAAAAGCCATTTGTATTGAATAGAATAGACATCATAGTTGTCGGGGTGGGTAATCTTCCCTTATAAAGTATTTTTAACACAAACCGATAACAACATTAATTGCATATGTTTAATATCCATGCTATGAATAATTTTCATTTCGCACATATTCCATGGTGGGATCCATCTTGTTTGATTTACTTTTATTTTGTAAAGGTGCCTTGTGATTTTCCCACATATGTAAACCCTGCCATTTCGATTTATTCTCTTTATGGGATTTTGAACTTTCTTATGGGGATCCGGAGACGGCCAAGTATATCTCCATTGGCACTGAATCATACACAGTTTATTGTCAAAAGACAAACTGAGATGGGACGAAGATGGTGATATGTGTTAATTTGTGAGAGAGAGAGAGAGAGAGTTCCCCTCAATATGTTATGCAAGTTATTCTTGACTGATTGATGCAAATGACCGATGCAAGCTAGCTCATAATAGACCTCTATTTGGACGCCTTGGTATGGTGCAGCATTGCCTAGGACGCCCTAAAGGGTTGACTTAATTCACGACAAGGTAGATGGTGCCGATCTGGTAGAGACGTTTATGGGTCGAGTCGTCTCGATTCCATCTAGCTTGATAATAGATAATTTCCAGATTTCTATTTTATTATAAAATAAAAAATTAATGTTATGCACACTCATTATTATGTTTGGATAGTATTAGTGCTCGTTTGTTACACTTTATTTGGAGTGACTTTTGACTTTTAGTTTAAAATAAATCTTATTTAAAGTGTTTGTTTCAACTTATAAGTTAAGTACAACACTATTTACGCATTAAGAAAGCCAAAAAGCTAAAACTTTAAACTTTTTTAGTTTCTTGAAAACACAAAGACAACTATACTTCATTAATAAAAATTTGATTATTCCAATCATACCCTTTTTCTCATATATACATAAAAAGAGCTAGGAATATTAATTTCAAGATTTGTTTTAAAAATAAACATTTAATGCGGAACAAAGAATATTATAAATTATTTATTCATTTTTTATAGGGTAAACATTTTCAACCTCCACATATTTAACTACTCACATTAAATATTTGCTAAGAAATAATAAAAGTTATACGTAAAAGATACACATACTAATGGTGTAGAAAATAGCTACATATTTATTTATTGTTTTAAGTAGATTAACTAAATAAATATTAGGAATAATTACAAGCCGGTACATTTTTTAAAACATGTTTTCAAATTAATCCAGTCATTTTTTAGACATATCTTTTAGGTACATTTTTAGGATAAAAGTACATAAGCCTCGCTTCAATTACAAGCCGTCTTCACTTCATCTCGATTTCATCGTCGCCGACCACAATTGTGGAGGTGAAATCTCTCCTTCGCCCAAATCCAATAAGTGTGGCATGACGAAGACCTAAAAGCAAAAGGGATGGTGATTCGATGATGAGTTCGAGCAATTTGATGGAGCTTGTCATTCTGAATATGTATTTTGATGGAGCTTGAGCGGATCTCATTTAACTTGCCGAAATCACGGGAAGCAACCAGACTTCTACGATGTCGGCCTCGCCGACGGATTGGCGATTTCAATCACGCTGCTCAAAGGCAAAGGCAAATTCAAAGCGATTTAGGGTTTGAGAGAGAGAGATGTCGGATCGCGAGGACTTTTTCATGCTCAATCCGCTGTTCAATCTGCCAGATTCTCAATCAAGAGCTACTGGAGACGAGAATTCATCTTCACTTCACAAACTCTTCATTAAAAACGATGCAGGATGGTCAGGTTCTTTTGTACTCTGTAAGTTTCTTCCCCCTGTTAATCATTTCAAAGAACTACATATTACCTTCTTCTCTTTCAATTGTCTCGAATGTCGTAGCATTCTCGGTTTATTATTTTTAATTTGCTTTTGCCCCTTCCTTTTTTCGTTATTGCCTAGAACTCGCTTAATGCACGTGATTCTAGAATCCCTTATCCATGGCTAGTCTTCAATGAGAAGATCAAAGTAAACTTTATAAATGTAGAAGTTACTTATGAAAGAACTTATCAAAAAAGAAGTTACTTATGAAAGAAAGGTGGAGTAGTATTTTGAGCGATCGATAATTTAAAACTTCTATTATGTGCGTAAAATGGGATGAGGTTGGTGAGAGCGATGAGGAACGGACAAGATGCTTCTTCAATTAGAACAAGAATGCTTGACGTGTACAAGAGGAAGGTTGACTGGCCGCGAAGTCTGGGCACACCTTATTGCTAACCTTGAACTCTCCACTTCTCTCAAATTCTAGGAGAAACAAGCTTTGTTGGAGTGGACGGTTTATCTTCGTAACTCATACACCGATTGAATATCAAGCTCTTCAAATATGTGTAATGACATCCTCTTTGTTTTTATTTTGTTTGATGGTAGCTGAGAAGACTTCAGAACAATTAAGGAACAACTTGCCTATAGCATAGAACGTTTGGAAACAAAAAGAGGAGCGGATAAAGAGTTCTCGATGTGTTCCAAATACAACGATATGTGGAGAAATTCCTTGAGTCCGACTTGAAAGAAATTGGATGAGTTTCATGCTCGAAGAACTTCAAAAAGAAAAGGCAAAGTCTCTCGCTTCTTTCAACAAACTATTTGTTAGTAGCAAAGCAAGCCTCGCTAATTTTATATCTTCTCGAAATGATCATTTTCATTCTTGTTTGATCAGTGAGAGATTGCATAAGGTCCTTGAATTTGTAAGCACCGCATGATCTTTGTCGTTTCTTGGGATTGATTTTTTCAAGATCGTGACAAGTTCACCCAAGTCCGAATGATGCTACTGGGTACAATCTAAAAGCATAAGCAATGAAACCTTATCTAGGTCGGCTAAGACTGCCTTAGCATTGAAAGAAGATAAGAAGCGTAGATTGCGTAAGGTAAACACGTTAGATTCAACTCTTGATACTTCTCAAACAAAGTCATCGTGTTTTTGCATCTCCCTTGCAATCTTGTCTCACCGATTATACCTATGAGATTGGAAATTGTCAACAGAAAGCTTTTTGCGCTCAAAGAAGGTATCTTGATTTTTAAGATACATCACCAGCTTATATATCTACTTGAAACTCATTGATCTCCTTTGGGAAATAGGTATCTATTTTAACGTGTTTTTAGGTGCAAGCCTTGGCAAAATATTCTTCCATTGTGATCTGGAGGTCACCTCTCACCGCCATGGGGTAAGACTTTGACGTTAGAATCTTCCAAGACCCTTCCAAGAGCCTCATGAGCGACCATCTTTTTCATAAGCGTGATTTTCTAAAAAATCGATCTTCCGTACTTGTGGCTATTTCGGGTCATCCGTATTTGAGTTGCTTCAAGCAATACCTTTCTATTTTATATTCCTTCGTAAATTATCGTGCTTTTATCACTTTCGCAGTCATGTCACCGATTCTTTGTTCTAACTACATTAAGGTTGTCAGCATCCGATATCTCTTTAAAGAATTAGCAACTCGCCTAACGATCTTTGGAATTTGATGGATACCCCGAGGAAGAGCGGAACTTATTCAAGAATTCGAATGGTTGATGGGTGGAAACCAAGTTCGTTGACAACATGTCTCGATGCTAAAGAAGAGCACAAAGGATCGTAGCTAACCGATTTGAGAGATTCATTTTCTTTTTAGATTGAGAATGGGATGTGGATCAATTGTTTGAGCTTTTTAGATTCCCGCTTTTTTAATGCTTTGACATTTGCACGCCATGAAAGTAAAGAGTGATTTAGATCAATTGTTTGAGCTTTTGAATTTGATTTGTGAATTAATGGGTTTTTGATGCCGATTGATTTTCTCGATGCTATGCCTAGCGATTGATTTGATGCTGCGATTGAGATGCCCGGCATCAAGAATAATATTTTTAAGATCAAGAAATGCCAAAACTTGGCATCGAAGTTTTGACATCAAGAATAACATCAAGAATAATGGTGGGCATACAAGAATCGATGCCAACCGTTGGCATCGAGTTTTGGCATCGCAATAACGTGGCACAATAATGGTGGGCATCGCATATCAAGAATCGATGCCAATTCAGTACGCCGATGCCTACAATTTTTGGCATCGAAATATTTTTGGCATCGAATTATCATCCCGATGCTGCTTGGCATCGAAGTTTTCATTAATGGCATTTTGTCATTTGGCAAAGCAATTGTAGTTATATGAAATGTCCAAAAAATTGATGGTCCTAGATGAAAAGATGTTTTCAAAATTGTACCCACTTGAAATTCACCCTAAATATTAATTAAATATTATACCATGTTAAGTTTTTTAAGATAAAAGTGAGACTTTTTTCCTTAATAAAGAATTAGTTGATTTGAAAATTTAGGGTTTATGGTCAATTTATAGTAGATAAATAATTTCCACTTTATTTAACAAATATACTCGTAAGTCGTTTTTTATCAGCTGTCACAAACAATGTATCACCAAATCAATCATGAGTCATTTAGCCAACAGTCTAAGCTATCAGCTACCAGCCGCGACAAACGAAGTAGTTAGTTTATCGTACTAACCTCACTCACATTAATTATATCAAATTCATAAAAAAAGTACAATTTCTCCCAAAGATAATAGTTTATATATTCCTTTTCGAATTCTCTCTTTAGCCAAGGAAGAAAAAAATTACAATTGTTATATAAAGCCGCCATCCCTAGGCGACTTTGCAAAGTCACCTTCCAGCGGCCATGTCCATTTTTAGATATTTTTTTTGCGATTTCTTTGACAGTTGTCAGCTTTAGGCAGCTATATAGCGGTGGCTATGCATGGAGAAGGTTGCTTCCCCCGGAACCGGAAGCCACGTTCTTTAAAAAAAAAATTGGGCACAGAAAAGTCGCCAGCGGCGAAACTGTCTTTAAAAAACATCGGAAATGAAAATTCACATTTCTGATTAATCCATTTACAAATTAACATAATTAAAATCGTCGTTTTAAATATCATCATTGTGATAATGATCTATTTTATTTTATTACACAAATAATTGAATTTTATTTTAAAAAGGGGCAAGAATAATTAATGAGTCATTTAAGTGTGTGACGTTTAATATTTTTGGGTTGCTATGTTTATTTAGTGTGCATGTATAATAAATATGTATTTAGTCATTATTCCTTTGGACAAAACTTAAGATCATATATTGTGAGTTGCGACAAACATCTTGGGTTGAATTTGGGGGCAATGGCTGACCTCACTCGATAGTATCAGTCAATGATAAAACGTCCCCTAGTAGAGGGAGGTTATATATATAATGCTAAATTATGATATTTATTTTAAAATCAATTGCCTTTGAGAGATGTGATCTTTATTAAATAATTGCTAAGTTTGAATTATTCTTGATGTGAGTTTAGTGTCTCAACACGTCCCCTTACGTATAACCGATATTGAAGCTTACAATGTTGGCTCATTGTTTTGAGTGGTGTGGAGTAAGAATGTGGGTTGTTGGCTTGAACTTTTAGAGAGCCCGCTCTGATACTATGTCGGTTAATTAAGTGCACTTTATAATTTATATATAGGGTTATTACGTACTCTGTGTAATATTTTTAGAATAAATGCAACAAGATGATTTGAATATTATTTATCAAACTATAAACTATGATACATGCATGTTAAAATCTAACGATCCATCTCAAAACTAATTAGCCACGAGAGATGTGGCATTAAGATTTTATTAAGTACGCCGGTGTCTCAATACACTCAGAGATATATATATATAAACCAAATAGCATGATTGATAAAAAAAAAAAAAAGTGAGTAATACAGGTTTTATACTACTAGAAGAGAAAAAAACAGTAAGACAAGAAGGATGGCGTGAGAATAAACATTCTATAAAAATATAAATAAATAAAAAACCAATTAAATAGGTAGCCAATAGGGTTGGAGACTTGAGACTTTGGCATAAAAAGTTTCTGGTAAAAGCTCCCTAACAACCTCTCATCCCTCACGGCGCTTTGGCCGACGCGGTTACATGCGATTTCCAAGTTTCGTCCCAAATTTCCGCCATATGTTTCGAATTCTTCTGAATTAATGTTGGTCTAAATGATCTCTCTCTCTCTCTCTATTTGTTGTCGGAAGAAATATTCTTTGACTGCAAATACCCTACCCTACCCTACCCAACCCACCCACCCTACCATTGCCTTGTTTGTTTGATCATGTTCATGCATCTGCGGCTGGCTGGCTGCACGTGCCTAGCCTGCCGACTAATCAACATACAAGTACTTGATTAACGTACGAATCTGGGAAAGAAAGATACTATTCAAATCAAACATTAAACCTGCCATACAGTACCACTAGTTAATTGATTCTGATATCATTTAGGGGGTTGTTTTGCCTTTCTATTTTGACGTGTCAAATGATCCCATTGGGTTGGGTTGGTATCAGATTATGTGATGGTAGCAATTTGTATCCACGTCCATTTATCCGTTCACACTGTCCATATTTAACGGGGGGAAGCTTCTCGATGAATACATCGCTGACGGAGCTAGAGGAGAGATGAAAAATGTATCAATTAAACTCTATAAAGAAGAAAATAAAATAGAGAAAAAAGATGGAGCGGTAGCAGGACGGAGGGGAAAGAAAAAGAAAAGAAAGAGAAAGAGATGGGAAGTAGTAGGTCTGGGGTGTTGACAGCTTTCAACCTCCGCCGGATTATTGTTGGTTGCTCTTTGCCTGAGAAAAGAAAGAAAAGGAGCATCAATTCGTCCTTGTTATTTTAGAGGCAACATGACATTTCTACCCTCACTTGATATGCACATTCAATAACCCATAAAAAAAATTGACGAAATTGAACGGAGGAGCCAATTACGTCAAGTCTAATAGTACAAGGACTAATTTATTTATTTATTAGTCATGTTTTTCAACTCGGTAATTAGTCAATATTCATTTATTATCATTTTCCTTTTTTGTAGTTGTACGTTGATTGAAATATATCCATAAAGTGTAGTAATGATGGTAATTATTAACGGTAGCGATAATTGTTTACATTTTAAAATGATGATAAATATGATACGTTTTTCATATTGATCACGGGTGAATGGGCGCTCATGGATTGATCAACTCATTCATATATTATCATTTATGCTCATATTACCAAATAAACACATACTCATTCATCTGTTCATTTAGGCACATCGCCCACATTAGGACTATCCATACTAGATCAATCACCCATTTGACACCTCTAAGATTACCACACAATCTCTAAGCTAGAAGAAAAAGTTACGGATGGGGCTATATGCACCCCATAATGTACTACATACACCCCATTTCTTCACAAGAGTCATTCTTTCTTCCTTCCTCATGTGTGCATAAGCACAAATGGAGTGTATATTATTGGGTGCATATAGCCATGCCCGTTAATCTAATTATAAATTTATTTGTACACTCAAAAAAACTTAATAAAATTTAAGGGAGTACTTTTTCTCTTTTATTTATTGCAATGATACTCTTATATTCATAATACCTACACATATTATCAGTACATATATACACAAATTTCCCAAAATTAACCAAGTCTACTTCGAATTATGGGAACCTCTGGCCTGGATGGCTGGATATATTTTGGGTCAAGTAGTTCATATTGACGGCATCCAATGAGTGTAATGTTTGACAATCAATACTAATAGATATATTCTTTTACTTTACTTTAGAACCGTAAAGATGTCGGATCCAATCAGTTGGCCACACACTAAAGCCTAAAGGTAAAGGTGGTTTCACCATTTGTAGACAACTCATTTTGTTGAAGGGTTTCATTGGCATTAGACCGGGTTGGGCTAACCTTGTGAATTCTTTGATCTCTTTGCAGTCGAGAATCTGCATGCAGCATGCTGTTACTTTAGTTTTGACTTTCGACTTCCAAGGTGTAACTCATGTCTAGTTAGGTAAACATGGCCTGCAGGGATGAATCATTTTTCATAATAACGTTAGGGTTGCCAAAGAACAACCAAACTATGTATTTCATCAGTTTTCAAATTATTATCTTTTTTAATTTTGTATATCGTTTAAGAAAAAATAATTGATTATATTATAAATATTGGTAAAATGTTTGATTTCATTTAATATTGTTAAGTATGTGACTATAACTAAAGTAGGTAAAAAAAATAAGGGTAAAATGGTAAAAATATTTTCCTAAAAGGAAAATTTTGAAAGAGAACAACTATTTTAAAACGAATGAAAAAGAAAAGAAAGACGATAATTTAAAAATGGATGGATGGAGTGTATATGTTAGTTCTACTTTATTTCCGATATGACAATTCTATGTGGTCCATTATTATTATTTTCATAATAATAGAGCTCACATAGGAACAACCTAGGTTGTTTCCCTTGTCATTTTACAATCTTTATTATACCTTGATGTTTACAATTTACACTTTACCCCCATTGAATAAAAAGAAAAAAGGTTAATATTATTTTTGATACCCCAACTTTACTCATTTTTCAGTTTACATACTCACTGTTCCTAGGCAATCAAAGTTAAGCCAAACGTTTCTAAAATCCATCACTTTTAATCCCAATCGTTAAATGACCGTGAATTACTAACGACTGACCTGCTATCCTAGGTTGGAAACCGGCAACAGTAGGATTGGCAACATGTATCATTATCAGGTATCCAAAATCCATCACTTTTAATCCCAATTTACTTCTATTGTTTTGGAGCCCAATTTTCCAGTCATCAAACTCAGCTTCCCAAACCCTTACGTCGACGGCCACCTCAGGACACTCGCCTCCTCACTCACGAAACCCTTCGTATCCATGCCGACCTCGCTTCTACGCCTCCGTCTCCCTTGTCCTCGTTGATTGTGCCGGAGAGTAAGCAAGCTGCCTTTGGGGAAGCTAACCACATAGAAACAGAGCTAGGGCTCTGTCCTCGCCGAGCTCGAAGAAGATGACAAACACGTGATACGAAGAGATCCGCATTAGAGTCAACAACACTGATGAATTCACTCACGCTATGCCGTCAACCGAGAAAGAAAGGAAAATACTATGAAGAATGTTGAAGCGGTGGCATCGTCGGTGGTGGCAGCGACGTTGACGGTGGTGGCGGCGGCATTCACCGGTCCTTTCAATTCCACTTTAGTTCTTCCATGGTGAACAAATCTCAAACTGGGACAGCAACCTAGGACAGAGCCCTAGCTATGTTTGTCTTAACTTTGATTGCCATTTAATGATTGGGGTTAAATGAGATTAACGTGATTGCCCTAGGATTAACGTGAGATTTACCAGTTAAATCCCACTTTTGAGACAATTCCACTTTCGCTCTTCCATGGTTAACGATTTATGGTTCATCATAGGATTAATGGTTAATATCATTTTTGATACCCCAAGCCTGTTGCCGGTTTCCAACCTAGGATAACAAGTTAGTCGTTAGTAATTCACGGCCATATTACGATTGAGATTAAAAGTGATGGATTTTGGAAACGTTTGGCTTAACTTTGATTACCTAGGAATAGTGGGTATGTAAACTGAAAAATGAGTAAAGTTGGGGCATCAAAAATGATATTAACCCAAAAGAAAAATAAAAAGATTGTGTTAGAGAGAGAGAGGGAGAGATTTAGAACGAAACATAAAATATTCAATAGTTCTTGATCATTACGTCGTTAGAATTATAACTTATAAGAGATCACAAACTTAATAATGTGAACATTCTTTTCAAAACTTCTTTTTCTAATTCAGTTTCAGAAAGAAAAAAAATATACGAACAAACAATTTTTTGATCTTCCATGAGTTGTAACTCAACTAATAAGGTTGTGGTCATTGGTCAACTCAACTAATAAGGTTAGATATAAACTCAATTACATTATTCATTGTATATAAGATACAAACACTTTATATAAGATACAAAGACTTTAATGAAGTAAATTAATAAAATCTATTTATTGATATATGATTTTCCTTTTCTCGATAGGATTCATTGAAATAAAGTTGGATTGATGAGTCGCATATGCATATGGCAAACAGGACCAGGCTTGTCTAAGGTGTGCAATCGATAATTTAAAAGTGGCTTTAACTTTATACAATAACAATCCCCGCCCTTACGGTACTTTTTAGACAAAGATTGAAAACTCTAAAGCCCACTCCTTTCAACTGTCTCCCTATTGCCCTTATCTCTATCTAGATGGCCCTATGACAGATATAGACCGCATGCAAACAGTTATAATAACAACATTAAAAAATAAGATAAAAACTTAGATATAACGATTTTATAGATATTTTATATAGAAAAGATTTTTATTATTTAATTCATACTGTGTTGGTGGATTGATTTGTAAGAGAGCTGAGTTATATCTTACGCATTAAGATTCGTAAGATTATTTTATATGAGACTTTCTCAAAAAATAATGACAATCCTATAATATTAAAATAAGGCGAAAAAACAATCTTAAATACTATTTCAACTGTTTTAAAATAAGTGTTGTGCAAAGTTTTTTTGTTCTAAACTAAGTATCGTTATAGGATTTCAAGAAACATTTATTCATATTTTGTCAAAATTGTCCTTATTTATTACTTTCAAATTAAATGTTAGAGATGAGATTGTTAAAAGGAAAGAAAAAAAATACTAGTACAACTTAACTATATTAAATAAACTTAAATAAGGATGTACGAGTTTTTTATAAGTTTTATTAATCAGTGTACGAATTACTAAAACAACACTTATTTTAAAACGAAAAGAATACTCTATCTCCCTCTCCTTCTCCCCCAGTTTTCACGGTGATACTCATCTTTATTAGCCTCATCTTGCGCATGCTATCTATCTAGCTATGTGATTGTGCATAATTTGATTTGCTACTCATCCATCCAACAAATGGGTCTTTCCTTTATTGGTGTATTTATTCGGCCCATGTAGGTTTGATAATTAAGTGAGTTGAGTTGAGTTAGGTAATGAGTTAAAATAGGTTGAAACTCCTTAAAACTCAAATATCAAACAGATCGAAATGGTTGAAATAAGTCGGATTGAAATAAATAACGGGTCGACCTATCTTAACCCGCTTCCCCCCCCCCAACATGAATTTGTAATATAGAAAGTTACGGGTCGAAATTGGTAACAGGTCTGACATGCTTTAACCCGACCCAACTTAACCCGTGGATTAGATTGGATATGTTAATGGGTAATAAGTTGTAAGTAACCGGTTTCGACCAAAAAATATTAACGGGTTGAATAATTAATGGATTAGGTTGGATGGGTTAATGTGTAATAGGTTATAATTATTTGCCTAGGACAAAACTATTCGATCGAGCCAAATCCAACTAGCTCCATCCACGACTACGAGGCTTCAAAGAATATAGTTTATGTATTCATGTAAAAGACTTCTAACATTAGGAGTTCATACTTAAGAGAGTCTATTGTGTAGATACATGTCAGAAAGTTGTTTATTGTAAAATTAACTTTTACTTTTTTACTTATCAGACTATCGCTTCAAAAAGTTGTACCACATGCTTATATGCTTGTACCTTGCTTGGAAAAATCCAATTTGGCTCTGGAAACAGAGGTTCCTAATTTAAGGTTTTTCTTGCCACCTTAAAAGGTATCCTCCCTGCCAAAAAACCAGAAGTTATATCTATGTAGAAGAACTTGTCAGATTATTGTACATTTTGTCTCTTTTTTCATTTAGATACAGCTGCAGCTTTGCTACCGATTTGTCTACCACGTTTGTCAGAATAATTTTTTACTTATAACTAAAAAATAAACAAGAAGACACCATTTACTCATAACTTAGACGGTTTTTTCTAAGGTTTACTAAAATAAAATATATAAAAACCCCATACTTTTTCCTTTATCTTTTCTATAATCGAGAGAACACCCACTGTGAAGTCATAATAAATCATCTCCACTGTTACCCATCAGCATCTCACATAAACTGCTCATGTGGATTGAGTTTTACCAATAATTAGGACATGGAATTATCAATAGTTTTTGTCTGAGCAGAGTTAATATACAAATTATAAATACTCTTGAGGGGAAATATTTTACAAATTAAAAGTTTGGCAAACTGAACCAGATTTGCTCAAATGCCTTAACAATGAGATCATGATACTCATCTGAATTCAAAGTAAGGTAACAAGCAAGCAGCTCTTCCAAATCTTGAGATGCCCTGATATTATTCTCTACAATCATCTCCACCATTGACTCCCTGAAGTCCTTTTGAGGATCAAATGATGACTTCACAATTGCTAAGCTCTGTGAGAAGCTTTTCCTTTGTGATGACTTCAAGCTCTTTCTCCAATGGCCCACGTTAGCTTTCTTGCTCAGTTCTATTCTTGGAGAATTTGACCTCAGCTTCACCCCTGTTGAGTAGGAAACTGATTTTCTTGACTGAGTTGACTTTGTAGTGTTGTTTTCTTTGACTATTTTTATGGAGAGTGAGCCACAACTTTCTCTCTCCTCCAATTTTGGTGAGCTTTTTCCCAATTTCGGTTCTTTTTGATTGGGTTTCGATGATTGCTTTGTTAGGATTGGAGGAAGGTCAAGCTCTGGAATCGAGTCAAACCCATCAAAGTGGTGATCAACTTTCTTGGTGTAAGATGATGATGATTTCTCATTCATGTCAATGATGATGTCTGTGGCCGAAGAGCTGACTCTGCAGCTGCATGAGCTGGACCAGGAGGTTAGCCCATTGAGTGACTGAGTTGACACAGTCGAGGGAGAGTCTTGGTGGTGATCTAGGTCTGGATCAGGGGAAGTAGTGTGTGAGGAAGGAGAGTGAAAGAAGTGATCTTGAGCCTGAGTTGACTCAGAATGATGGTGAGTCGAAGCTGAGTTGAGCGTGGTAGTAGAGTGTTTGGGAGAGGGTTTGTAGATGGTCTTTCTCTTAGTTCTTGATCTCTTTGAGGATTTTCTTGGTGGATCAGGAGGGAAATGGGTGTCAGAGGATTTTGGGTTTGTTGGTGATCTGTAAAAAAGTTCAACTCTAGGGGTGTAGTAACAGGAGTTTCTAGACTGTGAATGATGAAATGGCTGCGCCTGCCTCTGAGTTGTAGTTGAAGAAATGGGAGGAAGCCTTTTCTTGGTGTTTTGAGCTTTCGGTTTGCTCATGTCTTTCAGCTTGTAAAACCAAGCATTTGGCATCATATCTGATAATCTAAACCTGTAATTCCCCATATCTCCCCCTCAGTGTCTGTGTTGTGTGTGCAATTCTCTCCCCTCTCTCTCTCCTCCCTCCCTCCCAAAGAGAGTGTGTGCGTGTGTTTGATGCTGTCTCAATGTGATGATACCTAGGAGAATGAATGACAATAAATAGATGTGAAGTGCAAATGTCTTTTTAAAGAGAAAACATTTTTAAAGAGAAAACGTTGTGTTTTTTATGAACGTTTTGGTCAAAAAGCTCTACCAAATAAGCACATTAAGGCCTTGTTTAGTACAGCGTTTTGAAAACGCAGCTTTTTCTAAACGCAGTATTTTTAAAACGCAGCATTTTCAAAACTTAATTTTTTTCTTATAAACATGTTTGGAAAACTATTTCAAAACGTTATTTTTATAAACAAAATAGTTGTAAACGCAACACATTTTTAAAACACTTCAAAACGCTGCACATTTTTAAAATGATGCGTTTTAAAACGCTGCATTGAAACACTTTTAAAGAGAAAACGCTACGTTTTTTACCATATTTTGGTCAAAACGCTCGACCAAACAAACACTAAATGAGATGGCTATGCTGCATAAATTTAATACTGCATCGATTAGCTGTACCCAACGCCTCCGTGGTTGTACAGATAAAAATGATGAGAAGGAATTTGGCAATTGAGTCACTCTACTAACAAGAAACAGTGTAGAAACTAGAAAGCAAGACCCATCATGGGATTAAAAAGAACGAGATTGGGTCCCTTAAATAGATGGAAAATATGGCATATAAAGAAAGTGGAGTGGCCAGTGTTAGTTAAAAGTATTTTGTTTCATCATCAACAACAGCACATAATTTTCTGTTCTATGCCTACATTAACATAACATGCCCAAATGGTGGTCGGTCCTAGCCCATTGGTTAAAGTAAAATATATTTTCTCAGTTCTTAAACAAAATCTACTTTTTATTTTTAAACTTTTTTTTAAAAAAAATCCAATTTTCAACATTTTCTATTTAACAAGTTATTTCTACTATTTTACTCTTGATTTGATTCTAACCTCAATTGATAAGCATGACTCTTTCATGATTATCCTAAAAATATTATTCCCTCAGTTTTCAAATTATCGTTCTCTTTGATCCGACACACCGTTTAAGAAAAAATAATTGACTATATTATAAATATTAGTGAAATATGAGATTTTCTTTAATGCTCTTAAGCATATGGTCATAATTAAAGTAGGTAAAAAAGTAAGAATAAAGTAGTAAAAAATCTTTTCTTAAAAGAGAAAGTTTTGAAAATAGGTTAATTATTTTAAAACGGACAAAAAAAGAAAAAAATGACGATAATTTGAAAACGAAGAGGATATAAACTATCATAATATTTATAATATAATTAATCATATTTTTTCATATTTTGTCTATTGAGTCAAATAAGAAATTCTTTTAGAAACGAAGGAAAAAATTAATAAGTTTAAGAGTTGATTCGGAACTGCTTTATTTTTTTGTTTTAGAAACAAAGCCAATTTTCATAGTGATTTAAGTCTTACTCCCTCTGATCCTGGCAAAGATCCACTATTTCATTTTGAGATATTTTAATTAAAGAGTTTATTTTTAAAAATTAAAGTATAAAAGTATCATTTTATTACTAATAAACTACTAAAAGTGTTATTTTTTTTAAAAAAATAACTTTCAAACGAAAACTCTTTATCCAAAACGTTAGGAGTATAAAGTTAAGTGTGAACTTACGTTAATGATTTTTTCTTTGATTATTAACATAGCAATATGGTGATTGATAGAATTGAGGTTCTGCATCATGCATTTTTTGGTTTTATTTAAAATATATTTTCCATTTGTTCCTAAATTATCGTCTTGGTAGACTTGACGTACAGTTTATGAAAACACATTTGATTGAATTATTAATATTAGTTTAATATATAGTTTATTTTAAATCTCATGTATATGTGGTTCATAATTAAAGTATGATGAAAAAATAAAAATAAAATGGTAAAAGTATTTTTCTAAATAATAAAATTTTAAACAACATAATTATTTTAAGATTAATTTTTTTTTTTTTTGACGGTGAGATTATTTTTTCTTTTGTACGGAGTACATATTGTTGTAGATCAAGAATGAGGAGCCACATTCCGGAATTTACGACAGGTTGTCGGGGTACTTAATTAAGTTGATGACTCCTTAATCATTTGTAATATAAAGAATATGGCCCACTGCTGAAAGATATGGGCTATAATATGGATTTTCCATGCGTTTAAATGATTAAAATCTCCATCTTTTTGCGACTGCTCAATGCAGATCCTCACACGAGTGCACACTGCTGGACCTCTCAATTATTGTTAACATTTGGTTCTTCGACAATCTTTAATATTTTTACTCAATTATATTATTTCTGTCTTTGCCGATTATATCTAATACTTTTTTCGTTTTTAAAATATTACTCCCTCCGTCCCTAAATTATCGTCTTCCTTTCCTTTTTCGTCCGTTCCAAAATAATTATCCATTTTGAAACTTACCTTTTTAGAACATCATTTTTATCACTTTACTCTTACTCTTTCAATCTACTTTAATTATGAGTCACATACAGATGGGCTTTAAAGAAAACTACACATTAAACCAATATAAATAATCAAGTCAATTGTTTTTTCTTAAACTGTGCACCGGATCAAGCATGACGATTATTAAGGACGGAGGGAGTATCTATTTTGATTCAGTACATTATTTAAGAAAAAAGTAATTGATTGTATTATAAATATTTGTAAAATATGTGATTTTTTACTATCCTCGAGTATGTTGTCATAATTAAAATAGTTTTTTTTAAAGGAAAGTTTTGAAAAAAAAATAATTATTTAAAAACAAACGAAAAAGAAAAGGTAAATGATAATTTGAAAACTGAGAAAGTAACTAATAAGCTACCTTGAGGACAAGATACATATTTATTTATTTTCATTTTCTTTTACATTATCGAGGGCAATCGTTGGTCCAAGTTCACAAAAGGATTATATTGACAAGTAGTGATAGATATACACAATATTTGTATAAAGTTTTATATCTCAATCTAGTTGGCAAACATATGATTGATTAAAGATGCCATTACTACCTTCGTTTCAGGTAAACAGTCACCGTAATATTTGATTGTGTTTTACTTTAAGAGTTCATTTTCAAAATTAATGCTTACGATTTCTATAACATTTCATCTTTACCATCCACTTATGTTGTAAGCATATTGTTTGTTTTTAAGTATTTTTGTAATTATAACTAACTCCAATTGCATTAATATAACCCCTTAATAATTAGACTTTTCAAATAGAGGCTTTTTGAGTGGAACGACAATATTATTTACTCCCTCCGTTCCGGATAAAGAATTCTTGTTTGAAAGTCAATTTTTTTTTAAATGACAATTTCAGTAGCTCATTAGTAATAAATAACATTTTTATTCCTTAATTTTTTAAAAGTGTACTACTCCCTCCGTCCCTAAATTATCGTCCTCCTTTCCTTTTTCGTCCGTCCAAAAATAATTGTCCACTTTGAAACTTACCGTTTTAGAACATTATTTTTACCACTTTACCCTTACTTTTTCACTCTACTTTAATTATGAGCCACATACACATGTGCTTTAAAGGAAACTACATATTAAACCAATATAAATAATCAAGTCAATTGTTTTTTCTTAAACTGTTCGCCGGGTCAACCAGGATGATTATTTAGGGACGGATGGAGTATTTAAGTAAAACATTTCAAAATCAAATAGTGGATTCTTTGCTAGAAACGTAGGGAGTATTTAATATGTAATGTACTAATGTCACTTTTAGTCCACCGCATACTTGACATCTAAATTTGGATGAAAAACTTGTAAAAATAGTAATTGTATGGCAAAACGCACATTTGAGCCACTGTACTTTTTCAAAAGTTGCAATCAGGCCACTGAGATGTCAAATATTTTGGAATGACCACTATACCAAAGTTATCTTGCAATTTAACTCAATTTTTGGATGGACGTTAAGTTCAGATGTTAATTTATGTTAAATAACTATTTTTCCCTCGTCTTCTTTATCATTACCCTCCCCGATCAACTAAGGAAACAAATCCCAGATTTCGGCAGTCTGTTATAGTGTGACCAAGTAACCCAAATATGGGTTTTATAGATATTTCACGAAGGGGGGGTGAAGATCAGAGATGAAGATGGCGGAGGAAGACGACACAAGAACTAAGTGGGCCTTCACTGAAAATGAATAGATTGAAGGCGGCCAGAGATGAGAGATGAAGGCGGATGAGAGCTAGTGATTGACCAGAAACGGAAGCTGTCTCCGTCGGATCTGAGGGTTGAGAGCGACTCCCTGTAAAATTTGCACCTATATTGTTGTTTCACTCCAAATCTGAACCCTAGATCACAAAGCCGAGGTCCGATGACACTGGAGCTGGGTGGGCCTTGACTAAAAAATGAAAAGATTGAAGGCGGCAGGAGATCAGATATGAAGGGCGGATAAGGGCTAGTGATTGACCAGAAACGGGAGTTGTCTCCGTTGGATCTGAGGGACGAGAGCAGTCTCCCTGCAAAATTGAACTTGTATTGTTGTTTCACTCTAAATCTGAACCCTAGATCACATAGCCGAGGTCCGACGACACTGGAGTTGGGTGGACCTTGACTGAAAAATGAAGGGATTGAAGGCGGCAGGAGATCAGAGATGGAGGGTGGATGAGGGCCGGTGATTGGCAGAAGGCATGGATCGGGACGAGGCGTACTCACGTAAATCTCTCTCCTCGCCTCTTTGGTTTTTCAACAAACTCTAAAAACAACAGTGGTGAATATCTCTCTCTCTCTCTCTCTCTTAACCTCATAGATGACCTTTAAAAACTATGATGCTTCTTTTTCTAGGCAAAACCCTTCATTTGGCCACCCAACTTTTCAAAAACTTGCAAGGCGGCCACCGAAAGTTTAAAACTTACAATGAGACCACTGAACTAAATTAATGTTGCAAGCATGCCCATATATTGGATGGCCGTTAGCTCCACCATTAAATTTGAGTGAAATTCCTATTGTGCCCTCTTTAAATAACAATTATTCCCTTTATATGATATTAGAAACCCAAAGGGGTCTAACTGAAAAAAGATATATATGTCATTTATGTAAACAACAGGGGGTCAAAATGTACCCAAATGTAACCAAATTACTGGATCATAGCCTAACATTCCTTCTTTCCCAATAAACCTCAAGAATTTTGAAATTTAGTATAGAAGAGGTAGAAGTTGAGGAGGAGGAAGAGGTAGCTGATAGCGATGTTGGCAAGGTAGAAGACCGCGATGAATATATAGGAGGACGAAGAAGACGATATTATGCCGAAGACTTGGAAACCCTTTTGTCTGAATTTGGTGCTTCTCATGGCAAGACCAGTCCCAGCTCCAGTGGATTTCTGGCGACATAAAAGACACTTCGCAAACCCAGATCCGACTCATAAGTACTTGCCTTTCGCAAACCCAGATCAAAAGCCCCAACCTTTCAACCCGCTGTTTGTTTCAAACCCTCACAGATTCAATCATTGAATCATTTTATTCTACGAACCAATCGATCCCTTTCTCTCTGCTCTCACACTCAAGCTCCCCATATCCACCGGCCTCTCTCTCCTATCGCCATCTCCGAGTCTATCTATGGTCAGAAAAAAATTTCTCCTAGCCCAAATCCCCCCGACCTAGCCTCCTTCATCTCAGCGCCGACTCCACCTATGAACCAATCGATCCCTCTCTCTCTTCTCTCACGCTCAAACTTCCCATATCTATCATAGCCACCGCCCTCTCTCTTCTATCGCCATCTCCGAGTATATCTACGGCCAGAAAATTCTTTCCCCTCGCCCAGATCCCTCCCTGGCCGAGCCTCCTTCATCTTAGTGCCAATTCCAGGTCCACCTTCTAGTCGGCTTCTCATTCTCTCCTCCGATTCCAGTCAACAATGGCCTTGGCTCAGTCGAATCCCGTCTCCAAGCAGTCACCACCATCTCATCTTCCCCCAGCTCTATCATCGACCCCTAGACCAGTTTGCCAGTTCCAGCGGCTCTCCAAATTCCTATCAAGTAATTCTTTTCAAGCAGCAAATTGTGGGTGGGTTAGAGATGACTGGTTTTGTAGTTTTTTTTTAAAATTGAATGGCAGAGAACTGATATGTTCATCGATTTGTGCATTATAGAGTTGGTTATGTTTCAATTGAACCCCTTTGTGTTTTTAATATCACATATAGAGAATAATTGTCAATTTAAAGGGGGCAAAATAGGAATTTCACTTAGATTTAATGGTGGAGCAAATGGTCGTCGACAATATGGGCACGCTTGCAATATTAATTTAGTTCAGTGGCCTCATTGCAAGTTTTAAGCTTTCAGTGGCCACCTTGTAAGTTTTTGAAAAGTTGGGTGGCCAAATGAAGGGTTTTGCCCTTTTTCTAATAACTTAGCTCGATTGTTAATCTGGGTGGTGTGCGTGTTTGGCATTTTCATAAACCACAGAGCACTTCCCAGTACTATATTAGGGAAAAGCATTTGTTGGAATCTGGGATTTGCATTTGTATTTATACTTGTGGGAATGTAACTTCAAAATTCAAATCATCATTGATGCTTTCAAATTGATGGGACTTTTTCCTTAGTTGATCAGAGAGGATAATGATAAAGAAGACGAAGGCAAAATATGTATTTAACATAAATTAATGTCCGAACTTAACATCCATCCAAAAATTGGGTTAAATTGCAAGATAACTCTGGTACAGTGGCCACTCCGAAAAATTTGACGTCTTAGTGGCCTAAATAAAAACATAAATTTAGTATGCGTAAACATAGACTCTAGACATGAATATTTTTTTTTGAGTGATAATCGGACGGTTCCTCCACCCAAATGTCAACCGTAAAAGTCTTATATATTTGTATTTAATTGGTAAAAGATACTTTTAGGGCTTATTTGTGTTGTATTGAAAATCCAATTTGTGAATCGAAAAATAAAAATTATGCATCGAGAATTACTTTTGTATACTAATTACGAATTGTGCATCACAAATTTAAAATTGTGTATCAGGATATTCTGCATAAGGGATCAAGTTTGTGCATCGAAAAAAAATATTATTTTAATTCCAAACTGTGCATTGCAAATCTAAAATCGTGCATCGGGATTTTCTTCATAGGTAATCTAGTTTGTGTATCGGAAAATTAAAAATTGTGCATCAAAATTACTTTTGTATTCTATTTCTAAATTGATGCATTACAATTCTAAATAGTTGCATCACAAATACAAATCAATGTATCGTGATTCTAAATCAATGTATCACAATTGAATTTGAAATAATTTCATATAGGCCTCTTTTATAGTTGCTCAAGACATGTATAGTTTGACCAATAAGTATTATAATCAATTGTTATTGGGAAGCAATCAAAGATCAAAGACTTTCCTAAACGAAAGGGAATCGGAGTCTAAAATAACTCATCCAGAAAGAAGTCATCATTTTGGAATGTATACATGATTGGAGCTCGAAAAATGAATCAAACTGTTAGAGATTAATTTATTGACATTATTTAATGATTTATATTATTTAAAATAATTTATTATTAGTTTTTCCTTTCTTGATTGTTACTAATTAATTATTATCGATTAAACCTTTTAGAGAAATGTTATTTTTGGAAGAAATTATTTATTAGAGTTTTTTGTATCTTTAGGATTTTTATTGTTAAGAGTTTTATAAACTAACTTTGTTTTAATTGTATATATAATTAGAATATATTATTTAATTGTTTTACCCTTTCTTAGTATTTAACTTGATTTATTATTAATTGCTATGCCTTTTATAGAAAGTTTTTTTTTTAGAGTTTGATTATATTGGTTTAGGATTTATGTAAAGTTGTATATAGTATTATGTTTCTAGGGTTGTGTCGTGTTGCTAGTTTCCCCTACACGGCTGTCCTATGGCTGACCTATTTATTTGTGGTATAGAATCCTTGTAAATATGGTAAGTGAATATAACTTTGTGATAGAGTCCTTATTTAATACACTAACCTACTAATTGTTTATGATAAATATGTTTTCTTGTAGTACAAGGTTTCTAGGTACTCTAGGTACATATAAATATAAGAGGATATTCACCATTGAAGTTTACGGAAGTAACAATTTGGAAGAGAGAACACAATATAGAGAAGAGAGAAAATATATCGAAGAACTGCTGCTGCAATATGAATGTACTGTTGAATGAAACTACATTGAAGTTTTCATTCATTCTGTCACCAGCACAATTTTCTGTTTACATCACCTATCGTTTTGTTAAAAGTTTTTAGTGTATATCAGTGGTAGTATGAGATGTTTATATTATTCAAATCCATATCTGTTTCGTATAGAGCTTTTTCATAAATTCCACTTTATTAGTCTTTCGATTTGTATCAAGCTTAAACATATATTTTACTAGTGTAATATTTTTAGCCATAAGGCTCGATCAATAAGCATTTTTGCTTATTGATCAAAAGTATATCTCTTGTGTTCAGTATCTCTATCATTTCGTTTTACTGCTTTTATTTTATTTCTGCTGCTTTTACTTCAATAATCTCTTCAATGAACTCCTCATTGAGTAGTTCATTGACTGTTTTTCTTTAAAACGTTTTAAAACTTTCTATCCTGCTTTGCTATTTTGTTTTTATGTTTTTATTTACTATTTATTAGTTAATATTTATAATTCTAGCTACATTCAATCTTTCAATTGGTATCAGAGTCAACTCTTAACGCACAAAAAGAAGGGCATGTTTGATTGTAGCCATGATGAATTATGGGTATGTCAAGGTTCCTATTCTTGATGGTACCAATTACCAAAGTTGAAAAAATTCTATGAATATGTATATCAAATCAATTGATAGACGTGCTTGTGCTGTTGTCCTTAATGATTGGTCAACCCCTTTAGATAATAAAGGATTGTTGCCCTTACCTGAAAAGGATTGGTCTAGAGAAGATCATGTTCTTGCCAACTTTAATGACAAAGCTAGAAGAGCTATTTGTAAATTTCTTAAAGTTTCTATGTTCAGATTAATTACCAATTTCAATTATGTCAAGGATACATGTGATGCTCTTCAAAGTCGTTGTGAAGGCTCTAAAAGTGTGAGGTGAACCAAATGTTTTAGACTTCAAACCAAATTTGAAAAATTGAGAATGGAAGAAAACGAGAGTATTACTTCTTATAGTATTAGAATTCTTAATCTTTCCAAAGCTTTACAATCCCTAGGAGATGAAGTCTCCAATGAAAGGATGGTAAACAAAATTTTGAGATCCCTTCCTGAAAAATTCAATCTTAAAAATATTTGAGTTGGAATTTTTTTTGAAAACATTTACAATTACTTTTGATTTTCTCATTCATAGTCTTAATGATTTTGAATCATATCTTTCCCAACAACTCAATATTTCAAAAGAAAAATATGTCCTAGAAGCTCAGACTAACAATGATGAAGAGCTTGTTGATACTTGCAATGATATGAGTAAGATGAAATTGAATAAGGATATTGATGCATTAATCATTCAAAATTTTGAAAAGCATCTTAACTGGAAGAAGAAGAAGTGTAACTCTTCAAGAAGGACTCAAGACCCTCAATTCAAAAGTAAGTGTTCTTCATCTATGGTGGAAGATATTCAAGATCTTAGTAGTTCATTAACTAATGAAAGCAAGGTAAACCACTGTGATATCATGCAAAAAGAACCTTACAATGTTTTTGTTCAAAATGTTAAAACTCCTCAAGAGGAAGATAAGAGTTTAAAATCCCTTTGTAGTGTTGGTAAGGAAAATGAAGCAACATTAAAAAAATACTCATAATTTCCTTTTTATAAGTAAAAATTATTTGCTTCAAAACTCTCGGTTTAACTTACAAGAAACTGTTTTACCAAATGCTTTGGATTGTCCTTTCAAAATAAAGTTTTCTAAACAAACTGTTTTAAAAAATGAAAAATTTGAACAACAATGTTTTAAAATAATTCTAAAAAATATTGATATGTACTTTGAAAAATTATGGTTTGATGTTTTGAATAATAATTGGTTGATTAAAGCCCACAACAGTTTCTGGTATAATTTTTTGGCATAAAGAAAAGGTGTTAAGTTTGATGAAGTCTCCGATGAAAGGTCATTGGAAACATCATCTATCTCTTTTAACCAAAACTGTTCGGAATACTACCTCTTATGCCTCTATTTCTCATTTCACTAACAATGCAAGTACTGAAAATATCTTTGAGAAATTGATATCAAGAGATACAAGGTATGAATACCTTGATAAAAGACAAGATAGTCTAGCTTATGAAACAATCTACAAACAATCTACAATAATAACAATTATTGGAAGATAAGTATGATTGAAGAAGGTATTTCAATACACTTTGCTACTATTCATTATTATAATCTGAGCACAGTAAGACTCATGCCCATGAAAATCTTCATTATTTATATCTTACCTAATCTTATGTATGAGAAATTCTTATTAGATATTAATTCAGATTTCATACCTTCTATAAAATCAATCATAAAAAATTTATATGTTTTGAAACCTTTGAAACTTTATAGTTTTTACGATCATGATGTCATTAAAAATAATTTGAAAGTCAAATTAAGGGTTTTAATCAATCCAATACACTTACTCGTGAAAAAAGAAATACACATCATACCTATCATGTTCCTTGTTGGAATATGCTCCTTAATAATTTACTTATCACCTTACATATTCTATATATATGATGATTTGTTTGTTCCCATTACAGTGAGTCATCACTAGTGGCTAAAAGGTCTGTGTACTGGTTAGCGTGACAACTAGTGTGACATCGCATAGGTCTTAGATTAGGTGTGACCTGATCAAGTCCTACCTTCCTACATGATGAGCAAACATACCAGCACTTCATATGCACTAGCACCAGCAGACTTGCGGTAGCATGAAATTTTTTTAGCAGATTCGTCACCAAAAGACTTGTCATATGCACTAAAGGACACATTGAAGACTCGTCACCAGCAGACGTGCTACAGTGACAAAGTTTCTCAAAGGACTCATCACCAGCAGACCTATCATGTGCATCGCAGAATACCTTGAAGACTTGCCACCATCAGACTTGCTATGGTTTGAACGTTCACAGCTTAACCAATAGTTTTTTTCTACAAAAGACTCATACATCAAAATTGAACCTCTCACCAACAGACTTGGTTCTGCACGTGCTACAAGGAGACAAGATTGCATCAGATCGAAACAAGACATATACGTTAAGCTTCAATGTTATTCAAATCTTTATAAAGCCTGACACTTCTGATACTGCAAGACTTTTTTGCCTTCTCAGTCACGTGGTCTGAAATAACCAAAAGAATCTACTTTATCGGACAGATCACCTGACAGTGCATCAATGAATCAGACTTATCCTTCAGCGACTTATCATACAGTCTGACAGGGTAACAGTTCAAATATCTAAAGAATGAAGTCTTTTATCCAACAGTTAAAGATCTATTGAACAACATCTTTATCCATCAGTCCTCAAGACAAATCATTCAACGGATACAAAATCTATCAACAGATCTCAATGATCAAAGTTCTCCGGTCTATATAAGAAATCTACCTTCTTCTTCAAGAGCAAGCGTGTTGAATTAAAAGACATCTGTAACAAGAACTTCAAAGAAGCTGTAAGATCTACAAGAGATCGTCTTCACCAACGAATCTTAGATCTTCACAGAAGACTGCAGTGAGCTTACCCAGACAGAGATCATTGTCTTGGTCAAGAACCAAACTCTTGATTAGAGTTCTTCACCCTTCTTCGAGGAACTCTGCCTTTAGCTAAGCTTCAGGATTCCATTCCTAAAGCTAAAGGTCAAGCTCTTGGATCGTTTTACAGATAGATTTCAGATGATACCCAAGGAAGATGAAGAGTTGTCTGTAAATATTGCATTCATATCTTCAGATTTGTATTCTTATGCAAATGCTGTCGATTGTGCAATAATCGCTCATCATGGAAGGTCGAGTGCTTTGCACTCAATCGTTTATATAATTTTTATCTGAACGACCTTGAAAATTCTCTTCTCATATTAGTTTCTTGTTCTAGTCTCCTATTGCCCTCTTTACTTAAGAATTTGTTTACAAATAATTAAGTTAAGATTAAGGCTTGAAAGAACGAGGACATAAACTGTACATAGAGTGTCTAGGCTGATGTAATCTGTAATTTATCCTTGAATAAATTCAGATGTTCTTTCAAATAATTTACCTTTCAGTCTTTACCTCTCTATGAGCTTTTATAAAATGATTTATCCTTTGAAAAGCTATTCTCTAATAATTCCTTAATTCAGCATTTGGAAGAAGGATTAAGTGTATTGTTGTTCTGATTATATATTCGTGTACAACCATTTAAGACTTCTCTAAATCTAAGCCTTTTTATTTTCGCTGCTTAAACTCTTCGAAACAGGCTTTTGATTTTCAAGCAGTTCACCAGCAGGGTTGACAACTCTGCTAAGAGCAAGTCTGCTGTTCAGTACTACCAGCAGACATGTTCAAGACGTTAACTGTCTATACCATTAAAACCCACGCTTTAACAGTAACTAAAAGAAAAGTTGTAAAATGGCATCATAGGCTATTCACCCCCATCTAGCCTATTTGAGCATCATTGTGAACCAACATTCCTAATTGTGACCACAGACCTCTTATAAATGTTTTACTATATGAAAATATTACTTCTAAAGAAAATCAGTCATTATGGTATTTTGTGTAGAATAAATGAATAATTTCTCTAATCAAGTTGCCTATAATATTCTCTATTATGTATTACATATATTAGATAAAGATGGCAATTATGTTGTTATGTGGAAAACTAAAAATAAATTTCTTATGAATCATAGAAATAATTTATCAAATGAATTTTGTCATTTGCTTCCTAGATCTTTGAGGATGTATGAATTACACTATGACACATGTGATATTTGGGATGATGATCACTTAACTTATATATCAAAATTTAATTATGATACTAAATATAATCTGTATGACATTATATTTATCTTCACTCAAGAGCTATTTGAGAAAAATATATTTCCCTATGTATACATTGTACTTGATTATCTTATGATTTACTTAGCTGTCAAGACATGGATGAACAAGATTGTTTACATTTTACGTAAAGCTCCTGAATTGTGCATTGTTTGAGTGTGTCAAACCTTATGGTTACATTGATAATCACATGTATATGTAATTCGGTCTTTTTATTTGTTTTTGCTTTATTTATTTTAAGCATATCCTTTCTCTCTCTCTCTCTCTCTATTAGCTTGCATTGCACGACTATTTGCCTATACAATGAGTTTTTGAATGTCATTTCCAAAGAAACTAAGTTTCAATACTACATTAGAATTGGTTTTTCTGAAATGGCAATAGCCTGCTCTTAATGTTTCCTACAAAAAGTTTAGAACTCAGTTGGTGTTGTTTATATCCTCTAAAGGAAAGAGCTACCTTTCAAATTTCATATAAATTTTCAGGCCAGTTCACATAAAAAAATATCAGTCTTTGGATCAATAGTATCTCATTGATTCTGATCATGTGAATAAAAAATTGAGGCTACTCTTTATAAAGTGTGAAAGCTACCAACTGGATATAACATAATTTGTTTTTAGATCAATAGTATCTCTTAATAATGACTTTTTGGAAACAAAATTTCAATTTCTAAATGTTTTGACGAAATGAAGTGACATTGAAGGCTTCATTGTTAGTTAACAGACCGTATCACTACACTATTTTGATTATACACCTTCATATCTTTTTAGGCATGATCTAAGACATGCATACTTGACTGCTATGTATTTCTCTCTTGAAAATCAAATGGTATGTATAATTGAATTGAGAAATATACTATTCTATCTCAAGATGTTTTGATATCAAAATTAATACGAGTTGTGTTTAGAATACATTTGAAAAGTGTTATATATTAAATCTCAATATTTTTGTGGAGTTCTTGCCATTAATAACTCATCAATACCACATCTCTTTCTCTCTCTCTTTCCACCGATATCTCTCTCAAATCCAAGCCATGGCTGTTGTTGAAATATGCATATTTAGATTTGCTTAAAACCATTAAGGGTGATACATGTTAAGTATTAGAAAACATTGAACTTAAGTTAATATTTTGAGCTATGTCAGCTAGCAAATTGCTTATAGAATCAATTATGTCAGCTTGTTTCCTTTTATGGAAAAACATTTTTAGTACTAATTGATTTCCTTGTTTGTGCTTTGTAAGAAGTCTCTCTTAATTAGCTCTATCTTATAGTATCTATGAAAAATCTTATGAGAGATATACTCTCGAATTATTATAGATTTTCAAATTTCAAATGTGTTCCTAGCGGATTGTAGTTCAAGAATCTCTCTATTTATTCACATGAACCACTTGAAGAAGCAACTGAAGCATTCATACTCTCTCAAGCAGAATACTCACTTGAAGTGCCTCAGCCTTAAACATTAGCTACATAGTCATAAACTATTATTCTTTTCTAGTTATTGTTTTAGACAATCATTGTTTTGATACTCCTTACTTCTTTCAATTCATTAAGGAATCATTTGATTGTCCCACAAGTGTGATTGACTTTCAATAATACTCTCCAAACACCGGTCTTTGTTGTACACTGATCCATTAGTGATCTCCTAGATTATTAATAATATTAGTGCATTTCAAAAATCCAAGTTTGACCAACTTAGTAGTGGACGTAGCAGTTTACACCGTGAACAACTGCTTTGTCTTTTACTCATCAACTTACACAAACTGTCCTAACATTTAAGCAGCTTCAATCTACTTAAGTGTCAGCCAGCCAGTTTCATCAGTTGATTACTTAGTTGTTTTGTAAATTATTTTTCAGTTCATTCTTTATAACTTGGGATCTTTAAAAAACTTCTAAAAGTGTGTAGCAAACTAACCTATATTATCTTTCCTGCTGACAGCGTCAACTTCTCATTTAAAGGAATCTTCAATTCATTACTCAGTTGACACTACTTCAGCTAATTGACAAAAGTTGTATTTTCCGCAGCAACTTTTGAAGTTTTTCAAAACAACCCTCATAGTTTTAAAAGGCTATTCACCCCCACGTTAGCGTTATTTATGGCCAACTGGACTTGTAATTGGTATCAAAGTTTGACTTTTTTTGATTTTTTTTCCACGTTTAAAAACTTGAAAGTTCAATCGTGGCAACTACAAAAACTTTTCAATCAAACAATGTTACTCAAGTACCTATTTTTGATGAAGATCACTTTGATATATGGAAAGAAAGGATTACAAGATATATGAATAACATTGATAAACGATTGATGGAATATGTAAGAGGTGGTCCTATGTAACAAATGAAAATAAATACTAAAGCTAGTAAATCTTCTGATGCAGATGAAAACAATATAAATCCCCTTGCTGCTGATGTTGAAGATTATGTTCTCAACCCTCAATTAGAATGGACTATGGAGGACAAAGTAGCTGATGGGCTGGATGCTAGGGCTGTTCACATTCTATCAAGTGTTGTTCCTGATGAAAACTATAAACAAATATAAGACTGTTTACTGTCAAAGAAATATGAGATGCTCTTGTTGAATATGTTGAAGGAGATCAAAACACTAAGGACAACAAGATCTATGATTGCATACAAGAGTTTGATGCCTTAAAAAAGGGCCCAAATGAATCTCTGAAGAATACGTATGATAGATTCGTTGAGGTAAGTAATAGATGCTCTTCTCTTAGTAAAATATATAGCATGAAAGATTTAAATATGCGTTTTTCTTAATAGCTTGGTGAGTAGATGACATGTTAAGGTCATTGTCATAAAGGAAGCAAGATACTTGAACAAGACTCATATACGTAGTCTTGTTGCCAGTCTAAAGATTTATGAAAAAGAAGTTCTCAAAACTTAGGAGCTTGAGAAATTTTTTAAAGGTATTTATGTGTAAGCTCAAGAAGAGACACCAAAAACTTCTACATCTCTGTCAGATGATGACTTTGATGAAGATGAATTTGCTACTTTTACAAAACAATTTAGAAAGTTTAAATATTTCAAAAGGAACATCCAAAAACCTTCCCCAAACTTTTAAAGACCTTCCTCAAGTTTTCAAAAATTTCCTTAAGCTTTCAAAAACCTTGTTCCTCAAACTTCCAAAAGCCTTAGTTCAAAAACAATGAAGAAAAGGATGAGAAAGAAAAATTGTTATGTTTTAATTGTAGAAAACACAAACATTTTGCTTCAAACTGTCCATCTACCAAAAATGAGTATTACAAAAAAGCTCCCATAAATTTTGAGAAACAAAAAGGCTTAGTTGTTGAAGATCAAAATCTAGCAACATGGATTGAGACAAATTCTGAAGATGAATTTGTTGATTTTGTGCAAGAAGCAAATCTTTGTCTTGTTGCATAATCAACTATATATGATTCTGAAAATGATTGCCCTAGTCCCAATTGCTCAAATGAGTCTGATGATGAGCTTCCAAGTTCACCGATTAAAAACCCTAAGTTGACAAAGGTCATCAAACCTGATCAATTTGGGTTTAAGAAAATAAGAAATGGTTTCTATGGACAAGGGATCATAAGTCAGCTAGAAAGAAACGTCAAGTCAACCTTTTCAAGGACTGCTGACATTAAGATAGCCAAGATGTCAAAAGTTGTAAGTCTAGTTGGCAACAGATAAGGCTAGAGGGGAGTGAATAGCCTTTTTAAAACTTTGAGGGTCATTTTGAAAAACTTCAAAAGTTACCGGGGGAAATATAACTTTTGTCAGTCAGCTGATATAGTGTCAGCTGGCTTATGGTTTTGAGCAACTGACGCTGTCAGCTGGAAGAATAAAATTGGTTAACTGGCTGACACATTTTGGTGTTTTGAAAGAGATCACAAGTTATGAGGAAAGAACTGAAAGGCAATTTAAAAAAACAAGTAAACAACCTATGTAATGAACTGACTGACACTTAAGTAGATTAAGATTGCTTAAGTGTTAGAACTGTTTGTAAGAGCTGATGAGTAAAAACAAAAAAGTTGAAGTGGTTCACATTATAAACTGCTACGTCCACTACCAAGTTGGTCAAACTTGGATTTTTGAAGTGCACTAATATTATTAATAATCTAGATGATCACTAAGAGATCAGTGTACAGCAAAGACCGGTGTTTATGGAGTATGATTGAAAAACAATCGCACTCATGGGACAATCAAAAGATTCCTTAAAGAATATGAAAGAAGTAAGGAATGTCTAAACAATGATTGTTAAAAACAATGAACAAGAAAAGAATAGAAATCAAGAACTATCTAGCTAATGTTTTGGCTGAGGCACTTCAAAAGAGAATTCTGCTTGAGAGAGTATGAATGCTTCAGTGTTTCTTCAAGAGGTTCCAGTGGATATATATAGAATAACTTGAAGTGCAGTCCGTTAGAACACATTTGAATTTTGAACAGCTCCAAAAATTTGAAAGTATATCTTCTGCAAGATATTACAGGATACTGTAAGATAGGGCTTACTAAGAAAGGCTTCTACAAAGCACAAACAAAGAAACTGGTTAGTACTCAATATGTTTATCCATAAAAGGAAACATGCTGACATATTTTGTTCTAGAGGAAATTGCTAGCTGACATAGGTCAGTTGGATATATAAGCTGACAATTATCGATATCAATTTTAATAAGCATGTAATCAGCCTTAATGGATTTAAGCAAATCTTAAATTAGCAAAATTCAACAAAAGTGCAGGAGGAGAACCCTACTAACATAAGTGTTGATGAACTCTTGGAACAAATGCAAGAAATGTATTCCAAGTTTAAAACACTTAAAAGAATTCATATTTCTTTATCTGGTGACTTCAAAAGAATTTATGATGAAAATTGTGAGCTTTAAAAGATCAATGAGCTTTATGAAGTACAGAAAAATGAAATGTTGCAACTTAAAAGAATCAATGAAAAACATTGAGATTTAAGCAAAAATCTCAGATGTTCAGATTGCTAATCTTGTGGAAAGGAATCTTCGACTAAACAATGTTGTTGATACTTACTCAAAGTCAAAAGCAGTTGTTGAAACCATTATCAGTCAATAGAAAAGATCATGAAGACCAACATGGTATTTGATACTAAAAAAAGATGATGGAAGCTGTGAATTCAGATAGTCAAACAGTGGACCTAAGGCTCTGCTCAAAAAGAATAAAGGATCGACTTATAGTGTTGTACATTTTAAATATCCTAAGAATCAACTTATGAGGTCCTCAAACAATAAAGAGAAGCTGGACCATGCCAGCCTTCAGCCTTCTATTCATAATCCTCACAAAATGTCAGCATCTACAATAGCTGACAAACATCAGTCTGTTGATAGACATCTATCAGCTGACAGGAGAGGAAGGGACAGAAGGAAGATATTTGACAAATTCAAGCCTCTAAAATTTGTTGTTGCTATGACTTCTAAGCTGACTCAAGATGAATCAAAGGACTCCCCTCACATGACTAACAAAATTGGCTATCACAAATGCAAAATATGTTCTACTTCTAGTCATCAGTCTCATCAATGCTTATTTAGATTTAAACCAACCGACAAAGTTAAAATGTCTAAGTTAAGGCAAATTTGGCTGCCAAAAAAAGCTAACCCTTAGACCCAAAGCTATAAAGGGTACCATGATTTAAATATTCATATTTCAGGTATGCTTAATAACAGATGATCAACAAATTGGTGTGTGGATATTAGACAATGAATGCTCGAGACACATAACTAGGTCAGGCGAACTACTTACTGACATTATTACAGCCAAAGGACCCTCAGTTATTTTGGAGATAACTCAAAAGGAAAAACAATAGGTTATGGATCAATTATTAGAGGATCTGTAAAAATTGACAACGTTTCCTTGGTACAAGGTTTGAAACACAATCTCTTGAGTATTTCACAATTCTGTGATAAAGGTATGAACTGTACTGTGATAATCATGGCATTAATCATAATTTCTCAGCAGTCAAAACTCCTCAGCAAAATGATGTTGTTAAGATAAAGAACATAACCTTGATTAAAGCAGGTAAAACAATGCTAGCTGAAGCAAAGTTGCCAAAATATTTTTGAGCAGATGCTGCAATACAACTTGTTTCACTCAAAACAAGTCTTTCATCAATAAGTTCTATGAAAAGACTCCATATGAACTATGGAGAGGAAGAATACCCAACATCGCCTACTTTAATATTTTTGGGTGCAAGTGTTATATTCACTACAATGGTAGTAATCACCGAGGTAAATTTGATGAGAAAGCTAATGAAGATATATATTTTTTGTTATGCTAAACATAGTAGAGCTTATAAAATTTATAATAGAAAAAAACTCAAATAATTGTTGAAACTATTCATGATACATTTGATAAATTATGTTTACTTGAGTTTGCTGAGACTCATGATGTCAAGGTGGGTTGGCGGGACGGGCCAACCCACAACCCGCTATAACCCGCAATTTGGCAGGGCGGGGTGGGCCAATCCATGAAATGTAGTGGGTCCGAAAATTGCCAACCCAACCCATCATGGGTTAGGCGAGCCAACCCACCAACTTTTCTTTAAATTAATCAAAATAATAATTATTATTATAAATTACACAAAAAATGTCACAATTCATTAAAAAATTATATTTTCTACTATTATATTTTTAATAGTGTTTTCTAACAACTTTCTCTAATATTAATAGTATAAAATGAGAAAAAAATATAAGTAAGAAAGTATTTTATCATTACTCCTTTTGTATATTCTTATAATCATTTTTTCTGTAAATATTACGGTTAATATACCTTATTTTGACATCTTTAGTTGCTATAAGTACCACTTTTTGAACGAATTCAAAAGCATTTACTAATATTTCAGATATAAAAAATAATCTCACATTTTGAGCGAAAATGATTTAAACTAATTGTTTCAAACTTGTGACTTGTTTTATTTGAAACTAATATATGGCAGGTCAACCCACCCCAACCAGCAACCCGTTTGACTCACCTTCTAATGGTTTCATATTTTCCGAACTCAACCCACCTTTTTAGGTGCCGGGGGGGGGGGAGCCCAACCCATTTTGACAGCTTTAGATGTTACTGACAATATTGAGATTTTTGAGACAATAAACAATGTTAGCTCATCCCAAAATAATCCTTCATCCGCCACTCTTCCAGCTGATAACCCAGAAAACCAAAATGAACATCAGTAGGTTGATAACGATTAGTCAGCTGACACCTATCTTACTGATCTCCAAACTGCTGACAATTATTAGTTAGCTGACATTCCATCATCTTCTCCTTCACCAACTTATAACTTCTCTCATATAACCTCAAACACTGAACCTCTTCCAGATTTTCCTAGGGACACCATCTAGTTACAAACATCATTGGTGATCCCTTTGCAGAACTAAGGACAAGAAGCAGCTCTGCAAAATGAAATTCTTGACTCATATGCCTTTGTCTCCTCCATGAAACCTAAAAATATTGATGAAGCTTTGGAAGATCCCAATAGATTGAGACCATGCAAGAAGAACTCAATCAGTTTAAGAGATGTCAAGTTTGGCAGCTAGTTTCAAGACCATCAAATCAACAAGTAATTGGAACCAAATGGGTCTTTAGGAACAAGCTGGATGAAGATGTAAATGTGACTAGGAACAAAGCAAGACTGGTAGCCCAAGGCTATAGACAGGAGGAGGGTATACTATTGACTATGATCAAACATTTGCTCATGTTGCCAAATTAGAAGCCATCAGATTGTTCCTTGCCTATGCAACTTTCAAGGACTTCAAAGTCTATCAAATGGATGTGAAGAGTGCATTCTTAAATGGTGACCTTCAAGATCAAGTCTATGTTGAACAACCCCGTGGGTTTCTAGACAACAAGAAGAAGGACCATGTCTACAAGATAAGAAAGGCTCTCTATGGTCTCAAACAAGCTCCAAGGGCATCGTATGAAACTCTATCCAAAATTCTTGTGGAAAAAGGTTTTCAAAGAGGTAAAATTGATATAACTCTCTTTTCAATGAAACACAAATGTAACATCTTATTAGTTCAAATTTATGTAAATGATATTATCTTTAGTTCAACTAGTGATGCTTTGTGTAAGAGGTTTGAAAACCTTATGAAATGAAAATTTGAGATGAGCATGATGGAAGAACTCACATACTTCCTTGGTTTGCAAATCAAGTAAACTAAAGAATTAATATTTATCCATCAAGCCAAATACATCAAAAAGCTGATAAAGAAATACAATTTGCAAGAAGCAAATTGAGCAAGCACTCTAAAGGGAGTTGAATGTCATTTGATCAATGATAAGAATGGTAAATCAGTCTATAGAGGTATAATTGGACTTCTTTTATATCTAACTTCTAGTAGGCTAGACATTATGTTTCATGTGTGTGTTTGTGCTCACTTTCAAGTTGATCCTAAAGAATCACACATGATAGCTGCAAAAAGAATTATCATACACCTAATTGATACTGAAAAATTTGGCATTTTGTATCCTAGGGATTCATCCTTTAATTTAATGGGATATTTAGATGCTCACTTTGCAGCTTGTAGAGTGAACAGAAAGAGCACAAGTGGAACATGTCAGTTTCTTGGTAATATGCTGATATCTTGGGGAAACAAAAAACAAGCATCAGTTTCTACTTCAACTACTAAAGTTGAGTACATTACTGCTGGTAGCTGCTGCTCTCAAATTCTCTGGATGAAACAACAATTGATGGACTATGAAATAAAAATGGGAATATGTTCGATTTATTGTGATAATACATCTGATATATCTGTTTAATAAAATCCTGTGATGTATTCTAAAACTAAGCATATAGACATAAGATATTATTTTCTTAAGGATCATGTTGAAAAAGGTAATGTTCAGCTAGAATACGTCCCTACAAAATTTCAATTACATGACATATTTACAAAAGCCTTAAAATCAGACATATTTGAATTTCTTATAGATGAATTAGGAATGCTTATTCTGTCATAGATAGATATGTGGTATGTATCTAACCATTACAGGCACAAAGGTCTGGCTGAAAAAAAAAAGACTTACCGTCTAAACTCTTTAGTGTCAGTCAGTCTTTACTAGCTAACACCAACACCGACTGATGTAATAATATGGCCTTCAGTTGTAAACTAATCTTTCAGCTGACGCACTTCAACCAATAAGGCCATTAGTTGACATTCATCGATCAGCTGACATTATCATCAATTGGCATGTCTTACCCATTTTCAAAGCTAACAAACGAACGTCAGTCCCTACACAGGTAGCCTCTAAATCCTGACATTAGCTTATCGTATCACAAGTAATTCTCCAATTATATTCAATATCTATTTAAATTGAGATATTTGTCATTATGAATATTTATTGTCCACCTAAATTATCCTTGAAACTCGCGAAGCTTCCTTGAGAAGCCAAACCGCCTCTCCCATTATCTCTCAAACACTGACGGTTCATGTGACATGTCTTCACAAAAACTCCCATTATAATGGGTATTGACCTCTATCATAAATCAACATCAATCATCACCTTTTCAGCCTAAAAACGAAAATTCTATGTACTTACTCACTACACGCCATATCATCGCTTTTAAAACTCACTTCCAAAATTCTATATACGTACCCGTACGTATACATATTTAATATCTTCTTCTATCATCTTTTATACCTCACTCAATCCTTTCAAAACTTACCTATTATATATATATATATATATATATACCCACCTTAAACCCTAAAATTCCTACAAACCTTTCCCACTCTATCTCTATCTCTCTCTTCTTCCTCAACTTCTTTTAAACCCTAGTTCATGTTACTGGTATTTCTTCTTATTTATATCATCTAACTGCTTTAAAATGTATTTATCTTCCTCATTCTTCTTGAATGATAACATGTGCAATGGCAAATAATACATCTTTGGACGGTCTTTTAGACATTGTTTCTCTTAACACAACTCCATTGGGTCTTGAACTAGTTCATCTCTTGACATCATCTGGAGTACTCCCACTCTTGACCTTTGAGAATCGTATCTACAGTACTCAACTAACTGAAGAATTCTTCATGTCTATGGTAGAAGATCCATCAGATCCCTTCTCTCTCACTGGAACCATTAGAGGGGTTAATAATATCTTTGATGCAAAGACCATCTCTGAAGCCTTCCCTAACCTCTCTAATGACGGGTCTTCAATCTATACCATTCTCGAAGACACACAGCAAGCTGGGTGGATTTCTGTGCGCGGTGAAGTTCCAGTTGAACTTGCATATGACCGATACAAAAACCGCTTTCGTTCTCTACATTATGCCCTAGTGCGAGTGCCCCGGGATTTTTCCGTATCTCATCCTCCATTGTTTAAGGAAAAATAAGATTCAGAAAAGACAACACTCTTTTCATTCCATCTTCCCTTGTTTAGGGGAAAACGAAATTAAAAGTGCAAAAAGAGTGTTGTAAAGAGCGCGTTGATTACGCCCGGCCTCATTGTGGACCACTGTGAGTGCTTTGGATTTTTCTGTATCTCATCATCCCTTGTTTGGGGAAAAGAAATTAAAAGTGCAAAAAGAGTGTTACAAAGAGCGCGTAGGAATACGTCCGGCCTCACTATGGACTCAAAATGTTGTAACAGAGTTGTCATCTTTATTTTAAGAAGAAATAAAGAAAAACAAAAAATAACCAGATTTTGTAAAAGGGTTCGAGGCTAAATTACGAGGTGAGAATGTGTTAGACACCCAACTCACCCTTTCGGTCTCAAAACAAGTTTTTTTTGGCTAAAATATGCTTTTATTATATTTATTTAATAGATAAAATAAAACATTTACGTATACATATCTGTACATATATTATTACAAACTTGCAGCAGTCTCTTTCCAAGAATTACAAATATTTGGCCATAATAATGACTCTTTTTAGTACTATTTTCTATGGAAATTCGGGCAGCATAATTGCTAATATTTACTACATTAGGCCGGCTTAAATAACACTTTTATATATTAAAAGTTTAAATAGCCTACCTTTTCAAGCGTGGGAGCTTTATCCCGTACCAACTAACTTCTAGTAGATTTTAGGGGCGCTCGCTCTGTCCTTCCGGGAGAGGGAGTCTTTTGTTGTTGCGGAGATTCAGGTAGAGTAACTGCTTCTGAAAGTTGCTTTCTGGCACAGGGAACCGGCTGCTTGCTTTTTTGCTACTGTTTGCTTCTTGGCGATGCGAAATCGGGTAGAACAACTACTTGCTTTTTGCAGATTTGGCGTCTGGATTCGGACAGGACAACTGCTCTTTTAGGATTTTTTGTATAGAAGGAATAGGGTGGAATACTAGCAGGGTAACTAGGTTTCACTTTGACCGGTTGGTTTTGTGTTTGGGGAAGATTTGACGGAGCTTTGAGGCTTAGAGGATGGGAACTCTCAGAGCGATCTCTCGCGGAGGAATTTTAACTGCATGGGATGACTGTGAGCGGAGAGTGTGGAGTTTACAGAGTGAATTTTCACAAGCCGGATGCCTTTATTTATAGCCTAAGATTGGGATTCCTTCGTCCTTAAGATTTCTTCTTTTGTGCTTCATTGGCTGGTATCGCGCGCTTGAGAGATTGTATCGGAGGCAAACTGCTACAGTGCACTGTGCACTGTACACTGTTGGGCGCCACCCATGAAGGCTTTGGGCGCCGCGCCAAGTATGGCCATGGTGTGAGTGCCCCGGAGATCGATCCCCCCGGATCGCGCGCTCCCTTTTTTAGGGGAACCCGCGGCTCGGGGTGGACATCACTCTTTTCATTCCATCTTCCCTTGTTTAGGGGAAACGAAATTAAAAGTGTAAAAAGAGTGTTGTCAAAAGCGCGTTTAATACGCCTCGATCACTGAGTGTGTTTTAGTCCACTATGAGTACTTTGGATTTTTTTCGTATCTCATCCTCCCTTGTTTAGGGAAAACAAGATACAGAAAATGTATCGCCATTTTCATTCCATCTTCCCTTGTTTAAGGGAAAACGGAAAAGTGTAAAAAAAGGATGTTGTGGGCCTCGCATTGAACCAAAATGTTGTAACAGAGACGCCATCTTTATTTAAAGGAGAAATAAAGAAAAACAAAAAATAACCAGAGTTTGTAAAAAAGGTTCAGAGACTAAGTTACGAGGTGGGAAGGTGTTAGGCACCCAACTCGCCCTTTCAGTCTCAAAAATAGTTTTTGGCTAAAATATGCTTTTATTATATTTATTTAGCAAATGAAATAAAACATTTAAACATAGATATCTATATCTACATTATTACAAACTTGCAGCCGCTTCCTTACAGGAATTACAAATACATTTATAAATATTTTGCCATAATAATGGCTTTTTTAGTGCTATTTTCTATAGAAATCCGGGCAGCATAATTGCTTATATTTTTACATTGGGCCGGCTGAAAATAACATTTTTTTATAAAACCTCTTAAAGGCTTACCTTTAAGAGCGTGGGGTGTGCTCGCTCTGTTCTTCCGGGAGAGGGAGTCTTTTTTCGTTGTGGAAATTCGGGCAGAATAACTGCTTCCAAAAGTTGCTTTTTGGCCTCAGGAAACGGGCGGAGCAATTGCTTGCTTTTTTCTGTTGTTTGCTTGCTTCTGGCGGAAATTGGGCAGATCAACTGCTTGCTTTTAACGGATTTGGCCTCTGGATTCGGGCAGAGCGACTGCTCTTTTTGGGATTTTTGGACCGGGGAAATAGAGTGGAATCCTAGCGGAGAGGCTAAGGTTCACTTTGAACAGTTGGATTTAAGTTTGGAGGAGATTTGACGGAGTTTTGAGGCTTTTTGGAGAAGGGGAACTCTCTCTCTCAAGACGATCACTCACTGCGTACTTTGAAAGCGGTATTTCAATTGAGTGCGGAGAGTGTGTGAACTGTGTGCGTAAACTGTCTCCACTTCTAAAGCCGGGGCCTTCTATTTATGGGCCAAGATAGGGACTCCTTCGTCATTAAGTTTTCTCTTTTGTGCTTCACCGGCTTGTACCGCGCGCTAAGAGAGTTGCACCTTAGGCAAAATGCTACAGTGCATAAAGCACTATTGGGCGCCACCCCTAATGGATCTGAGTGCCACGCCCACTGTGGCTGTGGGTGGCGCCTAGGTCCTTTTTTATGCCTCCTTTTGACACTTTGGCCCCTGCATTTCACTGTTTTACGCATCCTGCTTTTTCCTTTTGCATTTTTAAACCCTGTAACTTGACATTTGTTAAGTTTTAACATGTCTTGATATTTCATGTCATGTTACATACAGTCATACTGGTGGGATATCATCATAAAACATTGCACCCTCAGGGATAGGCACCCTTCGTCGAACACAATGGTGGGACCAATCTTTTCCCTAAGTGACCCGGGGTATGCACCCCCTGAAGAAAAGATCCAACAACCAGGTGGAGCACATCATTATAAAACATTGTATCATCAAGGATAGGCACCCTTCGTCGAATACAATGGTGGGACCAATCTTTTCCCTAAGTGACTCGAGGTATGCACCCCTTGTAGAAAATATCCAACAACCAGGTGGAGCACATCATCATAAAACATTGTATCCTTAGGGATAGGCACCCTTCGTCGAAAACAATGGTGGGACCAATCTTTTCCCTAAGTGACTCGGGTATGCACCCCTTGCGGAAAAGATCCAACAAACCATCAGATAAGATGCAGGTAAAATATTAATACTTTACCTTTCCTTACCTTTCTTACTTTTGCTCTATTCTTCTTTTGCTTTGCTGCTTTCTTTTCTTGCACTGTTTTTCTTTCTTGTCACACTTTTTCTTTCTTTTGCATTTTTTCTTTTGTTGCTGCTTCTTTTGCATTTTTTCTTTTCTTGCATTTTTTTCTTCTCTTGCATTTTTTTCTTCTATTTCATTTTTTCCTTCACTTTGCTGCTACTGCTTTTGCCATTGCATTTCCTTTTTTTTCTTGCATTTTTCCTTCTTTCCACTTTTTTTTCTTTTGCTGCTGGGGATTTTTCCCTTGCCGTGGCATTCTTCTTTTGCTACTGCTGCTTGATTTCTTGCTGAGGATTACATTTTTTGTTTCTTTGACCTTCTTGTGGCTATCCTATTGGGGATATGAGTTTTCTTTTGATTTATAATGGATGGCCGTCACCTTTTGTTAACAAACGTAACTTTGTTAACTTTCCGTTAAACTTCCAGGACCCTTTTGCAATTTGAGCAACCTTGAGAGTTTGGATGCTGCACTTTGAACTTTGGAGGGAGGGGGGAAAGTGAAACTTTCCAATTTCTTTCTTCATAAGTGATGGGCAGAGAGTGAGCAGTAGCTCACTTTCATTTCCATTTCATTCCTTCGGCATTCCATTGCTGCTACCATTGCCGACGAAGCTTTCTTCTTCATTTTTTCTTCTTTTCTTGATTTTCTTTCGCTAAATTGATTGTTTTGCTTGATATATGGCTTTTTCTTCGCGATCTCGGAAGGGAAAGGCGCCGATGTACCCATATTCGGGCGAGGAAAAACGGGAATTTGCTCCCTTGACCCGAAATCATGTCAAGTATCTCTTTTCGAAGGATGACTGGGGCAATATCCTTCGTGATCGGCATACGCATGTGTTTAATCTTTCGATTCCCGCTGTAAGCTACTCTTCTTTTTTTCAAACCCATTTAGTCGATTTTTCAGATCTGTCGGATTTCTTTGTTATTTTGGACTTTTTGAGTATACCTGCTCTTGCTTATGATACTTATGCATGCAATTTATTTGCTAGAATGATGCAATTTGGCAATTATACATAGCAGAATTATGAAATTTGTGCTATTTTAATTTTGCGATGCATACTTGAGCAATTGGCACTATTTGATCCAGCGATGCATATTTCATGTAACTGATATATTTTGACTATATGATGCATGCTTGAGCTTCAAAACATATATTTTTTTATGATGCGTACTTATGCAATAGACTTTTCTGATACATGATGCATTTTTTTTTCGGACATGTGTAACTATTTTATGATGGATTGCTAATGCATGAATATAATTTATCATCAGTCTTATGCATGCAAATTCAAATGCACCAAAGGAGTATTTAAATGCTTGCTAAAAATGCCACATGGCTATTTTGTCTTAAATGCGTGCAAAAAAAAATGCAGCATGTATTTTCTTTTGAATGCAACATGCATTTTTTATTGTTATGCACTATGCAAAATGCAAACATTTTATGATTTTTTTTTATGTATGCACGCAAAAAATGCGGCATTTTTTTCGGAATGCAAGAATGTAATATATTTTTTAATCCAAAAATGCATTATATATTTTTTTGTTGCAAGAATACTATATATATATATATATATATATATATATATATATATATATATATATATATATATATATATATATATATATATTTATGTGTGCAAAATGCAATTTTTTTAACATGGCATAATTTGATGGCATGCATAAAGACTTTATAAAGGATAAGAACATACCTTCCTTCCCCTTTTTTTTTCTGATGTTGAGATGCTACTGCTATTTTTTTCTTTTTTAATGTACCAGACTTTGTGCATATTTCTAAATGCAATGTATTTACTTTATTATATGATGCCTGAATTAAAATGCAGACTCAATTATTCGAAGAATAAAAGAAATCTAAACAATTATCTAGGGGTAACGACACACTGCAATTTATGGATGGAAATTTAGAGGTATACGCCTTCAAATTTAAAATGGGCTTTTCTGGCACTCTGTGGGGAAGAAAAGGCAGTCGCCTCTTCCTGTGTTTGATATTTTCAATTTGGCAGGCGAGGCTACGGCCTAGCTTCAGCATTTTCTTCCATTTCTCGTGAACAAACAGAGTCAGCAGTGGAGCGATCGGAGCCCGAAACCAGGATACCAGGCAGTTTTGGGGAACAGAGGTGGGGCTCTTGGGCGCCACGCCAGGTAAGGCCATGGGTGGCACCCATGGCTTTTACTGTGCACTACTGTTTCAGCCACTGTTCATGCACTGTGCTCAGAACTTGTCCGTTTCTTCGTTTTTCAGTATAAAAGGAAACCGAAGCAGCCTCTATTTTCATCATTCATTCGTTTTCTTTCTCTGCTTAAGTCATTTGAGTTCTCTCTTTGCTCGATCTCCCTCTTCTTTAATCAGATATAATTTTTTGTCCCTTTTTCTAGAGATGGCCACGCCTGTTCACACGACTTTGGAGAAAAATATTTATGAGAATGCTCTAGACTTATGGGTACTTTCTTTGCGGGCAGAGGAACGAGAGTGGTTTGAGCACATCTATGGGTATCGATGTCTGCTGTCATGGTGGACCCTGCGCATTAACTGGGATATGCTGAGGGGAGCTTCCAAGTTCTGGTCAGTACAGATGCCATCTCTTTAACTTCTGCCTAAACAAGATATGCCCCACCTTTGAGGAATTTTGCGGTATGGTGGGAATGCCTGCCACTAGACCCATTGTTGTGCCTTCTGCGCGGAGGCGCCCTTTCATGGCAATACGGGAGTTGTTCGACTCGACCCATGAAGCTACTCCGGGCTTTTATAACAGAGTCAACTTTAATTTGACTATTCTCCCCGCTGCTTATACTTAGTATAGGGAAGATGACCCAGTCTACCTGCAGCATCGATTGGCTGCTCTTTTTCTTTGCTTTATGGGACTGTACCTTCTGGTGAGCCGACCCAGATTTATAGATGTGCGGGTCGTGGACCTTGTGCTATAGGCTCGGGACTACCGAGTAAACATTATCCCTGTCATTTTGGCTGAAACCTTGTTTGGCCTGGACGCCTTTTCGTCTGGTGATGAGATGTTTCCTTCTGACAGCCCTCTTTTGATTCATATGTGGCTGGAGGAACATCTTAACTGGGTGATGGGCCTAGTGTTGATTGGAGGTTTGTATGATTCCGGGCTCTATGGCTCTCGCGGTCGTTATCACCAGACCAATTTTTCGGAGCATGACTGGATTGAGTTCTATTGTTCTCTCAACTAACATGGGTTTAAGGTATGGTTTGAGTCGATGACCATTAACTTTAAATATCTCATTGGTGTTTGGGTTTTTGATATCAATAGCTCCATGTGGATAAATTCGAACTATAATGAAAGGAACAGACCATTTTGATTTTAATTTTCCTGGAAATAATCTGAGTCTAGAATTAAAAAGAAGTACCTTTAATCCTGGACGAAACATTTTGTTAGCCAGTCCCATATCATGGTATTTCTTAGTCTTTTCTTTATAAGTTTTTTGCATTTTCATACGAATTTAGCCTATGCTCTTCTAATTCATTTAGCTGAAACATGCTTTCTTCACCAGCCAAAGTTAAATCAAGGTTAAGAGCTTTAATGGCCCAATAGGCCTTATATTCAATCTCTACTGGCAAATGACAAGCTTTGCCATACACCATCTGATAGGGACTCATACCTATTGGGGTTTTATATGCAGTTCGATATGCCCAAAGAGCATCTTTAAGTTTTCGCTCCCAATCCTTACGATTTGGTCTCACAGTCTTTTCCAAGACTGTTTTTATTTGTCTATTACTAACTTCTACTTGGCCAGAAGTCCGAGGATGATAAGGTGTAGCTAAGTTGTGAGTTACACCATATTTTCTAAGGCTTGAATTTAACAACTTATTAGTAAAGTGTGTTCCTTGATCACTAATTATAGCCTTCGATACTCCATACCGCACAAACATATCTTACAAAAACTTGACAACAGTTTGGCCATCATTATTTCTAGTAGCAACGGCTTCTATCCATTTGGACACATAATTAACACCAACTAAAATATATTCACAACCATTTGAAACTGGAAAATGACCCATAAAGTCAATACCCCAAACATCAAAAATTTCGACAACTATATTGTCATGCAAGGGCATTTCATTCCTTTTACTTATTCCACCAGTTCTTTGACATTTATCACATGTTTTACAAAATATGTCAGAGTCTCTAAAGACAGTAGGCCAATATAATCCAGATTGCATGATTTTCCTAGCAGTTTTGTTACCACTAAAATGACCACCACAAGAGTATTCATGACAAAATGCCATAATACTTTGTTGGTCTTGTTCTGGAACACATCTCCTAATTATTGAGTCGGAACATATTTTGAATAAATGTGGTTCTTCCCAAAAATAATGTTTTACATCAGTTAAAAATTTCTTTCTTTGATAAAAATAAAAATCAGGATTGATGATGTCAGATATATAGTAATTAACAAAATCAGCATACCAAGGTTCAAAATTTTTAACTGCTAATATTTGTTTATCGAGAAAATCTTCATTCATAGGGATTTTATTATCAAGAAATTGACGTTCAAGTAAAGGTAAAAATTTCAACCTAGACAAATGGTCGGCTACAACGTTTTCTGATCCCTTTTTATCTTTAATAGTAATGTCAAATTCTTGCAGTAATAACATCCATTTTATGAGTCTAGGTTTTGTCTCTTTCTTAATCAAAAGATATTTTAGGGCTGCATGATCAGAGAATATGATAACTTTTGATCCTAACAAATATGACCTAAATTTTTCTAATGCATACACAACTGCTAAAAACTCTTTTTATGTGGTTGTATAATTGAGTTGTGCATCATTTAATGCCCTACTCGCATAATGAATCACATGCGGTTTCTTATCTATTCTTTGTCCTAACACAGCTCCAACTGCAAAATCAGAAGCATCGCACATTATCTCAAAAGGGAGAGACCAATCAGGGCTGGTTAAAATTGGGGTTGATGTCAATCGTTCTTTTAATAGATTAAATTAAATGCAATCAAGCATTCTTGGTCAAAAATGAATTCGATATCTTTTCCAACAGATTACATAAAGGTTTACAGATTTTTGAAAAATCTTTTATAAATCTTCTGTGAAAACCCGCATCTCCTAGAAAACTTCTAACACCCCTGATGGAAGTTGGAGGAGGTAGTTGTGATATAACTTCAATTTTTGCCTTATCAACCTCAATTCCTTTGTTAGACACAACATGACCTAAGACTATTCCATGTTTAACCATGAAGTGACTTTTCTCCCAACTTAGGGTCAAATTAGTCTCACAACATCTCTTCAAAACCGATGTTAGATTTTCTAGGCAATGATCAAAGGAATTTCCGAATACTGAGAAATCATCCATAAATACTTCTACACATCTTTCCACTAGATCAGAAAATATAGAAATCATGCATCTTTGAAAAGTAGTTGGGGCATTACAAAGTCCAAAGGGCATTCTCCTAAATGCAAAGGTACCAAAGGGACATGTAAAAGTGGTTTTCTCTTGGTCTTCTAGTGCTACTGGTATTTGGTTATAACCAGAAAAACCGTCAAGAAAACAATAATATTCATGACCAGCTAATCTTTCAAGGATTTGGTCAATAAAAGGCAAGGGAAAGTGATCTTTCTTTGTTGCCGCATTTAATTTCCTCAAATCTATGCACATCCTATAACCAGTAATAGTTCGTGTGGGAACTAACTCATCTTTCTCATTCTTAACAACTGTAATTCCTGATTTTTTAGGAACTACTTGGATTGGACTAACCCATTTACTATCGGATATAAGGTAAATTATACCCGCATCAACAAGCTTAAGCACTTCTTTTCTCACTACTTCTTCCATGTGAGGGTTAAGTCTTCTTTGTCTTTCTCTAGAAGGTTTACTACCTTCTTCTAAGTGAATTTTATGCATACACATAGAAGGACTTGATTCCTTTCAAATCTACTAAAGACCAACCTATAGCTTCTTATGTGTCCATAGAGAATTTTTAACATGCTTGATTCTTGTTCTTCTGTCAAATCCGCAGCAATTATAACATGTAAGGTTTTACCTTCCCATAAAAATGCATATTTTAAATGGGACAGTAATGGCTTTAATTCTACTTCAGGAGGGGATTTAACAGACGGAAGAAACTTAGGAATTTCAGAGTTCACTGTCTCTTTTTTATCTTCCTCCTTAGAGTTCTCTTCTTTTTCTTTATCTATTTTTATTTCATCAAAATCAAATCTTTGATTTTCTACATCTTCTTTGTCATTTTCATCTATTTCTATATTATCAGGACTAATTTCTGAATTGGAATCTTCCACTTTGTTCTTGTCTTCACTTTTACTCTTAAGAGCTTCTAGTCTTTCCTTCTCTTCTAATCTTTCCTTCTCTTCTATTTCGAGTTTTAGATGATAGAAGGTTCTATCGTCAAATCCTACATACGTATCTTTCTCATAGTCATCATCTTCAACATTTTCTTCAAACGTTTGGGTTGTCAGTTTTTCAATTTCATCAATTGAGAAACATGCATTCATGTCACTCGGTCTATTTAGCGCATCAAAAACTGAAATTTCTACAGTTTCACCCATAACTGACATTGAGAGTTTACCATTCTTAACATTAATCATTGTATTGGTTGTGGCCATAAAAGGTCTACCTAACAGAATAGGGACTTCATTGTTAGTGCATATCTTTCTTTCCATCTCTAGAACCACAAAGTCGACTGGGATGATTAATTTATCTACTTGTACTAGAATGTCCTCTACTATCCTAAAGGATGTTTAACCGAACGATCAGCTAACTGTAAAGACAAAGTAATGGGTTTCAGTTCACCCAATCCTAATTGTTTATATACAGCGAACGACATCAAATTAATACTTGCTCCTAGATCTAGCATAGCTTTCATCTTTTTAGAACTACCCAAGGAAACTTGGATGTTGAAACTACCCGAATCTTTTAATTTAGGAGGAAGTTTAGGTTGTAGGACTGCACTCACGTTTTCTGAAACAATAATTTTCTCATTCATTTCAAATTTGTGTTTTTTATAGTGAAGATCTTTGAAAAACTTAGCATAAGACGGAATGTTTTTAATAACATTAAGCAAAGAGAGGTTAATGTTCACTTTGGATAACATATTATAAATTTCCGTAAATTGCTTATTCATTATGTTTTTCATAAGTCTACCAGGGAATGGTATTGGAGGAACATATGGTGGAGGTGCCACATATGGTTCCTCAAGAGGTTCTGCCTCTTGTTCTTTTTCTTGAGTAACTTCTTCTTGACTATCTTTATTTAAAACTTCTTTTTCTACTTCTTTATCTTTTGCTTGATTATTTTTACTTTTATCTATTTCAACTTCTTTGCCAGAATTATCTATTTTATCATGCACATCAGTAGATTAAGTATGGTTACTTACCTCTTCTCCAATTATTCTACCACTTCGCAGAGTAGTGATAGGCTTTGCTTGTTCTGTCTGACTAGGGAACTTCCCTTCTTCTCTTTCTTTTTCTTTAAATTTTGCGAGTTCATTCCTTAAATTTTCCATAGTTTCTAGCAAATATTTGTTAACAACAGCTTGACCACTGTTCGATCCTTCTGACTTTAGAACTTCTTCAATCTGCAATTGTCCTTGCTTAGGAAATTGTTGAGGCTGTAATGGCTTATTTCCTCCCCATGAAAAGTTAGGATGATTCCTCCAACCATGATTACATGTGTTGGAGTAGGGATCATTCCTTTGTCTTTGAGGATACATGTTCATTGCATTAACTTGTTCAGGATACACAGCACTAGAGGGACACAAATTAGTAGCATGAGAATTTAATCCACAAATAGAACATGCTTCTTGAATTTGCCAATGTTCAAATTGAGCTTACATATCTGGTTTTTCTTGAACTTGAAATAAACTTCTACTTTTACCTCTTGTACTTTTCTGTTGTGAATTTGCACTTAACATCTCAAGCAAGTTTTCTAATGCAACTGGTGTCATTCTATTGATAGAACCACCGATCGCACTATCAACCATAGTTTGTAATGCAGGCGAAAGAGCATGATAAAATTGGGTTACTAACACATCTTGAGATAGATTATGATGAGGACACATGATAAGTAAATTTTTAAATCTATCACATGCTTCATGAAATGTTTCTCCTAGTTCATTTTGAAAAGACATAATTTTCTTTCTGTACTCTGAAAGTGATGCATGTTGATAAAATTTACCTATAAACAAATCATATAATTGAGCCCAAGTATAAACACTTCTAGGTGTTAGATTCATAAACTATCTTTTCGCCACATCTTTTAATGCACATTGAAAATATTTCATTTTTATTTGATCTTCAGTCAAACCACCTAACGGGAAATTTTCAATCATAAATTCGTATTCTTTAACAAAATTTACACGATCTTCAGATGGCAGTCCATGAAATGAAGGCATCATATTATAATAATGACCTTTAAGTTCGAAATTTTTTACCGCTTCTGGTAAGACTAAACATGATGGTGTTACATTCAGCATAGGACGCCCATAATCACTTATAGTTCTTTGATTGATTACTACTTCCATATTTCTATCAACATGTTCTTCTATTCTTTGATTCACATTTACCGGAGGAACCGGATTTTCAAGATTTTGATTATTGTTATCCATTGGAGGATCAACCAGAGGATCCTCTCGATTCAATTGTTCTTGATTGAGTTTTCTAAATTATCAGGGTCTTCCTGATTCTTTCCAAGATTATTTATATTTTGATTTAATTCTACCAGCTTAGGATTTAGAGATCTACGACCGTGCATAAAATAATAAAGGCAAATAAAACAATTAAAAACTAACAACTAAAAAAATAAAATCTTTTTGTATTTATTTTATTTTTATAAAAACCGAATTTAAAACAAGCTACCAACAAACTAACTAAGCAAACTAGCTTGTCCCCGGCAACAGCGCCAAAAACTTGATCGCGTCTTATTTTAATTATTTCCTTGCAAGTGGACAAGACTATCGTAGGACAGTTTTGGGAAGCAAGGGTTGAACCACAGAGCTCTACAAGAAGAATACTAATAGCAAGATTATTGGTAGCTATTTAAACTAAGGGGGTTGTTGATTGATTTTATCTAAACTAATTATTCTACTAACACAATAAATCTAATTAAACTAAGCAGCAATCACAGTTGTAAAGATCTGATGGAGGAAGGAAATCTAGGATTAGGGTTTCACTTGCATTAACTCTATAGCTTATTTAGATAAAGTTTTATTCAATAACTTGGGTTCGTTCACGAAAGATAGATATAGCCTGTCAAATTACCGTTCAGTCTCCATCTCTAAATAATTCATCCATTCTATATCCTAGGCACAAGAACATATGGAACCTAACTGTCACTTAGGTCATATATAGAACCTGACCCTAACTTATCACTCTCGTGCATCGATAGGTTCAATTTATCATGATGGTGAGCCAGTGTACGACATATGCATATGGTCGTGCAGGTATCCGCACCTCTAGGCCTTTATTACTTGCAATTCCATTCATTTGGTGAAAGCCAAATAATAAAGGGGTTGATAAACACCATGATCAACAAGAATTGAATAAATAAAAATATATATTAAGCCATAAATTCGATACAAGTTAGCTCCAACCTACAAGATCAATGGGCGTTTAGTTCATCTTTGAAGATGAACTGCACAACGAGATGAAGGAATACATGAATCGATCTTCAAAACTGTAATTACAACAACTAATCTACGTAATACAATCTAAAATCTATGCTAAAGCTGTTTCCTAGCACTTCTTGGATGTCTTTTGGTTTTGGCTACCGTCCTTTATTTATACCAGGGTGTTGTAGGGGAATAGGAGGTTCAATCCAAGTCAAAAACCTCGTAAAGTCGGTTCTGGGGACCTTGCGTCCGCAAGGGTCTTGTTCTGGCTCTTCATGTTTCTACCTACCTTGCGAAGGCAAGGTCTTTTGACCTTGCGGCCACAAGGTGGCTAGAATGTTTCTTTTGCTTCTTTCCCAATGTTGCACTTTGCACCCCTCCTCGAAATCTTCACTAAAAGCTTTATAAATCTCATAAATTCACCTAAAACCCTTAAACTCACAATATAGCTCAAAAACACATATCAATAGCCAAAAGCCTCATGAAATTGCTCATTTTAAGTCATAAAAGTACCCGATAAAGACGTATAAAATACGTCTATCAGCTGCCTCCGCTGTTTACAAATTATGATGCCCATCTCCGTAAGGAGACTTTCCCCCGTTTGTCTAGGCTGGGCGGGTAGACTCCTTTCTGAAGAAGGTTCATGACGTCTGAATACCAGGGCTCGTTGTCCTTTTCAGGAGTAGCATCGATCTTGAAGCAGTAGGTAGGAGTGACTTTTTTCCCAACTATAAATGGTTGGACATTGATTTATGTGGGAATTTGAACCAATGATGCTAAAGTGGCCAAGGCATTGGCGAATTGATTTCTATCTCATGGTAAATAATGGAACGAGATATTATCAAATTCGCTTGCTAGTGCTGTCAATTTGGCATGATAGAGATACAGCTGGGGATCTTGGGTTTTCCACTTTCCTTCGACTTGGTTTATGATTAGAGCGGAGTCACCTAGACTTCAAAGTCTTTGGCTCCTTTTCGGAGAGCCTCTTCTAGACCGGCAATACATGCCTCGTATTCAACAGTGTTGTTTGAGCATTCAAATTCCAATCTTATGGCTAGCGGAGTGTGGGAATCTGCGTGATCAATTAGCAGGATTCCTATGCCAAAACCCCTTTTGTTGGCAGCTCCGTCAAAGAACATTTGCCATTTGGTGTCATGATCGGTGATTTCCAAGACACCTTCTCCTGAGAAACTGGGCTCAGATGCATCTTATGCTTCTAGAGGTAGATCAGCTAAATGGTCCACAATCACACTGCCTTTAATGGATTTGAGCGTGACATACGTGATGTCAAACTCGTTGAGGAGGAATGACCATTTGGCTAGTCGGCTGGAAAGTGACGGCTTGCTGAAGATGTATTTTACAAGATCCATTTTGGAGATGATCTTGATGGATCGAGCTTGCAGATAAGATTTGAGCCTTTGCGTTGCCCAAACTAGACCAGTGCAGCTTTTCTCCAAAGCTGAGTAGTTTAGATCGCTTCCTTGTAACTTCCTACTTATAAAGTAAATGGCATTTTCGACGTAGGAGTTTTCTTTCACTTGGGCGAGCATAGCCCCTACTGATGTATCTGTGACGGTTAAATATAGGAAGAGAGATTTATGTGTATGGGGAGGAGCTAGCGCTGGTGGGTTGGCAAGGTAAGCTTTTATTTTTTTCGAAGGCTAGCTGGCATTTTTCGTCCTAGATTTGGTCAGTATTTTTCTTTAGGAGTTTGAATAGGGGCTCACATATGGAGGTCAGCTGTCTTAATGAAGCGGCTGATATATTGCAACCGGCTCAGGAAGCCCTTGACTTATATTGGAGTTTTTGGCTGCGGCATATTTATGATGGCTTTGATTTTGGCTGGCTCGATCTCGATGCCTTACTCGGTCACCATGAATCCCAGGACCTTGCCTTTGGTAACCCCGAATGTGCATTTGGTGGGTTTAAGCTTCATCTGATGCTTTCTTAACCTTTCGAAGAATTTTCGAAGGTCTTTGATAAGGGCACCGTCGGCGTCGTTGGAGTGCACAATCATGTTGTCTACGTACACTTCGACTTCTTTATGGATCATATCATGGAAGATGGTGGTAGAAACTCTTTGATTATGTAGCCCCAGCATTTTTTAGCCCAAATGGCATGACAGTGTAGCAGTAAGTTCCCCAGGGGGTGGTGAATAATGTTTTTTCTTGGTCCTCTGCTACCATTTTGATTTGGTTGTAGCCCAGCATGCCGTCCACAAAGGATCTTATTTTGTGAGAAGCCACAGCGTCTACCACAATATCAATGTTGGGTAGAGGGAAGTCGTCTTTGGGCGACGCCCTGTTGAGATCGCGGAAATCCACGTAGATCCGAACCTTTCCATTGGGCTTTGTAACGATCACTATGTTTGACAGCCAGATTGGGTATTCAACTACTCGGATAAATTTGACACGTAACTGCTTTATGATTTCTTCTTTTACTTGCAGTGACCATTCTGGTTTGATTATGCGAAGTTTCTGCTTGACTGGCCGAGCATCCGGATAAGTGGGGATCCGGTGCTCAAAAAGGGCTGGATCTAGCCCAGGCATATCTTCGTAGGACTATGCAAAGATGTCCACGAATTCTTTGAGGAGATCGATCAGTGCTACCCTTTCAGAAACTTGCAGGTAGCTGTCGATCTTGACTTCTTTGATTTCATTGTTTAGCCCCAGATTAATGGCGAACAAGTCTTCATCTGCTGCTGCTGATCGGTGCTTTTTCTGATGTTTGACTGACTTGGCAAGCTCAAGCAGGTAACTTTTATCTTTTGAATCCATTTCATTAAATGACTCATTATTAAAGCTAGTTAATGAGTATTTTAATGAGGGTGCAACTAAGGAATACACGAAGACATCTAGATTATCATTACTAGCAAACTGTACAGGGTTAGTTACATTATTGAGGATCTGGGGTTTAAGATCCTCAATTTTAGGGAGCGGATCGATAGATGACCAATCCGTAAGGCTATAGGAAGGATGGGGAATAGTATATCCGAAACGGTCCACCAGATCTGCGAGCATCAAGAGCGGGCCGGTCGTAGTATACCAGTTCTGCAGAGGCTTATCAGTAATAGACTCAAACTCAGCATGGAGATTTTCATAGCTAGTGTCTCCATCTATCATTCCCAGAAAACTGTCTCCTAGACAGTCATTAGAAACTCCTCTCTCTCTATTTTTATAAAACTCGTGATAAGTGTCAAAGAACTGGTGGAATAAGAAAAAGGAATGAAATGCCCTTACATATAAATATGGTTGTTGAATTTTTTGATGTCTAGGGTACTGATTTTATGGGTCCTTTTCCTGTCTCTAATAACTGTGAGTATATTTTAGTTGTTGTTGATTATGCGTCTAAATGGATAGAAGCTATTGGAACTAAAACTAATGATAGAAAAATCGTGGTCAAATTTGTGGAAGATCTTTTTGCCCGGTATGGAGTACCTAAGGCCATAATTAGTGATCAAGGAACACACTTCACTAATAAATTGTTAAATACAGTCCTTAGAAAATATGGTGTAACTCACAAGTTAGCTACACCCTATCATCCTCAGACATCTGGCCAAGTGGAGGTGAGTAATAGACAAATAAAAGCAGTTTTAGAAAAGACCGTTAGACCCAATCGTAAAGATTGGCAGTCTAAACTTAACGATGCTTTATGGGCATACCGAACCACGTATAAGACCAATAGGAATGAGTCCTTACCGAATGGTGTATGGAAAATCCTATCATTTACCAGTCGAAATTGAACATAGAGCCTATTGGGCTGTTAAAGAATTGAACTTAGATTTAACCTTGGCCGGTGAGGAAAGACTGTTCCAGTTAAACGAATTAGAAGAACATAAGTTAAATTCATATGAGAATGCTAAAACCTATAAAGAAAAGACCAAGAAATACCATGATATGGGATTAGCTAATAAAATGTTTCGTCCAGGATTAAAAGTGCTTCTTTTCAATTCTAGACTTAGGTTATTCCCCGGAAAATTAAAATCAAAATGGTCTAGTCCTTTCACTATAGTTCGAATTTATCCTCATGGAGCAATTGATATTAGAAATCCAAGGACTAATGAAATATTTAAAGTTAATGGTCACCGACTCAAACCATACCTAGAACCCATGTCAGTCGAGCGAACAATTGAACTAATTCGCCTTGCTGACAATGCACCACCAGATGATTAGGTTTGCAGTTGGGTCGAGCCAAAGACGTTAAACAAGTGCGCTAGGTGGGAGGCAACCCACTATGATGAGTTTTATTTGCTTTGGTAGTGTAATTTAAATATGCTATTCTCCGTCTTATTGAATTTTAGACATTTAATTTAAAATTAAATACGCCAAAATTCAAGTTTGGGGGAGAAAAACATCGTAGTATTGTATTTATATGTTGCTAATATTTTAGTTTAGAGTTTTTGTAGAATTTTTAGAGTACAGGAAAGAAACGGAACGTAACAGAACATAACGGAAGGACCAAACTGCCAAAAAGGTTAAAAACAAAATAAAGGATGCATGTTCTGCTGACCTTGCGGACGCAAGGCTTAAGTACCCTTCCTGCCGCAAGGCCCCTTTAAATGCAGGAAGTGTGACCGACAGGCAGTACAAAGGAATCAGTGCCCACGCGTGATCTGCCTACCTTGCGGACGCAAGGCATAAAGGACCTTGCGGTCGCAAGGTCCTCTATATAAGCAATTGTCGGGCAGAATGCAAAGATCACCCCAAAATTCCTCCATCTCTCTCAAGGCAGCAGCAGCAGATCTCTCTTCTCTCTCAAAATTCCAGCGAAAACTCTTCTAATCTGGCAAAAATCCAAGGCTAAGTCTCCTCTCCTTCAACCTACGCCACTCCATTCAACCTCATTTCCTTCCATCAAGGAATGAAAAGGAGTGACCCTCCATTGTTTCCGGAGAAGAGCTTCAAATTCCGGCAACCTCTTCATCCTCCTAAGGCTTGCAATTCCAAGTAACCCTCACCCTCTCATTTTAATTTTTAACGTATTAAATATTTGCATGCTAGGGTGCTAGAGTTATTTTACGTAAAATTATTATTTTTGCATGCTTTAGTTGATAGGTTGAAATTTTAATTTTTAGGAAAGAGTAGTTATTGCCTTTAATTTTTGTGCCTAGAAAACCAAATGGCCCCAAAACGTAGAAATACCGGCCCATCCGCTTCTCGCTCCCCAGAAGAGGAGCAAGATTATGATGTCCACCGCTTCATCTCTTTTGAGGCGTCGGAGAGCTACTCTGCGAAGCTCTCCAAGACCATAATCCCTGAAAGGGGATTTAAGGCTAGTGACTTTGGCCTCCATAATAACTTTAAGGCTCGTAGGTGGGGTCCATCTTATTGCTTCTCCGGACGATGCCATCATGGCCATTGTCTGTGAATTCTATGCCAATGGCCGAATTGGCATAGACGGTAGTGTTTTAGAGGTTGTTAATGTTAGGGGTGTAGCCGTTAGTTTTACATCACGAAACATTAACCTTAGCTATGGCACCTCTAACTTTGCGAGTGGTGCCGACGACTATAGCCGCCACCTTTCTGCCCCTGTCCCTGTCGAGGTGGTCAATGCGACCATCTCAACACCTGGTGTGGTTTGGACCCAGAACCGAAACCCACCATTTGGTCCCCGCACTATGGAGGAGTCCTTTCTGACGAACATGGCCAAGGCCGTGTTCAAATTTATTAGCTCCCGACTCATGCCTTCCAGTCACCAACACACAGTGACTTGGGCTAAGGCAGTTTTGATCTACACCATCTTGACCGGTGGGTCTGTTGATGTGGGCCGTCTGATCAACGGCCAAATTCAGATCCTGATTAGAGGTAAGACAAATGCGGGATTCGCGTTCCCGCATTTAATTACCAGACTGTGTGGTGAGGATGGAGTCAGGTGGACTCCAGATTCGGAGAGGATTAAGAAGGTGCCCGCCATTACTAGGGCAATTCTGTTTGAGCACGCTCGCCAGCCGCGAGAGAGGGTTCCTCCCGAGGAGGAGGAGGATCCGTTGGAGGCGATCTCCAACAGGTTGGAGGAAGCTATCCTCCAAAATGATATGATGGGTCAGCAGTTGGCACAAATGCGTGCCGACCAGACTGACTTCTTTGGTTGGGTCAACCAGGTGGGGCAGAATGTCTCCACATATTTTGGGATGCCACCTGGCACAATTCTCGAGTTTCGTCCTCGTTCGTTATTTCCTCCCGACTCACCATAAGTCGAGGCCCAAGTTTCTTCCTCTTTCGTTAGGTGGGCCTGCTATGTCCTTTTGATATTTGTCCTTCCCCATCAATCCCCTCATATGTTCCTCAATTTTGGGGACAAAATAGAAATTAAGTTTGGGGGGATTCTAAGCTCAGAGTCTTAGTAGGTCCTAGCCTAAGGAGGAGTGGAGTTGGGCTACGTTTTTAGAGTGGGGAAAATTTTCTTTTCCTCTATCGTGTCGTCTCCTCACCCGTCTTTCTTGCTTTTAAATTTTTCTTATTTTCGGAGATGTTGCCTTGACCAGAATACTGTAATATTGGATGCTCGTGGATTCCCACTATGGGGACCCATCATCAATTGTGTCATCATCATCTCCAAATTTTTTTTAAAAAAAAAATAATAATATTTTAATTCAAAATTCTCATCCTCGAGTCTTGGTGTGGTAGTACTAGTCGATGAGGAGTTAATGCAATGAACCACATAACTTTTCCATAGATCCTTCTGGAATTTACTTGATTTTGCAAAATTCTTACTTTTCTCCAAATTCTTCATGCACCTACACCAGTCATAATTATGGATTGATTAGAATAGTTTTATAAAGTTTATAGCACCCATTTCATTTCAACAAAATATGCACAAGAATATGATGAATAGCCGTCCGAACATAATTGTTGCATTGAATTGTAACTTAGGATCAATTACATGATAAGTTAGATCTCTTGGATTTTTCTCACTAATATATCTCAAGCACACTTTCGAACCATGTCTGCATGTTAGTCTCAAGTGTCCCTACCATCTGTTTTAGCGAATGCTTATGTGAAATCCAGTGATGCTTTAACATTCAACCCCACAATTCCCACAGTTGATATGATATTTTATGTGTCTTACTTGCTTTAAAAACTGCATGAGCATTTGACATTAAGAAATGATTTAGGCCATCTTTGGATCGTTTGAGCCTAAATATTCCCTGACCTTTACTAAAAATATCCCTAGTGTCCCCTTTTGAGCCTAATTAAAAAGAATGGAGTGTGCTAAGCACACATTAAACCCCCATTCGACATCGTTTCTATTACCCACATTAACTTAACCCTAAAAGCCTATACACTTTTAGCCTACCCTTTGAGAGAGTAGGATGTGGGTGGGGAAATTAATTTTATGGGACCATTTTTCAGTCAAACAAGTTTTCTGAAGACTTTTTTCTTCTTGTTAGTCGAAAAAAAAAAGAGAAAAATATATATATAGATCAACGAAAAATGAAACGGAAGAAGAAGAGTGCAAGAAGATTCAAATGAAAGCATGGCTTTCAAGAGAAAATATATTAGAAAAATTCTGCTGAGAAAGATGATGAGATATTTTTAGCTTGATATATTGTACAAAACAAGTTTGGGGGGATTGAAAAAAAAAACACCCCCCACTTGTAGTCTTTGCAGGTCCTAGCCTAATTGGGAAAACTTCATTTTGCTTGGAAGTATTAGGGGTAAAAGGGTAGTCTTGCTCTCTCACTTTGAATTCTAATCCCTTTCTATCATATCCCCCAACACCTTGGCCTTACATTACAAGCTATTAAAGACCTAATGATCTTCTTGCCAATGTTTGTGTTTGTTTTCTTTGATAAGTAAGGCATGTAAAGTTGATCTAACACTTCATATTCACATTATTCGCAAAGCTCACTATGTTAGCATAATCTTAGCTATTACAAGTAATTGGGATAGGAGAGCATTGTATGTCATACATAGAAGTGCATGGGATGGATGTATAAGTTTTTAAAATCCTTGGTGATCTCTTTTCTGTAATAGACCGGGTTTGGATGGTAGATCTCATACTTTTATGATGCATTGGATTTAATTAAACTTTGATTTTCATATGAATGTGGTGCTTAGCTTAATAAAACTGTTTTAGTTGAAATATTCTCTAAGACTGGTGATCACACACACACGGAGAAATTAAGATGAGTAGCAGTTTTAAGTATAAGTCAGTTGATTTTATGCGATTAGTCTGCATATATGTGGTGAGCATCGGATTGAGACTACTTTGATAGGCCATGCTATTATGACTTGAGGTTGAAGCGAAAAAGATTTTTGTTTTGTCATTGTAGTATAGTTTTTACCCGCTTTTGTATTTATTAGTTTTTGTATTTATCCGCATAGTCAAGTCACTCGTTAGAGTATCCTTGAGTTTGTGGGTTTTTAGAGGAGTGTAAATAGTGTCACCCTCCAAAAAGATTTTCGTTATTTTGTTTAGTTGCTTTTGTATTTATAAGTATTGTTTACTCGTGGACGAGCAAAGTTTAAGTTTGGGGGTATTTGATCGATGTATTTTATACGTCGATTTCGGATACTTTTATGACGTAAATTGAGCGATTCCACGAGGCTTTTGGCTATTGATATGTGTTTTTCAGTTGTTTTATGAGTTTCAGGGTTTTAGGTGAAATTATATGAATTATGAGGCTTTCTGGTGAAAATTCCAAGAAGGGGCCAAAGTGTAAATTGAAGATTAAACGGCAGAGGTGAAGGTTGGACACCTTGCGGCCGCAAGGTGTTTCTTACCTTGCCTCCGCAAGGTAGGCAAAGACTCAGAAGTTCAAGCCCCGGAATAATGAAGGCCTTTGCGGACGCAAGGGTGTAATGACCTTGCGGCCGCAAGGTGGTCATAATCCGTTTTTGTGGGTTTTCACGCCAGACTGGAAGACCTAAACCCCCTACAACTCCATGATATAAATAGAGAACTGTAGCCAAAGCTCAAGGACGGCCAAGAAGTAGTTTTTCATAGCTCTAGCTTAGGATTTAGTGTGTATAACATAATTAGTTGTTGTAATTACAAGTTTTGAAGATCGATTCATGTATTCAATCATCTCCATGTGCTGTTCATCTTCGAGGATGAACTAAACATCCATTAATCTAGGAGTTGGGAGGTAACTTGTATCGAATCTATGCTTTAATTATATTTTTATTCATTCAATTCTTGTTGATTGTGGTGATTATCAATCCCTCTATTATTTCACTTTTAACAAATGAATGTAATCGTGAATAATAAAGGCCTGGAGGTGCAGATAACTGCATGATCAATGTGCATATGTCGTACATTGGCTCACCACCATAATAAATTGAACCTATCGATGCACGAGAGTGATAAGTTAGGGTCAGGTTCCATATATGACCTAAGTGATAGTTAGATCATATGTTCTTGTGCCTAGGATATAAACTGGATGAATTATTTGGAGATGGAGACTGAACGGTAATTCGACAGGCTATATCTATATTCTGTGAACGAACCCAAAAATTGAATAATATTTTATTAAAATAAGCTATAGAGGATATACAAGTGAAACCCTAATCCTAGATTTCCCTCCACCATAAGATCTTCATAAACTGTAATTGTTGTTAAAATAGTTAACCCTAGAATAATAATTAGTTTAGAATAAAATCAATATAAAAACCCTCTTAGTTTAATAATTTGCTACCGATAATCGTGCTATTCGTGATCTTCTTGTCTCTGTGGTTCGACTATTGCTTCCCAAAACTATTCTACAATAGTCTTGTCCACTTGCAAGGAAAATAATTAAAATAAGACATCGATCAGTGTGCCTTTATTAATATTTTTTTTATTATTCGTTTTTCCTACAATTGACCGGACAAGCACCCACTTTGTTTTGACGGTCTCAGGACTATTCCTGGTATAGTGGATTCTTTCTCTAGAGTATAGGAACCTCGTATTCCACCTGCCTTTCGACTCCCCAAGATCGGACTGATCTCAAGGCGAAGGGCATATACTCTTTCCGGGATCCACCATTCAAAATGGTTTAGGTCGAATATGAGAAAATTATTGGTCAGCCCCTGTGCGTATTTTTATTCATATCTCTTTTTTTTCTTCTTCCTTTTTTTTATTTGCTTCTTTTTTTCGCACAGGGATTGGTCAATAATTTAGATATATAAAAACCGATCGGTCTATGAAGTGTCCTGAGAATCTATATGCAATTTAACGTTGGCTGATGCAAGGGGTAGGCTGGCCATGGTGTAGGGTAGGGAATATTTCTACATGCGTGCATGTATGTGCGGTATCTAAAAAGCAGTAAAGTCTTTTTTTCAGATATAAAGCAATAAATAAAGTAGATATGACATGTCTTTCTGTTCTTTGTGGATTTTCTCGACATATTTAGCTTGAATCCTAGCTGGAAAGGACGGCGCGAGCAAATAACAACCATTCAGATCAAGAAATAGAAAGAAAAGTAGGGAATCTATCTATTCCTATTAATTACAAATTTGTCATAATCCCCGAAATAAAATGATAGAATAAAATAATATTTACATTTTTTGTGAAATAAATAAAGCAAACAGAATAATAGTATAAAGCAGAATAAAACAATAATAAAATAAAGCCCTAGCCCTTCCTTTTTTCTTTTTCTTTTTTTGTTATCCTGCCCGAACTTCTATATATATTTTTTTGATTTTTTTTAATTCGTAACGAGACCCGAAACGAAGCTGCTGCAAATTTCACGGTTACATTATATATACATATATAAATATATATACATATATAAATATATATACATATATAAATATATATACATATATAAATATATATACATATATAAATATATATACATATATAAATATATATACATATATAAACATATATAAATATATATACATATATAAACATATATAAATATATATACATATATAAACATATATAAATATATATACATATATAAACATATATAAATATATATACATATATAAACATATATAAATATATATACATATATAAACATATATAAATATATATACATATATAAACATATATAAATATATATACATATATAAACATATATACATATATAAACATATATACATATATATACATATATACACATATATACATATATAAACATATATACATATATAAACATATATACATATATAAACATATATAAACATATATACATATATATACATATATAAACATATATGTATATATATGTATATATGTATATATACATATATACAGATATATACATATATATACATATATACATATATAAATATATATACATATATATCCATATATATACATATATATACATATATGCATATATATACATATATAAACATATATACATATATATACATATATATACATATATACATATATATACATATATATACATATATATACAGATATACATATATACATATATATACATACATATATATACATATATACATATATATATATATATATATATATATATATATATATATATATATATATATATACATATATACATATATATATATATGATATTTAAGCTGTTGAATAAATATAATACGCATATTTAGCCAAAAGAAAAACTTGTTTGTTTTTGTTTGAAAAATGAGTCTAGCCCTCCATTTTTATTTTCTTTAAAATAAAAACGACGTCCCCAGCAGAGTCGCCACTGTGAGTGCCCCGGGATTTTTTCGTATCTCATCCTCCCTTGTTTAGGGGAAAACAAGATTTTAAAATACAACACTCTTTTCATTCCATCTTCCCTTATTTAGGGCAAAACGAAATTAAAAATGCAAAAAAAGTGTTGTAAAGAGCGGGTTGAATACGCACGGCCTCATTATGGACCACTGTGAGTGCTTTGGATTTTTCTGTATCTCATCCTCCCTTGTTTAGGGAAAAACAAGATTCAGAAAACACAACGCTCTTTTCATTCCATCTTCTCTTGTTTAGGAGAAAACAAAATTAAAAGTGCAAAAAGAGTGTTGCAAAGAGCGCGTAGGAATACGTCCGGCCTCATTGTGGACTCAAAATGTTGTAACAGAGTCATCATATTTATTTTAAGGAGAAGTAAAGAAAAACAAAAAATAACCAGATTTTGTAAAAAGGTTCAGAGGCTAAGTTACGAGGTGGGAAGGTGTTACGCACTCAACTCGCCCTTCCGGTCTCAAAACAAGTTTTTTGGCTAAAATATGCTTTTACTATATTTATTTAACAGATAAAATAAAGCATTTACGTATACATATCTGTACATATATTATTACAAACTTGCAGCAGTCTCTTTCCAGGAATTACAAATATTTGGTCATAATAATGACTCTTTTTAGTGTTATTTTCTATGGAAATCCGGGAAGCATAATTGCTTATATTTATTACATTGGGCCGGCTTAAATAGCACTTTTATATATTAAAATTTTAAATAGCCTACCTTTTGAAGCGTGGGGGCTTTATCCCGTACCAACTAACTTATAGTAGATTTTAGGGACGTTCGCTCTGTCCTTCCGGGAGAGGAAATCTTTTGTTATTGCGGAGATTTGGGCAAAGTAACTGCTTCTGAAAGTTGCTTTCTGGCACCGAGAACCGGGCGGAGCAACTGTTTGCTTTTTTGTTGTTGTTTGCTTGCTGACGGCGGAAATCGGGCAAAACAACTGCTTGTTTTTTGTTGATTTGGCGTCTGGATTTGGGTAGGGTAACTGCTCTTTTGGGGATTTTTGGACCGGAGGAATAGTGTGGAATCCTAGCAAGGCAACTAGGTTTCACTTTGACCGGTTGGTTTTGTGTTTGAGGGAGATTTGACAGAGCTTCGAGGCTTAGAGGATGAGAACTCTCAGAGCGATCTCTCACTAAAGAATTTTAACTGCGTGCGATGACAGCGTGCGGAGAGTGTGGAGTTTACGGAGTGAATTTTCACAAGCCGGATGTCTCTATCTATAGGCTGAGATTGGGATTCTTTCGTCCTTAAGATTTTTTCAGTGCTTCATCGCCTTGTACCGCGCTTGAGATTGTACCGAGGCAACCGCATAAACAATGCACGCTTGGCGCCACCCATGAAGGCTTTGAGCACCACGCAAGGTATGGTCATGGGTGGCGCCAGGGGTCTTTTTCCTACCTCTTTTTGACACTTTGGCCCCTGCATTTCACTGTTTTGCACATCCTGCTTTTTGTTTTACATTTTTAACCCTGTAACTTGACATTCGTTAGTTTTTAACAGGTCTTGATATCTCATGTCATGTTACATACCAGAGATACGAAATTGGGGTGTCTACACCTAACTACTGTTCTAGACAAATGTCTGCTCATCAAATTTGGCAGCCGTGACAAAATCACTGAGCCGCAAGTGTTTCTAGTGGAGGGAATTGTTGAGCACTGTGAAATTAAATGGGAGTTGTGCTTGTTGAATGTGTTAAGGCTAACCCATTCATCTCATTATCAATCATCTCTTACGGTCAAATGCTACTCTTTGCCATTGGTGACATGGTGTTTGTCAAAGCCAAGAAAAATATGTAGCAGTTGATGTCAATAGAACTTTTATCTTAAGCAGGTTTGGTAAAACCTCCGCATCAGATACCGGACGAGGATTTAGAAAATCTCGAAATCAAGGTCCTTCTCAGCCTGCAACATCATCAATTCGCCGATGTCGATGTGGTCTTCCAACCGACCTCGTCGCCTAATGCCTAATGCCATTCGTTCACCAAGTGACAACTTTCCTCCACCTGTTATGACTTAAAGAAGAAGAAGGCTGATAACCAATGATGACTCAGTTGGAGAAGGAACAATCCCAAATCGTCCAGTCATTCAAGAATCATGTCAACCAACTGCTCCAACTCCCTCTTTGCCTCCTCGATCTAAAAGACAGCGGAGAAATCCCACTTTGAATCCAAGTAACTTCATTCCTTTCTCTCCAGCTAGAACTCATGAGGTTCCTACCAATGCCCCTATCTCAATTTCTCAACCACCCAAGCATACTTCCCCCAACTCTGAACCCATTAAATTCTTCACTCCAAACAGAAACCCTACTTTCCATCCCTATTATACTCCATACTGTACAAGTCCAAAATCCATACCGGATAACTGGGTATTTCCCATCGACCATCTTCCTCACTTTATTCAATTTCTCCTAAGCTTCTATGAAGTCAAGAAGGAAGATAAGCCTCAAGTCAATCCAATCAAGTATATCGATCATCTCTACCGTAAAAAAATCCATGTGCTTTATCCAATCACTCCCAATCTCTATGCCGAGGACCAAATTGTAAACTATGGCAAGTACTGTGATCTCATGCCTCTTCGCTGGAATCAATTCTATCTTTCTTGTGACAGATTTGTCCAAGATGAAGTCATCTTCACCATATGGAAAATTTATAACTGAGTTCTAGGTTTACATCCCCTAGCTTACTGCAATCGATCCCTATCTTCAAGGGCGGTTAGCTCATCCCGAAGATGATCAGGTTAATCAAGTATGGATTACTCCTACGATAGCCCAGTCAAACTTGCACAGATTCATCGCCTAGCACTCAAATGCAATGAAGATGTAGTGATTAAGGCCAAACATAACCAGCTTGCTCTCCAACAAAGCTTCTCTTCTAAGCCTGGTGATGTCTCTACCTCTCAACCCTATGAACCTCCAGTCCCACAGATGATCAACCTCACTCCAATCCTACCAACACAACAAGCTGACACTTATCTACCAGTTGACATGCAAACAGATGAACCACCATGTCATCCTCTTTTGGACCCTACTGATGCTCCCCCCAGTCAACAGATAAATGTTGCCTTAATTTCTCCCTTAACCATACTTTTGAACAAACCCATTGATACTCAAGATCCTCTATCCATGGTTCTAATTAACTGATGCTGCTAAGGTTGCTGCTATTACACCTGACCCCTTTGTTATCGCTTCCTCAAATTCAACCAACTACTCCAGTACATCTGATCTCTTCTCGGGTTCCAATACTCACAACATTGGAGTTCGACCTCGCTCTTCTTTGTCTTCATCCTTTTCACCGACTCTAAATCAATCGAAGTAGAGCAAGAACGATGAGGAACATTCTGTCACTATCTCTACAGACCCAGTAATGCACTCCTCTCTCCAACCCAAAAATTGGTTCAACAGAAAAAGCAATACCAACATTCTATTATCAGCTTAGCCATGTCCAAGCCAACTGGTAAAAAAATAGTTTTTGAAGACATCTCTCAAGAGCCTCAATCATCTGCCTCTCTATCTCCTATGTCTGGTCTCTCCCTTCCTCTATCTGAAGAGGAGGGATTTGTTACCTACAATATTTTTCTTGAGGCTACTCCATCTCCTCCTCCAAACTTTGCTATTTATCATTCTGCTCTTCCTCCCGTGCAAATCTATCTGGCTGACAAACTGGATATGTATCATGTCCATCAACTTCACATGAAAGTTGCCCTCAAAGTTCTCTCTCAACAATTCCAAGACATCCAACACCAGGTTGCTTCAATTCTTCCTAATCTAAGGGAGATCATTACCATATAAGTTAAGGCTGCTGTTGCTATTGGAGCCCCTCAAGAAGCCACAATGAAATACTAGGGCTTTAAGTGTTTAGTGAAGATGTCCATGTTCCAACTGATCCTCCCTCAAATGAAAATGTACAAGTTTAGCCAGCTGACATCCTTCTAGCTCAGCCAGCTCAATGCATTCCAGAAGAAGGATCTGGATCCTCTCAAGATTGAATCAAATTCTCTCAAACTCTTTAAATTCATGTCATAAACTGATTTAAGTACTTATCTTTCAAACTATCTCTATTTTGGGTTATGATTCATCTAACCTCTTGTCTATCCCTTTTATTTCTCTGCTCAAGTGAATGGATTTAAACAAATAGGAGGAAATTGTTGAAATATGCATATTTAGATTTTCTTAAAACCATTAAGGCTAATACATATTAAGTACTAGATAACATTGAACTTAAGTTAATATTTAGTGACCTATGTCAGCTAGAAAATTGCTTCTATGTCGAAGATGTTTCCTTTTATGGAAAAATATTATTAGTACTAACAGATTTCTTTGTTTGTGCTTTGTAAGAAACCTCTCTTAGTTAGCTCTATCTTACAGTATCAATGAAAAATCTTGTAAGATATATACTCTCGAATTATTAGAGATTTTCAAATTTCAAATGTGTTTCTAACGGATTGTAGTTCAAGAATCTCTATATATATTCACAAGAACCACTTGAAAAAGCAAATGAAGCATATATATATATTCACAAGAACCACTTGAAAAAGCAAATGAAGCATTCATACTCCCTCAAGCAGAATACTCACTTGAAGTGTCTTATCCTTAAACTTTAGCTAGATAGTCATAAACTATTATTCTTTTTTAGTTATTGTTTTAGATAATCAGTGTTCTAATATTCTTTACTTCTTTCAATTCATAAGGAACCATTAGATTGTCCCACGAGTGTGATTGACTTTCAATCATACTCAGCTCCCCAAATATCGGTCTTTGTTGTACACTAATCCATTAGTGATCACCTAAATTATTAATAATATTAGTCCACTTAAAAAATTCAAGTTTGACCAACTTAGTAGTAGACGTAGCAGTTTACACTGTGAACCACTTTAACTGTTTTGTCTTTTATTCATCAGCTTACACAAACTGTCTTAACATTTAAGCAGCCTCAATCTACTTAAGTGTTACCTACCGTTCACCAATTGATTACTTAGTTGTTTTGTAAATTGTTTTTCAGTTCATTCTTTATAACTTGTAATCTTTCAAAAGCTTCTAAAATCGTGTCAGCAAGTTGACCTATATTATCTTTCCCGCTGACAGCGTCAGCTTCTCTCTTAAAGGAATCCTCAATTCATCAGTCAGCTACACTACATCAGCTAACTGACAAAAGTTGTATTTTCCACTTCAACTTTTGATGTTTTTCAAAACAACCCTCATAGTTTTAAAAAGCTACTCATCCCCATCTAACCTTATTTGTTGCCAACTGGACTTACAGTTGTGCTGCCATCTCTGTCATCTCTCTCCGCTCGAACCGCAACCTTCATCATTCAGCAATATTCAGTCCACTAACAGTCGTTTCTTCTTCCATCATCGGTCAACTTCTCCCATCTCTGACGCAACCAATGTAGAAAATTTGTTCAAAAGCTAAAAAAAGAAAGGAAGACACTCCATATAGTAGGCGGGATTAACCAGTCGTACAATGTATTCATAAGCGTATGCACCATTACCATACCCTTTCAACTCCACATCTCTTTATAGTCCAACGCGGAACCGTCTTGTACTAAAGATGGAATATCAACTGGATATTTTAAAGAGATAAATTTTCCTTCTTCCATTCCTCTCTCTAACTTCTCTCTTCTTACAACTACCATTAATGAAGGCATACAACTTTCTCTTTCTAAAGTTCACTTTCTCTCTTTACCTGTTACCTGTGTCGTTGTTATCCCCTAACTTATGCATAATTTTTGTTGCAGAGAATAAAATTCGTGATGAATCTGTCAATTGCAACTCTGTTCGCTTCAACTTTTCTCTTCGTCTACTCGTCAGCTCTCAAGGTCACCTTCTCCCTAACTTTGTTTCTGTTTGGTGTGCCTAGTCTCTCTCCATTTTCTCATCTTGCTCTGATTTTCTCTCTAACCTCGATTAGGCCGGCCTTCCCTCGGATGAAGCGGTTCTCCGATATTTAGGACCCTCCGCCACCTATAGTCACCTCTTTCGGATCGATCAAGTAACACTGCAAATACACTCTCGATGGACCCGACTGGTCCCCTACTACGTGAGCGACCACGGATTCCAAGGCTTGGGCCGGTCCCACCAAAAAGGTCCGAAGACCATCCATCACCAATCATCATCGACAATCACTAACCAGCCGATGAAGTACCGGCGACCACAACCTGCCGAGCACAACATGCAATCATGAATCAACACCCGACCATACGATCGAGGATCACCTATGCTCGGCCGACAGCTTCTCTGGGATAAGACAGGTTTAGCCCGTAGCCTGTACATAGCATCCAGGTGCCTTCCCCACAAGAGCCGAGCAAGCCATGCAAGCCGCTATACCTTATCGGCTTACTCAACCGCCTACAATCCACACTGCACACGCAACCCGTTTACCACTCAGAATTGCCAAAGAAGTCCGAGTGGAACAAGTCCCACCAAGAGGACCCTCATACCAATCATGACTCCAAATCTAAGCTACTATAAAAGGAAGCCTTTCCCTTCAAGAAAGGTAAGATTACTTAACATTGCAAACTTACTATATTGCTGGTGATATACAAAACACACAAAGAGATTACTCTCTATACACTGACCGGAAGTTAAGGGAACGCCTAGCTCCGGCATACCATATATTACCCTGTCACATCGACTCTCACACCGGAGGGTCAGAATGGAAACCCCCAAAGACCCTAACGGTAGTCTTGCTTTTCAGTACCTATCAACTAAGATCAAACCACCAAGCCCGATATCCTATCAAGAATCGGTACCTCCGGTACATTCCACGCACACCGACGTGACCCTCAAGAAGGCCTGGACACGCCACCAGTCCATTACGTGGATCGCCACCACCCCGCCTCGTGGCGTGATCAAGTGGTTCCGCTGTCGAACGTTGCAAGTGAAGTGCGAATTCATAACCAATGGATCAACAGACTCCTACCAAGCAAAACCAACCAGGAGCGAACAAACTACCACCCTCACCAGCAAGCAAATTAACGGATGTGGATATAGAACCGATGACCTCAAAAGCAACAGCAGGTCAGCCGAGCGTCGTGCATAATGTAGACGAGGAAGCTCAAGTGGATCAACCTCGAACGGAGGGAGATGGACCCACTGAACAGGAAAAGCTCCTCATAGAGGTAAAATTCTGGGAACGCCAGAAATCTTACTTTGCAGGAATCCAAGAGGCCGAGCTCAAAATGTTCGAGCTTCGTAAAAAGATAACTGCCACGACTAAGCCTCAAGAAGAGCGACCCCGACCATACAAGACGCCAAAAGGGAAGGGAAAAGGGAAAGCTATATCCCCCAAATAAGCCCAAAGTCCAAAGCTAGAAAAAGAGCGAGCGAGCAAGCACCTAAGCCTAGTGTTCAAAGCCGACTAACATTTCCCAATGAATCTAAGCGCTCCCGGCGAGCACGTGAAAGGAGCGAGGAAGGGGAATCTAGGCCGAGGACAGAGGCAAACAAAACTAGAACATGTGGGCATTGCACACATTCCCAAAGCAATCAGGTGCAGGATACCCCAAGAGTGGTCCTGAACGCCGACCACCGAGGTACATATCGACCAAGAACCTTCTTTGGTCAGCCGAACAGAGGTAAAATTCTTAAAAGGTCGATTAGAGGCCATGGAGAAGGGAAAACCCATGCTATTGCCTCCTGCCAAGAATGGCCCGTTCCAAGAAAGAATGAGGAAAGCTCCCCTCCCAGACAAAAAGATCCCTATTTTCGAGCCATACCAAGGCCTCACCAATGCCATAGATCATATGGCTAGCTTTGAGGTAAAGATGAACGCAGTTGCTCCCGAAGATGAGGATGCTTGGGGAAAGATTTTTGCAGGGACGTTGAAAGGAAAGGCTCTGAAATGGTATACAGGCCTACCACTGGATTCCGTGGAAAGTTGGGACGAATTCAAAGTGCATGTTTGTCAACCGCTTGCCTCTACGGCTCACCAAAGAAGCAAACCGACCTATGTGGGATCCAACAGCGGATTAATGAATCCAACCAACTCTACATGGATAGGTTTATGGCCATGGTGGATCAAATACCGTATATCTCGGAGGAGTCCATTAAGATGTGCTTCATCTCCGGCTTACAACAGGGACTGATGAGGCAGGAAATGATGCTGCGCGACCAAACCTCGGTCGGGGAAATGTACGCCCACGCAATTCGGGTGATCAATACCGAAGATGCGAAGAAGGAGGGCAGTGAGAAGAAAGAGGGAAAGAAGAAAGAGCAGGAAGGAGGGCACCGAACTCAGGACAGCTCGAACAAAGGTGGTCGAGGATCCAACAACAAGGGGGAGGATAATAGAGGGAAAAATGTGTGGACGATGTTGATCGGACCCCACTCAATGCTAGTCGCGAGCACATAATGAATGTCCCGCTCGACTCAGATAAAATCGGTAGACCTTACCCATTGAAAGAAACTCGGTACCCTCGCAACCCCAACAAACGGTGTGCCTACCACAAAGATATCGGGCATACGACCGAGGACTGCATCAACTTGAAGAAGGCCATCCAAAAGTTGATTGACAGAGGTGAGCTCAGGAGGTTTGAGCGAAGAGGAAATGACCAAAGAAGACAAAGCCGAGAGAGCCGAAGACATCGTAATCCTCGCCGATAATGGAGGACCGAGGAATGTGATTAATACAATCGTGAAGCGCCACCAAGTGGAACCCACTAAAGAACATGATTTACAATTTGAAGCATGTGGTTCACATGATGCCACGATCTGATGAAGCAGGAGGAATCACCTTCGAGCGAAGCTCGCAGCCTAGTCGATCGCCGCCAACAACCCTTGACTCGCGAGTGAGGATTCACAATAGCGAGGTGAAACGAAGTTCTCATAGATACAAGAAGGGATATCCCTGACTACGCATGCTTTAAGGAAATGGGTTGGGGAACGCCCACCTCGCACTGCAAGGTAGCTGAGGGTTTCACCGGCATAAAGTGGCGGTGAAAGGAATCATCACGCCTCGGTGATCCTCTGGGAAGAAACCAATACTCCTCGAACCGAGGAGATTGATTTTCTAGTGCTTGACCTACCATCCCCATATAACGCCATACTTGGCTCACCCTCCTGCACAAAATTTCAAATGGTCGCATCCATGGCTCATCAAAGAGTCAAATACCCCGCCAAAAAGGGATTGGAATGGTTTTGAATGATGCCTCAAGTACTTTGGAATATATCTACAAGGAGAATACCCAAAAATAAAAGGTGGTGGTTTCCTTGCCCGAGGGAGAGGTGGTCGAAATCAACAGGTCGACCAAAAGAAGTCGAGAAACAAAAGAGGAAATAATACCAACATTTCCTGAACCAACCCAAGCATAGCAGTTAAAGCGAGCTGGGAACGCCACCGCACAAGGCCTCGAGACACAAGCCGGGAACGCCAGCCTGTCGCTTTATGAACAAGCGAGCCGGGAACGCCACCGCCAAAAAGGGAAAACAGAGACCTTCTAGTCGGCACAATGACTACCGCAGAGCACACAAAAGCCCTGTAGTCACCAAAGTAATCACCATTGAAAGCCCGGACATTGATCACCAACCGGCCATCGAGCCAAATGACGATTTAGACGAAATTGTGATCAACCTCGATTTCCCCGAGCAGAAAGTCCGAGTAGGAAGAGAAATCCCCAAAGAAGAGCGAGCAGCGATCATCAAGCTACTAAAAGAAAGCTTGGATGTGTTCGCCTGGAGGATTGACGATATGGAGGGAATTAGCGAGACGCCGCTACGCACTGGCCTGAGCATTGATCCGCACTTCATCCCCATACAACAAAAGGCACGAATATTTTCCTGAGAAGCGCATGCCTATTAAGGAAGAAGTGTCAAAGTTGTTGAAGGCCAAAATTATTAAAGAAGTCTTGTATGCAACTTGGATAGCAAATGTAGTTATGGTGAAAAAAGTAACTGGGAAATGGCGAATGTGTGTGGATTTTACCGATCTAAATAAAGCTTGCCCAAAAGATTGGTATCCATTACCCCGAATCGACCAACTTGTGGACTCCATATCGGGCACAAAATTCTCGCTTTGTAGATGCATATTCAGATATCATCGATCAAAATGTGGTTGGCCGACTGATACACACACAAAGATTCCGAGCAAATGGCGGGTTGTATTGCTACACAATGATGCCTTTTGGTCTCAAGAACGCGGGGCTACATACCGTAGAATGGTGAATAAAGTGTTCGGAAACCGCTTGGCGTAAATGTAGGCCTATATTGATGATATGGTTATCAAAACGAAGCATTCGATCATGCCAAAGATTTGCGAGAAACCTTCTCGAATCTTCGAAAGAATAAAATGAAGCTCAACCCAGCTAAATGCGCTGCTCGAGTGACAAGGAAAGTTCCTGGCTACATGGTGAATGAGAGAGAATCGAGGCCAACCCGTAAAAGATAAAAGCATTGACGACCATGGATGTGCCATCCTCGATCAAATACGCCCAACGCCTTAATGGTCGGATCATCGCTTCTTAGTCGCTTCATCGCCAAATCACCGAAAAAGCTTGCCTTTCTTTAAAGTATTGAAAGGAGGCAAAAAGTTTGAATGGACAACTGATTGCACAAAAGCTTTTGAAGAACTGAGAGAGTATCTAGGCCGACCACCACTCCTCGCTCAAGATCCCAATACCCGAGGAGAAGCTATACATTTACTTTGGCGCATCGACTCGGCCGCCGCAGCCCCGGTTAGAGAGGAAGATAACATTCAGAGGCCGATCTACTACGCTCTCATGCACTTACGCACGTTGAAGGGAGGTATTTGGAAGTTGAAAATTGGTCCTCGCTTGATCATTGCCGCGCGAAACTAAAAGCTTACTTCCAGCGCACTCGATCATAGTGTACACCGATTTCCCTTTAAGGAAGATCATGCATAAACCCGATATGGCGCGTGATGTTGAAATGGCCTCAAGAGCTTTCCGGTATGATATCGCCTATGAGGCTAGAAAACGATCCGAGCAGTCCTGGCCGACTTTATAGCCGAGACTTCGCTTTCTCGCCGTAAGGCGAGCAAGAGAGTGCTCAAGAATTACCCCCGAGCATAAAAGCGACAACATCTGGCGAAGAAACAAAAACAAGGCCACTATTATTTTGGACCTTGTTCGTGGATGGATCTCGCAGAGCGTAAAGGAGTGGTGCCGACTGCTGCCGAGTATCCTGCATTCAGAGAAATCGACATGGCGTTAAGATTCCAGCTCAAGACATCAAATAACCAGCCGAATATGAAGCCCTCGATCGCTGAATCGAGCTCGATTAGCCTTGGGGGCAAGAGATAGTGATCTACAACGACTCTCGCTGGTGGTAAACAAATACCGGGTGAATACGAAGCAAATCACCCAATATTGGCTAAGTACCAAGAATTGACACGTAAACCGTTGACTCGCTTCAAGTATTGGGAGTTAGGAACGCATCCTTAGAGAGGGAAATTCCCGAGCCGATCATCTCTCTAAAATTGCATCCCTGAGGCCGAAGAGGTCCCTCCTAGTATCGAGCTCATGTTCCTCAAGATCCCAGCCATTAGCTATGAAGAAGTTATGGTCGCCGCCGAAACTCCAAGATGTTGGATCGACGACATTAAAGATTACATTGAGCGGGCACTCTACCGTAAGGGAAAAGTGAAGCCCAATAATCGAAACCGAGCGTGTAGATACTCTGGTTATTGGAGGCATGCTTTATAAGCTGCCGAACACTAAACCTCTCCTTCGATGCATACGACCGTAAATAGTAAACGATTTGCGGCCGAGGTGCATGAGGGCGAGTGGGGACACCCCGAGCGAGGACCCCGCGACAAGATGAATTTCACGGTTATTATTGGCCGAGCATGAGGAGAGATGCAATGAGTATGTAAGGAAGTGTGATAAATGCCAAAGATTTGCAAACATTCCTCGTACCTCGCTTTACAAACTCCCGAAGTCGCGCATGGCCCTTTGACATGGGGGAATTGATCTTATTGGTCCCTTTCCCAAAGCAAAATATGGATGCGAGTATGTGATAGTGGCGGTTGACTACTTCACCAAATGGATAGAAGCAAAGCCACCGGCTAGCATAACCGAGGATCGTGCCAGCAATGTTTACTCTACGAGCATTTTTCGCTTTGGACTTCCTGATGATCGCCTCCCACCATGGCACTCAATTCTCCAAAAAATTTACAAAGAAGTTGTGATCGGCTAAATGTTGCTAATGCACGTCTTCTGTAGCTCATCCACAAGGCAATGGCCAGCAGGAATAAGAAGATCATGCACGCCTTGAAACGAAATTTAGACGAGAAAAAGGGAAGTCGGTTAGAACAGCTACCAATTGTGCTATGGGGAATTAGAACATTGTGCGAGGATCTACCGTGAAACCCCGCTTGCATTAACATATGGCTCTAAGCAATGGCTCCGAGCTAGCCCTTCCCAACCATCGGTTACCTTATTCGATCAACAACAATGACTTATCCGCATACTGATCCGGATAACCTCGAAGAAAGGCGACTAGAGGCCCGACTCGTAATGATCAATTACAAGAAGCTCACAAAGATTCACCATGACAAAAAGTTAAATTGAGAGCCTTTCTAGCCTGAGACTTGGTTATGAGAAAGATTGAAGCTGTACAGTAAAGGTGGGAAGAAATAAGTTGTCTCCAAATTGGGAGGGTCCATTCGTAATAACTAGCATTGTGAAAGAAGGAACCTACAGTTGGCCGAGCTAGATGGTACACCTTTTAAAAATCCTTGGCATGCCGATCATCTCAAGGCATATTATCATTGATGTAACTTTTGTAAGGATTGCAAGCTTAGTGAATGACAAGTCTTTTTCTTGAAAACTAGTGTTATCACCTATTTTCATTCTCGAACGGAGATGCAATAGGACCCATCCTCACGGAGGTGGGAAAAGACCTTATCCCCTGCAAACAAAAAAACAACAAGGCACTCATTCCCCATCCTCGAGGAAGACCTTATCCCTGCCAACAAAAATGACAAATGAGTCAAGTACTCATTCCCATCCTCGCACGAGGTGGGAGAAAGACCTTCCTCTATACGAGGAAGGCCAACAAAAATGATAAATAAGTCATTATTCCCATCCTCGCACGGAGGTGGAAGTTCCGAAAGACGATTATTCAAAAAAAGTAAGAACATTAACATGCTTAGCTTTAACGTATCCCCAGACGCGAGCATAGTTAGAAATAAAGCTAAAATAAAAACAAGTCAAATTATTCATATACATTTTAATTTCGGGCTAAAATGATCGACCGAAACGAATAAACAAAAATTGTTTAAAACAAAATAAAAATTGTTCAAGTAAAGGCACATTCGCCTAGACCACTCGACACAATGAGGAAAAACAAACAACTATTCTGGGAGATTGACGACCCTGCTTCATGAGGGGGTGAGGGAAGACCATGTTGCTCGGCAGCCTATGGAAGCAATTTCAAATTCACTGTTGGAGTGTTCGCCGCCCATAAATTGTCTTAGTTTGAGCTCCGGTCGAAGTCCACCTCCTCGCCTTGCTCCACGTACTTTGTAAGGCCATGACATCAAGTAACGACTGGGGGCCCATTCCTCCAAGTTATATCTCACATCCACGCTCGCAACATCCCCAAATTGCCCCTCGTAGTGGATCATCTCATGCCTGCCGAGCAAAGATCGCCGTTTTCACCGCCCACTCGACTATTGTGCCGAGATTCATGCCCCGGCAGCTGCCACTCAAGCATATGTCGTATTGCCCGCCGTAATAAATGACGATTTCTTTACAAAGCATCGGCCCTCAAAGACTTGGTGCCGCTCTGGCGATCCTCGACCTCCCCTCCAAATTGGCAACTTAGCCCTCGCCTTAACCCGCCGGCCACCAGCCTTCTCCCGCTCCTGCTTGGTCATCTCCTCGGCATCCAGCCTCTTCTCGCAACAAAGCTCGTAGCCCTCACCGAGTCCTCGCTTCATTTAAAGCGACCATCTGGGCCGAAGACTCTTCCAACCTGGGCTTCCTTCGCATGCTCGCCTTGTCGTGCCACTCGACCCCTCGCAAGAGCTCAATCTCATCTTGGTCACTGGGCCTCGAAGTCTTCAACTTGTTAGCCTCAATGGCATGCCGCTTCGCCAACGAAGATACAAAAGAGCGCATCTACAAAAATACAACGAATATCGCTGAAAAGGCACAATCGACAAACAAACAACAAAAAAGAAAAAAAAAGA
>CM028382.1:95841933-95864532 GCA_013146195.2 Codonopsis lanceolata | reverse complement strand
CATTCATGTTGAGTACATGTAAAGATCATCCTCCAAGAATGAATGTATGTTCGGTGGCCGCATTGCCTCGTAAGAAAGAGCTGTCCAAAGAAGATCGAAGAAGCTCTTCAAGATCCAAGTTGGTTGAAGCCATGCAAGAAGAATAAATTTGAGCGATGCCAAGTATGGAAGTTAGTCCCAAGCCTCGTGATCATCTCGTCATTGGCACAAAATGGGTGTTCAAACAAGAAGGATGAGATGGGAAACATAAGAAACAAAGAAAGACTTGTTGCACAAGGATATCGCCAAGAAGCATGTATCGACTATGATGAAACATTTGCTCTCGTAGCAAGATTGAAGCTATCGAGAATCTTCTTAGCCTATGCTACACAGCGAGACTTTGCTGCACTTGCCAAATGGATGTCAAGAGCGCATTTCTTAATGGTGATCTTCAAGAAGCGATCTACGTTGCTCAACCTCCGGGCTTTGTAGAAAGGGAAAGAAACTCATGTTTACAAGCTAAGGCTCTCTATGGTCTTAAGCAAGCTCCTCGGCCCGGTATGAAACTCATCCAAATTCTTGGTGGAACAAGGATTCGCATGGGAAAGATAGACACCACTCTCTTCATTCTCAAGCACAAAGGACATTCTCTGCTGGTACAAATTTACGTTGATGATATCATTTTCGGATCCACCAATGAGAAGCTGTGTAAGCGATTTGAAACGCTTATGACTGGCAAGTTTCAAATGAGTATGATGGGAGAACTCACATTCTTCTTGGGTCTTCAAATTCAACAATCCAACAAAGGAATATTCATCAGCCAATCCAAGTATGCTAAAGATCTTGTCAAAAAGTTTGGATTGGAAACAGCAAACACATTTGATACTCCAATGGCTGCTAGATGCAAACTTACAAAGGACTTACAAGGAAAGAAAGTTGATATCACCCACTATAGGGGGATAATCGGATCTCTGCTTTACCTCACCGCCAACAGACCTGACATAGTGTATGTTGTTGGGGTGTGTGCTAGATTTCAAGCAGATCCTCGTGAGTCACATCTTCTTGCAGCCAAAAGAATCATTAAATACGTATCAGATACCACTAACTTAGGTATCTGGTATCCAAGGGAATCCTCTTCAACTGGTTGGATACTCGCATCAGACTATGCCGCTTTGTCAAATTGATACGTAAAACACTAGTGGAACTTGTCAATTTCTAGAGATGACTTGTCTCTTGGGCTAGCAAGAAACAAGCATCCGTTTCAAATTCCACCATCGGCAGAGTACATACTAAGCTGGTAGTCGCTGCTGCAACCGCTTTGGATCAAACAAATTGGTAGACTACGACATCAAAGTAGCAGACGCCCAATCATGTGATAACACCAAAGCAATCTCTATCACTTACAATCCCGTGATGCACTCGAAGACAAAGCATATCGATGTTCGATATCACTTTCTAAGGGACAATGTTGAAAAGAGAAACATTAGCATGAAGTATATTTCAACTGACCATCAACTGGCAGACATCTTCACCAAAGCTCTAGAAGCAGACAGGTTTGCTTATCTAAGGAGAGAGCTTGGTATGCTTGACCCGACTGCTTAAATTTAATCTAAAATTAAATTTTCATTATACTATTTTAGAAATTTCAAAATTAATTTTTTAAGTGACTTGAAAATTTTTCTAAGCACTTGAAAATTCTCTTAAGCAGACTTATAATTTTTTTTAAAATCTAGCATTTATAAAGTCACTAGGAGAAAATGTAAGCTTTCTAAACTTTAAGTTTTAGAGGGACGTTTATGAAAATTGTGAGGGACTAATTTCAAATTTGGTTGAGTTAATTTATGAAAAGGCATTTTTTTTAACCGTCATTCATTAAGTCTTGTCATCAAAAGGCGTCTGACTTAATGACTTTTCACAAATATCTATGACTGACAGCACGTCCTTTCACTTATAAACCCTCAACCGCTAAAAAATATCATTTCACAAGACTGTCTTTGCTATTCTCTCTCTAAAAACTTTCTTCTCTCTAAGAATTTCGCTTCTTCGCCTGCCGTTAGTTGATTCTCGCAAATTCGCTTCACTGCCTTCTTATTCTCGCAAATTTAAATGGTAAGAAATTTCGAACCCTAACTCCGTAATCTCGTAAGTTAATGTTATGCTCTCTCATCTCGATCTACGCCATTATTGACTGCTCATGTGGATCATAGCTTCATATCTTTCAAATCTTCAAATTATGTCGTTCATTATCGATAATATCTTCTATATGAATGTTTTAACAAATAATTTTAGTATTTCGAGTTATATTTGGCCTGATGTGGTACTTCATGTATTATTTGGAAATTTCTAGGCTTAATGCTTCGCTTTTGCTCGAGTTCTTGAGTTCTTGCCCTAATATTCTCGCAAAACTTTTAGGCCGGAACCTCCTCTCGCTTCGGCTGTTCTCCGAACAAGTCCTCCTCGTTGACTTTCCAAATCGCCTCAAATGTATCACCCTTTGGATGTGCATCGACGAACCATCTGCATTCGTGCTTATGCCTTCGAGTTAAGATCGTGGACGACTCGCCAACTGGCCTATTCTCACCGTTCATGCCGGAAGATAAGATTACGCCTATATGCTATGAAGAATTTTTCCAGATGGCTAATATAAATGAATTGTCTTCCATCACAAATCGTCAACATTACTATCACTGCCTCCCGAATTGCCAAGATTATTGGCGTGGATTTCGATGGTCCTACCTCTCTCAAAGACTCCGAAAAGGCCATTGCTCGGTCTCTATATGCGTGGCGAATACGCCCAAGGAAGTCGAGCTAAAATGAAGAGGACCTTGTTTGAAGACGACGCCTACTTATCACCACTTATTTGACAAAGTCTAATCTTCAAAAACGGGACCCATGACATTATGACCTGCACCTCACTGAGTACACATCTGGCCATCGTTCTCAACATCGACACTAACCTGGCTCGATTTTGAGGCCAGGAGTCTGGCCGACGCGGTAAAGGATTCTCCTAAGCGGCCTTTTGTCGCTTATCAACACTCTTTCTTCGCAAGAAACACCAAACTTCATGCCCACATATTGAGAAGAAGAAGGTACAAAAATCAATCCGCTTACCAAAGACCTTCATCATCAATTATTCGAACCGAAGAAGCGAAGAGAATACAATAGGTCTTCACTCTTGTCATTGTGCATGCCTCGAAGCCCTCCACTTAAAGTCATCGAATCAATCCCCGAGACAACCGCTGACTCTTTTCATGGCAAAGCTGAGCAAGAAGCTCTCCAAAGAAGCCGTCAAGGTCAGCCTCCTCCAAGCTAGCCGATCCGCCTCTCATCTCACAAAAAGAAGAAGAAGATCTTTCATTGAGGGAGGAGTCAACCTCAAACGGTGAAAGTTGCTGCTATCGGCTGCCGGCTGCTCTCTCTGGCCCTCAATCAAAAGGAGAAAGACAAGCTGCTCCATCTGCTCCTACTCACATTACTTTGAGAGAATTTGTTAGACAGAGGCAGCGCTTCCGCCTCGTCATGGCTTGAAAAACAAAAGCGCCTTGAACCCTCTGAACCTTTCATCCCATTCATTCCACCTTCCTCTCCAATTACTTCTTCCTCCACTTCCCTTTCATCTCCCTCGGCCAGGCTTTGTTGGGGAGGCCACCTGATGAGCCATCACTACCCCTTAACATCCCAGTATCCTGTTCCCACACTGCTGTTGTTGAGGAGGATAACTTTCACGCTCCAAAGAAGAAGAAACACGAGACTTCGATAGAAGTGCGTTGGCTCTTTACTCTTCACCTCGAGACTCTATTCCTTCTCCACCACTTTCACGAACCCATCTCCCATTCATCCGAACACCTCTCTAGCCATTGTACCGGTTCTTTCCAACTCTCTCCCTCTTTCCTCTTCCCCTTCCTTCTCTATGCGACCACTTCTCTCCTCTTTCTTTTCACATCTCTACTCTTCTTCTTTACCAACCGGCCTTTCTACGAGATCTTTCCTCCTATCTCTCGATACATTACCCTATCTCTATCTCTTCGACCTTTACGATTCTCTTTCCTTCCTTCTCTTACTTACACCCATTCTTTACTTTGTTGACCTCTCTTCTATTTAAAACATTCTCTACCCTTGTACTTCCCCCCCTAACTTAGGTCCTTCTGCAGAGCTATCCTTCCTTCCTACCTCTTAGAAGCATCCTCTTCCTCTTACCTTCTCTTCTCTGTCGGCAGCCTAGCCACTTGACATTGAAGTTGATTCCAAACCCTCTTCTCCTCCACACAACCTCCTGCTAACAACCACTGCTTCATACGCCTCTTCTCCAAACCTGCTCATCATCCCTCCACAAGCCATATTTCCATTAACCTTAACCGCTTCTACTACCACCCGTGTGATCACGCCGTGCGGAGCTTCTTCGAGCAAACAACGACCGGCTCGCTCGACTCAGCAGATGGTCTCTCATGGACGGTTGATGTGCTTTCGGTATGCTTTGAATGCTACTCATGCCACCATTTTGACATGGGAAGATTGTTGACCAACTAGTGAAGCAGCTGCTGGGCCTTCACCACTCGCGGTTCTGGTTCAAAGATCGACAAAAGGCTGCTACGATAGGCATCTTTGCACTCTCGGCCAGATAAGTATTCGTGGCCTCTTCGATGAACTCAAGGCAGGATGAAGCTCAGCAATTCTTAGCAGAAGGGGAGGTTCTTGTTTCACAAGAATCTTAAGCCTTGTCGGAAGCGGCCGTCAAGGCTGGCACTCTTGGCTTGACGTAGGGTTGGTGCCATCGAGGGAGGAGAGCTACTCATTCTGAATCAAGCCACGATTGAAGAATAGAACCTGATTCATGACGCCTAAATAATGATCAGTGCGGGTTGGAGACTACTTAAACGAGACGTGCCTCGGTAATCTATTGAATCTGTGGTATTTTGTTACGTATCTCTGTTGTTATCTTGTATTTGTTTGCAAAACCTGCTGTTTAACGGCTTGTTTAATATGAGATGTCTTTAGTATCTTTCAAAGTTTAAATTTCTTTATCTTGATATTATACGCCTGTGGCGACCCGGCCGGGATCCCAAGGCGAGATCCCAAGGTCGCCATCAGGACAAGCTAAGAAAGCAGACAAGCACACGCTAAGCATAATGGTGCGAGTCAAAGATGAGCCAACAAGCTCAAGACAGGAGACAAAGCCATAACGGCGATAGGATAATAAAAACTAAAACACTGGCAAAAAACCATAATGGGACCCGAGCTAACAAGCTCTAAGTATAAACAACCAAAGAGATAGTAAAATCTTTAAAGACCGACTCGGCGTGGCCTTGACATTGAACCGCAGCATGCAAACCATCGGCAACCAAGGCAGGCCACTAAAAATCCCAACTGATAAAAAACACTCAAGCGGCTATAACAATAATACTAAAACTAGAATAAACAAGCCACACATGCTCGAAGCGACAACGGAAATAATCTGGGATACTGAGGCTCGGATATACAGGCTCCCAAATACACAACATAAATATAATACTACAATCTACCCAAGTAAAGTCTACATAACTTTACATCAGTCTCACCAGAAAAACAACAATAATAATAATAAATAGCTCCAAGCTTATGACTTGGAAGACCACACGCTAGAAATCGCTATCAAACGCTGCCGTCTTAGCGGGATCACTGCACACTGGGAAAACAATCACCCGGAGTGAGTCATAATGACCCGTGGTTTCTAAATGCAACATATGGCATATTATGTCATGGCATGGCATAATGTGCAATCATATAAAAATCATGGTATCATGCTAGTATACCAACAATAATCATGTACTTAATTTTTAAAGCACATAAACTCACATAACTCAAGTAGCATATTATCTTTCATATAAATGCTCATAAATAAACATGTGTAACGATAGCGTAATCGAACCGTTACAACCAAATCCGGGTTCAAAACCCAATCAACTTACCATGAGATCAAATCTCAAACCAAGATCGGGCTCAATTCCGATCAATCATACCACGGGGTTCGAGTCCCCAATAATCACAACTCATCGATTTCCTTTAATGAGTACTCGTTACATTCATCCGGTCTCGGATGAGAAATGAGCTCGATGTCTAGCTAGATGGCATAACTCGAGATCACATCCCACTTTGGCCAAATAGTGAGGAGAAAGGGAACCAATGCAACGATTCATAGCGATTGTTTCAAAGACTATGAATCGTCCCATTCCGACACAACAACCAAACCCGCCAATTGGACTTTAAACCAAGCGATCAAGTATATATTTACTTTAAACCAATGAGACCAAATTCATAATTATCGGCTCATTAAATCATGTAGGACATAATGCTCTACAACAACTCCTAAACCATGCACATAATTGCACATAAACAAATAACAGGGCATAATGCTCCACAAAATCCCATAATCCATGCACATATTTGCATATAACCACGTAGGACATAATGCTCTACGAAATCTCATAAACCATGCATATAATTGCATAAAATCAAGTAGGATATAATGCTCTACCAAACATCATGAACAATGCATATATTTGCATATAACCATTATGTTCAACTAACGCACAAGTTTAGTTCAAGAACTACTTTATTGAGGTATTCATTATCCCTCAAGTCACTAACCCATTCAAGTATAGCTACAAGCTTAATAAAATATAATGTGAGGTCTTCCATAATCCTCAACTCAAACCAAACCAAGACTACTACGCTAGTCTCAAAATATCCACAATTCAAGACTTATTATTTTAGTCTTTTATTTTAAGTACACCGGACTCAATCATAGTCCTAATCGTCATACATGATCGATAACACCAACACCATACTTAAAACATCATGACTACTCCGTAGTCACTTCTCACAATTGTTTTCATATACACGCAACAAAAATCCTTGAGAAGAGGATTCTCTCTTAATCTTCTCTTAAATAATCTCATGACCTTATGTGGGTCTCCATTATCCCATGCTCTAACAAGCATGCTTAAAATATATTTCTAGTTCATCTCCATAACATAAGTGTCGCCATAGGGCACAACCAAAACCCGGTGTGCACAAACATAACCCAAACAAACCCAAACATTGTAGGGTTTCAACCCAAGGCTCTTTATCATTTTATTGGCCTTATAACGACTGCTGAGTCTTACTAACACATTTCATTATTTATGTGTTTTACAAATTCACCCCGTAATAATTCCTTAAAGTTTGTAACCAAATCCCAATAGTCATTCGGCTTAATTCCCAAGACTAAAAATCCACAAAACACATCACAATCACCAACCATTTAAAATTTGGAAGTTATATGCTTCACTTCACTAATCAAACGAAATCCAAACGTCGTAGGATTTCAACTCAAGTTCATTTAGCACTTAATTGAACTTATAATGACTCTGCTGAGTCCAATCTACCCTTTCTAAAATTTTAGGGCATAGAAGCCATGAGTCTCAATACCTTCTATGTTCATAACCATCATCAATAGGCACCTCCCCATGTTCATTAAACTCACATAAACCCCACAAATCACTTAACAATGCAACTTAGAACAAATTGGCCATCTTGTGCATAAATTCATTCAAGTCACCTTACCAATCATAATTTCCAATTCATGATTAAATCATACCACATGGTTTAATATACTCTAATAAGCATATAAAACATAGTAATCAAGCTCACATCAATAATTTTGCAAGCTAAACCAAATTTGGGCAAAACACCCTCCAAGTATCTCTACCAAATCAACCTCAATACTCATAGATAATCAACATAACCAAGTTCAATAGACCATTAAACACTTGAATTTCATATAAATCAAGGTCTCACATAGGTCCAACCAAGCTCTATCATCAATTAGAAACCTAGGGTTCATGGCATCTTCTACAACCCTAACAATGGCTTCCATTGACCTCACATAGCACAAATGATTGTTTCCTAGGGTCAATGGAGCCCAAAAGAAGAGAAAGAGAGGTAGAAACTTACCTTAGTTCAGCCCCTCCAAGCCACAAATTCGAAATTCCAAGAGGTGGGTGTTGTTCTCCTCAATCTCCTCTTCAATTCTATGGAGTGGATTGTGAAATGGAGACTCCTAGCTATGGATTCCAAGGGTTGGGCTCTCAAGAACCCTAGAACTCTTCTCTCAAGCTCTCATAGAGGTCTCCCACGGTTTTGAGAGTCAATGGCTGAAAATGGGGTGTTAGACTTTGAGTTTTTGGTCTAAAAGGGTTAGGAAAGTAAGTGGGTGTGTGTTTAGATGATAGGTTTGTTTCCCTTTAATTAACCCATATAATCCCCTCCAAAACTCAATTAGATGGTTAGATATATCCTAAGATAGTTAGAGGGTTTAGGATTAGTTTAGGTTGGGTTTGGGTGGGGATAGTTTGGACAACACATCAAAAACCCAAAAATCCCGTGAATGGATCGAGACCCATGCGCTCGCATGGTTATGAAGCAAAGCGACCGCATGGTCCCTTTTTTACCTTGACATCGTTTTCTTGTTGTCTAGTTCGCGTCCGATCGATCCCGCATGCATCCTCAAGCCTTAAAGCTTCGAAATGGCTCACAATTGAACCCTTAAAGTCCTTAAACATTAAACTAATCCATCCAAGTCTCAAACCAATTTTAAAGTAGGTCTAGACTCCCAAAAACAACACCCGAAACAACCCGGGGCAAAACCGACGCAAGACGTAACAACTTGCTATCTAAACGTCGAATGAATCCGCAAACCGACGGGTAATAACCCATGATTGTAAACACCTATTAGGGCTACAAAATAGGCCTGAATGCCTCCCAGATGATGAACAATAGATAGGGGAAATAGGCCTCGAAAGACGAGATGTTCGCCCGGCCAATCTCAAACTACGCGATAAGGAGAATTGCTATTCTCGAGGCGTCAAAACTTCACGAGACTTATGGAATACATCCAATTAGAAGTCTAACACATCTAAACATGTTATTTAGTCATCATGTAAAGATCTGGGACCAAACCGAGGTCAGAAACACAAAACCCGCATAAATTCTCAATCGCGTCGCATTTCGACTATCGTCGGGTTATGACCTTTGACTTTAGCAAGTCAACAACTATATGAAATTTCTTAAAAGTGTTTTAGTCTTAATGTGGTCTCTCATACACATCTAGACTCTCTCACGAGTCAAACGAGCAATCAACCAAGGAAGAAATGCGAGCATTGCACGCAATTCACGCTAACCGGGAATCAGGATCTTACATGCCCTATTTAAACTTCGTGTTTAAATCTGTACATATTGCATGCTTATCTCTTAGATTTAAACCCTACTTTACTTAGTACTTGATCTTAAGGTTTTTCTATTGTAAGTACTTTGTTTAGCTGTCTCTCTACTAAGACTTCTGTTCTGAGAGGCATGTCTGCTCTTAATAATTTTTTTTTTTAAGACATGTTATTTTCTCAGTGCATGATTCAAAGTCTGCTAGTAGCTGAGATGATGACATCAACCAAATAGGAGGAGATTGTTGATTCCTATTTCTAGATTTGGTTGAGTCATCACCTGATTCGATTGCACAGTGGCTAAAAGGTCTGCGTACCGATTAGTGTGCCAACTGTCTTAGAATCAATTTTTTAGAACTGTTTTAGTGTTAGTCTAGGCGCGGTTTTGCAAAGCCTATAGCAGCCTTGAAGAACCAGCAGACTTTGAAGTCTGCTCAATGCCGAACAGTCAAGTTAAGCCAATTCATAATATTATGACACGTGGACACCTTTTCAGATATTTTAGAAAATATCTGATCTTTATATCTTCATTAAGTTTCATTTTCAAGAAGTCAACTCTTCATGATGACAACTGTCCAGACTGTCTCTGAATTCTGAAGACTGAAGATATTACCCGTTTTGGCTAAGAAGACTTTCCAAGCTGCAGAGCCTGCAAGCTGAAACATTACTCAATTTGGGAATGTCTTCTCTGCACTCTGCATCTCTGATGACTGTGGTTGTTACATCTTTCAAAGCGCCGAATTGCATTCAATGCAATTAAACGTTGGACACAGTTTACCCTGCATCAATCCAACGGTCAAAAGATCTCTTCCTAGTATTTATTCAAGTCTTGAAGATCTGGAAAAAAAACTCTCTTGTGCAATTAACTCTCAAGCTTCATCTTCAATACTCAAGCATTCAAGAGATCAAAGGACAAGGACTAACACTTCACCAAACTTTCTGAAGCTGCAGATCTGCCATCTTAAATTCGTTTTCAACTTCATTTAGTTTGTCTTTAAACTGTTCTTTAATTCTGCACGTGAAGAGAACAATTAATCATTGATTGTTTCCCTCACCTTTATACACTTGGTTAAAAACTCATTTTGTACACGATCCATTAGAGATCTAAATCATAAACCTAGTGGATAAACAAAGTGCACTTTTAAAATCCAAAGCTAACCACTTTGGTAGTGGATGTAGTACTATTCACAGTATGAACCACTTCAAATCCCTGTGTGCTGTTCAAACTGTTCTTATTACTCTTCTTAACTGCTTGTGTTTAACAATTACGCCAGACTACCTTAACAAAATAGCCCCGCTAATTCTTAATCTATTTTGTTTCCGCTGCCTAAACTCTTCTATTTAATCCTCTCTAAGAAATCTTTAAGAAGAGTTTACGAAAAAGTTTTATAAAAACACAACTAGGCTATTCAACCCCCCCCTTGTAGCCTAGATTGAACCTATTTTGGGACCAACAACATGCCTCATATTCAGCTGTATTGTTCGAGCATTCGAATTCCAACCTTATGGCCAACGGAGTGTGGGAATTTGCCAGGTCAATTAACAAGATTCCTATGCCAAAGCCCCTTTTGTTTGCGGCTCCGCCAAAGAACATTTGCCAGTTGGTGTCTTGATTGGAAATTTCCAGGACACCTTCATCTGGGAAGCTGGGCTCAGCTGCATCTTCTGCTTCTAGGGGCAGATCACCTAAATGGTCTGCAATTATGCTGCCTTTGATAGATTTGAGTGTGACATAGGTGATGTCAAACTCGTTGATGAGAAATGACATTTAGCTAGTTGGTTGGAAAGTGATAGTTTGTCGAAGATGTATTTTATAGGGTCCATCCTAGAAATGAGCTTGATGGATCAAGCTTGCAGATAAGTTTTGAGCCTTTGCGTTGCCCAGACTAGGCCGGTGCATCTTTTCTCCAATGCGGAATAATTAAGGTCGCTTCCTTGCGGCTTCCTACTTATGAAGTAGATGGCATTTTCAATGTAGGAATTTTATTTTTCTGGGCGAGCATAGCCCCTACTGATGTATCTATTATGACTAAATATAGAAGGAGAGGTTTATGTGTATGGGGCGGAGCTAGTACTGGTGGATTGGTAAGGTAGGCTTTTATTTTTTCGAAGGCTAGCTGGCATTTCTAGTCTCAAACCTGGTCAGTATTTTTCTTTAAGAGTTTGAATAGGGGCTCACATGTGGATGCCAGCTGTCTGATGAAGCGACTGATATATTGCAATCAGCGCAGGAAGCCTTTGACTTTTGTTGGAGTTCTTGGCTGCGGCATATTTATGATAGCTTTGATTTTGGCCGGCTCAATCTTGATGCCTTGCTCGGTCACCATGAATCCCAGGACCTTGCCTTTGGTAACCCCAAATGTGCATTTGGTGGGGTTGAGTTTCATCTGGTGCTTTCTTAACCTTTCGAAGAATTTTCGTAGGTCTTTGATATGAGCTCCCTCGGCATCGCTGGAGTGTACGATCATGTCATCAACGTACACTTCGACCTCTTTATGAATCATGTCGTGGAAGAGGGCGGTGGCAGCTTTTTAATATGTAGCCCCGCATTTTTTAGCCCAAATGTCATGACATTATAGTAGTAGGTTCCCCAAGGGGTGGTGAATGATGTTTTCTCTTGATCCTCTGCTGCCATTTTGATTTGATTATAGCCCAGCATGCCGTCGACAAAGGATCTTATTTTTTGAGAAGTGACGGCGTCTACCACAATATCAATGTTGGGTAGAGGAAAGTCGTCTTTGGGCGATGCCTTGTTGAGGTGGCGGAAGTCTACGCAGATCCGAACCTTTCCGTTGGGCTTTGGAACAGTCACTATATTTGACAGCCAGATCGGGTATTCTATTACCCGGATAAACTTCTCGTAGCTAGTGCCCCCATCTATCATTCCCAGGAAACTGTCTCCCATACAGTCGTCATTAGAAACCCCTTTTATTGAAGGGGATATTTACAGCACCTTTATTCTGGCTAAATAGGTTTACTTGCCCTTTAAACTTCCTTTGCTTGATTGGTCTCAAAAATTCTTGTACCTGCCACCGTAATTATCTCGTTGTCAATAAGATCGTGAATGGCATTTCTGAGTGCGTAGCACTTGTCGGTGAGGTGACCACTGCAGCGATGGTATTCATAGTACTGGGCATGATTCCACGTACTAGGTAGTGGCCGGATTGAGAGGTTGATAATTAGTGACGGGTTCAAGTATCTTATAGGCCCATAGTGTTTGGAATATGTCGGATATTGGGGCAGGTAGATCATCATAGTGCCTTGGAATTAGTTCTTTCCTTCCTTTTGGTCTGGGTAGAATACCAGGCTGAGGTTTGGTCAGATAGCTGTGTTGGGTCTTTTCTATCGGGTAATATTGCACTGGGATTTGATTACATGGGCCCCTGTTTAAGGGATGTTCTTTTCTTGTGCACAAATTATTCCCGTTGGGGTCCCTTGAGCCATTTGCCGAAGGATCGAGGGGAAGGTGGTTTTTCTGGTTATGGTAACAGGCATTTAGGTGAAGGAGTTCAGGGTTGATTTCTGGAAGAGGTGGATTGAAGTTATAAACGTTTGGAATAATACCACCTTGAGAAATAGGGTTGATATCTGGTTGAAAGCTAGTACTTAGTTGCAATCTGGAGGCTTGGAAAATGATATTTTCTGTGGCGTCAGGACAGTTTATTTCGGGAAGGCAAGAAATATCAAGAGCGAACTTTGGGCTTTTAACTTTTTGAGAGATAGTTGCAAGAGTTTCTACAAAACCTACTAAAAGATCGCCAATCACCTGGTTTGTTATTCTTTCTGCATGGACATCCAATTCCTTCTTTAGCCAGATTTCAAATCCAGAAGGAGGTGCGTACTTAGGAGTTCATTTTTCTGGTTCCTGACCGTTCTGATTATTGTCGGTCTCGGTCAGAATTTGTTTATTTTTATTGGCAATATTGCTCAGATTTGTGTCCTCTGCACTGATTCTGCCTTATTCTGATCTTATTCTGATACTTTCTGATCTGATCAATATGCATGTATCCCGTATCAATCGACCAGTACTATCTCTGCCTTTCCAAATTCGGGCCAGATTTCTGAGGAAAAGGGTTTGAAGGTATCAGGAAGGGTTGGCTGAAGGCTTTCTAGGTTTGGAGTACAGTGTGCCTTTATTAGTATTTTTTATTATATTTTTATTCTACAATTGACTGAACAAGCACCCGCTTTGTTTTGACAGTCTCATGACTATTCCTGGAATAGTGGATTCTTTCTCCAGAGTATAGGACCTTCGTATTCTACCTGCCTTTTAACTCCCCAAAATTTGACTTATCTCAGGCGAAGGGCCTATACTCTTTTCGGGATCCACCATTCAAAATGGTCTAAGTCGAACATCAGAAAATAATCAGTAAGCCCCTGTGTATATTTTATTCACATCTTTTGTTTTGACTCTCTCTCCCTTCTTTTTTTTTTTATTCTGATTCTCTTTTTTTTTTGCTTTTTTTTGACTCTTTTTTTTTTATTACACATGAGCTGACCAATGATTCAGAGATGTAAAAATTGATCGGTCCATGAAGTGTCCTGAGAATCTATATGCAATTTAACGTTGGTTGATGCAGGGGGTAGGCTGGTCATGGTGTAGGGTAACAGTTCGGAATATATCTACAAGCGTGCGCGTGTGTGCAACATATAAAAAGCAATAATTTTTTTTTCCAGATATGAAGCAGTAAAGAAAGCAGATATGGTATGTCTTGCTGTTTTTTGTGGATTTTCTCGGCTTTTTAGTTTGAGCGCGAGCAAGCAACCAATCACATCAAGAAATAGAAAAAAAATGGAGAATCTATCTATCCCTATTAATTACATATTTGTCCTAGTCCCCAAAATAAAATGACAGAATGAAAGAAAATATGTACATATTTTGCGCGATAAAAATAGAACAAACAGAATAATATAGAGCAGAAATAAAATAAAGCCCCAGCCCTTTTGTTATTCTGCCCGGAAATCTATTTTATTCTTTTTTTTGTTTTTTGTTTTTTTCTTAAATATACTTGTAATGGTAATTGGAACGAAACTGCTGCAAGATGGAGGATCATATCCACAAATATATACACAGATATATAAGAACACAATATTTAATGCTAAAGAAATATAACAAGCATATTTTAGTCAGAAACCAAGAAAACTTGATTTTTTCTTTTCGTGTGAAAACTGAGTCTAGCCCTCCATTTTTATTTTCTTTAAAATAAAAACGACGTCCCCAGAAGAGTCGCCACTGTGGGTGCCCCGGAAGGTATCCCCCGGATCGCGCGCTCCCTTTTTTAGGGGAACACGCGGCTCGGGAAAGACATCATTATTTTCATTCCATCCTCCGTTGTTTAGGGGAAGACGAAATTAAAAGTGTAGAAAGAATTTCATCAAAAAGCGCGTTGAATACGCCTCGGTCACCTGAGTGAGCTTTGGATTTCTCCGTATCTCACCCTCTCTTGTTTAGGGGAAAATAAGATACAGAAAATGCATCACCCTTTTCATTTCCATCGTCCTTTATTTAGGGGAAAACTGAAACGTGCAAAAAAAGGATGTTGCGAGGGCGGGTGGGAACAAGTCCCGCCTCACTATGGACTTTTCAAAAATTGCCTTAGGTCATTATGAGTGCATGAGGTTTCTTCGTATCTCACCTGTTGATTATTGCAATATGCTTCTTGATAATTTAATTATCACCTTGCATATTCCATATATATTTGATTTGCTTGCCCCCATTACAAGTGAGTCATCACAAGTGGCTAAAAGGTATGCGTACCGGTTAGTGTGGCAACTTGTATGATTTCACATAGGTCTTAGATTAGGTGTAACCTGATCGAAGTCCTACCTCCTATAAGATGATCAAAAGCAGACAGCGCTTCAGATTGCACGTAACACCGGAAGACTTGTAGCAATGTCAAAAGCCTTCAGCGGCAGACACGCCACAAGACAAAAAGCTCGTACCGACAGACATCAACTCTTCTACATCGGTAGACCTGCTACCACTGGTTCGAAGCTCTCCAACGGCAGACTTTTAAAATCTGCACGTGCTACAGGGAAAAGTCAACTAGCCTCTCAAATCAAGATAAAATAAAGCTTGACATACTTAAAACTACAAGACTTTCTCTCACTCAAGTATTCTGTTAAAGTCAAAAAGCAACTACTTTATTGAACAGACCACCTGACAGTGCAACAGGCATCAGACCTATCAAACTAGTCTGACAGACAACGAGTTCCAAGATCTACAGGACAAAATCTCCGCCCCAAATAAGTCAAAGATCTTATGGACAAAGATCTATATCCAATTGTCTTCAACCACTATATCTCCAACGGATAGAAATCTTCGAGTTCTCATCTTTCAACGATCATATTGATTCTCGCCTATATATATAGACCAGCTCTCGTGCTCAAAAACACAGATAGAGAAATACATGTGTATGCGATACTGTGATAAAGCATCACAATGAGCAATGAGTAACTCAATCTACTCAAGAACTTCATAGAAAAAGAAATCATCAAAGAGATCGTCTTCACCAACGCATCTCTGATTTCTACAACAGATTGCAGTATACTCATCCAGCTCCTTGCAAAACACCTTCAGTGGATTGCAAGGAAGAAAAGCTTGGATAAGAGAGAAGAGTGATCAGAAACTTCAATAGGCAGAGATCAAGATCTGAAGATTGATGTTGGACAATGTCTGAAGAAAATGAAGAGTTGTCTGTAGATATTGCATTCATATCTTCAGATTTGTATTCCTATACAAATGATGTTGATTGTGCAATTATCAATCATCTTGGGAGGATGAGTGCTTTGCACTCAATCGTTCAGATATATTTTTATATCTGAACGACCTTAAAAATCATCTTCTCATAACAGTTTCTCGTTCTCGTCTACTATCGTCCTTTGCAAGCTTAAAAGAATCCTTGAATGGATAATTAAGTAAGGACTGAGACATAGGAAGAGAAAACCAAAAATTGTTCATAGATTATTTAGATTGATGTAATATGTAATTTATTTTTGAATAAATTCATATGTTCTTACTAATGATTTATCTTTCAGTCCCTAAATATCTATGAGGTTTTATAAATGATTTATCTTTAGAAAAACCACTCTCTACTTGATCTCCTAAAACCTGCATTTGAAAGAAGAAATAAGTGTGCTGTTGTTCTGAACATATATTCATGTACAGCCACTTATGACTTCTCCAAATCATAGCCTCTTTACTTCCCGCTGCACAAATCTTTTACAAGGCTTTTGATTTGAATAAACTAATTATCGACAGAGTTGTTACTTCTGCCTTGGGAAAGTCTATCGATAGTCTCTACCGACAGACATATATACCCAACTTGATAATCTGTATATGCCAACTAAACTATGCTTTATGAATATCTAAAAGAAAAGTTTTTAAATTGGCATTATAGGCTATTCACCCCCCCCTCTAGCCTATTTGAGCATTATTGTGGACCAAAAATTGGTATCAGAGCAGGCACTTTCAGCTTCATGCCAGGACTAACCTCCTGAGAGTTGTGATCCTCGAATGCTCAGTTCAAATGCATGACAAAAGAAAAACTTGTTTTATCCCTCTAAAAACTTTTGTCAAGGATTTCAGTTTGAGATAAATATTTTTGAAAAATATTCCCATTTTGAAAAATTATTTTGTTTTCAAAAATATCATGAGATGTATGATCACCATGATGATTGTGAGATATCTATTCATACGGCAGATATCTATATCAATTGGCACTATGAATAACTATCTCCAGATGAAATGAAATTTTCAGATGGATGCTTCAATTGAAAGGATTTCTGATTCAAACTTTCTTGACATAAGGCTAACGATTGAAATCAATCCAACACCTTCTCGAGAAAATGGAAATTTTCGTTCATACTTATTCTTTTGAAAAAGGTTAAGAGTCAAAAATTCTATATCATGAAACATTGATTGATCCCTCTGTTATATGATATTTAGTTTCTGGGAACTTGGCCCATGTTTCAAAGAATTATCTGAATCTAAGAAAAAGGATCAAAAATCTTACAAAATTGTTTGCAAAGGAAATCTACTCTTTAGACAACATCTACTACAGATCTCTCAGCTCAGATTCAAAAAGGCTTTGTCTGAAAAACATCAATCTCGATCCAGATAATTGTCAAAGGTACATCCATGTCATGTGCTCTTTCTCATGTCTTTCTCTTTGCACAAAAAGGACCAAGGGAGAATGAGATATTCAAGATCTAGTCTTTCCCTTTCACTGATTTTCTTGAAATACTTGTTCCAGTATCTAGATTTTTCGGGAGCTTCCTAAAGCTCATAAATTGTTGCTAATGATCTTCTTGATTCTTATTCAGGAATGTGTTTTCTCCAAAGATCAATAAGCACACTTTATTATATCTCTTCGTTTTCCAAAAGGCTTTGACTGATTGTACAAGATTCTTCTCATTTGATTCAGTCTTCTTTCTTCTGGATTATGATATATTCATGTTCTTCATTTATGATTCCCTGCTAATCATGATTTTGAATATATCATCTCTGCATAGCTTTATATTTGCTTACTCTATTCTTATCTATTCTCAAAGCAATATATAGCTAGAGTAATTCATTCCATCATACTTTGCTTTCCTTCTTACGGTATGATCTATGACTTACTCATCTGGCATGTTGCCTCATTTTCTTTGAAGTGCTTTTCCGTTGCTCAGTACTTCATAAGCTCAGTTTTATGTGCTGACTTATAGAAGTTTTTACCTTGTAGACAATGTGCAAACTACATGGGTACTTTTGCAATTTCTACAAAGGTTGAGGTAAAGCTTTAGAAACTGACTATTTCTTAAAAGCCAAAGACAGATTTCATAGAATCTCGGTAAAGATAAAAACGACTTTGAAATGTGGGAATTGTAGTTCCCAAAAAAATCTTTGAAAAAGAAATGTTTTGTCAAATCCAACTGAAAAAGATTTTATCCACTTAAAGACGTTTCATACTTTCAAGAAAGCCAAACCTACTTTTCAAAATCTTTTAGCTTTCCAAAAGGGTAACTTTACCGGATATCTAGAAATTTATATTAACTCTCACTCTTCCCCATATAACTTTTATTTGAAGAGTAGTTGAAAAGGACTTCTCACTCTTAAATGAGTCGGTCCATTGTCTTGCCTTAGCGAGTATGCTCTTAGACACAAACTTGCATTCACGGCAATCTAGACCAACAGAACTTAGTAATCCAAGTCCTATATTTGTACAAAAGAACATGCCGATAAGGCACAAATCAGAACGCTCATCGGAAAATACTCGACGACACACCAAACCCAATCTAGGCCATGGATCCTATCCTGGCTTATAGCTAACAAAAGCTCTGATACCAACTGTGGCGATTCGGAGCGGAATCCCAAGGTCACGTCGCTAGAACAAGGCAAGAAGAGGGCAAGCACTTATACATTAATAGTGCGAGTCGGACAGTCGAGCTATCAAAAGCTCGAAACACACATATAAGGTCGTACTAAAAACACGGGTTTACAAAATTCGGTATCTTGAGCGACAAGGAAAAAGTAGTCAGAGCTATGAAGTTCGAAACTAAGGCCAAGGATACCAAGAGAGACATAAATCTCACGAAGGGAAAAGAAAGCGAGCTTCGCGTGCATAACATTGCAGACATTTGGACAAACCATCGGCACTCAGTGGCGTTCGCGTTTGACAAGGACCAACGATATAACACATATCCCCGGCTAAAGCATACAGGGGTTAACCAACAATGATAACAAGCTGGAATAAAGAAAAGCCCAAAGCTCTTTGCGTGCACGGGAGACTGCGAATATAAAAACCAAGGCTATGAGCAACGACACAACACGTCGGCCCAAAGAGAACCAAATCAAAACCCAAGTATTCTACCCGACTGTAAAGTCTAAATAACCTTACAATACAACGAGCTCACAAGAATATTAAAATATGATATACAAGTCAAGGATGCTAGATGAGATAGGAGTCCACAAGCTATTACTCGGAAATATCGACTATTACAATCACGAACACACGTACTAAGCTCGGTTGTCGATCAAGCGTGATGCGCTGCGGTCACGTACTATGCACCCTCGATAAGACTTCGAGCGCAACTAGAAAACAAAGTGCGGGATGAGTCATAATGACCCGATGCGTTACTACTAAACAATATGACATAATTTGAATATTGCTATAAGAGGAAAAGATATCGTTTTGGCGAAGACCCGATAAGTCGGGTTATCTTGAATGAAAACCGGTCCTTTACCAGACTACCAAGATGAATCAGGGTGAATCCCCTGTTCACAAACAATCAAACAAGTCAGGAAGCAGGGCGCAAGAATAATCATGATTATGGATGTATATCTTATTGTAGAACATCCCAAGTCTCTCATACAATAACTAAGTAGAAGTATGCATATTTATAAATATACATATACCAAGTCTCTCATAGGATTATCAAGTGTGGTATGTAAATTCGTTTATGTACCAAACAATTCATTCATGGAAGTGTATCATGTAAGAATATGCATATCTACAATTATATACATATGAAGACAATCAGGGGCAATCAAGTAGGAGTATGTATATCTACATATATATACATATGAGGACAATCAGGGTAAATTAAGTAGGAGTATGTATATCTACGTATATACGTATCATACAATTCACAGGCCTATCACGAAAGTCAAGCGATCAAGAACAAGTATATATAGGCATTTAGTTTACATATTCATGGTAGCACTTTGTTTTTCACAAATGCTAGAAGAAATCCACATATAAGAGGATAGGATATAAATGCGGTGCCGCAATGTAGCTCTGCAAGATAAGCTGTTAACGAGAGGAGCGTCTTTGTCGTATGCGAGATGGTACATCGACCGAGGATAGTATTATTCCAAGCGCCCTAATGGTTACACAAGGTACTCTTCTCCAAAGTGATCAAGAATGGAGGGGTTTGCACGTTTCTGGTTCGGCAACCCATCACTATCACGAATCTCATGATTCGTAACGGTAGATGAATTGTCAACCAGGGAAGACAAGACAGGATAAGACAAGACAGGACAAGACAAGACAGGACAAGACAAGACAGGACAAGACAAGTCAGGACAAGACAAGTCAGGACAAGATAAGTCAGGACAAGACAAGTATGCCAGCTGGACTTATTGGGGAAAACAAGTAATATTTACTTATTTAAGAAATCAAGCAAGGACGAGCACGGTAATAGCGATCTCATTCAAGTCAGGTGGGCATGTTATTCTTTACGACTAATAATCAAGCATGATCATGAGTTAAATTAAGAATCTCGAAACTAGTATTCTAGTTAAGCAGTTCGAGGCGTCGTGGGGGTTGATCGTTGAGTCGGTATTGTTAAGTGACTCACTAGCATCGACTCCGTCGAGTCATTTCTATAATTCCGATCAAATAGAGTTTGAACACTATATGTGTTCCAAGACTCCTTTCTAGGTTCTTGTTTGAAGCACATCTAAGTTCTCGTTCCATTTGGGAACCTTAGTTCAACATCACTAAGTCAGGTATAAAAGGCAGAAACCTAAGTTGATTATTGTCCAACCAAGCTTAGTTCAATTTCAAGTTGTAATTCCATTTGTTAATAGAATTATAAATCAAATCACGTTGATACTCAATAAGAGGATAATTATAAAGATAAGAGATACAATATGCTTAAAGATCATGATCTCAAGTAAACATAGAGGTTCATGCATTAATCACAAACAAACCTTATCAAGCTCAGTTCCATAGAATCATAAGATGGATAATATTATAAATCCTCTCGAGGTTCCCAAGGAACTAAAGATCAAGCATGCACTCTTGAAGGACAGAAGACTTAAGACAACTCAAGATTCATCAATTAACCATGTGATGGTACTTCATAAGTCCATCACCACACACATGACTTGGATGACCATTCAGTCATCTTTACGACAACTCAAGATTCCCATCATAGAGGGTACTAAGGCATACGGTTCAAATATCCTTCTGAGGGAGAATTGTCACGAAGCAATCTGGATTTTCAAGGATGTTAACAAGGTTCCCAAGTAAAGTCACATATTACATTCCTACGAATCTTGGGACTTCATTAAAAGTCCACTAGTATTATTGGTTCTAGTTCATAATTGAACCCATTCAAAACGTCTTTCATTCGAGTTACGCATTCTCGACTTACACATAAACCACCCAAGAATTAGCGATAATCTCGCACTAAATCATCATTTAAGAGACTCAATTAGAGTCCTAAGCCAAGAATCAATCTTATTAACAATTTGGTCTTGCAGAAATTCTCAAAATTTCGTAATGGTGAGATTCAATGAACACAAGAAGATATAGGAATTTATTCTAAGGTTCAAATAACAATTTTATAATTAATTGACTTCATATGGGTCAAACTACAAAGTTCCAAATTTCTAGTTCGAGGCATAATTTCGGGATTTACAATTTATCCGGGTTTCTAACCCAACAACAATAAATCTTAAATCATAACAATTCCAATATACTCACTAACCCATTTGGTTTCAAACCTAACCAAAATCTATTGATATCATGGAAACATATCATCTTGACATGTATAACAACAATAAATCACAAGGAACAAGTCTCTAACAATCTATCATCAAGATGCTTGTAGAGAGAACTAGGGCTTAAGTAGCGCATTACCTCAATCGAGCCTGGCGTCTAGGAAGTGGAAAACAAACCGAGGGAAAGACTACTCGGCGAGGCTTCAGATGGCGGTCGCGGCTCGACAATTCGATGGCGGAACTCAGGAATCGGCAAATCTCCCATGGAAGCTCCTCCTCCCTCTCTCTCTAAAACTCACGGTTGATGGAAGAAATGAGGGAGGAAGAGAAGATTGGATCAAAAAGGGTTAGGGAGGACAATCCTACCCTTCTCTAGTTGTGGACAAGGCAAAGGGAGGGGTTAAAATGGGGGTAGTATAGGTTTTCACGCCAAAAATCAAAAGCGAGGGAAAGAAATCCCGTAATTGAACATCCGGCAGGTGAGGCGGGCGCCTCACCCAAGCCTCGGCCGCCTCAAGCTGCAGAGGCTTCTCCAGTTGAGACCACTTTGCAATTACTCAGCATACGAGGCGGGCGCCTCGCAAGGGTGCCATGCGGCCGCCTCGGCTCGAGAACCTCTAAAACTTGGTCTAAACTTGTCTAAATGATCCCAAACTTATGGGCAATCATTCTAAGGTCTAACCCTACTCAAAGCAGTCGGAAGCTTGAGCAACACCGGAGCAGGGATAGAACAAGGCTCGACTCACGGCGACGAATGATCAATAATCAAACTACCAACAAACACCAATCAAACTAAGATGACTTGGGCATGAAAAAGACTTGTTTAAACATGGCTAAGATCTGAATATAAAGCCAAGAATTCAACGAACACTTCGTGCGACGAAATAGAGGCAA
>CM028382.1:95797772-95841833 GCA_013146195.2 Codonopsis lanceolata | reverse complement strand
GGTTCAGGGGTTATGTTCTTGCCATCATCGGCCTTATATCGGTGCCCCATCCATTTTGAGGGGAAGGGATAGCCTCCTCGCTCCCGGGTTTGTGCTCACGACCCGCATTATCATCTTAGGGGACCTCGAAATCAACATATCGAAGCCCGTGCCCATTCGACCTTAGGAGGGCTTGAGCCCCGGATTTCCCATGCGGGACCCGCTTCATTTGGGCGGGGAGCCACGGGCGCCAGGTTATGTACTTTGAAATCTTCTGGGGGAATAACGAGCTTGAGCTCTCGATCTCTTCGCTATCTCCGTAAAGGCGAGCATCAATACTACACTGACGGCCAAACAAATTTCTCGCCTCCGCCGGTTCTCGGCGTCACCATTATCCATGCCAAGTATTCAAAAATATATAATCAGGAGAACAAATAGGCCACCAGGCCTATCAAAGTCGGATGCCACATCCTGAAGTCGATAGTCGAGTCACAATCATTCGCCATCTCAAAAACATCGAGGGCGGAGTCGGTGTGCGGAATAATCTGGCTCCAAGCGCTCGGCCTTTACTATAAAGTTCTTGATACCCAGACATTGAGCATTCAAAATGAAATGTCGGATCTCAGTGACTAATCACCCAGATATGTCCATGGAGCCTCCCAAAAAATATCGGTCAGTCATAGTCGAGAAAAATTAGTTTGAGAAGCGGCGCGGAAGCCATAGTGCCAGGATCATATCTCCCAGAAGGTGCCGGGCGCCATCACCGCGAAAATGTTCCTCGACCACATGTGAATCGGGGATGGGATGCCGGTAAAAGTTAAATACGGAAAAAGCATCAAAGACCGGCGGAGTCTGCCGGGGATTCTTGGAGCGATATTCATCCGGCGATCACGTGCCTGCGAGAGCAAGATCTACCACTCGCGTCAATAAATCCTTGATGGCCCACCAGAGATATCTCCCCACGAGCCGAGGAAAAAGAGCCGTCAGCAGGCGTCTCAAATAATCCATGTCATCCTCTATGAGCAGCGCGTCGAGGAAAAACGGTCCAGTCAAAGTTCACCCGTTATAGCGAGGGGTGGCGGGGTCTTGAATAGCTCCTAATCGCCGTAAGGGGCGCCTCAGGCGAACTGACAGTGGCGGCAACTCCTAGCATTACAAAAATTCTCAGGCGGGGCACATTTCATTCATCCCAAATTAAAGATGATCCTAACGAGACGAGAACACGGGCTCCTCTCGACATGTCCCAGTTTATCACGACATTTCTCCGGAGAAAGGCACCCCAAAAATGTGATCAAACCGATCCGTTAAAATGGTACCGGGGCAAATCCATGGAGTCGAGGCATTTTCATAAACAAGCTTTCTCTGTCATTAGAGCAAAAACTTTCTGCACAAAGCGGAGAAGAAAGAGCAAGCGGGCTATGAGAATAGAAGTGGTGAAAAATCAGATCGGGGTCTCCTTTTTATAGTAAATAAAAAATCAACAAACATGACGTGGCCAAGGGCCAGAAAATCTCGGGAAAGCCAATTTAGGCGCCACCCTCATGGAATTTGGGCATGGCGCCTAAATTGCTTATGAGCCACGCCCAATTTGCTCCTTTACTGCCTCTGATATTCTGGTTTCTGTCCAAATCGCCAATTGATATCTCGTCTGATCACGGAAAGGCCTAGCAATATATCAAAAGCAAAGCCTATACGAGAGTAGATGGTCGCAATTATGCTCCCTCGCACAGGAGGAGGCGGCTGCCTCTTCCTCTACTCGCAAATCGCCAGAAAAGCCCCTTAAATCCGAAGGTGTATTCTATTCAAATTCATTTCTAAAATGCAGTGTGCCATTACCCTTAGGAGTCGATACAGCTTTATATTCTGCATGTATTTTGAGTGTGCATTTCATTTTATCATGTCATTTAAAATTATATTGCATTTTATAACTCATGTTTGTACAGATACTAATTACAAATAAAAAGAACAAAAAAAAAAGAGAGGGAAAAAGCTGACATGTGCAGGAAAAAGAAACTAATAACCAAAAGATGCTCTGCCTCTGCTAAAGCCACCTCCCCTGACTCGGGGGCCCAGCGTGCCATCAGGTCTGCGTATCCGTCCCCTGCTCTATGCACGACTCGATCCTACGTCCGCATCGTCATCATCATCATCACTGCGACGCCTGGTCTGCCGCATAGCTTCATTGCTCCGACATGAAAAGTCATCCATCAGACGCTGATAGAGCTTGTTGATGCTAACGAAGCCTTGCAACAGTCTCTTGTATGTGGACACTTTGACCTGACAAGGCAAAAAAAAAAAAAAAAGAGCATCGGTCAAAAAAAAAAGGGGAGAGAGAGTATCAGTCAAATAAAAAAAAGAGCATCAGTCCAGAAAAAAAAGGAGAGTGATAAATATACCGTGCGGGCCTAATCAGGAACACGATACTCGTCAGGGATCTCAACGTCAGGAAGAACCTCCCTTATGAGCCTATCATCTCGCCGATACTGGAGAGTCGAAAAGGCATCATCGGGCATGGAAAACTCAAGCCGTGCATCCAGAATCGAATGAGAAGACCCAGCCCAAGCACCATCGACAGATGCACGCCTCCCAATCACAGGAGGAGGAGGAGGGGGATGGAGCATCGTCCTCAAGAAATCTTCATAGGCTATGACCGGAAAGTCACTGGCAGGCATCTCATATTTGGACAAATACTGAAGCCGGTTTGGTATAAAGTTTGGTTCGATCACATGCGGAGGAGGTACAGGAGGTGCAACCGGAGATATCGAAAACAGAAAATGCTGACGGTTGACCCGCTCACCCATGTACAAGGAATCGCACATGATCGACACCATCAAAATCCGGCAACGACTAAATAGCAGGGTAACCTCGATAGGCCCTACCAGATTCCGCCAAGGGAACAAAGTCACCGAACCTAAGGTCGAGTTCGCCACTCTGTCCTGCATTCCCAGCGACTCAATATAATGGCCCAGGGAGTCCTTTTTCTTTTCGATTCGCATTCACAAATTTGACCAAGTAAGGTGGTCCAAGAACATCACTGCGCAATGGGCCCGGTACAAAGTCAAACACAGAGTAAGCCCACACCTGAAAAAAAATAGAGAGGTAAAAGTCAGCCAAAAAAAAATATGTGAAAAAATATATATATTCTGACAAAAGAGAAAAAGGAAAAAAAATATATATACCTCCCAGGCAGGGGCAAAACCGGTCATAACATTTGAGTCATTCGACTCAAACCTATCCATACGTAAGAAGCTCGGTAAACCGCGCCTCCAGTCATAATCAATCACGTGGCCCAGGTCTCGAAGGCAGCCCAGCAGAGAAACCCTCAGGGTAGTGGAGGCATTAGCAAAAAGAGAAGTCCCAAGGAAAAGCATAAAAATGTCCGAGCGACAGCGTCCACAAAGAACGCTATCCTCGGGATCAACCTCGCCCGACATTTTCTAGAAGCCAATTTTTCACACTGGGAATGGTCACTTCGTCTGCTGTTTTGTACTCAGGCACAAACCCCAAAAGGTCCTCCACCTCGTCATGGCGGGCACGAAGGGTATAATCAGGTGCCAAATTTTGCCCAATGCTGGTGGAAATACCAGTAATAGCAGAAATTCCGCAGCACGTCGAAGATAACTCTATAACTGCGGAAGGGAGTAAAGGCCCGCGAAGATAACTCTATAATCTCGGAAGGGAGTAAAGGCCCGCATGAAATCTCTCTCTCTCTGTCTTCTACCAAAACTTGGGCTGGCAAAGGCATTGAATGGAATATATCAGAGACTCTGGCACAAGTCGCTCGGGCTTTGTCCAAAACATTGTGTTCCTAAAAAAAAAAAGGAGGAAAAATAAAGGTAAGTCTCTCACAAACCCTTTCTCCTTACATATTTAATATATTAGACAGTTAAAAAAAAAACACAATCAAAAAAAAAACAAAAAAAAGTAAATAAATATATATATATTTTTGTACATTAAAAATTGTTTTTGCACATAAAAATACATGTTATCATTTTAAGTATCATAATAATAATATACAAGTATACTTTGCATAAATATACATGTCAACATGTTAAAAAAAAAAGGGAAATAGAATATATATACTTTGCATTTAAATATGCATGCCACATTTCCTTCATTTTCAATTCATAAAATAATAATAAAAAAAAACATCTCATGTATATTTAGCATCACATTGGCATTAAATAAAATAATACATGCATCCATTATTTGCATTCATTAGTCAATAAGCTGTATTAGGAGTGCGCGAAAAAGAAATTAAAAATGCCACCCGTCACAGAAAAAGAATATGTCCTTGGTATTTCATATATCCCTACAGCATTAGCATGCATAAAAAATAAATTCTGGTACACAAAATATATCTGTTTTGTCTTGCATATATCCGAAATCGTATCCGAAAAATGTGTCCAGAAAAATTCGCATTTCATTCCGAAAACTCTGTATTGTGAATATATGTCATATAAAAATATTTTTAGATCTAAAACATGCACCATATAGCCTCATTTGCATTAACATTATAAATCATGCATAGTAGGGTCAAATAGTAACTACTAGTTCAATTTGGGCATCGCAAAAATAAATTGTCCAAATCTCATGCATTATTACCAAAATTGCATCATTTTAGCTCATAAATCACATGCATAAATATCATAAGCAGCATATATATACTCCAAAAGTCCAAAACATCACAGAAAATGAGCAATCTGAAAAATTAACCAAATGGGTGGAAGAAAGTTATACTCACATTAGGATCAGAAAGATTCGAGATGTGCTTATACCAGTCTCGCACCAGATTGCCCCAATCGTGCTCTGGATAATAATAGCCGACATGGTTCCGGACCAAGGGAGGAAGTTCTTTCTTCTCTTCACCCGATTCTGGGTTCATCGGTGCTTTTCCTTTTCGAGATCTAGAAGAAGAAGCCATCTGCGCAGAAAAACAAAATTTTTGGCGGAAGAAAATTGAGAAAAGGATAAAGAATGAAAAAAATGGAAAAATGGCAGAAGGTTCGTCGGCAATGGAAGGAATGAGAAGTAGAGGCAGAGAAACAGAAATGAAGACTTACGTCTTCATCATGTGAAGAAGAAAAGGGAGGAAAAAGTGAAATTTTCACTTTTCCCCCTCCAAGCAATTCAGCATCAGCACTTAAGTCCTCAAAATTTCAAAGCTGCAAAGTGGCCCCTAAGACTTAACAGAAAGTTAACAAAAGCAATTTTGTTAACCACATTCGATGGCCTTTCATCCAAAAAGCAAGAAAAGGTCATATCCCTCAGAAGTCGCCCGCCGACAAGCGAAAAGTCGAAAATCAAGAAAAGGTAAGCCCCTTTTCCTTAAAAAAAAAGAAAGAAAAATGCAAAAATAAAAGAAAAGAAAAATCAATCAAAGAAAGAAAAAAGAAAAGAAAAAAAGAGTCAGAGAAAAATAAAGTCATAAAAAAAAAAGAAGTGCAAAACAAAAGCAAAAAAAATGCAAGAAAAGAAAAAAAGAAGAGGGTAATCCCCAGCATGAAAAGTCAGAACGGCGAAATAGCCAAATCAGCTGAGCCAACACCAGCAGTCAGAAACATGAGAAGGTAAGAAAGGTAAGACTTCTTATTTTGCTTTCAGAAATAAAAGGAAAATCTTTTTTCAAAAGGTTTTGTTAAAAAAAAGAAAAAAAGAAAAAGAAAAAAAAGAGGAATATTCAAAAAACAAAAAAAAGAGAGGAAGAAGAAAAAGAAAATCTTTTGTCGTATCCAACGACGGATTTTGATCGGTTGGATACGCTGAAAGTTTGAAGAAAATTCCCTTTGTCGTATTCGACGACGCTTATCGGTCGGATCTGACACGCTTTTCGAAAATTTGAAGTTTTCTTATTATGTTTGGAAATCTGAGATATGGCCAGGCCAGACATGATTTTGAAAATACCTCTTAACGTATTTCAACGCAGTGTATTTTCCTGGAAATACGGTTTTCGAAAAACACAAAAATCTTCATACCGTATTTGGCAACGGTTTCGGACCGTAAGAATACGGCTTTTCGAAAAACATGAAAATCTTTTCTTCATTTGTGTTCTTGGACGGGGTTGACCCAAAAAAAAGAGCACAACTTCCTCATTGGTTGTTTGTTTCGGCTTAGGCCGAACTACGTTTGGTCTGATTCCTTTTATTAAGGGATACGAGGCGGCGACATTAGTAGGTCCGACCATCGAGCATTCAATTTGCATATCTGCTAAAAACCGCGATAACCGCTATAACCGACTAAAAATGTCTAGGATATGGAGGTTTGATAAATTGCTGCATTATAATCGCTACCGCCGCATATTTCTCCCTCGTTTTGAAATGAAACGAAATTGGAGAGTCTATTTTTATCAACGATGTTCGCCTACTCAAGCCGGGTTACCCGTAGACTCCATCGTTGGGGGGCTCTCAGACACCCCAATTTCGTACTCCTGAATGTGACATGACATAAAATATCAAGACTATTAAAACATTAACAAATGTCAAGTTGGTCAGTGCAAAAGGACAAAGCAGATGCGCAAAAAGGGCAAACCGTAGGACTCGATGTTCAAAAATGGCTAAGTTTGAAATTTGGGCGTGGCTACCCATAAGTTTGGGCATGGCGCCCAAATCCATAGGGGGTGGCGCCCAATTTTCCTTTTTGCCACTGTTCATCAAAAACTTTGCCGTAAAATGCAACAAATCAAACGACGCTTGATGCAATATTTGGAAAATGGGCGTGGCTACTAAAAAATTGGGCATGGCGCCCAAAATGAAAAGACGGCGCCCAAATTTCCTTATCTCGGTGCACAAACAAACATTTGCCGTAAATGCAACAAACTCAACGCTACAATCAAAGCGCAGCAGAAGGAATTTTAATTCTGCCGTGTCCCCCTGGATGTCCCCGATTCAGCCTATAAATAGAGGCTTCAGCTTGATCATTTTCGAAGACTTTCATTCAGAAGCTTCTCGCGTTAACGTTACGCTGGAGAATTAAAGAGCGGTGTGAGATAGTGAGAGATCACCTCAAAAGCCTCGAAACTCTGCCAAACCTCCTCCAAACACAAAACCAACCGATAGAAGTGTACCTTAGCCCCCCAGCTAGGTATCCACCCTTTTCCCGGTCCAAAAATCGTGGAAAGAGCGGTTGCCGATTTAAAAGGCCAAATCGGCTAGAAGTAAGTCGTTATTTCCGCTAATTTCACCAACCTCAAGCCAACACACAACCAAACACAAGCAGCCCATCCCGAGGCCAAAGTAACTTTCGAGTAGCATTCACACAACACAACACACACACATAACTTCAACAACAACAAAAAGACTCTCTCTCCGAGGGACGGAGGCGAGCACACCCTATCTGTAAGTTTATTTTAAAGTCTTTCATTTTTGTAAAAGTATTATTTTCACAATGTAGTCATATAAGCAATGGCCGGATTTAATTAGGAAATAGTACTAAATGTAGCCGTTATCATGGCCAAATGTTTTCAGATGTATTTGTAATTATTTGCTCTACTTATTCATTAAAGTCTTTATTTGTAATAGTATTATTTCCAATCCGGCCCAATGTAAATATATAAGCAGTTATGCTGCCCGGATTATGTTAGGAAATAATACTAAATGTGGCCGTTACTATGGCCAAATATTTTCAAGTAGATTTGTGATTGTTTGTAAAAGAAATTGTTGCAAGTCTGTAAATAATATAGATGTAACGGATGTACTTGTAGGCAGTTAATGCTTTATTTATCTGTTTAATAAATATAACAAAAACATACTTTAGCCAAAACCGCTTTTGAGACCGAAGGGGCGAGTTGGGTGCCTAGCACCTTCCCAACTCGTAACTTAGCCTCGAACCCGTTTCCTCATCTCTTTTCTTTTTCTCGGTTTTGCTTTATTTTTGCCTTAAAATAAAGATGGCGACTCTAAAAACATTTTGGATCCAGTGGGGCCTCGCAACATCTTTCTTTGTACTTTCACGTTTTCCCCTAAAAAAGGGAGAATGTGAATGGAAAGGTGATGTATTCCTATGTCCTGGTATTCCCTAAACAAGGGATAACTTGACGTAGAAAACCCAAAGCACTCATAGTGATCCGAAATAGGCCATAAGGCTATTTTCATAAAAATTCATAGTGGGGGCGCTGCAACACCTTTCTTTGCACTTTCACGTTCTCCCCTAAACAAGGGAGGATGGGAATGGAAAGGTGATGTTTTCCTATATCCTGGTATCCCCTAAAAAAGGGATAACTTGACATAGAAAATCCAAAGCTCCCATATTGGATCAAAAATCCACTAAAGGCAACCGAGGCGCATTCCAACGCTTATTCGACAAAGACTCCTCCCGCACTTTTGATTTCGTCCTCCCCTAGAAAAGGGAGGGTGGAACGGAGCAATGGATGTCACCGCATCCGCACGGACGCCGCACCCACTCTATCCAAGGCGGGCGGGGCGCGAGCGCTTCCTAGAACCCACACCCGCTCCTTTGGGCGACCCGGATTCCGGAACGGAATCCCAACGTCATGTCGCAAGGACAAGGCAAGGAGAGAACAAGCACTTAACAATTAATAGTGCGAGTCGGACAGTCGAGCTATCAAAAGCTCTACTCACAAATATAAGGCCGTATTAAAAATACGGGTTACAAAATTCAGTAAGCGGAAACGACAAGGAAAGTGGTCCCGAACTATGAAGCTCGAAACCAAGGCCAAAGATACCAAGAGAGACATAAATCTCGCGCGAAAGAAAGAAAAGAAACTCGCGTGCGCAACATTGCGCGACGCCGGACAAACCATCGGCACTTCAGCGCTTTGCCAGAAGGGACCAACCTCGATATAACACTTACCCACTGCTAAAGCATGCCTGGTTAACCAACAATAATAATAACTAGGATAGAAAAGCCCAAAGCTACCGGCTCTGGATACAACCGAATATAAAAACCAAGGCTATGAGCAACGACACAACACGTCGGCCCAAAGGAGAACCAAATCAAAACCCAAGTATTCTACCCGACTGTAAAGTCTAAATAACCTTACAATACAACGAGCTCACAAGAATATTAAAATATGATATACAAGTCAAGGAGGCTAGATAAGATAGGAGTCCACAAGCTATTGCTCGGAAATAACGACTATTACAATCACGAACACATTAAGCTCGAGTGCCGATCAACCGAGGTCTCCGCTACGGTCACGCACTACGCGCCCTCAATACGACTCCTGAACTGCAACTAGAAAACAAAGTACGGGATGAGTCATAATGACCCAGTACGTTACTACTAAACAATAAGACATAAATTAAATATTGCCATAAGAGGAAATGATATCGTGTTACGACGAAGACCCAGAAGTCGAAGTCAGACGAAAACCGGTCCTTTACCAGACTACCAAGATGAATCAGGGTGAATCCCCTGTTCACAAACAATCAAACAAGTCAGGAAGCAAGGCGCAAGAATAATCATGATTATGGACGTATATCTCATTGTAGAACATCCCAAGTCTCTCATAGAATAATTAAGTAGGAGCATGCATATTTATAAATATACATAGACCAAGTCTCTCATAGGATTATCAGGTGTAGGTATATAAACTCGTTGATGTACCAAATAATTCATTCATGGAAATTTATCATGTAGGATATGTGTGTTCTACAATATATACACCTAAGGCCATGGGAGATCAAGTAGGAGTATGTATATCTACGAATATATACATATGCAGGCAATCAGGGAAAATCAAGTAGGAATATGTATATCTACATATATACGTATCATACAATTCACAGGCCTATCACAAAAGTCAAGCGATCAAGAACAAGTATATATAGGCATTTAGTTTACATATTCATGATAGCACTTTGTTTTCACAAATGCTAGAAGAAATCCACATATAAGAGGATATGATATAAATCGGGTGCCGCAATGTAGCTCCTGCAAGATAAACTGTTAACAGGAACGTGCTGTCGGGTGTACGAGATGGTACATCAACCCAGGATAGTATTATTCCAAGCGCCCTAATGGTTACACAAGGTACTCTTCTCCAAAGTGATCAAGAATGGAGGGCTGCACGCTCGGGTTCTAAGAACTCCATCACTATCACGAATCTCATGATTCGTAACTCTGTGAAACTAATTGTCAACCGTGGAAGACAAGACAGACAAGACAAGACAGCAAGACAAGACAAAGTCAAGACAAGACAAGACAAGACAGTCAAGACAAGACAAAGTCAAGACAAGACAAAGTCAAGACAGGACAAGACAAGACAGTCAAGACAAGACAGGTCAAGACAAGACAGGTCAAGACAAGACAGGACAAGACAAGACAGGTCAAGACAAGACAGGTCAAGACAAGACAGGACAAGACAAGACAGGTATGCCAGCTGGACTTATTGGGGAAAACAAGTAATATTTACTTATTTAAGAAATCAAGCAAGGATCTAGCACCACGGAATATCGATCTCATTCAAGTCGTGGGCATGTTATTCTTTACAACTAATAATCAAGCATGCTCATGAATTAAATTAAGAATCTCGAGACTAGTATTCTAGTTAAACGGATTTCAGGCGCCGTGGGGGTTGATCGTTGAGTCGGCATTGTTAAGTGACTCACTGCATTTAATTGCCGAGTCATTTCTATAATTCCAATCAATTAGAGTTTGAACACTATGTGTTCCAAGACTCCTTCTAGGTTCTTGTTTGAGGCATATCTAGGTTCTCGCTCCATTTAGAACCTTAGTTCAAAATCACTAAATCGTATAAAAGGCGGAAGCCTAAGTTGATTATTGTCCAACCCAATTTTAGTTCAAATTCAAGTTTGTAATTCCATTTGTTAATAGAATTATAAATCAAATCACGTTGATAATCAATAAGAGGATAATTATAAAGATAAGACACACAATATGCTTAAAAGTCAAAATCTCAAGTAGACATAGAGGTTCATGCATCATTCACAAACAAACCTTATCAAGCTCGCCCATAGAATCATAAGATAGATAACATTATAAATCCTCTCGAGGTTCCCAAAGAACTAAAGATCAAGCATGCACTCTTGAAGGACGAAAGACTTAAGGCAACTCAAGATTCATCAATTAACCATGTGATGGTACTTCATAAGTCCATCACCAAACACATGACTTGGATGACCATTCAGTCATTTTTACGACAACTCAAGATTCCCATCATAGAGGGTACTATGGCATACACGATTCAAATATCTTTCCTAAGGGAGAATTGTCACGAAGAAATCCCGGATTTTCCAAGGATGTTAACAAGGTTCCCAAGTAAAGTCTCATATTACAATCCTACGAATCCTGGGACTTCACTAAAAGTCCAACTAGTATTATCGGTTCTAGTTCATCATTGAACCCATTCAAAACGTCTTTCATTCGAGTTACGCATTCTCGACTCACACATAAACCATCCAAGAACTAGCGATAATCTCGCACTTAACATCATTCAAGAGACTAAATTAGAGTCCTAAGCCAAGAATCAATCTTATTACCAATTTGGTCTCACCCGAGCAATTCCCAAAATTTCGCAATTGAGATTCAATGAACACAAGAAGATATAGGAATTTATCCTAAGGTTCGAATAACAATTTTATAAATAAATTGACTTCATTTGGGTCAAACTACAAGGTTCCAAATTTCTAGTTCGAGGCATAAATTCGGGATTCACAATTTATCCGGGTTTCTAACCCAACAAAAATAAATCTTAAATCATAACAATTCCAATATACTCAATGAACCCAATTGGTTTCAAACCCTAACCAAAATCTATTGATATCCATGGAAACATATCATTTTGACATGTATAACAACAATAAATCACAAGAAACAAGTCTCTAACAATCTATCATTAAGATGCTTGGAGAGAGAGAAACTAGGGCTTGAGTAACGTACCTCAATCGAGCCTCAAACGTCTAGGAAGTGGAAAACAAACCGAGGGGAAAGACTCTACTCGGCGAGGGCTTCGCGATGGTGGTCGCGGCTCGACAATCCGATGGCCGGAACTCCGGGAATCATCAAATCTCCCATGGAAGCTCCTCCTCCCTCTCTCTCTAAAACTCACGGTTGAGGGTGAAAATGAGGGAGGAAGAGGATGAAATTGGATTATAAATGGTTAGGGATGACCATCCTGCCCTTCCTAGCTGTGGACAAGGCAAAGGGGAGTGGTTAAAATGGGGGTAGTATAGGTTTTTCACGCCAAAAATCAAAACAGGGAAAGAAATCCTGCACTCCAGCAGTGGCGGGCGCCACCCAAGTGCGGCCGCCTCAACCGGCAGAGGCTTCTCCCAAGTTCGCACCACTTTGCAATTACTCCCAAAGATTCGAGGCGGGCGCCGCAACATGCCGCCGGCGCTCCGCAAACCTCAAAAACTTGGTCTAAACTTGTCCTAAATGATCCCAAACTTATGGGCAATCATTCTAAGGTCTAACCTTACTCAAAACGAGTCGGAAACGCACCCGAACAACACCCGGAACAAGATAGAACAAGGATCAACTCACGTGACGAATGATCACGAATCGAACTACAACAAACACCAATTAAACTAAGATGACTTGGGCATGAAAAAGACTTGTTTAAACATGGTCAAGACCTGAATATAAAGCCAAGAATTCGGCGAACACTTCGTACGACGAAATAGAGGCAATACGAGCAACGAGGGGAATCGCTAAGGCCAAAATCATCACGGTCGAACCGGCGATTCAACAAACAAGCATAAAACTTGTGTACCAAGGCCTTATGAGACTCAAATAACTCTCAAGACAAGTGGAGGAATGACTAAGAGTAAAATCGAGGTCTCACGAAAGAACTACGCCTGAGGAAACACTACGAGTCAAGTAACGAATCAGCGTCGGTGATGCGACTTGTAACTTTAACTAGTTAAGGTCTATGGAACATATGTAACTAATGTATTGGCTCTATATAGCCTACCATAATAATCAAGGTTCTTACCTCAAGTCAAGCAAGCGAGGTTACGGTTAAACGACACGCAAAGCAATAAGGTCAATTACACGAAGGTTCGGGGTCTTACACCTTTTCTAGGGGAACGCGATGTGCGGAGTAGACATCACGCTTTCCATTCCACCCTCTCTTATGTAGGGGAAGACGAAATTAAAAATGCGGAAAGGTGTTGTCAAAAAGCGCATGGAATACGCCTCGGTCACTTGAGTGATTTTTGGTCCATTATGAGAGTTTTGGGTTTTCTGTATCAGGTTATCCTTTTATTAAGGGATAACAGGATGCAGGAAGGCATCACCCTTTTATTCACATCTTCCCTTGTCTTGGGGAAAATGGAAAGTGCAAGAAAGGATGTTGCGGGCCCCACTATGGACTTTATGAAAATTTCCTTAAGGCCTATTTTGGATCACTATGAGTGCTTTGGGTTTTCTGTATCAAGTTATCCCCTGTTCAGGGGATACCAGGATGCAGTAATACATCACCCTTTCATTCCCATTCTCCCTTGTGTATGGGAAAACAGAAAAGTGCAAGAAAGGATGTTGCGGGGCCTCACTGTGATCCAAAATATTTTGATAGAGTCGCCATCTTTATTTTAAGGAAAAAATAAATAAAAAACCAAAAATAAACCAGGGGTTAAAAAAAAACGGGTTCGGAGGCTAAGTTACGAGTTGGGAAGGTGTTAGGCACCCAACTCGCCCTTTCGGTCTCAAAAACAGTTTTTTGCTAAAATATGCTTTTTGTTATATTTATCTAGCAAATAAATAAAGCATTTAAAACAAATATATCCATGTTTACATTATTTACGGACTTGCAGCCGCCTTCTTCCAATAATCATAAATACATTTAAAAATATTTGGCCATAATAATGACTCTTTTTAATGCTATTTTCTAAATAAATCCGGGCAGCATAACAGCTTATATTTTTACATTGGGCCAGATGAAAAATAGCTTTTTTATAAAATAAACTCTTAAAGGCTCACCTTTAAGAGCGTTGGTGTGCTCGTTTTGTTCTTCTGGGAGAAGGAGTGTTTTTGCTGCTGCTGCGGTTCGGGCAAGGTGACTGCTTCCGAAGGTTGCTTCTGGGCACCGTCAAATGGGCGGAGCAAATGCTTGCATTTTTGCTGCTGACGAAAATCGGGCAGAACAACTGCTTGCTTCTGACGGATTTGACCTTTTTACTCGGGCATAGCAACTGCTCTTTTTGAGATTTTTGGATCGGGGGAATAAGGTGGAAACCTAGCTGGGGGGCTAAGGCTCACTTTGACCGATTGGTTTTGTGTTTGGAGGAGATTTGGCAGAACTTCGAGGCTTTATAGGAGGGGGAACTGACTATCGCTCACTGCGCAAAACAAACGCACAACGTTTTCACTATGTTTTTTTTTGTGTCGAGTGTGTGAATTCCTGAAGCCGGGGCCTTCTATTTATAGGCTGAAGGAAGGATTCCTTCGTCATTAAGAATTTCTTTCTGAGCTTCATCGACTTGTACCACGCGTTTGAAGACTTGTGCAATGCGTTAAGTCGGGGAGCACTATTCAGGCTCCCGACGCCGACACCGAAGGATCTGGGCGCCGCGCCACGAAGCCTTTGTGACAGCGCCAACCTTCCTTTTTCAGCCTCTTTTTGGACACTTTGTCCCCTGCATTTCACTGTTTTACGCATCCTGCTTTGTCTTTTGCATTTTTAAACCATGTAACTTGACATTTGTTAGGTTTTAACAGGTCTTGATATCGCATGTCAATGTTACATACCAAAGGTACGAAATTGGGGTGTCTACAGGATGTCGGAAGGTTTTATTTTCGATAGGGATTTCGGCATATGGTGTACTAAAAAGGGTTTCAGGTTTTCGGAGGGATTTTGATGTTCATGGTAGGAAACCCCAGTATGCTTCTAATAGCTCGGCCACAATGGGTCAAAGGTGATTCCGGTCAAGACGACTTGTCTGCTTTGAATTTCATATGTTCTTAATAGTTTGCGGATCCATATCTTCTAGATGACTCATTGTCAACTCGTGTAGATTTGAGTGTTTTTAAGGGAGTTAACTTATCATCCTTAGAAGAAAACCTTTCCAAGGATACTCGGAAATAAGTGACCTCTAAAAGAAAAAGATATATATTGGAAACCAATTTATAGGAATTTTTTTTATTAACGTTATTTTATGACCGTTGTAAAGTTTTTTTTTAAACAGTCGTTGCTAGCCGGACAAATTAGTGCCATTTTGCAGGGATGTTGCTGACCAAGCAAGGATAAACCGGTCCAAGGCTGTGGAGCTGTTGCAAATTTGGAGCGATGACCTGGAAGACTCCAAAGGTGATAAAGCTTTAGACAGGCTGGTAAAGCTCTTACCCAACTCCCATTTGAGTTGCTCTTAGTCCTTAGCCATCCACAAGCAGCGAGTGGGAGGCCTGCCTCGCAACCTTCACATCGACTTTGGCAGCCATGGTTCCACACGAATCTCGTTTGAGATTTAGTTGGGAAGGGATTCATTAGGACAAAAAGGGGTGATTCTATTGCCGAACAACGGCGGTGCAACCGGAATGTCCTATCATAAAGTAAAGTTTATTTTATAAATTAAAATTCATAAGACAATCAACTAGACATACTCTTAAATAGTCAAAAAGAAAAAAAAAATACAAATAGCATTTGGTGGAAAAATGATTTCAGCTTAAGTTTTGCAACTAATTGTACTAGACTATTAGTACTCCTTTCTAGAAAATAGTCTTGTTTTTTTTTCTTTTTTGATATATCTTCAAAAAATAGTTTTATTTTTAAAAATAGTTATTTGTTATGAAACAAAGTCAAAAGCCTATGTATGCCTATAAAGGTGTACCTAGCATTGTAGGTAATAAGTGCACTTGTAATGTTACTGTAACAGTATGAGAATGCTCGGCTATAGATACCGAGCATTCTGTAGTTATAATGTACAAACGAATCCATACTCTAAATAAATCTCTCTCTCTCTCTCTCTTTCTTTCATACACTCTTTGTTCTAATTTTGTGGTTATTTCATAACACGTTATCAGCACGATTGTTCTACTGTTAACAATCCCAAACGGTAAATTTTTCTACCAATATATGCTTTATTTTATGTCTCTGGTTTACTTCAATATATATCATATATCATCATTATTAAGAAAATGTTGGCTGAGCCACCGTCGATAATATATGGTGAGATGACGAAATAATAATTTATTATTTAACATATAATATATATGTTCGTTGATGCTTGAACGGAAATAACCCCAAGCTATAAACTGAATATTTATAAATATACATATATTTCAATTCTATATATGAATAATTTTATATACGTATATAATTATTACTGACTTTTAAACACCCACAGAAAGGCTTGCTGAGTAACATGGCGTGAATATATATATGTAAGATATATAATAGCTTTATAAAGTTGACTGAAAAATATTCATGCAGAGTTATTTTATTTATTGCTCCTAATAAGATTAATATTTATTCATGATATAAATGAAATTCTATTAAATCAGAATTTTTACATTTTTACCCCTCTCCTCTAACGGCTAGTTAACTGATTTTTATCTCTCTCCTCCAACGGTCATAAACGGCTAGTTAACGGTCATAAACAGTTTATTTTTTTTCTCCATATATACAACAACATCTTAATAGATTACTCACATTTTTACTACCTCCTTACAAACTCTCAATACCATATCTTCTTCTACAAAATGTTCCTTCCAATGTTGATGATTATTATCATACTAGTTATTATATGCACCGTATTGGTTTTCGTTGCTGAATACCCTCCAAACGATTTTCATATTTTTATTACGTATCTTTGTATCATGTATGTCCTATTAGCAGTTACAATAGCTTTCAACATACATTTTAACATGTATTGATTATCATATAAATAAAATTTTAATGTCATAATTTTATTAATATATATGTTTCATTTTTATAGTTTTTTCTTCACAAATGGCAAACATCACTAAGCTTGAATTTGAAAGGCTAGACATATCTGGGAAAAATTATATGTCTTGGAAAATCGATGTCGAAACCCACCTGGCCGCCAGAAGCCTTGAAAATACTATCCAACGAAGCAATAATGAATGGATAAGTAATCAACATCGGGCTCATGCCATGATTTTCCTACGACACCACGTCCACGAAGACCTAAAGATGGAGTATCTCACAGTTAATGATCCACTCGTTTTTTGGGAAAATTTGAACGAAAGATATGACCATTTGAAAACGGTCATTCTCCCAAAAGCACACTAAGATTGGATTCATATCCGCCTACAAGATTTTAAAACCGTCGGTGAATATAATTCTACGATGTATAAAATAACCTCACAGTTGAAATTATGTGGGGAAACAATCACTGAATATGATATGTTGGAGAAGACATTCTCAACATTTCATACCTCGAATATGCTCCTGCAGCAATATCGAGAACAAGGTTTTAAGAGGTACTCATAATTGATCTCTTGCCTCCTTGTAGCTGAACAGAATAATGAGATTCTAATGAAAAATCATGAATCTTGTCCAACTGGTTCAGCCTCATTGCCTGAAGCGAATGAGACTATGTATGATGAAGGCCAAGAGTGTGGGTGTGGTAGTGGTCGTGGTCGAGGCCAAGGAAATCATGGACAAGGCCGGGGTTGTGGTCGAAATCAAGGCCGAGGAAGAGGCCGTGGAAGAAATAATTATCATCATCATCATCATCCATATAATAGAAATTCCTCTCGCCACCTGAAGTGGAACAGAGATGATGATAGAAACAACTCTTCGAGTAGGCAAACTGTGCGTCAAAACAATGAAGAAAGTTCATGTTTTAGGTGTGGCATGACAGACCACTGAACACGTACATGCCGAACGGCGAAACATCTGGTTGATCTTTATGAGAGATCACAAAAAGGAAAGAATGTTGAGACAAATTTCCTTGAAAATGATCATGAAGATCTTCATTTTGATTTTTGTGATATGACCAACGTCGACATGACCAATACCATTAGTGATGATATTGGTCATGAACAATAAATTAACATAGGAATAAAGCTATGGTCCGAGTTTGAGATAGAAGCTGTGGAAAAAGTAACATGTTGTTATGTAGGAGTATTATCTGTTTTTCCTATGTATACTAGCATGTTCACAATAAAATTTGTATATATATTTTGCATTCAATGTGTTATCATATTTATTCATCTTATTTTTCTTTGTCTCATATTGAAATAGATCACAAATATGTTTGAATCCAAAATCCAAGGAGGAGATTTATGTCTTGCAGACAGCGCTACTACGCATACCATACCTAAAAATAAGAAATATTTTTTTATCTCAAAGTTGACAATGCTAATGTCAACACTATATCTGGTAATGCCAAAATAATTGAAGGATTTGGCAAAACAATTTTCCTAATGCCTGGAGGCACGAAATTCATGATAAATAATGCATTGTTCTCTCCTAAGTCTCAAAGAAACTTGTTAAGTTTTAAAGACATTCGTCTGAATGGATATCATATAGAGACTATGAACAACGGTAATGATGAATATCTTTGCATTACCTCAAACACTTCAGGAAGCAAGTGTATATTGGAAAAATTGTTATCTCTATCTTTTGGATTGTATAGTACAATCATAAGAATATTTTAATCATATTCTACAGTAAACCTGAAGTTTACTGAGACATTTAAAGCTTGACATGATAGATTGGGGCATTCAGGATCAATAATGATGCGGAAAATTATTGAGAATTCTAGTGGTCATCCATTGAAAAACCAGAAGATTTTTCAATCTAATGAACTCCATTGTGATGCTTGTTCTCAAGGAAAGTTGATAATTAGACCATCACCAACTAAAGTTGGATATGAATCACCATCATTTTTGGAACGAATTCAGGGTGATTTATGTGGACCTATTCATCCACCAAGTGGACCATTCCAATACTTTATGGTATTAATTGATGCTTCTAGCAAATGGTCGCACGTATGTCTATTATTGCAATACAACATTTGCCAAGTTCCTTGCACAAATAATCAAACTGAGAGCACAATTCCAAGATTATATGATCAAGAAAGTTAGACTTGATAATGCTGGTGAATTTACATCTCAAGCATTCAATGATTATTGTATAGCAATAGGGATTGATGTTGAACATCCAGTAGCTTATGTTCATACACAAAATGGTTTGGCTGAATCGTTGATCAAACGTATTCAACTTATTGCCAGACCATTAATGATGAGAACAAAGCTCCCTACTTCTATATGGGGTTATGCTGTTTTACATGCAACCGCACTGATTCGCCTCAGACCAAGTGCATATCACAAGTACTCCCCAATACAGTTGGCATTCGGGCGAGAGCCGAATCTATCCCATCTAAGAGTTTTTGGTTGTGCGGTATATGTACCAATTGCTCCACCACAACGCATAAAGATGGGACCACAAAGGATATTGGGAGTATATGTTGGGTATGAATCCCCTTCTATAATAAAATATCTTGAACCAAAAACGGGTGACGTTTTTACGGCACGCTTTGCCGATTGTCATTTTAACGAAGACAAGTTTCCACCTTTAGGTGAAGAGGGGAAACAAGTGGGAAGAGAGATCAAATGGTGCACATCATTGTTATTGCACCTTGACCCTCCCACAAAGCAATGTGAGCTGGAAGTTCAAAAGATCATACATTTACAAAATGTAGCACATCAATTGCCAGATGCATTTATAGACACAAAGAGAGTGACAAAGTCACATGTAGTTGCTATAAATGCTCATGCCTGAATTGAAATACCAAAAGGGCTACCAAATGATAAAATGACAAATGAATCTAAGACACGCCTGAAGCGTGGATGACCCATTGGTTCAAAGGATAAAAATCCTCGCAAAAAGAAAGTGTAATATCCCTGATTTTGATAATTTTATTTATTTTTTTAAATGTGATTGGCCCTATATTAGTTTATTTATCTTGGGCCGATATTTATGGTTTGACCGATTTGAAAGAAATTAATATTTGGGCCTATTGGTGAATCAGCAGTGAGCCCATTTAATTTTAGTACACAATTGGGTTATTTGTTTGTGTTTGGGCTTGAGCCCAATTGATGGTCCATTTGATAAATATAGTAATGATCATAACAACAACAACAACAACAATAATAATAATAATAATAATAATAATAATAATAATAATAATAATAATAAGGGAAATAAACACAAGATTTATAACTCGTATTATTGCTACAGTAAATAAGGGGTTGTGAACGGGTGTTGTTGCCTGCCGTTGAAGGGAAACGGGGGCAATTTTCTTATGCAGCAGCGATGGTGGGAGCTAGAAGGTTTCTCACAGAGACTATATAAGGGGGCCGATTTCCCAAGCTAAATCATCCACGAAAATAATAATAATAAGAACGGGGTCAAGAGAGAGAGGGAGAGAGCTTGAGAGACGGACATCGGAGGGAGTCTTGACGAAGTCACGAAGTGGAAGATCCGGCAACGCACCAAATCTCCGGGAGGCAAGGTCGAGACCTGGATTGAGGTGAGATGTTGATTCTTCATCTTGTGAGTAATTGTTTATTTATGTTTAAAGGGGTTGTTTATTTCTGTTGAAAGGGATTGACGGTATATGGAGTTTTCCTTGGTTGGGTGAATTGGTGAGAGGAATAACATGAGAGGTGGGTTCCCGAAGAAGGAAAAAAATAGGAGATAACAGAAGAGGGGATGGGGGAAAGGGGTTGATTCAAAAAATAAATAAATAAAAGGAGGAAGAAGTGTGAAGTGGGTTAAGAAGTGGGATAGGTTGTTGGGTGAGAGAGATAGAAATGATGGATTGTACTGAAGTGGGAAACCCCTAAAGAAGAGAAAAAAATAAGGTGGATGGTGGTCAAGTCAATTAAAAACAAAAGAAATAAGGGGGAATTCGGGTAGGGGATAGTTCACTAAAGGGTTTTTTTTTTTATTTTAAGGGTGATGGTGATGATGGATGATGGGTGATGTGGGGAGTTGCCCAATCCAAAAAAAAAAAAAAAGGAGAAAGGGGGTGAGGTGACGGGAAGAAAAAAAAAGAGTTTGGGATTCAAAATTATTTGGGTGTTTGGAGTATGTTTGAGTATTGTTTTGATCAATTATCAACTTGGTTCCTAAACGAAATAATAATAATAATAATAATTAAAACGAAGTTACTAAAAAGTAAAATAAAATTTGTTTAATGCGGGTAAAATGTTGTTTAAAATAAGGGTCAGGCTAACCACACACCAACATCTTCTCTCTACACCCCAATTCTATCTACACCTCACATATTTACTTAATTTTTAAAATTTACTCTTTACCCCCACCCTAACTTCCTATTTTACCCATCATTTATTTTTTCAATCTAACACATCTTATTCTATCTACACCCCACATTTAATTTCCAAAACAACCAAAATACCCAACACCCCACAACGGAAACCCCAAAACGCACGCCCAAAACGCACAAGCATTCCTGTGGTCTGCTACGGGAAGAACAAAACCTTGTTCACAATGTCTTCTTCAAACCGAGGTATTCTTCTCTCTCTCTCTCTCTCTCTCTCTCTCTCTCTCTCTATTTTTATGAACTCTTTGCTTAACGTTGCTTGGATGAACGTCTTAGGCTAGAAAGTTCGATACAATGCCCCGGTTCGGCCACACAAGGCAGTCCGTGCGGTTAATGTCTGCCGCACACACCCAGCTCTGTGCGGTTACTTAATGCCGCACACTACCCTCACTGTGCACACAACATTAGCCGCACACTACCCTCACTGTGCACACAACATTAGCCGCACACATCCCCTCCTGTGCACTAAATCTCCACCGCACAAGCTCTCACATGTGCATCATGAATTTTTCGCACATACCTCAAATTTGTCTAACATTCAAAATATTTATATGACCTGCCGATTTACTTATTTAGGCTTGAACTGTTTCTATATAACCTCTAATATTACTTGTTTGTTGTTGTTACAGGAGGTCCAATTGATAGGTTCTGCAATAAATATATTAGGCGTCGTGTCACCGCATCGGCCAGACGAGAAATGCAACATGCGCGTGACGCAGAAATGCCCCCGGAGCATATAGATCAAGAGCCTATACATTTTCGTGGATCATGAGCCCGAGCTTGAGCCTCGATCCATCCTAAGCACTGAGCTGAGCTGAGCCTCGAGCCCGACCTCGAGATCGAGGCGAGATCGAGCGTGAGCTTGAGCCCGAACTCGAGATGGGATTTCATGGTGGTCCACTTGACCCGATCTTTGTTGATTACGCATAAGACACATGTAGCAAAGATCGATTTGGCGTGGACAAGAGCGAGAGGTTTTGAAGTTTCACCAAAGATCGCTCAAAACTACGCCAATGGGTCATTCCGCAGGGTGCCCAAGCATGGAGGATTTGGTAAAGAGGAACAAGGATCCATACCCTAAGGAATCCGACCTATCTTGATGTTCACAAACCGTTGCTTTTCGGCGTTTGTGGAGCGGTGGCATCCGAGACAAACTCATTCCATTTGCCCTTCGGTGAAATGACGATCACCTTGGATGATGTTTTCTGTATTACTGGACTTCCGATTTCAGGGTCGCCATTATTTGCTACACGAAACATCAATTTGGTAGTCCGCTAGCGAGATATTGGGAGTGTCCAAAGCCGAGATGATTGAGGAATGGGAGGTAAAAGGGTGCTTCACCAAGTTAGAGTGGCTACGTAATAGGTTTAGTGAAGATGCCTCGATGATTTAGACAAGGTGACGTGTTCGGTGAGGGCTTACATGTTGTACCTCTTGGGTCGCACCATCTTCACTGATAAGAGCGGCTCACGAGTGATGCTATCATACTTACAAGTGGTGGAGGATCTTGATGATATACATACCTATGCGTGGGAGTTGCCACCTTGGCTTATCTATATAGACAGCTAGGCGAAGCGTCCAGATATGAGACGAAGCAGATAGCTGGATACTTCACATTATTAGAGGCATATTTAAAATTTATAGTTTTTTTGACATGTTTAATTTATGCTGGATATTTCACATCTAATTGAATGTTTTATTGCATGTAGGCATGGATATACTTACGATTTCCACAGTTCACCTTGATCATAATGTGGGTACCGTAACACACAAGCGCTTGCTCGTATGTGGAAACCGATCGGAAATCAAGGAACAAGCATGGACCGTTACTATACGTGAAAATATTGACATGCTTACGGCGAATGACGTTAGTATTCATCTTTTACATTTATTTATGCTCGTGCTTCAGTCATTCGTTATTAAATTGTTGTATTTAATAAAATTTTAAATATGTTGTAGGTTGCGTGGACCCCTTACGACACGTCGTGGGAGCATTTTCCATTTCATCAAAACTCCTTATATCATGGATGTATAGTCATGGAGCCAATGTGGAGCCATACCTACTGATCGAAAGTGCTTCGCAGCTCGGAGCGCTGACGCTGCATCGCTCCATCTATCCCTATCGCACATGACATCCCTATTAGAAATAACCCTCGTGATTTGATAATGTGGATAGCACTTGCAGCATACTGGAACCTTGTTGAGAGCCATATATTATCTTCGGAACAATTTGGGCGAGCTACTCGATATCCATCTGAATGTTCACCCGAATACATGGATTGGTACTTGCGAATTTCACATCCCATCGTAAGCCCGCCGCCGATCAACTAGGTTAGGGTGACTAATCCCATTGCAATGATAATGCGGAGACCGCTTTCATTTATTCGCAATTTGACAGACCGATAATGCGAAGATTGCGATCGGGTGATAGAAGTATAACTTATGAGGAGTTACTGGTCGGTGGTCTCGATAGTAGATAGCTTTGACAAGGTCCGGGGGAGGAGATCATCTCGAAGCCGAGACTCGTCGTAGGATGCAACCTTGATATTGTTATGTATTTTTAGACATGTTTAACGATTATGTATTTTGAAGACATGTTATGTATGTTTGAGACATGTTAGTGTTATGTATGTTTGAGACGTGTTATGTATGTTTGAGACATGTTAGTGTTATGTATGGCTTATTTCAAACCAAATATTTGATGCCACCAAAATTTCAAGTTTAAATAGATTTTCATATCACTAATCCAAATATAAAATGCAACCAACATTCCAAGTTTAAATGAAAATACATATCACTCATCCAAATTGATACTGTCCGAACTTTTGAGAACAAATCGCTCATTTTCTACACTTTCACTATATGACAAAAGTTGTTGACTATAAATTGATTTCCAAGCCGCAAAGACATTCCACGCGGTTCGATCCCATACGATTGGGACAAAGCAAGCAACCCCGACGTAAATTAACCTCAAATGAAAGTAAGTAAATGTCAATAATGTGAATTGGACCCGGATCTACAACACTAGGCTCCGTAGGGATGTCTTTGAATCCTAGAAAAAAAATTGCATGTCAATTACACAACCAACACTTTGATGGCACGGATGTTTTGTGCACAAATTAAGGATCGGCATATGATTTGTGCACAAAAGAAGGAGCTGTGCAAAACATTTGGTGCACATTAAGAGATGTGTGCGGAGAATGTCTTGTGCACATAAGGAGAAGTGTGCGGCAAACCATAGCCGCATTACCCTAATATGCGCTTTTGGAATTTAGACAAAATTTGATGAAAAATTAAGTTTTAATAGAATAAAATGGAAGTAATACTTACATTATTTGTTTCAATTACTTCTTTAGGCTCCATATTTGATATTTTTTAACAATATGATGTAGGGTAGGGTTGTGGAGGAACTAAACAAAAGAGAGAATGGTGGGAAAGGAAGACGTAACTACAGTAAGCATCAAATTTGGGGTGTAGGTAGAATGTTTAAATATTATAGAATGACATTACTGTAATTAAGTTGTGGGGTGTTGTTTTAGGTTGGAGGGTTTATTTTGTCATTTCATACAATGTCATTTTTGCAATTTTAAAACTTGGGGTGTAGGGAGAAGATGTTGGTGTGTGGTTAGCCTGGCCCTTAAAATAATTTAGTGTCTTTTCTGTATTTGTTGTTAGATCTGGGCCAGTACGAGCATCGTTACTTTACACGTACAAGTTTTTGTCCACCACTTTTTGGTAAGGGATTATACCTCTTTAAAGTTATTTGATCGTCATATTTTATTCTGTAGGTTTCCGTTATAACTTTATTGGCTTAACACTTTCTTTGTAAACCCATGTTCGGCATTCGCCGATATTTGCTTTGAACTCCGTCGAACTTATTTTGTTCATAATCCGAAATTTGAAACTTTTGTAATCCATGTTTGATTTCTTTGAACTATCAATCCGTAGAAAAAAAATGAATTACATATTTTTGGACGATTGACTTTATTTGGAACTCCCCGTGATCACTAAGCAAATTAGATTGTTACGTGAAATATGTAACATTAGCGGAATAAAGATATTATTTGACACCACCGACATGTGTAGTGAGGTTATCCTGATATACCTTCAGTTGCGGGATTAGCCCGTTGGGCTCAAGCCCATCATTAGGCGCTTAGTCGTCGAATGGATCACTTAACTGATCATGGAATCTACGGGTGTTCTTTATTTCCAACTGGAATGAGACGGTTGGCGGCAACTGAATATCTCGTATTTGTTTTGAGCTTTATCTTTCATTTGGAACTCCTAATTGGCATTGTATTTGATTTTATTGTTCTTTATCCGATAAATGTAGTTTTTGGTCTTGTTAAATTATTTGACCTTTGGCGAAATATAATTTTTGTGGTCAACTCCTCCTTAGAAACCGGAGGGGTTGTATATGAACTTGTTGGGCATTGTTCGCTCACCCTTTCTCTATTTTCTTCAGGTTGTAAGTAAATTTGAAATTATTTTGGGATCAGGTGGACCATTTGAAGGGTGACTCGGACCAGAATAATTTCCTTAGCTTTGGTAGTTATTTTTAAGGAATAAACATTTGTTCGAGACTTGTGGTGTTATTTACATTTTGGAGTTTGTACTAGACAGTTATGTATTTTGGATAGGAAATTGTAATGTTTTATTTTGGATATTTTGTGGTTTAGTAATTAGTAATGGTGACGTGGCCAAATTCTGGGACCGCGGTGTCGGTACCGAGTTTGGGGCGTTACAGAAAGTGATTGAAAATCCCCAATCACATGAAAGTGTTCCAGAAGAAACACACGATCGTGAAATTGTTCCAGAAGAAACACACGATCATGCAAATCTAGTAAGCCTTGTAGGCAACGATAACCATGAGATTTCTATTAATTACATGTGTAATGGGAAAATATGGAACCGAGATGAAATGGAGAATATTGATGATATATTCTCTTATTCGGTATCACAAGAAATTAATGATGGGACTGATGATCCCGAACAAAAATCTGTATCTGAATGTCAAAAGAGGCATGACAAGATCAAATGGATAGATGCCATGAAGGCTGAATTAAGTTCGTTGAATAAACGAAAAGTATTTGAATCTATCGTTGTCACACTTGAAGCTGTGAAACCTATTGGATACAAATGGATTTTTGTTCGAAAGTGAAATGAGAAAAATGAGATTGTGAGATACAAGGCTCGCCTTGTTGCACAAGGTTTTTCCCAAATGCCTGAGATTGATTATGAAAAAACGTATTCTCCTGTAATGGATGCTATTACGTTCAAATATCTAATCAGCTTATCGGTTTCGAAAAATCTAGATATGCATCTCATGAATGTTGTCACGACTTATTTATATGGGTCATTAGATGCCGGTATTTATATGAGAATTCCTGATGAAATCAAGATGCCTGAAGCACTGAGCTCAAAGCCCAAAGAATTATGTGCAATTAAACTACAGCGATCACTATATGGATTGAAGCAATCCGGGCGCATGTGGTATAATTGTTTAAGTCAGCATTTGTTGAAAGACGGATATGTGAATGATCAATTATGTCCATGTGTCTTTATAAAGAACACGACAGTTGGATTTGCAATTATCGCTGTCTATGTAGATGATCTGAATATCATTGGAACTCCCAAGGAAATCTAAGAAGCAGTTGATTACCTAAAGGGAGAATTTGAAATGAAAGATCTTGGACAGACCAAATACTGTCTTGGTTTACAAATAGAACACTTGCATAGTGGAAAATTTGTACATCAATCAAATTACACAAAAAATGTTTTGAAGCGCTTTTATATGAATAAGGCAAACCTTCTCACTAGTCCCATGATTAATAGATCACTGAACGTTGAAAAATATTCATTTCTTCCTTGTGAAGAGAATGAAGAGATACTTGGTCCTGAAGTACCATACTTAAATGCTATTGAAGCCCTCATGTACATTGCTAATTGTACAAGACCAGATATAACATTTGTTACAAATCTATTAGCAAGATATAATTCATCTCCATCACGGAGACACTTGAATGATATCAAACACATATTTTGTTATCTTAAAGGGACGGTCGATTTGTGATTATTTTATCCCAAAGTATCAAATGATGAAATAGTTGGTTTTGCAGATGCGAGTTATTTGTCTGATCCTCATAAGGCCAGATCACAAATCGGCTATGTCTTCACGATGGGTGGTACTGCAATTTCTGGCGTTCTCAAAAGCAAACGCTAGTTGCTACATCGTCAAATCATGTTGAGATAATCGCACTTCATGAAGCCAGTCGAGAGTGTGTATGGCTTCGATCTATGACTCAACATATTCAAAATGCCAGTGGACTACCTGTTAACTAAGACCCGACAATATTATTTGAAGACAATGCCGTATGTGTTGCTCAAAGTAAAGAGGGATACATCAAAAGTGACAGTCCAAACATATCCCCCGAAGCTCTTTTTATATACTCAAGAACTTGAAAAGAAGAAAGATGTCAGCATCCAATATATTCGATCAAGTGATAATGCTGTAGATTTATTTACGAAGGCACTTCCCACTACAACCTTCAGAAAGCATGTTCACAATATTGAGATGCGAAATCTACGAGATTTACAAAGGTGATTTCTCTTAACCATCGTCAGTTCAAGGGGGAGCATATATTGCTGTACTTTTTTTTTCCCTTTATCATGGTTTTATCCCACTGGGTTTTTCATGAAAATTTTTTTAACGAGACAGCCCATGCACACAATTCAGATTTAAGTTGTGTATTTTTTTTCCTTATGTCCGATTTTTTTCATACTGAGTTTTTCGGTTTAAAGGTTTTTAACGAGACACACTTAGCCAACTTACAATGCTATGTTCAAGGTGGAGTGTTATGAAACAAAGTCAAAAGCCTATGTATGCTTATAAAGGTGTACCTAGCATTGTAGGTAATAAGTGCACTTGTAATGTTACTGTAACAGTATGAGAATGTTCGGCTATAAATACCGAGCATTCTGTAGTTATATTGTACAGACGAATCCTACTCTAAATAAATCTCTCTCTCTTTTTCTCATATACTCTTTATTCTAAGTTTGTGGTTATTTCATAACATTATTGATTTAGTACACTTTGACGAAGGTACAAGGAAATGTTGTTATAACTATGGGGTTCGCTTGTCAATGTCAAATGAAAGTACTATTTCCATTAGTCTTGGTTTTTTTTTTTTGATCAAATAAAAAAGAGTAGCTCTCCTGTAACATTGTACGGATCTTAATTTGTAAGACAAAACATCATTCTTATAACTCTACCCACTAATACTTAATAAGTCAAATAAAAATAATTCGTTTTATAAAAAATATTCATAAAATCGTATTACACAAATTTTTACCAATAAAAAAAAATCTACTTTCTATTTTTTTAATGGATATCCGTTTCATCACTTTACGCTCATACGAGCTTTGGTGAAAAACATTAGATTAAACCAAAATAATTTTTGTAGGAAGGTTTTTTTTTTTTTTTGGGATGGAGGCGTAACCACGTATGTTATTGCATGACACAAAAATCGAATCCACCTTTTTCAATTCAATCTTAACGGAATTCACTTGTTATCATGTCTTTCTAATTTTGGATTAAAGTTTTTTGTATTTCAAAGTGTCGTGATCAAATCAACTACTCCATCCGTCCCTAATTTATTGTTTTGGTTGATCCGGCGCATTGTTTAAGAAAACCTATTTGACTAGATTATTAATATTGGTTTAATGTGTAGTTTCCTTTAAAGCCCATGTGTATGTGACCCATAATTAAAGTAGGGTGAAAAAATAAGGGTAAAGTGGTAAAAGTGATGTTCTAAAAAAGTAAGTTTCAAAGTGGACAATTATTTTGGGACGGACGAAAAAGGAAAGGAGGACGATAATTTAGGGACGGAGGGAGTAGGTTTTATGATGTAGACGTAGATGTGGTAATTTTTGTTTGCGCCTATTTGTTTGTCCAGTAAAAAATAGATATAGGCATTGTAATACCCCGAAAATTTGTTTATTTTTATAGATAATATTATTATGGTTTGATATTTGTAATTTGGGTTAGAATTGTGTGTTACTTGAGCCAACCATCTGAATGGGTACTTTTTATTAGTTGAGTTCAATCCATGAATTAGTTATTGAATAGTTTAATAATAGTAATAATAACAAATAAAAATAGTAATAATAATATATATTAGTTTAAAAAAAAATAAAAAATAAAAATAGACAGTTGATGGATATAAGCAATATCAGGAAACGTGAGAGGAGGAGTTATCACAACCGCGAGCAGTTAATCGGACGAGGTTTTGTGGGTAGTTTATGCCGCACAACTCGACGCTTATTTGATCATGGGTTCATGGGTAGTTGATGACTTGTAGTGAGACTTAATAAAAAGGGAAATGTCGATCGTTTGTTGAGGCGCATCAAGAGAAGGAGAATTTTGATCGTCTGTCGGTGTTGGTGTCGGTGTCATCGAAAGCAAAGACCGCAGAAAAGAATTGAAGATTGAGGTGAGTCACATAGTTGTTATTATTTTCTTCTTGTCTCTAATGGAAATCGAGGATAGGCCGGTGTGTGTGGGATGTGTGTGTATGAATAATACAGGTAACTATGGCGTTGATATGAAGAAGATGGAGGAATAAAAAAAAAATAGAAAAATTCATAAGAGAGAAAGGAAGAGAGTATGCTGGACAAGGAAGTCAAGGACGGATGTAAAAATAAAGTGGGAGTGAGTTTGATAGCTAATATATAGGATATATTATTTTAATGATAATATATGTAAAAGGTAGTTAAATGGATACATGATTTTTTTAGATTAGTCTCACTAATTCATACAAAGGGTTCAGGTTTGAGATTAAAGTTTTGTTGTATATTTTTAGATTTGGTCAAGCACGTGTCGTGGAATATTCGTACACGGTATTAGCTTTTACATCACCTTTGAGGTAAGGGATTATACTTCCTTTAAGTTGATTTGCAAAACGTATTTTTTCGTTAGGTTTCCTATATTTCTGAATTACCGTTTTTTTTGTTTCCCTATGCCGAAATCACATCGGTAATTGATTTTGACTCCGTCGGTTAAATATCTTTGTTTCTTTTTTTTGAATTATAATTTGGCGAAATCTCATATTAAAAACTTGATAATATATGAGATGTGTTTGACTTTCGAAAAACATGCTACTCGTTTGAATTTCGTTATGATCACTATATTTGATTAAATTGTCACCGAAGTGACCTTTTGTTATTTGATACTTGCACTACGAGGCTTGTGAGTGCGGTAATCCGGCTTTACATTTGACTATTGTATCCTACAGGATTTTGTTTGATTTGATAATTGGACTATTTATGTGATCATATTTTATGGATGTAAAATGTCGTAATGAACTGGTATGGGACGGTTCGTTATGATTAGTCTACTCGTTATCATTCTTCGAATTCTATCAACTATTATAAAATCTTGTGTCATAACTTTGATTTATACATATGATTTCTTGTGAGTCCTACCCTCCTTAGAAACCGGAGGGACAGTATATGAACCTACTGGGCATTTGTTCGCTCACCCTTTCAAATTACTCCTCTTCAGGTCACAAGTAGATTGGAGCTTCACGTAGAGAAACATGGGAAGCAGCTATGATTATTTAGAGTTTTATTGTTATTTTGTTTTGTAATGGATTTTTAGCGATTAGTAAGAAAAGTGAATTCTTTAATTGTATTTTGAGGTTACGGTGGTAAGTTTTGGGAATTAGACATTATATTGGTTTGGTGGTTTCTTGACATTAAATGGTAGTTGACTTTTGACTAATGAAAATTAAGTTAGAATTTTGTAATGACGTGGCCAAATATTGGGCCCAGATTTGGGGGCATTACAGTTGGTATCAGAGCTAAGAATTGAGATCCTGTAGACTGTAGGATCAAGAAATAGTTTTAGCTTAAGAAGTGATATTCGTTTTATTCTTATGATTATGTGTTGGACGTTAATATTGGGTTATATTCTTGAAAATTTATCGTTTCATCATTATAGGAATGGCGAGGTTGATGCAAACTGCTAGGAAAACCTGTAATCAAGCAATGATAGAGAGAAGAAGAGTGGCACTAGCCAACAGAAGAATTCAGAGACTAAAGGAAATTCAAGAGGAACTTGTAGCTCAGATGAGAATTCAGGCACAGGCGATTCGTTATGCAAGAATTCTCACCGAGCATGTGTGGGATAAGTTAACAGAAGCAATTGATGGAGTGAATGACAGTGTGGGGTCCTTTATCAACCCCATTAGGGTTGAAGACTCGGAGTCCGAGAGTGAGGATTAAGAAGCCTTATTAGTTGGTGTGAATAGAAAGCGGGGTATAGCCTCGACAGTAATAGTTGTTATTTCTTTTCCTTCTAGTAATGTCGTAGTAATGTTGGAGTTATGTTTTCAGATCGTTTTATTAAGTAATGCAACTTTGTTGAAAATTTTAAGAAATATGTTTTTAGTCATATGTGCTTATGTCTTTGAATTTGGTATGGTTCTCTCGAGAAATATTTGAATGATTTCGAGCTATTAAACAATGATTTTCTTTTAAGTAGCTCATTAAAATCAATTTTGTACAACGTGCCTATTTAGTAAACTAAAAAAAAAAATTATTCGAATATTTGTTGTAATAAATGATTAACCTTATCTCAATATAGATGGCACGTGGCGGACGACTTGGTAATAGGGGTCGAGGACGCGGACGAGGTAACCGAGCAAGTAGAGTTGTGGAGGATTCAGTCTCTAAAACTGTAGGGGATCAAACAGCACCTCAACCTAATGTGAACATCGATGGTCCCGCCCCTGCAATGGCTCAACCTCAAGTGAATGTCAACGATCCCGCTCCAGTAGCGGCTCAGCCTAACGAAAATATTGTCAATCCTGTCCTACCAGACCATATGCAAATCATCAATCTTCTCCAGAATCTCACACAAGCAGTAGAGAGAATCGGACATGCTACCCAAGGGAATGTGGCCCAACCTCCACCTATTGTACCTCCACCTGTTGTACCTCCACATGTTATACCTCAACCTGTCGCACCTCAACCTGTTGCGATACAGCCTATTGCGCCAGTTGCTAAGGACCCATTGGAAAGCTTTCAGAAGAGGAGTCCGAAAAAGTTTACAGGAACGCCAGGTACTGAAAAGCCGGAAGATTGGCTTGACAATATGGAAACAATTTTTGAAACAATGACTTGTACTAGTGAGGTAAAAGTTAGACTCGCCACCTTTGTACTCCAAGGTGAGGCGAGTCAGTGGTGGAAGGCTGAAAGAAGGAATGCGGAGTTGAGGGGAATACATGTTTTTACTTGGGAAATGTTCTTGGACGTTTTCAATAAGAAGTTTTTTCCGCCGAGTATTCGGGAAAGAAAACTGGTAGAGTTTATCAACTTGGAGCAAGGGTCGATGACTGTGGAACAATATGAGGCTAAATTTACGGAACTATCGAAGTATGCCCCAGCTTTCTTTAATAGTGAGGATCAAAAGGCAAGAAAGTTTGAGCGTGGCCTTAATGGTAGGATCGGTTATCGTTTGACAGCCTTAAAATTACCAACATATGCTGAAGTGGTAGATAGGGCTCGTCTTGTTGAGCAAGAAACATCAGATTACCTAAAAAGGAAAGATGAGAAGAAGAGAGGGTCAGAAGATTCTGTAATGCGTCATCGGGGGCAGTCTAGCGATCAAGGAGGGGCATTCAGTGGAAATAAGAGGAGGAATATTGAAGAAAACCGCAATAGGGTAGCAAACCAGTGGGGTCGGAACCAGAATCGAGGTCAGAATCAAGGTCATAATCGAGGTCAGAATCAAGGTCAGAATCGTGGGTATAACAGTGATTGTCGAATTTGTGGGGGAAACCATAAGACAGAGTTATGTTATCGTGGAACAGGTGCATGCTTTAATTGTGGTAAAGTAGGGCACATGATTAGAGAGTGTCCCGAGCCGTTAAAGGGAAATTTCGTTCGAAATACGGGAAGTGGAGATAAGAATAAACCCAAGGAGCAGGGAAGAGTGTATGCTATGACAGCAAAGGATGCCCGTGCTACCAACGACGTTGTGGCAGGTACGGTTCAACTATGTTCTCGTAATGTTTATGCTTTGATTGATCCGGGTGCTACACATTCTGTTATATCACTATCACTTGCACGCCGTTTGAAGTTGTCTCCTCAAAGCTTAGATATTGAGTTAGTAATAGATACACCGACTAAAGAATCTATTCCAGTGGCCTCTGTATTTCGATCTTGTTGTTTGAGCTTGGAGGATAGAGAAATGCCGGTAGATTTGATCCCTTTAGATATTCAGGATTTTGATATAATTTTAGGCATGAATTGGTTAGCCGCATTTCATGCAAAGGTGGATTGTTTCAGGAAGGAGGTAGTGTTCTGTCCTTTGGGTGAAGAAGAATATACGTTTAAAGGTTCTAAGCCAGTAACCCTATATGGTTTCATTTCTACGTTGAGAGCTAGGCGATTATTGAGGAAGGGTTGTCGGGGTTATTTGGCATACATCACTGATAATAGTAAGGAAGGGGCTAGCTTAGAATCAATTTCAGTGGTCAATGAGTTTGCTGATGTGTTTCCTGGAGATTTACCAGGAATTCCACCAGAAAGAGATGTCGAGTTTGTAATTGATTTAGCACCTGGAACAACCCCAATTTCTAAAGCGCCATACAGAATGGCACCGACAGAATTAAAGGAATTGAAGGAACAGTTGCAAGAGTTGTTAGAGAAGGAACTGATTAGACCTAGTGTGTCTCCGTGGGGTGCTCCAGTGTTGTTTGTGAAGAAAAAGGATGGAACAATGAGATTATGTATTGATTACCGTGAATTGAACCGAGTCACAATAAAGAATAAGTATCCATTGCCCAGATTGACGATTTGTTTGATCGCTTGCAAGGTGCATGCTATTTCTCAAAAATTGATCTTCGTTCGGGTTATCATCAATTAAGGGTTAGAAAGGAGGACATCTCTAAGACTGCTTTTAGAACGAGATATGGTCATTATGAATTTCTAGTGATGCCATTTGGTTTAACAAATGCCCCTGCAGCATTTATGGATTTGATGAATCGGGTCTTTAGAAAGTTTTTAGATCAATGTGTGATTGTGTTTATCGATGACATTCTTATTTATTCTAAGACTCGTGAGGAGCATGAAGAACATTTGAGAGTAATACTTCAAATTTTAAGAGAGCAAAAATTATATGCCAAATTCAAGAAGTGTGAATTTTGGTTAGAGAAAGTAACTTTCTTGGGGCATGTTGTGTCGAAGGATGGAATTTCGGTGGACCCGGCTAAGATTGAAGCGGTGGTTAGTTGGGAGAGACCTACGAAGGCACGCACTTTTTGGGGTTGGCGGATATTATCGCCGCTTTGTTGAGGGTTTCTCGAAGATAGCTATACCCTTAACTAGGTTAACTCAGAAGAACGTCAAGTTCGTGTGGACAGACGAATGTGAGTCTAGTTTTCAAGAATTGAAGAAAAGACTAGTATCAGCCCCAATTCTTACGGTACCTTCAGACACTGGGGGGTTTGTGATTTACAGTGATGCTTCTTTGAAAGGTTTGGGTTGTGTGTTGATGCAAAATGGTAAGGTGATAGCTTATGCCTCAAGGCAGTTGAAGAACTTTGAGAAGAATTACCCAACTCATGATTTAGAGTTGGCGGCAGTAGTGTTTGCTTTGAAAATTTGGAGGCACTATTTGTATGGAGAAACTTGTGAAATTTACACTGATCACAAGAGTCTTAAGTACATATTCACCCAGAGAGAATTGAACATGAGACAAAGAAGGTGGCTAGAATTGTTGAAAGACTACGATTGTACTATTTTGTATCACCCAGGGAAGGCAAACGTGGTAGCTGATGCGTTAAGCCGTAAGAAAAGAGGGACTTTGGCTATGATGTTAACGCAAGAGAAAAGAATTTTGGCTGACATAGAGTCTTTGGGTTTAGAAGTTCGAGTGAGAGGTGATAAGGGTTACTTAGCACATTTGAGTTTCCAACCGTCTCTATTAGAGAAAGTTAAAACAGCTCAGAAAGTTGACCCCGAGTTAGTGAGGATTTGTGAAGGTTTGAAAGATGGAATATACAATAATTTTTCGGGAAGATGGTATTTTACGTTTTGGGAGTAGAATTTGTATTCCTTCTGATCAAGAGTTGAAGAGGCAAGTCTTAGAAGAAGCTCATAGTTCAAGGTTTTCAGTCCACCCTGGAAGTACAAAGATGTATCGAGATATGCGCGACACTTTTTGGTGGGGTAATATGAAACGGGAAATTGCAGAGTTTGTTTCCAAGTGTCTTGTTTGTCAACAAGTGAAATGTGAACATCAGAGACCGGGTGGTTTGTTGCAGTCAATGCCGATTCCTGAGTGGAAGTGGGAACACATAACTATGGACTTCGTAGTAGGGTTACCTAGAACGTTAAAGGGGAGGAATGCAATTTGGATTATTGTGGATCGATTGACTAAATCAGCTCACTTTCTAGCTTTTCGAATTACCGATTCTTTGGAAAAGTTGGCAAAATTGTATATAGATGAGATAGTCAGACTACATGGTGTACCAGTTTCAATAGTGTCCGACCGTGATGCCAGATTCACTTCGAAATTTTGGAGAAGTCTACAGGAAGCTTTGGGAACAAATTTGAGCATGAGTACAGCTTTTCATCCACAGACAGACGGTCAGTCGGAGCGCACCATTCAAACTTTGGAAGACATGCTTCGGACTTGTGTCTTAGATTTGCAAGGTAATTGGGATGACCATTTGCCGTTAGTAGAGTTCACCTACAATAATAGCTATCACGCGAGTATTGGAATGGCCCCTTTCGAAGCATTGTACGGAAGAAGGTGTCGCTCGCCTACTTGTTGGGATGAAGTGGGGGAACGACAGTTGTTGGGACCGGAGTTGGTGCAAATTACATCAGAGAAGGTGCAACAGATTAAAAAGAGACTCCTTGTGGCTCAAAGTAGACAGAAATCCTATGCTGATAATCGTCGACGAGAGCTCGAGTTTGGAGTAGGGGATCACGTTTTCCTCAAAATTTCACCTACTCGAGGAGTTATGCGATTTGGAGTTAAGGGAAAACTCAGCCCAAGATTTGTTGGCCCCTTTGAAATTCTTGAGAAGGTGGGTGAGGTTGCGTATCGAATTGGCTTGCCACCTATGTTGTCAGGAGTTCACAATGTATTCCATGTTTCTATGTTAAGGAAATATGTTCCAGATTCAAGTCATGTGATTGAGTATAAACAGTTGCAGTTAAAAGAAGACCTCAGTTATGCTAAGAAACCAGTTCGAATTGTGGACAGGAAAGATCAGGTATTAAGGAGAAGAACGATTCCCTATGTTAAAGTTCAATGGAGCAATCATACTGAAAGAGAAGCCACTTGGGAGTTGGAGGAAGAAATGCGAGAGAAATATCCTGATCTTTTCAGTACGATCTAATGCTGTAAGTTTAGGGGACTAAACTTCTTTTTAGGGGGTGAGAGTGTAATACCCCGTAAATTTGTTTATTTTCATAGATAATATTATTATGGTTTGATATTTGTAATTTGGGTTAGACTTGTGTGTTACTTGAGCCAACCATCTGAATGGGTACTATTTATTAGTTGGGTTCAATCCATGAATTAGTTATTGAATAGTTTAATAATAGTAATAATAACAAATAATAATAGTAATAATAATATATATTATTTAAAAAAAAAAAAAAGATAGTAAAATGTTAATATAATAATATATGTAAGAATAGATGGTTAATGGATATAAGCAATATCAGGAAACGTGAGAGGAGGAGTTATCACACCCGCGAGCAGTTAATCGACGAGGTTTTGTGGGTAGTTTATGCCGCACAACTGGAGCAGTTATTTGATCATGGGTTCATGGGTAGTTGATGACTTGTAGTGAGACTTAATAGAAAGGGAAATGTCGATCAGTTTGTTGAGGCGAGATCAAAGAAGGAGAATTTTGATTGTCTGTGTTCACCGAAAGCGAAGACCGCAGAAAAGAATTGAAGATTGAGGTGAGTCACATAGTTGTTATTATTTTCTTCTTGTCTCTGATGGCAATCGAGGATAGGACGGTGTGTGCGGGATGTGTGTGTATGAATAATACAGGTAGCTATGGCGTTGATGTGAAGAAGATGGAGGAATAAAAAAATAGAAAAATTCATAAGAGAGAAAGGAAGAGAGTAAGCTGACAAAGAAGTCAAGGACGGATATAAAAATAAAGTGGGAGTGAGTTTGATGGCTAGTATATAGGATAGATTATTTTAATGGTAATATATGTAAAAAGTAGTTAAATGGATACATGATTTTTTTAGATTAGTCTCATACAAAGGGTTCAGGTTTGAGATTAAAGTTTTGTTTTATATTTTTTAGATTTGGTCAAGCACGTGTCGTGGAATATTCGCATTACGATTAGCTTTACATCACTTTTGAGGTAAGGGATTATACTTCCTTTAAGTAGATTTGTACAACGTATTTTTCAAGTAGGTTTCCTATATTTTTGAATTACCGTTTTTTTTTGTTTCCGCTCCGAAATCACATCGGTAATTGATTTTGACTCCGTCGGTTAATATGTTTGTTTCTTTTTTTGTGAATTATAATTTGGCGAAGTCTCATGTTAAAAACTTGATAATATATGAGATGCAATTTGACTTTCGAAAAACATGCTACTTGTTTGAATTTTGTTATGATCACTATATTTGATTAAATTGTCACCGAAGTGACCCTCTTGTTATTTGATACTTGCACTACGAGGCTTGTCACGACCCAACCCGGACCCCAATGCGAGATCCCGAGTCGCTCCGTCCAAATAATCAAGTTAAACACAAGCATGCGCAAGTAGGTTTACGAAATTCATGTGGCGCAACACTGCATACGAATAACAACTCGGCTACACTTGGCCGGAAAAACAACTTAAATTAAACAAGTCATCGGCGACGCATACGGAACCCAACAACTACTCCTACAATTAACACATGCTTATAAAACCTCAACGGCCACAACATGCCGGAGACAACAACAACGATATTACTTTAAACAAGCGTTAGCGGAAGAAACTGTGATGAACCATCAACATATAAACAAGCACGATATACAAGTCGGCATACAAAAGATCTTAAGTATCAAGTTTACTACAATCACAAAACCCCAAGTCAAGTCTAGATGACTTGCTTCCCAACGTCCTTACCAAAACAAAAGACTAATTACTACACCCAAAAGAACAACCTCTAGCTCGCAAGCAACCAAGCGTGAGAAGCGAGTCTAGCGCGGGACGTCTCCTCGGCTTTGATCTAAGGAAAACAAAGCAAACAAATAGGGTAAGTCGAAAGACTTAGTAAGTTACTAAAATATGCATGTTCATGTTATAGCATGACATTTATCACAATTATGGCACATAATCATCATTTAACACTTAGCACCTTATTCACATAAGTGCGTAAAATAAATCATACAAGTAGGATATGATAGTCACCGCCAGTAGCCCTCGCAAAACATTCTACATCGGTTCGTGCCATCGATGTTTTGTGAATTCATCGACTTTCATCGAGTTCCTACTCGATCTCATTAGCAAGCCAATGCGGCACGTATTGATACAAAGGGCTACTTCCCCACCGCGCCCACGTGAAGGTGTGTGTGAAGTCCCGGTGCGGCGATCCATAGCGAGCACGAATCCCATAATTCGTGAAGGCGATGCATCGTCCCACCCTGACTTGATAAACAAACCAATTAATGCCAGTGGACTCAATGCAATGCACAAGTAGATATTTACTTGACTTAAACCAATTAAGGAACCGAATTCGACAAGAGCGAACTCGACCAACCAAGTAGGGTGTTAATCTCTACCATAATCATGTGAAGGCAATTAACTGCTCAAAACCAATGCTTCATAACAACTTTGCAAATAATTATATCAAGCTCATATTTGAGTAAACTTAATCAAACGGTATCCAAACTTCGTAGGGATTGAAATTAGAGTTTAAAATGTTCAATTCTTCCCTAGAGTCGACTCCGTTGAGTCTTTTCTCTAAATTCCCAATTTTGGGGAAATTGAAGCTATATGCTTCATAACCCAACCTAGGTCACTTCTAAGTTCAACAAGGATATAAATTCACCCAAAACATTTCAATGTAATTCATGTTCCTTATATAGTCCAATATGAAGGATACAACACATAACAATTTTTACACATATCACATAGGCATAATTTAGGGCATTCCCAAATAATAACAATACTTCCATCAACAACCATAATACATGTTTCTAACATGTTCAAGACCTCAATTAAAACATGATGAAAGAGTAATATAAACTTCCAAAGGCAAGAAATCAACCTAGACATGCTCCTAGCAAATTCATACATTTAAAATTCAAATGGAAAGCATAGGAAGCAATTATGTGTCCTCATTGACCTCATACATCATAAACTTTGTTTCCTTAGGTCAATGAGAACTAAAAGAAGAAGAGTAACTTACCTAGCTTGAGTGAAAACTCAAGAGAATCAAAATCTAAACGGTGAAGTCGTTCTTTCGCCGCACACGCCAAGAATCCAAGGTTTGGCGGCAATCGAACGGTGGAATCTTTGTAGATCGGAGGAAGAAGATGAAGCTAGGGCTCAAAACTCAAGCCCCCAACTCACTCTCTCTCTAATTTGTAGGATGAAGGTGAATAAATGAGAGACTTACTGAATTTTGGCCAAGGCTTGGGTATTTATACTTCCCAAATAAGAAGGGTACAAGAGGTATTTCTCAAGTGCAATTAGTAGAGATTAGGGAGTTAACAAACACTAATCCAACCTAGATTAACTTCTAATTAGTGTTAGGACATGATTAGGACTAAGTATGGGTGGTTAGGAAGGGTTTAGAGGGGGTTTAATGAGGGTAGGATAGGCATTTCACGTCAAAACTCAAAACAGGGAAAACCGTAATTGCATATCAGATATGTTGAGGCGGGCGCCTCATGATTCCAGGCGCCTCACTTGCCGAGGTCTCCATGTTCACTCATTTTGTAATTGTTCCCCGTGATTTGAGGCGGGCGCCTCACAAGGTGCCAGGCGGGCGCCTCGACTCCTGAACCTCCAAAACTTGGTCTAAACTTGTCCTAAATGATCCCAAACTTATGGGCAACCATTCTGAGGTCTAACCCTACTCAAAACGAGTCGGAAACGAACCCGAACAACAACCGGAACAAGGTAGAACAAGGCTCAACTCACGCGACGAATGATCAACGAGCCAAACTACAATCAAACACCAATTAAACTAGGATAACTTGGACATGAAAAAGACTTGTTTCAACATGGTTAAGACCTGAATATAAAGCCAAGAACTCAACGAACACTTCGTACGACGAAATAGAAGCAAATACGAGAAACGAGAGGAATCACTAAGGCCAAAATCAAAACGATCGAACCGGCGATTCAACAAACAAGCCTACGCGATTCTAAACATGTTAAGAACTTCAAGAATGATTTATGAATGACTCTAAAACATTATAAACTAGGTAAACATGCTCACACTCAATAAGAAATCAAGAAGACAAGCATACAAAGCACATGCAAGAATACGGGGCGTTACACTCTCCCCTCCTTTAGGAATTTAGTCCCTAAATTCTTACCAAGTTCGTCAAACAAATGTGGATGCTTCTCGCTTCTCCGCTTAGTTTCCCAAGTCGCTTCTTCAATGTTGTGGTTTCTCCAAAGAACTTTAACTAAGGGAATTCTCTTGGTTGAAGCACTTGCTCTTTGGTGTCCAAAATCTTCACGGGCTTTTCAACATAAGACATATCCGGCTCAAATGTTATCTCCTCATACTCGAGTACATAGGACTCATCCTTCAGATATTTTCGCAACATGGAAACATGGAATACATTATGAGTCTCGAAGTGAAGGTGGCAATGCAATGCGATACGCTAAAGACCCAACTCTCAAGAATCTCGAATGGGCCAATGTACTCGGTGTAAGCTTCCCTTTCTTGCCGAATTCTTCACCTCTCCTGTTACCTTCAAGAACACGTAGTCTCCCACTTGGAATTCAAGATCTCGTCTTCGATTGTCTAACTAACTTTTTGTCGACTTTGAGCGGTGCGCAAGCGATCTCTAATCAACTTCACGCTCTCAAGCCAGAGCATTGCACTAACTTCGGAACCCCAAAGTTTCGCCTCTCCAACTTCATCCCAACAAATTGGTGATCTACACTTACGCCCATACAAAGCTTCATACGGCGCCATCTTGATACTCATTGGTAGGCGTTATTATGCAAATCATTTCTAAAGGTAAGTGAGAATCGGCTTCCCAAATCACGGCACAAGCTCGAAGCATGTCTCCAAAATCGAATCAATCGCTCGGTGACCATCCGTTTGCGGATGAAAAGTATCTTGAAGTCTAATTTGGTCCCCAGCTTCACTGCAACGTTGCCAAAATCGGATGTGAACCTCGGATCTCTATCGGATACAATACTCACAGTGCGCCATGAAGTCTCACGATCTCTGAATATACAAAGGCGCCAAGCGAGTCAATGAATAAGTGATCGCGATCGAATAAAGTGTGCGAGACTTAGTCAATCATCGTATAACCCAAAGCGCATTAAATCCTCTCCGCGTCGCGATAACCTGTCACAAAATCCATAGTAATGAACTCCCATTTCCATTCGAGGAATCTCAGTGGTTGTAGAAATCCCTTGAGCCTCGATGCTCGGCCTTAACCTGTGACAAGTCAAACACTTTGACACATACTCATAATTTCCCTCTTCATGCCTTTCCACCAAAATTGTCTTTTCAAGTCTAAGTACATCTTCGTGCTCCCGGGTGAATGGTATACCTCGATTTATGAGCCTCATCAAGAACCAACCTCTTCAATTCATCATTAGAAGGAACACAAATTCGCCTCGAAATGTCAAAGTACCCTCACTATTAATCACAAAATCGAGGCGATACATTCTCGACCAACCCATCAATAATTTTCTTCAATTCGGATCATTCCCTTGCGCTTCTTTAATCTTTCCAAACAAAGCGGGTGTACGAACATTTGCGAAAATCACACCTCTATCATAAACACTAGGACCCCAATCTAAAATCCTCCAACATCTTCCATTCTCTAACCATCATACAAGACATGTGAACCTTCCTACTCAAGGCATCCGCTACTACATTTGCCTTCCCCGGATGATATAAAATAGTGCAATCATGGTCTTTTAATTTCTCCATCCATCTTCTTTGCCTCATGTTCAACTCCTTTTGAGAAAATAAATACTTCAAACTTTTGTGGTCGGTGAAAATCTCAAATTTAGCCCCATACAAGTAATGTTTCCATTTATGCAACGAATAATCGCAGCCAACTCCAAATCGTGTGTCGGGTAATGCGCTCATGAATAGACAACTTCCTCGGCATAGCGATAACTCTACCATGCATCAACACACAACCCAAACCTTCCTTAGAAGCATCACTATAAATCACAAAATTATCTCCTCCACTACAAAGCCAAAATAGGTGCCGACGTCAACCGCTTCTTAAGCTCTTGAAAACTAACTTCACATTTCTCGCTCCAAACAAATGGCACATTCTTTTGCGTCAATCTCGTCATAGGAGTCACGATCCGAGAAAATCCCTCAATAAATCTCCGGTAATAACCCGCTAGACCCAAGAAACTCCGAACCTCGGTAACTGAACTAGGTCTCTTCCAATTCGTCACCGCTTCAACCTTAGAAGGATCAACGGCTACTCCGGCGCTAGAAATGATATGCCCCAAGAAAGATACTTCCTCAAGCCAAAAAGCACATTTACTAAACTTCGCATATTTGTTTCTCCGAGAAGAATAGACAAGACAATCCTCAAGTGTTTCTCATGCTCCTCAGAGATTTCGAATACACTAAGATGTCATCAATGAAGACTACCACGAAACAATCAAGATAACTATGAAAGACACGGTTCATTAAGTCCATAAACACCGCTGGTGCATTCGTCAACAACCCATCACCACGAATTCAAAGTGCCCATATCTAGTCGAAAAACTGTCTTGAATGTCTTCCTCTCTAACCTTCAATTGGTAGTAACCCCATCTCAAATCAAGCTTAGAATAGACAATAGACCCTTGCAATTGGTCAAAAAGATCATCAATGTGGGGTAGTGGGTATTTATTCTTAATGGTCACCTTATTCAATTCGCGATAATCTATGCATAACCGTAAACTCCCATCTTTCTTCCTCACAAATAGGACCGGTGCGCCCAGCGACACACTCGGTTTAATAAAACCAATCTCTAGGAGTTCACACAGCGAGTTTTCAACTCTCTAGCTCATGAGGCGCCATCTATACGGTGCCTTAGAAATCGGTGAAAGTCCCGGAATAAGCTCAATACAAAATTCTAGTTCTCTATCGGGTGGCATAGCATGGTCGGTAGAAAACATCGAGGAAACTCACATACACAGGAACCTCTTCTAAATCGGCGAAGACCTCTTCTTATCAACAACGCAGAGCAAGATAACCCGTACACCCTTGAGACAACAATTTTCTAGCCCTTAGTGCAGAAATAAAATGCAAGTCACTCGGCTGCGATCACCCACAAAAGTAAATTCAGGCACACCGGCATATAAAAAGTAACCCTCTTCTATGGCGGTCAACTATAGCATGATAAGCACAACCGGTCCATGCCAAGAATCACATCAAAATCACGTATGGGTAGAACTACCAAGTCGCATGCAAAGTGTGGTCACCCACCAAAACATCACAAGATTTAAACACTTGGGCAGCGAGCATATATTCCCAGGCGGGGTAGACACTTCAAGCAAGTATGGCAAAGATTGAGGCAACACGCATAAATTCTCAACAAAGTGCGAAGCAACCAAGAATGCGAAGACCCTTATGATCTATAGAGAACCTT
>CM028382.1:95505578-95797672 GCA_013146195.2 Codonopsis lanceolata | reverse complement strand
ATGCTTTTTCGTGGCTTGAGCCGAAATGATGATCGACTCAAGCCATATGTCGGAACATTGAGTGGATTCACTAATCATAGGTTAAGAGCACGGTCATTTGGAGGTTTTATTGGTGAAGGGAGTCGGACGCAGAGAGTTGAGAAGATCACTTTCATGGTGATCGATTTAAAGTCTCCCTACAACATTATCTTGGGCGTCTTAGAAACATGACCAAGTTCAGATAGTTGCATCTATTCCCATCAATGTGCTAAGTTCTATCTTGATCGAGGAGTGGGTGTGTTGAAAAGTCGGCCCAGGAGATCGAGCGAAGCTAACCTTGGAAGATGGCGAGCAAAGATAGTATCACCAAGGAAATGTCTCGAGGTGGTGTGGGCCCATTAGTAATAGCCATGGTGAATGAAGGCAGGTAGAGAGGGATGCTAGCTCTTCTGAGACATGAAGTTGGGGAGCGGGGCCAATGAGGTTGATGTAAGCTTTGCACGTGAGTCAAGCTGGTGGTGATGACATTTGCTCCTTCTTGTTGAAGTCGGGGAAGCGAGGTTGAGCATGATGAGGCAAGTATGGTTCAGAAAAGGTCGGTCTGCAGGAGTCTTGATGGTTGCCGTGGCAATCACGACGAGCAAGAAGTTGAGGATATGGATGTAGGACCCGACTTGGCGTGGTTGAGCTTCAAGGCTGAGAAAGAGGGAGAAGGGTGGAGTACACTCCAAATGCGAATGAGCGAGTTTGACGGGGCGAGCTCGAGGAGGTGGTTATAAATTACACCTACCGGCAGAAAATAAAATCGAAAAGGCTTTGTCGGTGGAGCTCGTGCAAACTGATTAAACAACTTCAAGATAGCTTGGATGTCTTGGCGTGGAGGCGGGAGGATATGCGAGGCGTGAGTAAGCCGGTGGCTTTGCAAGCCGAGCAATGTGGATCGGCTTTTGGTCAATTCGGTAGCGACCTAAGTTTGTTATTGCAGAAGGATCAAGCGATCGGGGGAGGAGGTTGAGAAAGGGCTCAACGCGGACATTATCAAGGAAATACATTACTGACTTTGTTTGGCTAATGTAGTTATGGTTAAGAAATCAGCGAGGAAATGGCGGATGTGCGTGGTCACTGATTTGAATAAGGCTTGCAGAAAGATTACTATCCTTTGCAATTGACAAGTGGTGGGCTATAGCGGGATTTGAGCTCCTCGGTTTCATTGATGCCTATTACAGGTATCACCAAGTCAAGATGAATGAAGCAGGGATAAGGCTGCAGCCTTGACTTCAGAGCGGCCGGGGGGCATCTTGTTACAAGATGATGTCGTCGTTTGAAAAATCACGAGGAGCCTTATCAAAGAATGGTGAATAAGATATTCGACTTCCGGAATCTGGAGGAATGTTGAAGCTTACATTGACATGGTAGTAAAGACTAAAGAGACACTTGGCATCTCAGTGGACTTGAGGCGAAACCTTTGCTAACCTCGGGAAAAATAACATGAAGCTCAACTGAGCAAGTGTGTGTTAGAGTGGCAGGAAAGTTCACGGGATTTATGGTGAGAGGGCATTGAGGCCAATCACGAAAAAATAAAGGCATTGGTTACTATGAAGCTTCCCCGATGCATCAGATGTGCAAAAGCTTAATGGTAGGGTGATAGCCCTTGGTCGCTTCATTTCCCAGTCGGCGAGAGGTGCTGCCATTGCTTCAGGTTCTTCGTGGGAGCAAAGGGTTTGAATGGACACTGAATGTCGAGAAAGGCCTTGAGCAGTGGTAGTGAAGTACACAGGGAGTCTCGCCTTTCGGCAGCCGGTTTTAGGTGAAAAATTGTTTGTATATTTAAGCGGCACATAACGAGGATGTAGCTGTTAATAGGGAAGAGTTTAATGTTCGAAGCACATTTACTATGTTTTATTTTTAATCTTGAAAAGTTGACTATTGGCTTGTCGTTACGCTTGGCTTCGGAGAAGCATTTTTGCACATTAGATCATTGTATACAGCGATATGCCTCTTAGAAAATTCTTGCACAAACCCAAATTCTTCTATGCTTGTCGGCTTGGTATTAGTTAACGAGTTTGATATTGATTATCAACCTCGACGAACAATAAAGAAGCGCGAGGCTTTGCGGTTGTGGGCGAGACTAGCCGGATTAGATGCGAATATAAGGTTCCTTAAGACGGCATCATCAAGTACGCCAATTCCAAGGCCTCGGCCAGAGTATTGTTGGGAATTGCATGTAGACGGTTCGGCTAGTAGATTTGGGAGTGGAGCCGGGTTGGTGTTAGTCCTACCCGAGCAGGATGTAGAGTTTGAGAAGGCATTGCGTTTTAAGTTTCCAGCTTCCAGTAATCAAGCTGAGTATAGAAGCATTGATTTGGGAAGCTGCGCATAAGATGTCGGAGTTCGAGTGATTGTTTATAGTGATTCACGGTTGGTTGTGAATCAAGTGATGATCTTTGTTCAATCATCACATCTTGGTTATTGTGCCGATGGTGAAGGAGATTCTAAAGGACTTTGACTATTGGGAATTGGTGCGAATTGCTCGCGAGGATAAGATGCGGGCAGATTACTTATCTAAAATGGATGAAGATGAGATTCAGTCTTTGCATCCGAGAGTCATGATCGAACATTTAGAGGTTCCAGTTATAGAAAAAGAGGTGATCATGGACATTGAGCCGGCTGCAAAGTGTTGGATAGATGATTTGAAGGCTTACATCGAGCAAGGGATCTTGCCCGAGGACAAGACGAGGCTAGAACCATTCGAGAGCGGTCATGCCCAGTATGTTATTTTTGGATAACATACTTTATAGGCGGTCTTACACCCGACCATTGTTGAGATGTGTGCGACCAGAGATGACTGAGGGTATTTTGGGGGAAATACATGAAGGTAAATGTGGCGGTTACCCTGGCCAAAGGTCATTAGCAGAAAAGGTCTTGGCAGTTGGCTTCTATTGGATCACTTTAAGGCGATATGCAGAGATGTATGTTAGGCGTTGTGATAAGTGCCAACGTTATGCGGATATACCTCGACTACCCTCTACCGAGCAGACTCCTGTGGTTGCGGCGTGGCCATTTGATATGTGGGGATAGATCTCATTATTTTCGATGCTTCGGTCAAAGTTTAAGTATCACGGTGGTTCTTTGTGTGGTTACTTTACTAAATGGGTGGAGGCTAAGCCTTTGGCGACCATTAGTGAAGTTAACGTGATTGATTTTGATCATGAGCATATATGGTGTCGATTTGGAGTTCCACGAGCAATTGTGTCCGATCATGGGACTCAATTTTCAGAGAAATTTACTAAGGCATGTGAGTAGATGCGAGTGAAGCATTGGCAATCCTCGGTGGCTTACCCACAAGGTAATGGGCAGGCTGAGGCCGCTAATAAACAAGTCTTGCATATCCTCAAGCGAAACCTGGAAGATAAGGCAGGATGATGGATGAATGAGTTGCCTTCTGCCTTGTGGGCGGTTAGAACAACGGTCAGAGGTCCTACTGGAGAAACAACTTTTTCTATGGCTTATGGATCTGAGGTTATGGCTCCAGTGGAAATGTATTTGCCCAATCATAGTGTAATGCCCCCAAATCTGGGCCCAATATTTGGCCACGTCATTACAAAATTCTAACTTAATTTTTCATTAGTCAAAAGTCAACTACCATTTAATGTCAAGAAACCACCAAACCAATATAATGTCTAATTCCCAAAACTTACCACCGTAATCTCAAAATACAATTAAAGAATTCACTTTTCTTACTAATCGCTAAAAATCCATTACAAAACAAAATAACAATAAAACTCTAAATAATCATAGTCGCTCCCCATGTTTCTCTACGTGAAGCTCCAATCTACTTGTGACCTGAAGAGGAGTAATTTGAAAGGGTGAGCGAACAAATGCCCAGTAGGTTCATATACTGTCCCTCCGGTTTCTAAGGAGGGTAGGACTCACAAGAAATCATATGTATAAATCAAAGTTATGACACAAGATTTTATAATAGTTGATAGAATTCAAGAATGATAACGAGTAGACTAATCATAACGAACCGCCCCATACCAGCTTCATTACGACATTTTACATCCATAAAATATGATCACATAAATAGTCCAATTATCCAATCAAACAAAATCCTCAGGATACAATAGTCAAAGGTAAAGCTGGATTACCGCACTCACAAGCCTCAAGTAGTGCAAGTATCAAATAACAAAGGGTCACTTCGGTGACAATTTAATCAAATATAGTGATCATAACAAAATTCAAACAAGTAGCATGTTTTTTCGAAAGTCAAACACATCTCATATATTATCAAGTTTTTAACATGAGACTTTCGCCAAATTATAATTCACAAAAAAAGAAACAAAGATATTAACCGACGGAGTCAAAATCAATTACCGATGTGATTTCGGCATAGGGAAACAAAAAAACGGTAATTCAAAAATATAGGAAACCTAACAGAAAATACGTTGTACAAATCAACTTAAAGGAAGTATAATCCCTTACCTCAAAAGTGATGTAAAAGCTAATATTGGTACCTAATATTCCACGACACGTGCTTGACCAAATCTAAAAAATATAAAACAAAAACTTTAATCTCAAACCCGAACCCTTTGTATGAATTAGTGAGACTAATCTAAAAAAATCATGTATCCATTTAACTACTTTTTACATATATTACCATTAAAATAATATACCCTATACACTAGCCATCAAACTCACTCCCACTTTATTTTTATATCCGTCCTTGACTTCTTTGTCGAACTTTTACTCCCTTCCTTTCTCTCTTATGAATTTTTTTCTATTTTTTTATTCCTCCATCTTCTTCACATCAACGCCATAGCCACCTATATTACTCATACACACACATCCCGCACACACCGTCCTATCCTCGATTGCCAACAGAGACAAGAAGAAAATAATAACAACTATGTGACTCACCTCAATCTTCAATTCTTTCTCATGGGTCTTCGCTTTCGGTGAGACACCGACACCATTAACGATCAAAATTCTCCTTCTCTTGATCTCGCCTCAAACAAACCGATCGACATTTCCTTTATTAAGTCTCACTACAAGTCATCAACTACCCATGAACCCATGATCAAATAATGCTTCCGGTTAGAAGCGGCATCAAACTACCCACAAACCTCGTCCGATTAACTGCTCGCTTGTGTGATAACTCCTCCTCTCACGTTTCCTGATATTGCTTATATCCATTAACTATCTATTCTTACATATATTATTATATTAACATTTTACTATCTTTTAAAAATAAAATATATATATATTATTATTACTATTATTATTTGTTATTATTACTATTATTAAACTATTCAATAACTAATTCATGGATTGAACCCAACTAATAAATAGTACCCATTCAGATGGTTGGCTCAAGTAACACACAAGTCTAACCCAAATTACAAATATCAAACCATAATAATATTATCTATAAAAATAAACAAATTTACTGGTATTACACTCTCACCCCCTAAAAAGAAGTTTAGTCCCCTAAACTTACAAAGATTAGATCGCATCAAAAGATCGTGGATATTTCTCTCGCATTTCTTCCTCCAACTCCCAAGTGGCTTCTCTTTCAAGTATGATTGCTCCATTGAACTTTAACATAGGGAATCGTTCTTCTCCTTAATACGATCTTTCCCTGTCCACAATTGAACCGGTTTCTCAAAGATAATCGAGGTCTTCTTTAATCGCAATCGTTTATACTCAATCACATGACTTGAATCTGGAACATATTTCCTTAACATAGAAACATGGAATACATTGTGAACTCCTGACAACATAGGTGGCAAGCCAATTCGATACGCAACCTCACCCACCTTCTCAAGAATTTCAAAGGGGCCAACAAATCTTGGGCTGAGTTTTCCTTTAACTCCAAATCGCATAACTCCTCGAGTAGGTGAAATTTTGAGGAAAACGTGATCCCCTACTCCAAACTCGAGCTCGCCGACGATTATCAAGATAGATTTAAATCTACTTTGAGCCACAAGGAGTCTCTTTTAACTTTGCACCTTCTCTCGATGTAATTTGCACCAACTCCTGGTCCCAACAACCTGCGCTCCCCACTTCATCCCAACAAGTAGGCGAGCGACACCTTCTTCCGTACAATGCTTTAAAGGGCCATTCCAATACTCGCGTGATAGCTATTATTGTAGGTGAACTCTACTAACGGCAAATGGTCATCCCAATTACCTTGCAAATCTAAGACACAAGTCCGAAGCATGTCTTCCAAAGTTTGAATGGTGCGCTCCGACTGACCGTCTGTCTGTGGATGAAAAGCTGTACTCATGCTCAAATTTGTTCCCAAAGCTTCAGAGACTTCTCCAAAATTTCAAGTGAATCGGCATCACTCCGGACACTATTGAAACTGGTACACCATGTAGTCTGACTATCTCATCTATATACAATTTTGCCAACTTTTCCAAAGGATCGGTAATTCGAAAAGCTAGAAAGTGAGCTGATTTTGTCAATCGATCCACAATAATCCAAATTGCATTCCTCCCTTTAACGCTCTAGGTAACCCTACTACGAAGTCCATAGTTATGTGTTCCCACTTCCACTCGTGAATCGGCATTGATGCAACAAACCACCCGGCCTCTCGATGTTCACATTTCACTTGTTGACAAACAAGACACTTGAAACAAACTCGCAATTTCCCGCTTCATATTACCCCACCAAAAGTGTCGCGCATATCTCGATACATCTTTGTACTTCCGTGGTGGATCTGAAAACCTTGAACTATGAGCTTCTTCTAAGACTTGCCTCTTCAACTCTTGATCAGAAGGAATACAAATTCTACTCCCAAAACGTAAAATACCATCTTCCCCGACCCGAAAATTATTGTATATTCCATCTTTCAAACCTTCACAAATCCTCACTAACTCGGGGTCAACTTTCTGAGCTGTTTTAACTTTCTCTAATAGAGACGGTTGGAAACTCAAATGTGCTAAGTAACCCTTATCACCTCTCACTCGAACTTCTAAACCCAAAGACTCTATGTCACCAAAATTCTTTTCTCTTATGCGTTAACATCATAGCCAAAGTCCCTCTTTTCTTACGGCTTACGCATCGCCTACCACGCTTTGCCTTCCCCGGGTGATACAAAATAGTACAATCGTAGTCTTTCAACAATTCTAGCCACCTTCTTTGTCTCATGTTCAATTCTCTCTGGGTGAATATGTACTTAAGACTCTTGTGGTCAGTGTAAATTTCACAAGTTTCTCCATACAAATAGTGCCTCCAAATTTTCAAAGCAAACACTACGGCCGCCAACTCTAAATCATGAGTTGGGTAATTCTTCTCAAAGTTCTTCAACTGTCTTGAGGCATAAGCTATCACCTTACCATTTTGCATCAACACACAACCCAAACCTTTCAAAGAAGCATCACTGTAAATCACAAACCCCCCAGTGTCTGAAGGTACCGTAAGAATTGGGGCTGATACTAGTCTTTTCTTCAATTCTTGAAAACTAGACTCACATTCGTCTGTCCACACGAACTTGACGTTCTTCTGAGTTAACCTAGTTAAGGGTATAGCTATCTTCGAGAAACCCTCAACAAAACGGCGATAATATCCTGCCAACCCCAAAAGTTGCACTTTGGTTACAACGTAGGTCTCTCCCAACTAACCACCGCTTCAATCTTAGCCGGGTCCACCGAAATTCCATCCTTCGACACAACATGCCCCAAGAAAGTTACTTTCTCTAACCAAAATTCACACTTCTTGAATTTGGCATATAATTTTTGCTCTCTTAAAATTTGAAGTATTACTCTCAAATGTTCTTCATGCTCCTCACGAGTCTTAGAATAAATAAGAATGTCATCGATAAACACAATCACACATTGATCTAAAAACTTTCTAAAGACCCGATTCATCAAATCCATAAATGCTGCAGGGGCATTTGTTAAACCAAATGGCATCACTAGAAATTCATAATGACCATATCTCGTTCTAAAAGCAGTCTTAGAGATGTCCTCCTTTCTAACCCTTAATTGATGATAACCCGAACGAAGATCAATTTTTGAGAAATAGCATGCACCTTGCAACTGATCAAACAAATCGTCAATCCTGGGCAATGGATACTTATTCTTTATTGTGACTCGGTTCAATTCACGGTAATCAATACATAATCTCATTGTTCCATCCTTTTCTTCACAAACAACACCGGAGCACCCCAACGGAGACACACTAGGTCTAATCAGTTCCTTCTCTAACAACTCTTGCAACTGTTCCTTCAATTCCTTTAATTCTCTGCCATTCTCAGATGGCGCTTTAGAAATTGGGGTTGTTCCTGTGCTAAATCAATTACAAACTCGACATCTCTTTCGTGGAATTCCCGTAAATCTCCAGAAACACATCAAGAAACTCATTGACCACCGAAATTGATTCTAAGCTAGCCCCTTCCTTACTATTATCAGTGATGTATGCCAAATAACCCCGACAACCCTTCCTCAATAATCGCCTAGCTCTCAACGTAGAAATGAAACCATATAGGGTTACTGGCTTAGAACCTTTAAACGATATTCTTCTTCACCCAAAGGACGTAACACTACCTCCTTCCCGAACAATCCACCTTTGCATGAAATGCGGCTAACCAATTCATGCCTAAAATTATATCAAAATCCCGAATATCTAAAGGGATCAAATCTACCTAAGATTTCTCTATCCTCCAAGCTCAAACAACAAGATCGAAATACAGAGGCCATCGGAATAGATTCTTTAGTCGGTGTATCTATTACTAACTCAATATCTAAGCTTTGAGGAGACAACTTCAAACGGCGTGCAAGTGATAGTGATATAACGTAATGTGTAGCACCCTGGATCAATCAAAGCATAAACATTACGAGAACATAGTTGAACCGCACTGCCATTAACGTCGTTGGTAGCACGGGCATCCTTTGCCGTCATAGCATACACTCTTCCCTCGCCTCCTTGGGTTTATTCTTATCTCCACTTCCCGTATTTCGAACGAAATTTCCCTTTAACGGCTCTGACACTCTCTAATCATGTGCCCTACTTTACCACAATTAAAGCATGCACTGCTCCACGATAACATAACTCGTCTTATGGTTTCCCCACAAATTCGACAATCACCGTTATACCCACGATTCGACCTTGATTCTCGACCTCGATTATGACCTTGATTCGACCTCGATTCCGTTCCGACCCCACCGGTTTGCTACCCTATTATGCGGTTTTCTTCAATATTCCTCCTCTTATTTCCACCGAATGCCCCTCCTTGATCGCTAGATCGCCCCCGATGACGACATGTAATCTTCTCGACCTCTCTTCTTCTCATCTTTCCTTTTAGGTAATCGATGTTTCTTGCTCAACAAGACGAGCCCTATCTACCACTTCAAAGATATGTTGGTAATTTTAAGGTTGTCAAACGATAACCGATCCTACCATTAAGGCCACGCTCAAACTTTCTTGCCTTTTGATCCTCACTATTAAAGAAAGTCAGCATACTTCGATAGTTCCAGAATTTAGCCTCATATTGTTCCACACCATCGACCCTTGCTCCAAGTTGATAAACTCTACCAGTTTTCTTTCCCGAATACTCGGCGGAAAAAACTTCTTATTGAAAACGTCCAAGAACATTTCCCAAGTAAAAACATGTATTCCCCTCAACTCCGCATTCCTTCTTTCAGCCTTCCACCACTGACTCGCCTCACCTTGGAGTACAAAGGTGGCGAGTCTAACTTTTACCTCACTAGTACAAGTCATTGTTTCAAAAATTGTTTCCATATTGTCAAGCCAATCTTCCGCTTTTCAAGACTGTGTCCTCAGAACTTTTTCTGACCCTCTTCCGAAAGCTTTCCAATGGGTCCTTAGCAACTGGCGCAATAGGTCAGACGCAACAGTTGAGGTGCGACAGGTTGAGGTATAACATGTGGAGGTACAACAGGTGGAGGTACAATAGGTGGAGGTTGGGCCACATTCCCTTGGGTAGCATGTCCGATTCTCTCTACTGCTTGTGTGAGATTCTGGAGAAGATTGATGATTTGCATAGGGTCTGGTAGGACAGGATTGACAATATTTTCGTTAGGCTGAGCCGCTACTGGAGCGGGATCGTTGACATTCACTTGAGGTTGAGCCATTGCAGGGGCGGGACCATCGATGTTCACATTAGGTTGAGGTGCCGCTTGATCCCCTACGCTTTTAGAGACCGAATCCTCCACAACTCTACCTCCTTACCTCGTCCGCCCTCGACCCCTATTACCAAGTCGTCCGCCACGTGCCATCTATATTGAGATAAGGTTAATCATTTATTACAACAAATATTCGGGAATAATTTTTTTTTGAGTTTACTAAATAGGCACGTTGTACAAAATTGATTTTAATGAGCTACTTAAAAGAAAATCATTGTTTAATAGCTCGAAATCATTCAAATATTTCTCGAGAGAACCATACCAAATTCAAAGACATAAGCACATATGACTAAAAACATATTTCTTAAAATTTTCAACAAAGTTGCATTACTTAATAAAACGATCTGAAAACATAACTCCAACATTACTACGACATTACTAGAAGGAAAAGAAATAACAACTATTACTGTCGAGGCTATACCCCGCTTTCTATTCACACCAACTAATAAGGCTTCTTAATCCTCACTCTCGGACTCCGAGTCTTCAACCCTAATGGGGTTGATAAAGGACCCCACACTGTCATTCACTCCATCAATTGCTTCTGTTAACTTATCCCACACATGCTCGGTGAGAATTCTTGCATAACGAATCGCATGTGCCTCAATTCTCATCTGAGCTACAAGTTCCTCTTGAATTTCCTTTAGCCTCTGAATTCTTCTGTTGGCTAGTGCCACTCTTCTTCTCTCTATCATTGCTTGATTACATGTTTTCCTAGCAGTTTGCATCAACCTCGCCATTCCTATAATGATGAAACGATAAATTTTCAAGAATATAACCCAATATTAACGTCCAACACATAATCATAAGAATAAAACTAATATCACTTCTTAAGCTAAAACTATTTCTTGATCCTACAGTCTACAGGATCTCAATTCTTAGCTCTGATACCAACTGTAATGCCCCCAAACCTGGGCCCAATATTTGGCCACGTCATTACAAAATTCTAACTTAATTTTCATTAGTCAAAAGTCAACTACCATTTAATGTCAAGAAACCACCAAACCAATATAATGTCTAATTCCCAAAACTTACCACCATAACCTCAAAATACAATTAAAGAATTCACTTTTCTTACTAATCGCTAAAAATCCATTACAAAACAAAATAACAATAAAACTCTAAATAATCATAGCTGCTTCCCATGTTTCTCTACGTGAAGCTCCAATCTACTTGTGACCTGAAGAGGAGTAATTTGAAAGGGTGAGCGAACAAATGCCCAGTAGGTTCATATACCGTCCCTCCGGTTTCTAAGGAGGGTAGGACTCACAAGAAATCATATGTATAAATCAAAGTTATGACACAAGATTTTATAATAGTTGATAGAATTCGAAGAATGATAACGAGTAGACTAATCATAACGAACCGTCCCATACCAGTTCATTACGACATTTTACATCCATAAAATATGATCACATAAATAGTCCAATTATCCAATCAAACAAAATCCCGTAGGATACAATAGTCAAAGGTAAAGCTGGATTACCGCACTCACAAGCCTCGTAGTGCAAGTATCAAATAACAAGAGGGTCACTTCGGTGACAATTTAATCAAATATAGTGATCATAACAAAATTCAAACAAGTAGCATGTTTTTCGAAAGTCAAATTGCATCTCATATATTATCAAGTTTTTAACATGAGACTTCGCCAACATTATAATTCACAAAAAAAAAAAAAAAAAAAAGACAAAGATATTAACCGACGGAGTCAAAATCAATTACCGATGTGATTTCGGCATAGGGAAACAAAAAAAACGGTAATTCAAAAATATAGGAAACCTAACGGAAAAATACGTTGTACAAATCTACTTAAAGGAAGTATAATCCCTTACCTCAAAAGTGATGTAAAAGCTAATACTGTGTACGAATATTCCACGACACGTGCTTGACCAAATCTAAAAAAAATATAAAACAAAACTTTAATCTCAAACCTGAACCCTTTGTATGAATTAGTGAGACTAATCTAAAAAAAAAAAATCATGTATCCATTTAACTACTTTTTACATATATTACCATTAAAATAATATATCCTATACACTAGCCATCAAACTCACTCCCACTTTATTTTTATATCCGTCCTTGACTTCTTTGTCCAGCTTACTCTCTTCCTTTCTCTCTTATGATTTTTTCTATTTTTTTATTCCTCCATCTTCTTCACATCAACGCCATAGCCACCTATATTACTCATACACAGACATCCCGCACACACCGTCCTATCCTCGATTGCCAACAGAGACAAGAAGAAAATAATAACAACTATGTGACTCACCTCAATCTTCAATTCTTTTCTGTGGTCTTCGCTTTCGGTAGACACCGACACCGACGATCAAAATTCTCCTTCTCTTGATGTGCCTCAGCAAACTGATCGACATTTCCCTTTTTATTAAGTCTCACTACAAGTCATCAACTACCCATGAACCCATGATCAAATAACTGCTCCAGTTGTGCGGCATCAACTACCCACAAAACCTCGTCCGATTAACTGCTCGCTTGTGTGATAACTCCTCCTCTCACGTTTCCTGATATTACTTATATCCATTAACTATCTATTCTTACATATATTATTATATTAACATTTTACTATCTTTTTTTTAAAATATATATTATTATTACTATTATTATTTGTTATTATTACTATTATTAAACTATTCAATAACTAATTCATGGATTGAACCCAACTAATAAATAGTACCCATTCAGATGGTTGGCTCAAGTAACACATAAGTCTAACCCAAATTACAAATATCAAACCATAATAATATTATCTATAAAAATAAACAAATTTACGGGGTATTACAACCTCATTCGTCTCAAATTTATTGTTCTATTTGATTCATTACATGGATTAAGAAAAAATAAGTAGCTTGATTATTAATATTAGTTTGATATATAATTTTCTTTAAAGTTTATGCGTATGTGGTCTATAATTAAAATAAGATGAAAAAGTAAGAATAAAGTGGTAAAAATATTGTCTTAAAAAGTAAGTTTCAAAAAAGATAATTAGTTTAGGACGGATAAAAAAGAATTATAAGACAATAATTTTGTAACGGATGGAGTATTAAAAATAAATAAAAAAGCCTCCAAGCTACCCAAAAGTTACCCAAAATATAAAACCCTTCGTGACGCAAACTCTCATAATTATGTATACCCCACCATCTTTATTTAAAAATTTGAGGAGAAAGAAGAAATGAAAATGGTAAAAAATTAAAAAAAATTGTTGAAAATTAATTTATTGTTCAAATGAAGCAAACCAAGTCTCTATCTTTTAAAAAAAGTGTACTTTAATACAAAAAAAAAAATCAATTATGCGAAAAATAATAAAAAATCGAAGAGGATGAGTTTTTGTGTTGGCCAATAGGCAACATGCACGTGGAAAGGAGGTTTTGATCCCCATTTAATCCGGTAGCATAATTTGCCACTCAAATATGTTTGGTTTAACTTTGATACATGGTTGATACTCTATTGGATGCATTGATACTCTTTTCCCCCCTTATCACACTCCATTGGGAGTGCTCTCACTTGCTCTCTTTACACATTCACACACACAAGGGTTGCAAAAGTTTCAATTTGCTCTCAATGGCTCTATTCATTGAAGGTGGGTGCCATTGAAAGCCAATAATGTTTTAGATGACAACGATTTAGATGACAGAGGATGACATGCCTATAATTAGTGTTGGTCCTTTGTTATATTAGGGGTTCTGTGCCATCGTGTTAATGTGTTACAACCAACCAATATCACGTGATATTTAATTGTCATTTAACTAGAGAAAAATTTAATTAGATCCGTGTTTTTGACATATTGTATTGATTAAGATTAACAACTTTAATTGGGAATTGTTTTGAGCCTTAATATTTAGCCGTTTTTATTTATATGCTTTTGTAATTTAAAATGCTCCACCTGCTATATATATAAGGACTCGTCTTTTCACATTTACCTACACCTACCACTTTTAAAGAGTTTCTCCTTTTCTTGGTGTCTTGTGTTTTTATATCTTTCGTACTCTATATGTCACCATAACGTTTACACTTTTTTATGCCTTTTGATTTCTTCAGAAATTTTCTGGTTTCTCGGCAAACATGATCCTAAGGAAGACTTTCCAGACAGCTATCATCCGGTTCGATTTTGAAGACATCACCGGCCATTTAGGTTGATTCCACCGTGCACCCCTAAAGTTTGGCCAATTTTCAGTACCACCCCTAATGACCGATGTTTTCGTTGCCCACCAAAGGCTCGGGAATGGGACAAACCTAAACCTCAAAGTCAGCCAAACCTCAAGGGTGGATGGTGAAATTAACCCTTGATCGTCCGGCACATAAAAAGACAGTAATGACCGGTACACAATTGTTGTCCACATATATCAGGTAAAGTTTCTTTCCTTTTCAAACTAATAATTCCTTCGTATATATACTACCTTGTTTGCTTCAAAGTGTACGCTAGATTAATTAAATTTAATATACATTATTTAGTTCACTAAGGTTTTCTGTGTTCTTAACTAGGTTCAAGAAAGTAGATTCAAGTCTAGATATCCTACCCATCGTTCGAACGACCCAAGCTGTGATTTTGTCACATCACTTATTAAAAAAATTATTTAGTGCACTTTGCAATTAACATTTTCAAGGCGTCAAAAGGCTCAATTAATTAATTCAAAGAAGAAAAGAAATGTTACCTTTCACTTATAGGACAAATTTAAGTGAAATTTACACTTCACTTTTTAATAAAGACATTTTTTTTGTAAATCGTTACATTGTATTGTGAAGTGATTTTGTTAATTAAAAAAAAAAACCCCAAAAAAAGAGTGGAATAACATTTCACTAGGTCCTATACAAAACATGCTTGATTTTCATTTTTGTCATATGGAGGACTGATTTTAGTTTTTATTTTGATTTCCAGTTAGTGTTGTATATGCACATAATTTTTAAATACAGCAATTAATTATATTTATAGTATATTTATAAAATTAATTGAAATAAAAATATGTCCAATAATATTAGAATGAGGCAAATTTTCCACGTGGCATCATTTGGTTGGGGATTATAGTCATGATTATATTTCTGTAAATATCTTCCATTGGAATCATGAAATGAGGTATCTTAGTAGAGTCCAGATCTCTTGTACCACTTGTGTATACCATTAGTGTACCATTTTTCATCTCAACCATTACATCCTAATCCTTGCATCTTAACCAATGGTTGAGATGAAAAGTGACTGTAAGTACATGAGATGCGACTCATCTTAGTAACGCAATTGACAGCATACATATCATGTTTCTTCAACAGCTCTTTTTAATTGCTGATAAATGATAAATTAGTTACCAAATAGTTTAATGATAAGCTCCAAATTCTCCAGACTTTGCAGTTTTGAAAATTACGGGATTTTACAAAATTATCCAAGCAATGAAAATATGTCTAATAGCACCCACATTCTCAGGTTAGCTATATTAGGGATACAATAGGACATTTCTCAAAATCTCTACGGTTAGATATTAAATTCTAACTATTTTCCGTTTTTAATTAATGCCCATAGTTTTAAATTTGCTAATATCTTTCATAGATTTTTGTGTATTTAATGGCTAGTTATTTATCAACTTTTATTACCCAATTTGTAAATTTACAAGGAGATGGAGGATACTGCGGTGAAATTGACCCCAAAAAATAGTGGTTCTGAACAACCGCATGACGACAAGGTTAGATCTCGATATGAGCAGGCGAGCTCAAACTTTGAGATTGAGTTTTCACCCATGGATCCAACTCCAAGCAATGTTTATGTTGGTGGTAGTGGTAGTGGTAGTGGTAATGGTGACATAGTGGCACATCCTACCATCGGTGTTACTAATGCTACCCCTCAAGAAATCTTTGACTTTGCGTCAAAGTATGGTACAAGTGGAAGCCTTAACAAAGAGCAAAAACAATTCAGACGGTATGAGTCAATCTTATATCTATTCTTTATTATCTGTATATACATATTAATTTGGTTTGGTTGTAGGATGTTGTCAAATCGACTATCTGCTCAAAGGTCTCGAGTGAAGAAGGCTGAGCACCTCGTGGATTTGGAACAAAATCTTAAGGATCTAGAGGTAACCGATGTAATTATATATGTGAGTTCAGATCTTACGTATCACATGTGTATCATTGGTGTATTATTTTTTATCTTAATCATTGGTTAAGATGTAATGGTTGAGATGCAATGTGGTATATCAGTGATACATACAAGTGGTACATGAGATCTAGACTCTATATATGTTATGTTATTTATGGTTCATAGGTATATTAAAAATCAAATCTCAAAATACATAAAATTGTATTACATGCAGATCATGGTTTCTACACTTTATTCTCGAATTGAACATGAAAAACAAGAAATATTGAGGATAAGAGTGGAGAATGCTATATTGGTTCAAAAATTAGACATTTGTGCTGAGACGGCGATTCGGAGTAATGGTAAGGCTTACTCATTCCTCGGACATTGGACAATGCGTTTGTTGTTTTTATAATTCTTTGTTTGGAAAATACATGTGTCATGCGTGGTAGACATATCTTCAACTAAATAATTGTTCTAATTAAGTTACGTGACATAGAAGTACTCTCTCCGTTTCGGCCTAAAAGTTCACCACACACTATTTTACAGTATTTCATTTTAATAGTCTACTTTCAAAAAATCATGTTTATCATTTTCATAATATTATAATTAGACTTTTCAAACATGTTGGTTATGCTTAAACATTTTTGTAATTATGATCAACTATAATATTAGTTATACACTTTTAATAATTAGATTTTTCAAAGATGTGTCATGTGGGTGGAACAGAGGGACTATATATCAACCAAATAACATGTTGCAATTCTTATATAAGGTCTCGTTTGGAGCAGCAACATTCTAAAACATATATTTTTTCTTATAAACATGTTTGAGAAACTATTTTAAAACAATATTTTTTATAAATATAGTAGTTGTAAAAAAGACGCACCGTTCTAAAACCTTTGTTTTCCCTCGTCGCTCCAAATTGAAGTATTTCTAAATGCAATACATTTTTAAAGCGCTGCATTGAAACACTTTAAAAGAGAAAACGTTGTATTCAACGTTTTTTCCACCAAACATGCACTAGATTCTCTCTCTCTCTCTCACACACACACACACACTCTCACTTCCGTGGTTTTATTGTTGATTTTGTAGCACAAATTGAAAAGACTAGAGGTGAAATAGAGAAGCTTAAGGAATTGCTAATGATTAATGCTAATAGTCATGAGTTTAACCAACAAGAGGAACTCATGACGGGCTGGGGCTTCGACAACTCTGGGCTGGATGAAATTACAACTGAAAGCTTTTATCTTCAAAGTGGGCCGCAGTCCTTGCTTGGAGCCAACTTTGACCAGAATGAGGACATTGACATGATGCTGAGCTTGAGTCCACGTGACACCAGACTGGACCAGGATGGCTTAGACCCGATGCAGAATTCAAATCCAAGCACCACTGCCTAAATGAATCCTGGGCTTACCGAACATTATCATATTATATATCTGGCTAGCTTCGGATTAAGACTTTGAGTAGGATTGTTGTTGTATTCATGAACCGGCTATGTTGTTGTATGATGTCTTTTAATTAATTATTCAGTTGCTTTTGTTACCCGATCATTGAGCCATAAACTTTGGAGAAAGGTTACAATGGGAATTGACTATTCGGATTTGATTCCTATGCAGTATGCATTACATATTTCTCAAAATATGTTTCTCATGAATGCATCTAAAGTTTTTATTTACAACATCTTCAAATCAAATGCTCGATGATTCCTTGTTGTTATCTTCATAGGACACAATCATGCGATACTAAGATTTTTAGATTTCATTAGTGAGCTGTCAGACCCAAATTAAACCCTACATGTGCCCGGCACATGAAGTGTTTTACAAAACAATATGAGTGTACTACGAAACCAAACTAGATGTGTGTGTGTAAGAGTGCCCAGGACTTTCCTGTGGTGATTGCAGTTGGGCAAAACAAAAATTAAGAAAATCAGATTAGGAGTAGGTTTTTGAAATTGCTTACAAAAAAATGAATCAACTGTTGGTTTTTTGAAAGAAAGTAAACGACTAAACTATCTCTTCTCTTCTCATTTTCTTTCCTCTACATTTAAAAGTCAAGGTTATTTAATAGTAGTTAGGATTTACGAAATCTGTCAATGTAGTTCGTTATGTAGCTTGTTACTATAGCTACACTGAGAAGTGCATTGATCAGAAATTCAAAAACAGCGAAAGACTTTTAATTTAAAGCACAAATTAAACGCAGATGTTTTATCAAACAATCTACAAGCCTATACTTGTAGATCCAGCCTTATAGCCAAAAAAATTTCACTTAAAAAAATGAAGTGTTTTACAAAACAATATGTACTTCCATGGTTTTATTGTAATCATACGCAAGTGATAAAGACCAGATCAAAGCATGTAGTTCCTGATACAACTGCATTGGGAGGTGCATTCATCAATAATAAAATTTTATGCAATTTTTGCATCTTTTCTTTTCTCAAACATACTTCTCTCTCGCAAATTTTCTCATAAATAAAATCCATAGGTACATTATTTCCATAGGAATATAACTCTACTTTATTTCAAGCTATAAAAACATGTCACTTGGAACCTTTCACACTATTTACCAAGGGAAGTCATTTTGCACAAGATCAATCCATGAAATCCAAAGATTCATAGTTCCAAGAGAGAATGACAACAAACCTTGTTTATTGGTAGCTCTTTTCCTTTAGGTAGCTTTCACACTTTTCCAAGGATATTCATTTTTCTCAAGATCAATCCATGAGAACCAAAGTTCCATAGTACCAAGATAAGATGCTACAACCCTTGTACTTTAGGTAACTCTTTCCTTTGTGGACTTCAAACTTGCTCAAAAACTAGGAAAGAGTGAGAATTATAAACCAAGACCACAACTGAATTTAAAAACAATTCCCAAGCAACAACAAAAGACACAAACATGTGAGTCAATGATCGAGAGTGTCCTCTAAAGACAAAATGCAATCATGCCTATTTTTTTTTCTTTTCTTATAATTAACTAAGTGTAAAATCATATGACACACATACCAAGAGATTTCCTTAGATTGGAAAATCTCTTCAAAATCAAGACTCTTAGTAAATATATCAGTCAATCGATTTTTTGTCCCAACATGTTCAGTGCAAATAATCTCTTGTTCAACCATGTTTCTAATAAAGTGGTGTCTTATATCAATGTGTTTTGTTCTAGAGTGTTGAACTGGATTTTTTGCTATAGTGATTGCACTGGTGTTATCGCAATACAAGTTTAACACATCACTGTGTAGTCCATAAATTTTGATCATTTGGTTCATAAAAGTTGTCTCAACACAATTCTGTTTATTATTAAACCAAGAATCCAAATTATTTTTTGAAAATTGATCAAACTGTTCTTGCATAGCATAGATCCAACATTCATCTTTTAAGGCTTCATTCACATTCTTTGGTTCAATAATAGACACATAGCATGATGCATGAAAATCTTCACATTCAAGAGAGGATAAGCAAGTTAATTTCATATAGTCAACCTTACCTTTCTTCCTAATAGACATACAATCATGTACATTACATATCACTTGATGAGAAGGATGAACTTTCTGAATACAGCTGGGAATATCTTGGCTGTGATCAGTCACACTGGAATGTGTTTCAGGTTGTTCAGTTTTTGTTTCAGCATCCTACGAATTTTTTACCAATGTAGCTTCCAGTGCAGCTTGTGATGCAATTGCATCCGAAACTGCATCATGAACCACATCCACTGAATTTTCAGAATTTGCAGAATCTGTATTTTCTGGAACTGACACATTGCATGAATGTCCATCAGCTACAGAATCTGAATTTTTTAAAATTAACCCAAGATCACCAAAAACAAACAAGCCATTTTTACGCAAAGTATTAGTACATTGAATAGCAAAATGACCAAACCCTTTACAAGTCCTACATTGAACAGAATCAATATTTTTATCACTTGTTGTAGACTGTTTAGCAAAAGGGTTGGTAAAATATTTTCGAGGGTTTGGAAAGAATTTTCTTTGAGGAACAACCTTAATAGACTCATGTTTGAAATCAATTTTGGAGTTTGGAGATGGGGATCTATTTTGTCCTTTGACTTTCAAAATATTTTTAAACTTGGTTGTTAAAAGAGTAATTGATTCTTCATCAAAATCAAATTCATCAACATTCCAATTTGAGTAATTCGTACTCATTAATGTAGGAGGACGAACAAAATTCTCATATTGGGAATTCATCATGGCTACAACCAGAATCAACTCTTAGTGTCGTCAAGAGAAGGCTCTGATACCAATTGAAAGATCAATAGTAGTCAGGATTCACGAAATCTGTCAATGCAGTTCGCGATGTAGCTCGTTACTGTAGCTACACTGGAAAGTGCATTGGTCAGAAACTCAAAAATACCGAAAGACTTTTAATTTAAAGCACAAATTAAACGCAGATGTTTTACCAAACAATCTACAAGCTTATGCTTGTAGATCCAACCTTATAGCAAAAAAGATTTCACATAAAAAGATGAAGTATTTTACAAAACATTATGTGAAATCACCAAAACCTAAACTCTCACAAGACAACACGTCTTGGATAGAAAAACCCACAGAAACAAAGGTAGAGAAAACGTGGGATTAAAAAATAAATTTCCTAAAAAGACTAGGAAGACAGACAGCAACAGCAGCCGATGTAGTTCAGGATGTAGCACGTGATAAAGCTACACTCGGAGCTTCATCCAAATTCCAACAGCACTTTTCTGAATTTTCTCTCTAATTGTATTATGTATGCTCTAAGCTTTTCACAGCTTTGTTCTCTCTGCTCTTGTGTATTCTGACTCTATGTTTTGCTTCTTATTTATACAATGGAGGAGACCTACAATACCATAACAAAAGACTCCAAGTATCTAAAGGATTATGAGTTAGATTCCATAATCAAATAAAATACCTTTATTACCTAGATTTTGTTACTAATTATACAGGGACTCTTAGAGAAGTTTTAGGAATTGATTATTGCGAAGATTTTGTTTCCACATATACACCTAAACTTTAAGACCAAGGAAACCAAAATATTATCAAGATTTTGTTTCCAAATATGCACCTAAACTTTAGGACCAAGAAAGTAGTTAATATAGTAAATACTTCCAAAATCTTTTGGACCAAGAAAGGGCCCAACAATAAATTCAATGGAGTAAAATACGTCGACCCTATTTTACGCTTACAACCCTTCACGAAATAAATCACCCACTATTTAATTAAAGACAAAACAAGTAAATTTACCAGGACAAAAAATAATGTTTGGACGAAAATAGCCCTAAATATAATAAATCACTCATCATTAATTAAAGTCAAACAAGTAAATTTGTCATAGGTTAATTAATTATATGAACAATTAAATAATAATTTGATCCCTTGACTTGTACATATTTTAACGTTAGGTCCTACATTTTTTTAATTTTACTTATTTCGTCTTGTATTTTGATCTTCGTAGCAGTTTCCCCCTCTTATCATTATCGTTACAAATGTCATCCAATATTTTCTAAAATGACAAAAATATCCATACTCAGTCGAGAGACTAAAATATTATTTGAAACTAAAAATTAATAAGGTTTTACTTTCTTAAATGTGTTCGGGAAAGACATAATTAAATGTATATGAAAAATTGTAATAATAGATTTGTTGGTGAGTATCGAGATATTAAGTAAATATGTAGCATGTTTAGTTATTACCCGTGAATAAGCTAAGACAAAAAGGATTAAGAAAATATGTCATAATGTCAAGAAGATGAAAAAAATGAAAAATCGATTGATGAATCTGTGTGTTTTGTTAGAAAAGAAAGTTAAAATCTATCATTTACTTCTTTAAATTTTCAGACTACTATAAATGCAACCTTAAAAACTATTATACTGGTCCCTAACTTATAGATATTACAAATAAAACCATTGTTAGTAATTACAAATAACTGGGTTCAACAAATTTTACTTATTTCCATAACTGGGTTCTAAACCTCTAACTTCTTGTGGTCTGAACTTTCTTCCTCCTCTTCATAGGACTCAAGGTAGTTATATGTGAGAATCTTTGTATTCCCATCCACTGGCTATCGACTTTCTTTTTTTCTTCCACAAGTCTCTTTTAATTGAAAGAGACGGTCACCACCCGTCATCCTTTCAAATAGTTTCACCCTAAAATTAAAATTCTCTCTTTACTTAGTAATTTGACACCAAAAGTGGATAAGAACTAAGAAATGAGAACATTCGAAAAAAGAAGTCCGACTAATTGAAAGCTAAAGTGATTCTATATCTCCATTTGTGTAAGGTGAGTGTATGCATTCCTTGGTGGTGGTGATGATGGTGCTGACGACTGCAAGGATGGTGGTGGCGACGATTGTAAGGATAACAATGGTGGTTTAGATGAAATACAACATTGTGAGATTTTCAAATATTCATATGGGTTTCAGTTTCAATTTGAAAATTTCAAAATTCAAAAAAATGAATTTGGGTTTGCAAAAAGTGAAATTTAAGGTTGTGTTTGTGGTGGTGGTGTATCTATAATTTATGAGTTTTGCAAATGAGTTACTTTGAAGAATGGAGTAAGGAATTAGAAAATAAAATAAACTAAAATCAAAAAATGTAATTTTGGGTTAATGGTGTTATTTGAGGTGACAGTGATGGTAATTGTGGTGGGTTTATAAATGATGAGGTTGATGAAAGAAAGTGAAAGATAAAAAAAATAAATTAAATAAATTATAAATTTCATTTTTGGGAGTAATGCATTTTTTTTACTTTAAATTTAAATATGAGAAAAATTATAAATACAATATTATTAGCCTTGCAACAAATTTTATAACTTTCCTTACAACTAAGCCTTGAAAAAAAAAGGCAAAAATGTCTTTGTCCAAAACAACTTTGTGTTTTTTCAAAGCTTGCGCTATTGAGACCCCGCGTTCCTCCAAGTTGACCCCCCAAAATCCAAACTTCCTATTTTACCCTTCCCTATCCAAGTTGACCCCCTTTCCCACCCCCTCACCGCCTCCTCCCTCTCCCCCACTTCACTGTCTCGTCCCTCCCCCCAACCTTACTGTCTCCTCCCTCTCCCCCACCTCACTTTCTCCTCCCTCCCCCCAGTACCACCTCCTCCCTCCCCTCCCAAATCCCAATCCACAGCTTATTCCATCCCCTTCCATCACCATATCCTCCCCCTCCCCCATCACAGTATACTTACCCCCTTCATAGCCTCATCCATCCCCCCTCACACCTCTATTTTTTCCCGTTTCTCCTTTAAAAAAAAAAAATTAATTCCAGGTTTGTTCGGCCCTGGTCGACCGAACAAACTTGTTTTGTTCGGCCATGGGTGACCGAACAGCCTTCTGGCCAAACACCACAAGGTTGTTTGGTCACCCATGACCGAACAATTCAACGTTGTTCGGTTGACCAGTGCCGAACACACCTGAAATTAATTTTTTTTATTTTTTTAAAAAGAGGGAGAATGGAGGTGTGAGGGGGGAGGGGGAGGGATGAGGCTATGACGCGGGGGGTGAGTATACTGTGATGGGGGAGGGGGAGGAGATGGTGATGGAATGAGAGGGAAGAAGTTGTAGATTGGGGGAGGGAGGAGGCAGTGAGGTGGGGGAGAGGGAGGAGGCAGTGAAGTGGGGGAGAGGGAGAAAGAGGCAGTAAAGTGGGGGAGAGGGAGGAAGAGGCGATGTGAGGGGAGAGAGAGGAGACAGTGAGGTGGGGGAGAGAGAGGAGATGGTGAGGGGGTGTGAAGGGGGGTCAACTTGGATAGGGGAGGGTAAAATAGGAAGTTTGGGTTTTGGGGGGTTTTGGAGGGGTCAACTTGGAGGAATGAGGGGTCTCAATAGTGCGACCCTAAAGAAAGTAGTATAATTAGTTGTAAAGATATCGTTTTCCTTATAATTATGCCAAATTACAATTCCCCCCCTCCCCAAAAGTATTCACCAACATAGTGCACCCCAAGGTCCCCAACCTAAGGTTTGCCTCATAATGGTATATAGCGTTAATTTTGTTTCCCTATTTTTCACCATAACTGCGACAACTGTTAGAAAAGTCACGTTAAATAACACGTAATCTTTTACGTATGGGGTATTGTTTTTTGCATTCCCTTGTGAGTGTTAACTTGACGAAAATATTAGAAATTTGGTGTAAACTTTGGGGTGCTAAGTGTATTTTAGCCTAATAAAAATTTAAATAAATTATAATTTTTTTAAAAAATTATATAAATGTGTGTGGAAAGTTAAAATGTTTTAAAAAATAGAGTGGGATTCACCATTCCATTTTTTTCCTATTAAAAGAAATCTAGAGAAAAGATCCACCATTTTTTCAAATCTTCACTCCTAAAACAAAAATTAACCCAGAATCTGATTTGGGTTTTGTTCACTCCTTCCAAATTTCTCCTTTTTAACCAGGAAATAGATATGTATTTTCATTTCATTATTAATTTTCTTATCTTAATAATGAAACCAAAGTAATCGAAAGATATTAAAACTCTTACCGATAGCTACCCATCTCCATTTCCAATTTCCTGAATGGAATTAGATCCACCCACCTTCTCTGGTGAAACCCAATCACCACTTAAATCAATCAATTTCTCACCCCCTTTCATCCTCTTACATGACTTTACCTTTATTTTCTCTTCTAATTCTTTAAATAATCCAACCTGATCGCTATGGCAGCTACGCAGAGGTTGAAATCATCTAGAGCCAAAGCTTCTTCAACACTTCTCAATTCTGATGCTTTGTTTTAAGTCATTTACATGTCAGTTGTTTGCCAAATTTTCTCCAGGGAAATTAAAGATTATTTCAATAAAACCTTACCATTTCTTTTTATTAAAGCTTGTCTCTTCTTTTATGAATTCGTCAATAATGGTTATTGGTTTTCTTTTAATCGTGTGTTTTTACAAGGGTTTTTAGTAAATATACTCTATAGCCTCTGATTTATACTTTAAGCACTACTTTTGCAGGGGAGAGAATGAGGGACATCAGAGATGGAGTTTGGCTAGAATATATCGAAGGAGGATGAAGCTAGAATTGTGATAGACTTTACTAGAGTAGGAAAGGTTTGGGCTGGAGATGGCGGCTGCTATGGTGGAGCTGGAAATGGTGACTATTACAGTAGAGCCAGAGATGGAAACTTGCACTGGGAAAAGAGAAAAAGAGATGGTGTTAGATTAGGGTTTTTACTTTTAATATTTTTACTCCTTAATCAGATAAAGGAAATGACATTTTTGCTCTGCACGTGGAAGACCATGTGCTATTTAACATAAATTTTCTAACGTTCATCACGGGTAGGGAGGAAAATGGGAAAAAAATGTTACATTAGATACCATTATGGAACAAACCTTAGGTTGAGGTGTACTATGTGATTTGGTGGATACTTTATGGGGAAATGGAAATTTGGCCATATAATTATTTTTGAATTATTGAAACAATTATTTATTATTTTCATTGAAAAACATATTTTAAAAACTAAATGGTTAACTAAATAATGAAGTTACAACCGACTCCCATTTTGCACCCCAAGCAAATGACTAAAATAATCTTCATATGACATGCACATACCATTTTCCGTTACTATTTTAAGCGTCCATAGACGGGAGGTGGTAAAGTGAGACAAATAGAAAAATGAGGTATGAAAGTGAGACACTTCGTAGGTTAAGGTGCAATTAAGATTTAGTGTGTAATTTGGGAGCTAATCATATTTTGGCACCATTGAAATTAGTCCAGAATGCAATTTTCCCCTAAAGTATCCAACAAATCTACTTTGGCCCTCAACGGAGTTTTGTAGCATTTCCATATTCCATGTCAAATTTGGTGATTAGGATATCATGTCCGGTAATCGTAGTGATAGACATGGTGACGAATAATGTTTAAAATTGAGAATTTGTTCCAATCAAACCATAAACAATATCAACAGTGCCGATGAGAAATTTGTTGGAGTTGAAGCTAGAGACGATGAAGACGAATTGAACCATATCGTGTCTCATCATTGTTGATGGGTTCAAATATGAATTTTGAAATTCATAGTGTATGCTTGTGTACTGTGTGGTACGAGAGAGATGGAGAAATGAATTGTAGAGTTGGTCATTCAACATCGGCGACAACTTTAATTTTTTGTAGGTTTTTATTTATGGGTCATGGCGGTCTTGACACCTGAGTGTGATTATCTGATCTTGAGTTATATGTCTCAGATCTCTATTGAGTTTTATCTCACTTAAAATTTACATAAGAGGTTATTGTTGGAGAATAAGCAGAGAAAATGTTGCCGCAAAATGCCCTACACGTGAAATATCATGTGCACCTTACCTTCAGATTGGTAACCTTCGTCGTGGCTTGGGGGAAAACTAGAAAAAAGTTATAAAATGAGGTATGAAAATGACACAAAGCTTAGGTTAGGTGGTAAATGAAGACTTTATAGATACTTTGGGGGAATTATGTATTTTTTAGTGTAAGTTTATACTTTGGGGTTAAGAATCTGATTTCTCTAACACAATATATTATTTTCTAAAGAGAGTCTAAATTCTGAAACAGCATAATTAAGCAAAGTCTCCAACAATAATATGTTAATCTAAGACAGTAAGTTTGAATTGTTTTTAATTCACACTATTGAAAAAGAGATTTAAAAATAACTAACCAAAAAGACAAATGTGTAGGATAAGTTGTTATACTATTAGTAAAAGTATATATTCTAAATGACCAAAAACAGTATCAGAAAATCTATACATACAACAACACAATTATTAGTCTCAAAAACTATAAAGATTAAAACACAAAAAGAATTCAATAATTAAAAGTAAACAAAAAAAAAGAAGGAATTAACAAATCACTTTTAAAAAAATCATTAACACCACGTGCAACGAATGTAAATCTTACTAGTTTTTTTTTTAAGAAAGAGAGAAAAGAAAATGAATAGAACAATTCACTTATGGGAAAAAAATAAAAACAAAAGTGATTTTAGAAAAAACTAGCATAGATTTAAATTTGCTAGTTACAACTTTTCAGGAAAATGACATACGGACAAAAGGTTTTCGAAAATTATTTCTAAAAAGTTAAGTAAACGTAGCCGTAATCACTTTTTCTTATTAGACACGAACACGATGATAGGTTACATTACAATATATGATTCTTAGTTTTTAAATATGTCTCCGCTATATCAAACCACAAACTTGGCATGATAAATGAGTAAATGAATTACTCCTCTTATCCCAAAATATATGTCGTTTTAGAGTATTTCACACAGATCAAGGAAATATATTGTAAAGACTAAATTATCCAAATCCAAATATTAATGAGATGTCTTTATATTCTTGCCTAAAAAGTCAAATACGAGTTACAGAGTCAATAAATATGAATATAATTTAAAAAAAAAGGAAAAAGTTCATTAAAAATTACAAATTGTCATCTATTTTGGAATAAAAAAAACTCTCCCAAAACTTCGTATATTTTGGAACGGTGGGAGTAGAGTAATATACATGGTCACTTAGTGCATAGATTGAACCATATACTTTGGAAATACACATTATATGTAGGTTTAAAGGCTCGAAAATATAAATCGCATACACGTGAACAAAAAAATATAAATAAAATAAGACAATAAGGTTAAGATCCATTTAGTATTGAGTTGTGAGATAACATGGATCGATGTACTTGGTTGTGGGGATGTTTGTTTTATAGAATAAACAATGCTTGCAATAATATTGCTCTCTTTCTTTCCCCTTCCTCATCAACTCTATCTTCAAACCTAGAAACTGATGATTTTGCCCCAACTCTCTAAAGATACTCTCAAGAAATATGGCTTGGTGAAACTGCATGCTTGAGAGAGAGAGAGAGTAAAATTTTTCTAGGAAGGAAGAAAAGAGTGCTAAAATTAATAACTGTCATAAAAATTGCCTTCGAAGAAACAACAATAATCCTGAACAGAACAATTAATATCACAAACAGAAAAACCCTAATATAGAGCAAGTACCAACAAGATCTGACTAGAATTCGAGAATTCATATAGTCAGACCCAGAGTACTTGCCAATCTTGGATTCTTTGAATAGTCTTCTTGTTTCAACCTACTAAGCTTGGAGGCCATAGTTGAATCCAAGCAATTATACTTTTCTTTCTTTGAAGAAAACAAAGAAAGAGATAAAGAGCTATCCACTTCTTCCTCATCCCAATGTGCTTTACTACTACTACTTCCCTTCATCACTTCCTCTTGTCTTACTATAACCTTCATGCTCAATGACAAATTCAGATCAACACCATTGTCTATTGCTTTTCTCTTCTTTGTATATATTTCATCACCATTAGTAGTACTACTACTACTGTTCCATCTGCTTCCCATAGTGTACTTTGAAATATCAACATCGTCATCATCACCTCTACCTTGGATGTCATTTCTTATGGACCCGAGCTCGACAGCGGGTAAGATCTGTTTTGCTGTGTTGCTTTTTAGCGATCTGAATTCCTCCTTGATGAACTTGTGATGGGTTGTCTTGTACTCTAGTTGCTCGAAAGATGAGTGCTTCTCCATGTTGAGAGCCTCGTTCCTTGTGTTTAGACTATATATTCCTCCACCATTAAAGCTAAATCCCATTCCAGTGTTCATGCTTGTGTGATTAGGCCTTGAAATCAAGTACCCATGATGATTGATCCAAGAATAATCCCTACATCTATAGAGATTTCACGATGTTAATTAAATTTTCCTACACAATCGGAACAACGATAATAAATGCATCATAAAATGAACAACTCATTACAAGAGATTTAGCCTTGTGATGGAATCAAAAGCTAGTTTCAGACTGGCGTGCGTTATGCGAAAGTCTCAACAGTACCTGAAATTAGGTCTCATTGTCCTTTGATCCATCATGGGAAATTGCCTAAGATTATGTATAAAGTGACTTCTGCCCCCATCATAATATTCTTCATCGTTTATCACTGAAGTAGAGAGAAAAGACTATTAGAAAACTCAAAGACATCGGCGAATCAAGCAACAAAGATTAACCCTAATTTAGAAATTTCTGGGACAATCATGTTTTGGATTAATAGATTTACCTTGGCCCTGATCATCGATCTTCTTGCTACGGTACATCTGTTGGTAGAACCCCCAAAATACAAAAATAAATAAATTAAAAGGAAGAGCAAATCTTAATAAACAGCTCAATCTTGAGATGAGATGTACTAGCTAGATTCATGAATCATCACCTGTAAGTGGCTCTTAACATGTGCAATGCTGAGGCCCTTGATGTTCATTAGCTGTAGAACAAGTTTAGGTGTTGCCCCTATACCAAATTAAAGAACCATAAGAAAAGAACAAAAGAAGGACTCTTACTACAATTAATGTTCTAAAATGAAAACCCTAGCCACAAATTAAACATTTCAAAAACAACAACTCCAAATCAATAGAGATCAATCAAAAACATAAAACAAAAAGAACTATATATCTTAATTCCAAGTACTTACTTTCTTGACCACCAAGTCGCTCAACGGCTTGAACAAAAGTAAGATGAAGTTCAGGAGTCCACCTTAGCCTTGGCATCTTGGATCTTACATACTGCCTAACTCCAGGAGAACTTGCCTTACTCTTTTCACCCTCTTCATCAACTATACTATTACTCGAGCTCGTACTCATACTTTTAGGCTTGTTTTCGCCGTGATCTTCCTCCTGATCATAGAAGGGACTGATCATGTTGTTCAAGCTGGTACTCCTACTTTTAGGCTTGGTTTCGTTGTGATCTACCTCCTTGTCAAAGGGGTTAATCATGTTTAAATCAAGATCACAATTTCCATTCCCCATATCAGCGGGTTCTTGACATACCTAGTTAATTACCCACATCTAATTCAGATTCTAGATATGATTTTCATTCATGGGAGAACCTAAAGCACCATGACAAAGAAATGAAAATTATCAAGAATTTTCTTAAAGTCCAACTATAGAGAGATATAGACCTAACTCCTACATACCCAAATATTTTATACATAAAAACATTTTTTATATGTATATACATGAATATATGTTTCCTATAAATGATAGTATGTCAGTGTATGTATGTATGATGTGGGCATGCATGCAAGTGTGTAATGTGTGAATTGGACCAGTTAGTATGCAAGTTGGTGAAAGGGTAACTTATTGATATTGAGATGAAGAAAAATGTGCATGTGATAGTGAGATGTGTATAGATACATTCTTGACCCAAATTGAGGCTAGCGCGTGCGTGGTCTAGGCAATTCTTTTCTTGGTGATCTGATTGGTTTAATTGTTAAACAAGTCTTTTTTTTTTTTTTACAAGTCTTATTTTATGATTGCAACGATGACAAAAACAAGTAACTCTCTCATTTTCAGACAAATAGTCAACTATTTTATTTTAAAATATTTTATTTAAAGAGTTCATTTTCAAAAAAAATTAAGGCATAAAAATGTCATTTTGATTACTAATGAGTTATTAGAAATGTCATTTTCCTTAAAGTTTAACTTTCAAACGGGAACTTTTTACCCGGAGTAAAGGGAGTACATTTTTTCGGAATTGTATTTTGGAATATTCCAACTTTAAAAGAAATTTTGAACTATTCCTTAGACCATTAGTATGTATCATAGGAGCGAAATTTCATAATCTATGCAACATAATAGTTGGGCAAATATGTATTGGGTTAAAGAGATATCACTTATCTTACAATGTCACTCTTGAATTAATTATATGGCTATTAGAACTTAGAAGGAATAATTTGGGCAAACTTTTTTATTTCAAATCCCTTATTGTTAGTTTAATAACATATACTATTATACCCCATCTTACAACCTTTTAGATTGATTCATCGATATGGTTCGTTATTTTCGATCACTCGTATCTTAGGTTTGAACATAAAGACTGATGGTATGTCATAACATTCAAATCACTGTAAGAAAATATGGTATATAAGTAGTTGATTACCCATATCCTTAAAAGTTAATTTGTCGTTCCTAATAGTATTTAGGATGGCCTAAGAACAGCCAAATGAGACCTTAAATAAGATGGGTGCTAAATCTTTTAAGGACGCAAAGCTCCATGCAAAAAAAAAAAAAAAAAAGACAAGAGTTATCAACCCTAATAATATTCAAGAACTTCCTAATTTTTTGCTGGAAAACAAGAAAATACGTTTTCCATCCAAAGTGTTTTGGCGAGAAAAGATTAAAAACATTAGCGGGTAATGTTGCAAAAGATTGACTGGAAAAATATTAAGATCAACTTTCCCCGTCCCAAAAGATAAGGAAAATTATCCAAATAATCATTGTACTATTCGTAAGTAACTAAGTTGACAAACAACGTTACAATATTTCAAATGTGACCAATGTACTCAGTAATGGGGTGAGATGTGGTTCTTATCGTCAACGCCACCATCCAATTTTGTAACGAATCTGTTGACGTGGATTAACGGAGGTACTGTACTATGAGTATTTTTGTCTTTCAAAAAACCCCAAAAGATGGAATTAAAGAAAAAATGTTTGGGGAAAAAGGGGTGCAATTAAAATTGGATGGAGCAATGACGGCAACGACTACATCACACGCAATTACTGATTACATTGGTCATAATGTAAATATCATAATGTAATTAGTCAAATCGGTTATCTATAAATAGTATGATGGTTATTTAGATAATTTTTTCAAAAGATATACTAGTAGAAAACGTACGGGTTGAAATCATTTATCCATTTAAATATAAAATCATTCAATTGTAATGCTAGCTATATATAGTACTGAATAATATATCAATAAAACTCACTTATAACATACACAGAGAATCAGAGATCCATGAATGATCACTAGTGATGCCAAAAAAAAAAAAAAAACTCCATTGAACAAACTCTCGAATCTCGATTAAGCAAGAACTGGAATAAGGCGAAAGCAAGAATCGGAATAAGGCCTCGTCTGGTGCAGTATTTTTAAAACGCATCATTTTAAAAACATAATTTTTTTCTTGTAAATATGTTTGGAAAACTATTTTAAAACGCTATTTTTATAAACAAAATAGTTATAAACGTAACACATTTTTAAAACGCTGCGTTTTAAAACACTATATTAAAACATTTTTTAAAAAAACGTTGTATTTTTTAGTTTTTACCAATATTTTTGTTAAAATACTTCACCAAACAAACACTAAGATGGAGAACAAAAGTTCCAGAATAGACGAGAATCGTAATTTAACGTGCAACAAAGGCGAGTGAAACAGGAAATTGTAAAACATTATTGTCGGGCCTCGGCCTGTTGGGAAGTCTGTGCCCATTTTATCGTTTGACATCGTGTTTTTAAGGTTATTTTTTGGGGCAAAATTTGGTCTATCCACTTTTCTAAATTTTTAATCGTTAAAATATATTTTTTTAATTGAAAAAAATTATTTTTGAACGAGAAAATACTGTGATATCCTTAATGAGTAATAGGTGTACTACGTCAAGTTTATATCGCGATTCACAAATATATTCATTGCGATTCAAAGATTTTGAAAGATATATCGCAATGCACATATGTTGTTAACTAGTGTTCATAACAATTAATATTTATTAGTTTTTACATTATTTAAGTTTTAATAGAAAAATTGAAGTAAATAGTTAATTATTTGTATCGCGGTTCATAGTTTTTATATATATGTTTTGCACCGTGATATATAAAAACTATGCACCGTGATACAAAAATAATAATTCAACTCAGTATTTGAATAGATAAATTTAAGTAAACAAGAATTTATATCGCGGTGTAACATTATTATATATAGCGGTACAAATTAAATTTGAAGTATAGGTTTTGCACCGCGGTATATACAACTATAAATTGCGATTCAGAGGTTAGTCATCCGTTACACGCATCTCGTGCTCATTAAGAGTAACATAGTATTTTTCCATCCAAAAGTGACTTTTTGTGATTGAAAATAAAAGTAGAGTACTTTAGCGAATAAAAATTTGAAAAAGAGGACCCGCCAGCAATTTTTTTCTATTTTTTAATTTTTTATTCTAGTTTTATAATAGTAATAAAATTAAAATTTAAAGTTTTAAAACTTTGTAGGAAAAAGAGACTATATTGGAGGTCGTCTTTGTTGACAGATTGCTAGCTAGCTTTTAACAATTGTTGTTTCTTATTTCTTGTGAATTTTGTAAGATTCCTCTTGGCTATTTTATATTTCTTAAAATAAAGATTCTGGTTTATTGTCATCAGTTTGACAAGAATATAGGCTAAATAATTTTAAGTCTCCCCTTTGATATGATTTTAAGTTTACTGTTTACCCTTTTGGTTAATTCTTAATTTCCATCGATAAAAGATTTAAGTTATTGCTCCCCTCATCAAGGTAAGACTTTCTCAGTTTATTCCAAGTTAGGGTCGTCATAAAATCGAATTATGATCAATGGGCTTAGCTTGACCCAAGCTACAGAGTATACGGTTTGAGGTCGAGCTTGGGAGGAGTAAACCAAGCTCATGATTCAGGCTTGAAATCAGATCGCTTAGCTAGATTCGATCGGATCGTTACGATGTATTGTACTCAAAATATAATTTGTAGGTGTAACTAAAATGCTAAATTTCTCACTATTGGTTTCATTTAGTATTATTATTATTATTGTTGGACTTGGGGAGTTGGGGTAGAGAAGTAGGATTGAGCAAATTAAAGAAAGACAATGTAGGTACTTTGTGCTTAGTGAAGTAGCATGGGAGTTTTCTAAGCGTTTTTGAGAAGATAAAAGTAAGTCTGGTCTTGGATGCTTAAGATTATAAAAACCCTAATTTTTTTGTTTTGATTAGGTCATTGAGATTTGAAAAGATGGTGATCACATTTGGCAGAATAAAAAGGTCAACTCTGTCTCAAGTCTCAACAAATATTTCATCCAACAACAGTCCACACAACCCACATATATATATTTATTTGCATGGGTATATGTAATTCCCCTTCTAACGCGGATCAACCCCATTATTCCAGAATGAGTATGTTTGTCTTTTCTCTTCTCTTCACTACACATTTTTTAATACTATATCAGCATCAGCCACCCTCACCCTCACCCTCACCCTCACCCTCACCCTCATCACTCATCCATCCAATATTCTTATACATCATGAAACCCATATCTATGCCAAATAACCATGCATGCTTCATGCTACTACATTCATTTTGATCTTGAATGCATCCTCTTCCCGAAATGACCAAAATGCCCCCCCCCCAGCTTCAGAACTCAGAAGACTCCATCTGCCAGTGAACCTAGGGAGTCTCTTGTCATTTAAGCGGTGACCGAATGAGATAATATACACCTAAAGGTATATTTCTTCTTGATTGGTTGCTTGATTTATTTCAATCAACTAAATTAATATTTGAATTCAAGTCTTAATTTGAGAAATTGAATTAAGGCTTTAAATCTATATACACTAGTTATATATAGAGCCCGTGCTCCGCACAGATTCTTTTGGTAAGAATACTACTATAATTTTTAAATGTGATATATATTTTTTCTTTTGGTAATAGTAGTAGTATAAAACCAACATCATTTTCTAACAAATGTAAAATATATATATTGGTAATAATAGCGGAAGTCTTCTAACCAACGTGAGATACATAATAATAATAGTAAAAATATTTTATTTTAACACTTTTGAAAGATACATCTATTATATTAATAAGGCAAAACACACAAATGGGCCCCCCAACTTTACCCCTTTTTGCAATTCGACCACCGAAACTTTGAATCATCTATTTTGGCCACCCTACTTTCATTCTGTTGCAAGCGAGCCCATTTTCTAACGGATGTTAGACCAAGACGTTAACTTTACGGGTAAAATAGGAAAAAACAATGTTAAAATGTCAAAAGGCTTCCCTAACATTCCAGAAAATCTTCTATAGACTTCTGCAAAAAATCTTGAAGATCTGCATAAAACATTCCAGCCATCTTCATCGTCATTGTCGATCTCTTTCATCGTCATTGAAGATCTCTTTCATCGGCCAACCCACTCCCCAAACCCACCATCACCAAACCTTTCGCTCTCTCTCACGCCCGCTCGGCCACTCATCTCCTCCCTTCGCCGAATCTTCTCCGGCGTCGGCCCAAAGAACAAGCAAAGCCGCCGTCATCCTTCTCTGATCTCCTTCAGATTCAGCCAAACCTAGCAGCGTCCAGATGAAGCAGCGTCCATGCCATCTTCATCGTCATTGTCGATCTCTTTCATTTCATCCTCTATCTCGCCCTTTTTTCTTCAACCGTGAAATCGCACAGTCTATACACTAGCCACGATATTTGAATTACCGTGCCCACCCCGCCTTCTGACAACCCAACTCGAGGGAGCATCTACTCGCCTTCATCCATGGCAAATTCCGCTGGGCTTGCTGGATTTAAAATTTCAAAAAAAATTCCAAATCTATCATTGGATCTTTAAACCCAGGTAATAATCTCTTTAGATTTCTTACTAGATCCATGGTCAACGTTGTTTGGCCAACATCGATTGCATTTTCGGATCATCGGGTTCCAGATCTGCAATGGTGTTTGTAGCGATTGCATTTTCGGATCATCGGGTTACAGATTGTTTGTTTCCTGGCCATACCAAGGAGGTGGATGAAGTGATGCAGAGTTTTCCGTTGTTGGTGGGTAGAGTTTGTAGTGGTTTGTTTCTTGTGTTTCCAAACACTCGATATGGCATTGGATGTTTGTTTGCCTAATCAGTGTTTTTTGTTTGAGAATGTGGTCTTTTATATGAACAAATGTCTGCAATTTCTTTCTTCTTCTCCTGTTAAGGTCTATTGACTATTCAAAAAATATATATGTTTTTTGTTTGGACGTTAGATCTGTATGCCATCCAATTTTGAATTTATTTTTTCTGGGTTATGAGATTATTTTCTTGATAAAGATGAACAGATCTGGGAAGAAGATGAAGATGAACAGTCAAAGTTCTATTATATTAACGGGTAGAAATTTTGACTTAAAGTTAACGTCTTGGTCTAACGTCCGTTAGAAAATGGGCTCGCTTGCAACAGAATGAAAGTAGGGTGGCCAAAATAGATGATTCAAAGTTTCGGTGGCCGAATTGCAAAAAGGGGTAAAGTTGGGTGGCCCATTTGTGTGTTTTGCCAATTAATAATAATAGTAGAAGTCTTTAATCTTAAAACTTTTGAAACCAACATCATTTTTTAACAAATGCGTAATACATCCTATTAATAATAATAGTAGAAGTCTTTTATCTTAAAACTTTTGAAACCAACATTATTTTCTATCTAATATGAGATATATCTCTTCTATTGTTAGTAAAATAATTTTATCTACCAACTTTTAAACTAAAATAATTATTTGTAACCAATGAAGACTAAATCATTTTTATTGGTAAGATTTTACTTAAAAAATTTTAAAGCCAATATCAACTTCTAACAAATGTGAAAATATATATTCTTTTGTTAATTTAGTAAAAGTCATTTATATAAATACTTTTTAAACAAACATCAATTTTTAACCAATGTTTGTTACATCACTTTTATTGGTAATTATAGTAGAGATCCATTTTACATTGGTTATAAATTAATGTTGATTTTAGAAATCATTAAAGTACTCACCTAATAAATGTTAAAAAATTAGTGTTTTTAGTGAAAAATTTTGTGTAACTTGAGGCACGAATTTCATTACGTGTCATTTGTTTGTTGGTAAAGGTAATTATGCAAATGTGTTCTACTCGGTGAGAGCATCAAAATGATATATTTATTTGTACAAATCGAGTTTTGGATGAATAAAATATCAAAGCTTAAAGTATGGTGTTAGAAGTGGGGCAATTAGAATAAAGTACCCACGCAATGCCAATATAATAATATTATCTCATATTGGTTAAGAAATGATGTTGGTAGTAAAAGTCTTTCTATATAAGATTTCCAATATTATTAACAATAGAAGAGATTAATAGTAAATTATTAATATCACAATATCATATTAATTATTATTTTTAGCTAATAGTTAGAAAATGAAAAGTCTCAAGTCAAATGACGTGGAGGCTTAAGGATTCAATAATATCAAAAGTTGGGTGATGTGATACATTTCTTCTATTGATAACTAGTTTTTTTAACCCGTGCGTTAAACGCACGTCAACTAAATCGTACATAAACAAAATAAGGAAGACCGATTTATTAACAATTACATATACGTATATCACTAATCATTATATATTCTAAAAAAATTCCTTATAGACAACATTTGTTGTCTTATTAGTTGATTTTTTATCTTCACCGCATATCAATATCTTCAAACTAAATAATTTATTACTATAGAAATTACGACATATAACTGTCCATGACTAAATACTGTTTTTTTAAATAGAGACATACATACAATTATTGACTTTGACACTTGTTAATTGGCATTGCATATGATACCAGCAATGTAAATTGTCTTCTTTGGAACTTGAAATACAGTCTTACATCGGATAGAGTTAATGACAATCTTGGAATAAAAATATTTTCTCCAACGTTGCTTCATTTCAAAAATTTTGTTTCAACAATATGATCCCCGAGATTTATGATGATTAATCTCGTTTCATTGCAGAACCTTGCAACATGGTCAATGTTTCTCAATAGCATTATTGAAACACTAATTTTAAGTGTTAATTTATGGCTTGACAACCCCGAACACTTTATACTATTCAAAAACTCTTTATAATAAATGTTTTCGAACAAACTTGAATTTTTTCGCCCTTCAAATAGAATATGAACTCAAATAAGTTCTTCCTTTTGAATAATTATTTTTATTAAATTATATTTGTATTTTATGAATAAAGAAATTTTTGAGAAGAAAAATAAGCTAAAATCAAAATAACGAAATTATTTTTGCCGTTAACTATTTTTTTTTGTAAATTATTTGATTTTAATAACTTCTATTATATTTTTTTGTTTTATCGACTTCGTAACTATTATTTTTGTTTTATTTTTAAGAATTAGTTTTACGGAAAAATTTTGTTATGTAATTTTTTATTAATATTTTGCTAACCTCGGTTTAAATTGTTTTATTCTATTGACTCTGTAACTGCTATTTTTGTTCCATCAAATATTTTTATTTTACTAACATATTTTTGTTTTACATAACTATTTTTAAGAATTTGTTTTAAACTTTTATTCAGTAAATTATTTTTATAATTTTACTAACATCAGTTTAAATTATTTTTGTTTTATTGACTCCATAGCTATTATTTTTGTTCCATCAAATATTTTTGTTTAACTAATGTATTTTTGTTTTACATAGCTATTTTAAAGAATTTGTTTTAAAATTTTGTTCCTCAAATTAATTTTATTATTTTAGTAACCTTAGTTTAAATTGTTTGTGTTTTTATTGACTATGTAACTATTATTTTTGTTCCATAAAATATTTTTATTTTACTAACGTATTTTTGTTTTACATATATATTTTTAAGAATTTGTTTTAAACTTTTGTTCCGTAAATTATTTTATTTTACTAACCTTCGCATTAAATTATTTTTGTTTTATTGATTCTGTAACTTTTATTTTTATAGTGGCTTGTTCCGTAAATTATTTTTATTTTACTAACCTCTTATATTTTTATTTTCTTAACTCCGGAACTATTATTTTTGTTTTAGTTACTATTTTTTATGTTTAAAGAGAGAAAAATGTTTAAACATAATTAAAAAAAGAGAAGATGGTGGTGATGAGAGAGAAAATAAGGAGAAGACAGGAGAGATAAAAAGAAATATATATAACCAGATATGATAGGAGAGAGAAAGAGTGAAATGGTAATTTAAAAGTTAATAATTCAAAAGTAAAATTTTGGAGGGAGAAATCTACCATTGTCATTATATATATAGATAATATAAAAATTATTTTATCTAAAGATTTTTATAATCAATATCTATTTCTAAATAATGTGAGATATATCTCTTTGTAACCAATGTGAAATACATTATCTATAAACATTTCAAACCAATATCATTTTCCGAACCAATATAAAAATATATATTTTCTATTAGTAATAAGTCGTTTACAAAAAGACTTTTAATACATACATCACTCTTTAACCAATGTGGAATACATTTCATCATTTAGTAATAATAGTAGAATTTTTTTTTATCTTAGATTTCTTTTGAAACCAACATCTATTTCTATATAATGAGATACATCTTTTCTCTTCTATTCTCTTATATTGATGATAAAAGCATATTATTATTTTTATGACAAAACACACAAACGGGCCGCAACTTTGGACCATATTGCAATTCCCACTAAACTTTTGGTTCACCCTCTTTTTGGCATTCTCACATTTTTAGCAAGCCCAGCGTGCGTTAACTTTAGGGGTAAAATGGGAAAAAACAATGTTAAACAGTTCATCTTCATCTCTCTTTCTCTCTCACACACACACAGATCTGTAACATCTTCATCTCTCCGGCTCATGTCTGCCAAATCCCAACAATCCACAATCGGTCCCTTCACCTTCTCCGGCCCATCAACATCTCCCAGCCGCAATCTCCGTCGCCTATTTCAAGTTCACATCTAGCCCTAGATCTACTCGTTTGAGAGTATTCTTCTAACTGCGACCATCTATCGGCCGTCTCCACTTTCTCAATTGCGAGATCGCGTCACCACAAAGCCGACACCGCCATGCGAGGACCTCAATCCCACCCCCCAAAGAAAATGTCATCTCCCATATCTCTCTCATATATCTCCATATCCTTCACGTACAGTCGGCCGGCGTCCACCTTCCTTTCGGTGAGTAAGGAATCGACCCAGGAGGCGAGGTCGGAAGGGTTGTAATAAATGGCGTCGTTAACGAGGTAGGAGATCTCGAATGGGGAGGATTCGACCATGGCTTTCAAGGCGTTCGGGCGCGACTTGGTGGAGCTTCGGTGAGCCGAACCTTAACCGGCTGCCGAAGAAGGTTGTCTATATGATCGGGTGGCTTGGCGGAGTAAGATGAGGAGAAGGGAGGAGGAGTCGTAGGGACCCATAAAATTGTGTTAATCTTTTTGAAATGAGTTTGTTTTGTGGATCGGAGGCTAGGGTAGGTGTTTTTTAATCATGGTTGATTTTGAGGAAGGAGATCCTATGTCGTGATGCGCGTGCGTGAGAGAAAATTCGGGCCCGGGAGTTTTATCACTATTACTCTGGTTATAATAACAGGTCCTGGGATGGCTTCTTTTTCGAAGGTTGGGAGACGCGTTGTACAGATCTGATGCACAATAGCGAGGCTCACGGACTGAGACGCTGACCTCAACCTTGCCATGTGGACGTCCGAACTGAGCGTGAGAGAGAGAACGAAAGGTTTGGTGATGTTGGGTTTGAAGATGAACACAAATAGATTAACCCAGATCTGTATTTCCAAGGGCAAAATAGGAATTTTACAAAAAATTAACGTCCTGGACTAACGGCATCCAAAAAATGGGCACGCTTGCAACAGAATGAAAGTAGGGTGGCCAAAATAGATGAACCAAAGTTTCGGTGGCCGAATTGCAATATGGTTCAAAGTTGGGTGGCCCGTTTGTGTGTTTTGCCTATTTTTATCTAAAGACTTTTAAAATCAACATTATTTTTTAACCAGTGTAGGATGTATCTCTTTTATTGATAATAATAGTAATTTAAAACCAACATCAATTTATAGCAAATGTGTGATATATCTCTTCGATTGCTAATAATAGTAAAACTGTAAAAGTCTTTTATATAATCTAAAATAATTTAAAAATCAACATCATTTTCTAACCAATGTGAAATATATATATTTTATCGGTAATAATGGTAGAAGTTTTGTATCAAAAGACTTTGAAAACTAGCATCACTTTCTAACCAATGTATGATACATCTCTTCTATTGGTAATTAATAATAGTATTTTTAAAACCAACATTAATTTCTAATCAATGTGAGATACATATTTTCTATTGTTAATAATAGTAAAATATTTTGTAACCAATGTGAGATACATATCGTAAGAGTGAAAGCCTTTAATCTAAAAACGTTAAAATCCAACTTTTCTTTTTAAATAATATGATATACATCTCTTTTATTGGTAATAAGAGTTGAAGTCTTTTATATAAGACTTTCAAAGAGATGTATCCCACATTATTTAGAAATTGATATTGGTTCACATTGTTTAGAAATATGTGTTGATTTCAAAAGTTTTCATATAAAAGAATATTATTATTATTATAGAAGGATGTATCTCACATTTGTTATAAATTAATGTTGATTTTAAAAATATTATTATTATCAATAGAAAAGATGTATACCATATAGTTAGAAAGAAATGTTTGTTTTAAAAGCTTTTAGATAAAAGTCTTAAAATTTTATTACCAATAGAAATAGAAAAAGAAGTATCTCAAATTGTTAGAAAATGAATAATAATTTTAAAAGTCTCAAAATAAAAAAATTAATACCATAAAGTCTAGAATTTAAGGTGTCTACTAACACAGTTATGTTAAAAGCTTTCATTTGGACGAAAATTTATTTTTCATTTCATTTATGATAATGATGATAAAAATTGTACAATATTATTTTTATTATTACTATTACTATTGCTATTATTATTATTACTATTTTTATAACAATAATAATATTATTATTCTCAAGCATTCATGTGTGATTCTTTTTGTCTCAACCATTACCTGTTAATAATAGGTATTACTAATTAATATAATACTGAGATATTAATTTATACTAATAATCTCTTCTATTGTTAATAGTAGAAGTCTTAATCAGTAGTGCGAGTCAAACAATAGAGCTATCCAGCTCTAAACATGAATGTACATCCGTACAAAAATACGGGTCAACAAAAATCGAAGGTGCGGAAGCGTTAATAGAGTGAAGACCCGAGCTAATAAACTTGAAATCAACACTAATGAAACCAAGAGAGACTATTGTCTCGAGAGGAGAAAGTACAAAACTCGCGTACTGCAACATTGCAGACGCGGAACAAACCATCGGCACTTCAGGCCGGCGTTTCAATAAGAAACTAACCTGATATAACAATTACCCATGGCTAAAGCATACCGGGGTTAACCAACAATAAAAATAGCTAGAATAAAGAAAAGCCCCAAAGCTACTACTATACATGTCCGGGAGACAACTGAATATAAAACTAAGACTCTGAATAACGGCACGACACAATATGTCGGCCCAAAGAAGAACCCAAGTGATCTACCCGACTGTAAAGTCTAAATAACTTTATAATACAACGAGCTCACAAGAATAGTAAAGTACAATATATAAATCAATGATGCTAGATGAGATAGGAATCCACATGCTACTACTCAGGAATGTCGGCTGCTACAATCACGAACACACGATCACACGAACTAAGCTCGAGCTATCAATCAGCTGCGATCTACTACAATCACGATCTACGCGGCCTCAACGTGGCGGACAGGTTACTGCAACTAGAAAACAAAGTACGGGATGAGTCATAATCACTCAATACGCTACTACTAAATAATATAACATAATATGAAACATTGTTATAATAACAGTAACATCGCATTACGACGACGAAGCTCGTGAAGACGTGTTGTATACTTTACAAGAAATCTCTCCTTCTCGCTTACTAAACTGTCCAAATGAACTAGGGTGGAATTCACTGTTCAACATAAACCAAATGAATTAGAAAGTAATTTTTATAAAAACATTTCATGTAAGTATGTGTAACTTTATATATACACGTCAAGTCATTCATGAAACTAGCAAGTATAAGCATGTATATTCACATATATGCATATCAAGTCATAGAATTATCAAGTATAAGTATGTATACCTACAGATATACACACCATGAAATTCAATAACGCACAATCAAGATAAACATGGTCACTTTCGATCCCATGTCTCAATTAACACTTTGTTGTCACATAAGTGCTTGAAATAAATCACATAATAGGAGGATATATTATAGAGTCGCTGCCGCAACATAGATCCTGAAATGAAAACGGTTATCTTGAATGTGGGTTGTCGGATGCATGTGATTGATACATCGACCTTGAACACGATAATATTATTCCAAGCACCTCTAATGGTTACGACAAGGTACTCTACCACGAATCTCACAATTGTGATCAATCGTTACCATAGACAAGACAAGTAGCCAATGGACTAATGGAATGCATGATTATGGTGGCGACCCATCACTACCACGCAATATATTTACTTGGCATGCATCGTTAAAATCAAGTAGGGATCAAGACAAGTATGCTAATGGAATGACGAAGCAAGATTTACGAACTCATCTATGTCAAGTAGATGTTTACTCATATTAAATCAAGTAGGAAGCGAGCTCGACAAGAGCGAGCTCGTTCAAGACAAGCAGACATGTTATCCACGACATGTTCACGATTAATCATATACGTTACCATAGGAGCTCAATTGAGTCTTGAAAATACAAGTGTCAAGTTGTCCATCAAATGCTATTCAAGTTCCAAATGCTAGTAATCTAGTCACATGGATTTCTAAGTGTCAAAGGATCTCACCACGATCCTAGATTCCTAGTAAGATCCAATCGTTCCTTAACTTGACTCCGTTAAGTCTTCGCTACAATTATTCTCAAATAGAATACAAATGCTATATGCATTTCTATCCCTTCTCCATGTTCACAGTTCACATATATCTAGGTTTGTATTTCATTAAGAAGCCTTAGTTCAACAAGTTCACCATTCCACCTATTAGTGGAATCAAAGTTCAATACATGTACATGTATCAACTTTCAATAGGATATTTCAAGAGAAAATTATGCTTTGAGCCAAGATATGAAATATGCTTATTCAATCATATTCATAATACAAGCAAGAAGAAATCAATCATTAACAAGGATCATGGTCATGCTTTTTTATATCACAACGTAGATTAGAAATGGAAATTCATATTGTCAAGACTGGACATAATTACGTCTCATAAGTCAAAATATTGAAATAGACACGAAAGGTTATCTCTAGAATAATACAAGTTAAGTTCATAACTTAATACTCACAATTCAAATGATTCTCGAGGCTACCTAAATTGTCTAGGTTTACCAGTCAACAAGGTCACACGCTATTCTTTCCTCATTCAAGTCCTTGAGGGTTCAAGATAAACCATGTTATAACACTATGAGACTCCATTGAAGTTCTCTAAACAATAAGGGCCATGAAATACACTCAAAGAATAAACTCATAGGATATAGTCAATAATCTTTAAGGTGTCCAAGCGATACTAATTTGCAAGACCGAGGCAATACAAGTGTGTCTTAGAAAATAGCTTAGTTATCTTCACGACATTTCAAGCAGACTCTAAATGTAGAGGGCTAAGGTATATATCATCACAAATTCCAAACCATCCCATAGACGGATTTTCTAATTCACCATCGTGGATTCCTAAAGGCGTTCACAAGATTCTCAAGCAAGATTTCTAGCGAGTCAAGGTGGGTTCATGCTCACAAGCAACTCTCGTGAGTCAGGGTTCCTATCACATTAAACTCCAATTTCCATGTGAAGTCTACTACAGTTTAGATTGCACTCTCACAAGACATAGGACTTCATTTGAAGTCCACAAAATATCAATAATCTTAGTTCATAATTTGACAATTTCAAATGTCCCTTATTTGAATCACCCATTTGTGACCCAAGCATCCTCAATCCAACGACTAGCGATAAATTCACACTTAACATTATCCAAGGACTTGGATTAGAGTCTTAATCCCTAGACCAATACAAAAACACCAAGTTGGTCTTACCCGATTAATTCTCGAGTTCTCGAAATTGCAACCCGACAAACATGAAAAGTCATAGGAATTTATCCTAGGGCTCAAATAACAACTTTTATAATTAATTGATTCCATTTGGGTCAAATTACAAAGTCTCAAATTCTAGGTCAATGCATAAATTCGGGATTTAATAATCTTCCGAGTTTTTAAACCCAAATAACAAGTGATTCCATACTACATTACTCCCATGAACACAATAAACCCATAGAGATTCAAACCCACATGTTCACTAATCAAAGCCTCAATTAAATCATCCCATTTAGACATGCAATAACACGAGGAACCAAGGGAGACAAGCCTTCAACAACCTAGCATCATTTTAAGTTAGAGAGGGAAAGTAGAGGTGTAGTCACGTACCTATATTGGCCAACAAACCTATTCTGATCGAAGATTGAATCGATGGAAGGTGTGCTACTCGCCAAGGGCTTCGATTTGATGGTCTCCAATCGAAAATCGGATGGTCGGATCTCCAGCAATCATGCAAGCAAGGTGAAGGACTCCAAGCTCACTTTCTCTTACTAAGAACCCAACAACAATGGTGGAAATGAAGAAAAATGGCTGTCATGTTTTAGTTTGGGGAGATGAAGGCTCAAAGGGTTCAATCCATTGCTTGAGTTATTAAGCCTCCTATTGGTTGATTAATGATGGCCCTTGATTAGAACTCATCCAAGGATTGAAATTAAGCCTAAAGAGGTCACAAATCAAGTGGGGGGTTTGAATTAGATCGGATAGGGTTCAAGGGTTCAAGCCAAAAATCACAAAATGGAAAATCCCATATTTCTGGTGCTGAGGCTGGACGATCGCTCAAGGTGATGGCTGAGCGAGCGTTTAGTCCCCTTTCACTTTCCTGTGCTGCTGGATTTTGTGCACTCGCTCAGTCATTTGGCCGGGCGAGCGCTCAGGTGTCTGGAAGGCCAAAATGACTTTAAAACAAGTCCTAAATGTGTCCAAAGCAACCCCAAACCATTAGGGATGTTTAACACAATCAAAACACGTCCAAAAACAAGTCCGAACATCACCCAAAACAAGAATGAATAAAGGGCGAAACTCACAACGAACATTACAACGAGTTAAACGAGGATACTACAAGCATAAATGGACATTCTAAAACATGTTATGGACTAGTAAACAAGGTCTAGGATTCGAGTGAACATCTCGTGAGTCTCAAGACACGAAACAAGACAAGAAGAAGGCAAACCGAGAGACCTTAAGAGACAAAAGGTCAAATGAAGCAACAATGCTTCCGAACTCTCAACCAAGCATACAATGACCAAGATTGAAGTTATAAAACATATGGGATGGGTTATGATATGGACTAGAGTACTCCTATAAGGTTCAACAATGGTACACGAGTATAGAAACTCCAAAGGCACGATACACGTAAGGTTCGGTTTCACGCAATGCGATAGCAGCGAATGTGATGCGTTAAGCATCAAAGCAAGATTAGATTTAGGGAATCTATTCCTTAGGAAGTTTAATACTTACAATCTACTCAAGATACTCAAGAAATGATCTAGGCTATAACCGAGATCACAGGGAAGAACTACACGAGAACACTCAACCGAGTTGGCTTCTGACTATCGTCGAGACTTGTAACTTAAACAAGTTCAAGTCTTGAGGAATATAAATAACTAAAGTATAGGTCTCTAAATGGCCTACAAACTCGTCTCAAGATTCTCGTATCAAGTCAAACACGAGGTGTAACGGCCGTTTGGTACACACAACAAGTAAATCAAACACATGAAGGTTCGAGGTATACTATATATATATATATACACACACACACACACATACATACATATATAAATTTACAACCAACATTATTTTCAAACCAATGTGGGATACAACTCTTCTATTGATAATAAAATATTAGATTTTTAATTTAATAACTTTTAAAACCAAAATAAATTTATAACTCATATGAAATACATCTCTACTAATATTACGAATAGAAAATATGTATCTTACATTAGTTATAAATTGATGTTGGTTTTGAAAATACGTATTTTGATAAAAGATTTCTATTTTTACCATCATAGAAGATATGTATCTTATATTGTTTAAAAAGAGATGTTAGTTTTAAAAGTCTTATATTAAAGACTTATAATCTTATTACCAATAAAAGATATGTATCTCACATTATTTAAAAGAAATTTTGGTTTAAAAAGTCTTTAGATTAAAGACTTTTTATTACAAATAGAATAGATGCATATATCTCACATTGGTTAAAAAGTATTCTGCTATTATTATCAATAGAAGAGATGTATCCCGCATTGGTTAAAAACTAATGTTGGTTTTAAAAATACTATTATTACCTATAGAAGAGATGTATCATGCATATGTTAGAGGGTAATGCTGGTTTTCAAAGTCTTTAGATAGAAGACTTCTACCATTATTAATTATCAATAGAAGATGTATATCTCACATTCGTTAGAAAGTGATGTTGATTTTTAATTTTAGTTAAAAGACTTTTACTATTATTACCAATAGAAGAGACATCCTACATTGGTTAAAAAGTTATATTGGTTTAAAAGTCTTTAGATAAACGACTTCTACTTTTATCGTCAATATAAGAGGAGATGCATCTCACGTTATTTAGAGAGATATGTTGGTTATAAATTTTTTAAGATAAAAGACTTCTATTATTATTACCAAATGAGGAGATGTATCTTACATTGGTTAGAGGTATACTAGTTTTAAAAGTCTACCATTATTATCAATAGAATAAAAGTATTTGACATGAGTTTGAAAAGTGATATTGGTTTTAAAAAAAATTAGATGATGTATCTCATATTGTTTACAAAGAGATGTATATCACATTATTTAGAAATGAATATTAGTTATAAAAGTCATTAGATAAAGATAATTTTATATTATTACCAATAGAAAAGATGTATCACACATTTTTTAGAAAGTGAGTTAGGTAGAAAGTATTTAGATAAAAGACTACTATTATTATTAATAGAATAAAAGTATTTTGCAGGGACTAACACAAAGGACTAATATAAAGGATAAAGTTAGGTTGAAGAACCACTATAGAAAAGTTTTAACATCAGTCATTGTATAAATATGAATTGTCAATTTCAGGGACCAAATTATATATTAATCCTCAAAAAAAAAAACCCCATTTCATTGCCTAACAATAGTGATTTTTGAATTCAATGCGTTTGTTTAAAGAAAACGATAATATTTTTGCAACACATTTCGAAAAATTACATTTTGCGATTAAAATAAAAAGCCGGGGTATCGGGGGTGTTAGAATTTAGAAATCAATGGACCTTTGAAGCAAACTGCAAATCAGCTCTAGCTAGCTTGCATTGACCGATATTAAGAAAGGGAATATGTGTTTGGTGAACAATATGTCAGTTTTCATGTTTGGTTGAAGAATTAAGACATGACGATTTCGAGTAAGATAATGAAAAGTTGAAAGCTACCATATTAATAAAGATAATTGAAGATTTTAAAATTTTCAGTAGCCTTTGATACAAGTCATATTTCTCTCAGCAAATGGCTAATAAAATATTTTTTGACCGGCCGGATTATTACTCTACTGGTTCTAAATTATTCTTTTGTTTTGATTTTTTAGTATCAAATTGATTGTTTTATTATTTGAAAAAAATAAAAAAAATATGTGTCAAATTATTATTTGAAAATCCAAAACAAGACAATAATTTATGACCGCATAAAGTATTTATAGGGCAAAATATGTGTGTCGGTTTTGTTTTATTTTTTTATTTTAAAATAGAAGTAAAGGAGGCTGACGATAAGGTCAGATCATTTGTGCAAAATTGATTGTAAACTCTTGACCTAATGACTTATATTATATGTGTCATTGTAAAAGGAAGGTCATGTAAAATAACAAAGACAAGTATATGACTAAAATTTAATGAGATAAAAAATATAACAGGAGATCGAACGTTTGCATCTCCAACCTAATATAAGCCAATACTGATATTAAGAGACAATTGTAATTGTTAGAGATTAATTTATTGACTATATTTATTTATTCAAATTAATCTATTATTAGTTTTATTTTTCTTGATTGTTACAAATTATTTATTAAAATTTTTATATCTTTATGGTTTATAATTTACTAAGTATATTTATTTTGTTAGAATGTTAATACTTTGAGTTAATAGTTTATATAGTTAGTATATATTATTTATTTGCTTTAGCTTTCGTATTATTTATCTTGGATTAATTATTTATTTATTATACCTTTTATAGAAAGGATATTTTAGAGTTTTTGTATTTAGGGTTGTATATATTATTTCGTGTTCCTAGGGTTGTGTCGTGTTGCTTGTTTCTCTTATACACGGCTGTCATATGGCTAACCCTTTTATTAATGGTATATAATCTATGTAAATATGGTAAGTAGATATTACTTTGTAATAGAGTCCTTATTTAATACACTAACCTACTAATTGTTTATGGTAAGTATGTTTTCTTGTTGTACAAAGATTCTAGGTCCTCTTGGTGCTTATAAATACAAGAGGATATTCACCATTGAAGATTACAGAAGTAACAACTTAGAAGAGAGAACACAATATAGAGAAGAGAGAAAAGAGTACTTCAAAGTATTATTGCTTGCATTATGAATGAATTGTTGAATGAAGCTTCATCGAAGCCTTCATTCATTCTGTCACCAGCACAGTCTTCTTTTAATACCTCCTACCATCTTGTTAAAAGCTTTTGAGCGTGTATCAGTCTAGATAGTTTGAGGTGTTTATGTTATTCAACGTCATATCTGCTTCGTCTAGAGTTTTTTATAAGTTCCACTTTGTTAGTCTTTCGAGATGTATATTAAGCTTAACTTATATTTATTTTACTAGTGGAATATTTTTAGTCATGAGGCTCGATCAATAAGTTATTTACTTATTGATCAAAAGTTACCTCTTGTATTCAATTTCTCTTTACTTCCCTTTTACTGTTTTTTTTATTTTATTTATTTTCGCTGCTTTCAAAACTTCAATGATCTTTTCAATGAAATCTTTATTGAACAGTTCATTTATTGTTTTTCTTTAAAATGTTTTTAAACTTCCTGCTCTGTTTTTATTGTTCTGTTTTTCTGTTTTTAATTATTGTTTATTAGTTAATCTATATAATTATAGCTACAATCAATCTTTCAGTAATGTTTAAAAAATGGAATAATTGTGGGTCGATACACTTTTCTGAAATTATAATCGTTCCACTACTCTCTTTTTTACCAATCGGTAAAATGTTTTTTCAAAATTTTGTTCCAAAAATATCTCTTCCTTTGTCTCTGTCATTTGCGAACAATTTTCTATGCCAACTAAATAGGCATTGAATGTTCACATCCCCCAATTCATATTCATATTCTTTTTGTTTTAACCCTCTATTTCTCTCTCTCTCTCTCTCTCTCTCTCTCTCTCTCCATTCGTCTCCCTTCATAACTAGCAAGTCTCTACCTCATCGTTTCCATCTACAGTGTTATACTCCCTCTCTTTCTTATAGCTAAACCTAGGTGATCATTCACCCAACAAATAAAATGAAAGAGATTTCAAGGTTTACGCTCAATCTTGAAATACCTTCATCTTTTAAATACAATGGTTGGCTACCAAAGGAAATGACTCAAGTACATAATAGTTTAATAAAGCCATTCATTAATCTACAATTCTTCTTCTTTTAAAAGGGCATCGGAGCCAATGGCGTAACAATCTGAGCCAACGAAGCAACAATCGGAGCCAACGATGCAACAATCGAAACTGCGATGTAACAATCAGAGCCAACGACATAACAATCAAAGCTTACGACGCAGGAATCGATGATCTGTCTGAGAAAGAGAGAAATGTATACAACTGCTCGAGCGTCTAATATGTTACGACGCAGGCATGTGATATCGAGCGTCCGTATGTGCGATGCTATCGTCATTCCTGTTCCGCCTTTCCAACTGCTCTATACAACAATGTCTGATCTCCAACCCAGCTTGATGGGTATATGAACTCTGTGTTCACCAGTAAATGAATCATAATCAAGTGCACTGCTAGCAGTTGAGTTCATGTTCTACCTTTGTTCGAATGTTGAAATTTTAGGCTTAAATTGATTAACTTTTGTGCATTGCTCGTAGTGGAGTTCGTAGCTTAAACATTGGGTGCATAAAAATACGTGTTTGTGTGTGATTTTATGAGGTTAGTGCGTTTTGTTTATTCTTCATTTTCTTCTCTCTCTTTCTAGCATTGTACATTTCGATGTCTTTTAAGCGATGCCAAAACTATTGAGGGATGCCCAATGCTTTTGCTTGTGATGCCCAAATTTGGGCAGTGGATTTTGCATTGCGATGGCCAAAATTTTGAACGACACCTAAAATTTTGAATGATGCCTAAATTTGGGCAGTAGCTTTTGTATTGCAACACCCAAAATTTTGAACGATGCCCAATTGTTTTTCATGCGATGCCAAAATTTGGGCAATGACTTTGTCTGCGCGTCTTTCCTTCATTAAGGGTATCTTCATCATTTCTCCCCCAAAAGTGTATCGTACCAGTTTAAAAAAATTATCATGGACTTTTGAGGTTATATTTTCTTCATAGGGGACCGATTATCTCTCTAAAAAAAGGATTAATTGCGGGCCAGTACACTTTCTTGAAATTGTAACCGCTCCACTCCCCTATTTTTTAATTCAACCGCTAAAGTTCATTTTAATAATATTTTTCCTAAAATACCCACTATCGTCTTCAATGAGATAAGAAGCTCGAAAAGCTTTCAGATTAGTCATTGGCTGTTCTGTTTAGCACCACTTTTAAAAAGGAGCATCATCAACAACAACAACTAGGGGTGGGCATCGGGTCGGATTTCAGGTTTTTCGGGTTATTGGGTCGAGTACCCGAAAAAACATGTAAGATATTTTACTACCCGAACCTACTCCGAAAAAATTGGGTAACCGTACTTCGGGTACCCTAATTCATCGGGTAACCGCAAAATCGGGTTCGGGTAACCCGTTATGTTTAAAACCACTTTTTTAATTAAAAAAAATTCATTTTTTTGTGCTTGGCAGGCTTGCAATTGCTTGGTATTGGTAAATTTGGTATTGGTAATGGTAATGTGATTTAAGAGTAGACTAAAGTCATAAGTGGTTGACTAGTTGGTTTAATGTATTAAAAAGATTAAAAATAATAATAATTAGCCATATGAAAATCGGGTACCCGATCGGGTTTTTCGGGTACCACTTCAAAACCCGATAACCAACCCATTCTTTTTCAGATCGGGTTCGGGTAACCCGATAACTGAAATACCCGACCCGAAAACCCAAACCCGTTTGCCCACCCCTAACAACAACAATCGTAATTCATTTTCCAACAATCCATTTACCACACTTTCGTAATAAATTTACCTCAAATTCGAACGAAACATCCTTACAATTCAGTTTCTTCCTTCCTCCTTCATTCAACTTCAATCGGAAAATGAATTACAATTTTAGAAACATAAGGAATCCTTACAACCTAGTTTTTTCCTTCCTCCAACCTCGATGTACAATATAAGCTCAATCACCAACAAATGAGATTTTGGCCAATTCTACATGTTGGCTTGATTGACAAATACATGTTGTTAGAGTTTTTTCATAAATGCAAGTTAGATTTGTGTTCATAAATCCACTACAATATACAATCATTTACACGTTAGGTTTGTTAATTTCTCATTCTTAAATATATGTCCAATTCTGCCTCGATGTTTTTAATTAGGCATCGTATCTTGCAATTCAGCGGCGGTGTTTTATATAAATTAAGCATCGTTTATAAAATTAGGAATCGATCATAAATTATGGTCACCCAGGCGTCATTATTTGAAAATTAAGCACTGGTGTTATTTAATTAGGCATCAAATGTTTCTATTATGCCTCGGTTTAAAAATACACGCGTTTATTAATTTAAAAATTGTGCGCCGGTGTTAACTTTCAAAAAGTAGGCATCGTTTCTTCCAATCATGATTTGGTCTTATTTAATTAGTCATCGTATCTTCCAATCTTGTCTCGGTGTTACTTAATTAGTCGTCATTCTTTCAAATCTTGTTTCGGTATTATTTAATTAGGCGTCGTTTATTTAATATGGTGGCAGACTTCAATTTATTTTTCCAATCATGTCTCGATGTTACTTAATTAGGTGTCGTTTTTTCCAATCCTGCCTTAGTGTTAGTTAATTAGGCATCGTTCCTTCAAATCATGTCTCAGTGTTATTTAATTAGGCATCGTTTCTTCCAATCATGCCTCGGTGTTATTTAATTAGTCATCGGTTATTCCAATCATGCCTTGATGTTACTTAATTAGGCATCGTTTCTTCAAATCCTGCCTCGATGTTACGTAATTAGGCATCGTTTCCAATCCTGCCTCAGTGTTACTTAATTATGCATCGTTCCTTCAAATAATGCCTCAGTGTTACTTAATTAGGCATCATTTTCAATAATGTCTCGGTGTTATTTAATTAGTCATCGTTTATTTAGTTATGGATGTTGAAGTTTGACCGCGCGTTATTGTGCGCGCGTTTGTTGTTCATTAAAGGTATCTTCGTCATTTTTGTTGTTTCTCACTGTATCTTAATTTACATTTGCTCATTCATTACGCTAGGTTCTATATTTAGTGGCTAAATGGGCTGCATACCAATTAGCGTGGCAACTGTGTATAGAACTTTGCCTTTATAATAGTTTCTTAGACTTCACAGGTTTCGGCAGATGATGTCGGCAAAGGCTTCACCAGCAGCCTTCACTAGTAGACCTTGTCTGCCTTCGAACAACATGACGTGTCAAGATTATCATGATGTCCAACTAAAATGCATAACTTAAATCATCCATCTTCATATTGAGTTTGAATTTATCCATCATCATTAACTCCCAATTTCCAAGACACGCCTTTCTAGCTTTTCCGAAGAAATAAGACTTTCGCCTCCTGAATATGGTAGAGCATGTTTACAATCTGACACAAACAGACTGTACCAACTACTACATGTCTGCAACTCTATTTGTCACCAATCTGCTAGCTACTATACCTACTCTTCTCCATACCCTGATCAGTCTCATTTGAAGATGAAGTCAACAAAGCAGCTCCAGGCATTTAATGCATTCAACCTAATAGAGCTGTTACTCACTTCGTCTTCTCCAACGGTCTCAAGGATGCTCCGATCTATATATACTGCCATTGAAGACTAAAGACACAATGCCTTGAATCTGTTTAACAACATCAAGTCATCATACTTAGTGCATTCAAGAGATCGTTAACTGATCAACGAAGTCCTCAACAACAACAACAACAAGATCTGCATCAACTATTATTCATTTACATCTTATTGTTGTATTCATTACTATTCTTCTGCACCTTGAATATTCTATTTTCCAGATATTCAATTCCCCCACCCCCAAACACAAGTCAAATATTTTGTACACAATCCATTAGAGATTTATGAATTAGAACTAGTGGAAAACATAGTGCACATTCAAATCCAAAGTTGACTGCTTTGGTGGTGGACGTAACACTCTTTATAATGCGAAGCATCTCAAAATACATGTGTTCCTTGTGTTATATTGCTTACTGCTTTATATTGTTATCTTAGTCTTAACTTATTCCTTTGAGCTACAAACTTCATTAAACAGCCAAGTCTATTGGTAGTGCTTCACCAGCAGACTTAGTTTATCTTCCTTATAAGTCTTCCGTTACTTCAACATTTTCAATAGGTTGTAAGTACTTGTTTTAGCCTTTTAGAACTATTACGAAAAGTTTTTAATTGTTACTAGGCTATTCAACCCCCCTCCCCCTTCTAGCCTAGTATTGTGCCCTTTGGGACTAACAATTTTATCACCAAAAGTGTATTTTAGCGGTTGAAAACAAATATGAAGGACTTTTCCGGTTATAATTTCATGGGCTAAATTCACCATTTATCCATGTACTTATGACTTTTTTTATGAGTAGTCCCCAAACTTAGAAAGTGATAACCATTGACCAAAGAATGCATTTTTTGATCACCAATAGTCCCTGGACTTGATGCCGTTAGCCTAAGCACCGTTAAGTGGGCATGTGCTCGGTCACATGATTTTAAGTGAGGGCAAAGAAGTCCTTTCATTTCCAAGAATGGGCCAGTTTGGGTAACATCATCAAGTAAGGGGGTCATGGGTAACATCTTCAAATAAAGGGGGCCATGGATGATATCTTCAAACAAAGGGGCTATGTAAAGTTTGATTATTCAAACAACCCGATTCTCTCTTCTCGCCTTCTCCCTCCTCTCTCACCTGTACCACCATTTTTTCCGGCAACAACAATCCAAAATTAATTTTAACCAGTTTGAACAATCTCTAAATAATTCAAAATTAATCTTTGGAGTTCACTATCATCTCTTGTTGAGTTTGACTCAAAGAGATCAAAGATTAAAAAATTAGAATTCTAAAAATACAACAAACCCAACACTGGCTCCATATCACCACCAAACCCATGAAATTGTGGGTTTGTGACACCCATGAAATTTTTGAAACCCAGTACGAGATACAGAAAGGCCATTTGAAATTTTGGGTATCAATGGATCGAATCTTGGATGAAGACCCTACTGTTGAGGTGGGTTTTGGAAGACCTTGTTGTTGAGATTCCATTGTTATTGTTGAAATTACTAAAAATAAAGGCATGAAGGCAACATGTATGAAGGCAGCATCTTCACAAAAAGATCAAGCTAAGGGACTAGTTTAGCTTTTTCCTATTCTATTTTAACTTCAGGGGTGTCGAGTGTAATTTCCCGATTCTTGTTAGTTTTGTCTGTTGTTCTTTAAGGGTAGGTTTGTATTTTAGCCTTGGATTAGCCGTTAGTTAGTCGGTTATAATTCTGTTTATATAGTGGTTACCTCCTTTGTAATTGATCATCAATTAACAAATCAATAATAATAATCTTCTTCTCCAAATTCTGTTTTTATCATGGTATCAGAGCGAGTAAATTCGATGTTCCAGAATCACCCTTCTTCATCATCTCAACCAGTTGAAGCTTGATATGATCTATCTCTGCCTTCCTGGATTTCTACCATTACTGTTTTACTCTTCTTGTTTGGTAAGGATTTTCTTTTTGTTTCTTGTTCTATCTTCTGCCTCTTCTCTTGCTATGACTAACAATCAATCGTCCTACTACTTCATCTTCTCCCCTTGAATCTAACAAAACCTCTTCCAGTAACACTTCTGATTTTTATGATTTTTCTGATGCCACCTTTCAATTACCCCCTGGACATCCTTTCTTCCTTCATCCTAATGATCATCCATGGATGACTTTTGTTACTGACCTTCTTACTGATTGCAACTTTACACAATGGAAACTTGCAATCACCATTGCCCTATCTGCCAAGAATAAACTTGGCATGATCAATGGTTCATTCAAGAAACCCCAATCTGAATCTAAGTATACCAGTTCTTGGGAAAGATGCAATTCCATGGTCATATCTTGGCTTCTTAATTCTGTTAGCCCTGAAATACGTCAAAGTATTGTGTATTTCCCAACTTCTTATGAGATGTGGGAAGATCTCATAACCAGATTCTCACAAAATGATATTCCCAAACTTTATCAAATTCGTAAAACCATTGCTCTTTGTACCCAGGGGACCCTTTCTGTCAACTCCTATTTTACCAAATTTTGGGGTCTGTGGGATGAATTACAAAACCTTCTACCCCTGCCTAATTGCCTGTGTGATTGTGTTTGTGGTGCCTCCAAACTTCGTGAAGAGTATGACCATGCCTATAAAATCACTCAGTTTCTAATGGGACTCTCAGACACCTACACTGATGTCAGAGGACAAATATTAAGAATGGTGCCTTTGTCCTCCTTATCTAAAACTGTATCCATGATTATACAAGAAGAAGGCCAAAGGCAATGTGGGATCTCCCATAATCAATCAGATGTTTCAACAATCTTATTTGGAAAATCTGGTAACAATAACAACTACACTGGAGGCAACAGATTCAACAAAGCTGGATCAAATTATGGCAGAAATACAGGTCCTAATAGCAATACTTCAAGAGGCAGATTCTTTTGTGAATTCTGCCATGGAGATTCTCACCCCAAAGAAAAGTGTTTCTTTCTTCATGGCTATCCTGACTGGCATCCCCAATTTGTAACAAACCAAATCTTTCCCGTATGCCAAAGAACAAAGGAAAAGGTAAAAGTGTTGTGTCTACAAATTCAGTGTCCCTGAATGATAACCCCAATGACAGTGGCCACTTCACAAAAGAACAATTTGCTCAACTCTTATCCATGCTCAACACCAAGGCAAACAACATTGAAATGGAATCCCCTCTTGATAACACTAAAGTCCAAATGGCAGGTACTCCTTTTTCAATTCCTAAACATGCAAATTCTCTCTATCTATCTAATTCAAACAACAACAGAAATGATTGGATAATTGATACAGGTGCTTCAGATCATATAACTAATTCTTTTTCTATTCTTCTTGATCCTATTCCTATCCAATCTGTTATTCACCTACCCAATGGAAAGAGTTCCATTATAACTCACAAAGGGACTGTTAAATTGTCTTCAGGCATTACTTTGTACAATGTCTTTTATGTACCTGAATTCAATTTTAATTTACTATATGGGAGAAAATTTACTTTTGACAATAACTGTAACCTCATTTTTTCTGCCAATCTCTGTTGTGTCCAGGACCCTGTCAAGAAGACCACCAAGGTGATTGGTAAACTTGTAGAAGGGCTTTATAAACTTGAGCATCCTCACCATCATGTGGAAATCAACCTGGATAATCTCAAAAATCCCTATTCTCCTTTTAGAACATCCAATAATGTTCAAACTCAAACTGTCAATAATGAAGTTCATTCTAGTTCTTTTCCTATTAATTCTATGTACCTATGGCATAAAAGATTAGGCCATTTACCTTTACAAGCTATGAAATACATTGATTCTTTATGTTCCTTGAACTTCAAAGATTACAAAAATTTCAGCTGTGACATATGTCAACTAGCTAGACAGACTAGACAATCTTTTAATCTTAGTAATTCTCACAACACTTCTTCCTTTGATCTCCTGCACTGTGATGTTTGGGGACCCTACAGGCACTCTACTTGTAATGGCTGCAATTCATTCCTCACTATTGTTGATGACCATACTAGAGCTGTTTGGACCATTCTTCTTAAATCTAAAGCTAATGTCTGTCATATCATGCACAATTTTCTCATTATGATTAAAACTCAATTTAACAAATATGTCAAAGAAATAAGGTCTGATAATGGAACTGAATTTTTTAACTCTTGTATGAATTCTCTTCTTGATTCTCTTGGAATTATTCATCAAAGCTCTTGCACAGAAACACCTCAACAAAATGGCAGGGTTGAAAGAAAGCATAGACATTTGTTAGAACTTGCTAGAGCTCTCAAATTCCAAGCTAATCTTCCTATTCATTTTTGGGGGGATTGCATTCTTACTGCCACTTATCTCATTAACAGGTTACCTAATTCTATCTTGAATTTTAAAAACCCCTTTGAAGCCTTGCATGGAACTTCTCCCAATTATAAACACCTAAAAACCTTAGGTTGTCTCTGTTATGCTTCTACTTTGGCCTTTGACAGAGATAAGTTTCTGCCAAGAGCCCAGAAATGTGTATTTCTTGGCTATGCTTCCACTAAAAAGGCCTATAAATGTTACAATATCAATACTCATCAAACTTTCTTCAGCAGGGATGTTGTGTTTGTGAAAATGTCTTTCCCTTTCAAAATAACATCCAAACTGATCCCATTAACAATAGGATGTTTCCCATAATTGATATACCTACTACTACATATAATGATGATCAACCTACTCCATCTTTACAAGAGTCCATTATTCCTGAAGAAACCAACCCCAATGCTGAACCTACCAATGACATACCTGAAACCAATTCCTTAAACTTAAGACTTGTTAGGAATAAATCCATTCCCATTAAATTTAAAGACTATGCAGGCCTACCTACTAACCTTCAAAGCAATGCAGGAAAAGTTACCTGTACTTCTCTTATCCATTCAATAAATTCTGTAACTCCAGTCATGTTTCTGCTAGTTACAAGAAATATTCTTGCAATATTGCTGCTGTGCATGAACCTCAATCTTTTGAACAGGCCAAGAAGGATCCTTTATGGTGCAAAGCCATGGAAGAGGAACTAAGAGCTCTGGAAAGCAATAAGACCTGGACAATGGGATATCTACCTGAAAACAAACATAAAGTGGGCTCAAAATGGATATTCAGAATAAAGTATCATCCTGATGGTAGTATTGACAAGTACAAAGCAAGACTTGTTGCAAAAGGGTTCACTAAAAGGGAAGGAAATGACTACTTTGAGACATTTGCTCCAGTTGCCAAGATGACTTCTGTCAGAATGCTCATTGCCATAGCTGCCTCAAAGAACTGGAGAATAACTCACATGGATGTCTCCAATGCATTCTTGCATGGAGATCTTAATGAAGATGTCTACATGGACCTTCCTCCTGGCTACACATACACTTTTTGAGAACAAAGGTCCTATTGTCTACAAACTTCACAAGTCCTTATATGGCCTAAAGCAAGCACCAAGGCAATGGTTTGAAAAGTTTTCAACTACAATCACTCAGCTTGGGTTCACTCAATCTCCCAATGATCATACCTTATTCTTAATGAAGACTGAAGAAGACTTTATTGCTATCTTGGTGTATGTTGATGACCTGCTTATAACAGGAACCAACAAGGACTTAATTGCCAAAGTCAAGACATATCTTCACACCAAGTTTCCTGTGAAAGACCTTGGAGAACTCAAATATTTTCTTGGACTTGAAGTGGCCAGAAACTCATCAGGTATATGTCTTCATCAAAGAAAGTATATTGTTGATATTATTACTGATTGTGGCCCCTTAGATTCTAAGCCTAAGACCACTCTTATTGAACAACATCATAAGCTGGCCACTAATTCTGGAATTCCCCTAAGTAATCCTGCTCCTTATAGAAGACTTGTAGGTTGGTTGATCTATCTCACCATCACCAGATCTGATATCTCATATGGTGTTCAGATTCTGAGCCAATTCATGGCAAACCCTACTACTAATCAGTAGAAGTCAGCTTTAAGACTTGTCAAATATCTCAAAGGAAACCCAGGACAAGGTCTCTTTTATCATGTAAACAACCACTTAATTCTTTCAGCTTTTTGTGACTCTGACTGGGCCTCCTGCCCTACTACAAGAAAATTTGTTACAGGATTCTGTATTTTTCTTGGCAATGCTCTCATATCTTGGAAAAGTAAAAAGCAGAACACTGTTAGTAGATCCTCAGCTGAAGCAAAATACAGAAGTATGTCCAATACTTGCTTGTGAACTCACTTGGATTATGGCTATGCTTAAAGACTTTCAGATTCTCCCTACAGGTCATATTCCTCTTCATTGTGACAACAAGTCTGCCCTTTACATTGCAGCCAATCGTGTATATCATGAGAGGACTAAACATATAGAAATTGACTGTCACATTGTTCGAAATCTGCTCCAGAAAAATATTATCTCCACCAAGTACATTGCATCTCAGTCTCAATTAGCAGATATCCTTACAAAAGCTCTTCCCAGTGGTCAATTTTTCTGATCTTGTTGGCAAGTTGCAAGTAAAGAACTTATTCTCTCCTTTCAACTTGAGGGGGGATGTTGAAATTACTAAAAATAAAGGCATGAAGGCAGCAGGTATGAAGGCAACATCTTCACAAAAAGATCAAGCTAAGGGACTAGTTTAGCTTTTTCCTATTATGTTTTAACTTCAGGGGTGTCGAGTGTAATTTCCTGATTCTTGTTAGTTTTGTATGTTGTTCTTTAAGGGTAGGTTTGTATTTTAGCCTTGGATTAGCCGTTAGTTAGTCGGTTATAATTCTGTTTATATAGTGGTTACCTCCTTTGTAATTGATCATAAATTAACAAATCAATAATAATAATCTTCTTCTCCAAATTCTGTTTTTATCAGTTATATACCCCAAAAACTCAATCTTTACTCAAAACCAAGGACAAAGCAAATAATCCAATTGATCAATTTATTGAATTCAAAATGATTTGGATCTATTAGGATGTCGACGACGAACTCGGTGTAATTAAAAGGCGAAGAGGAGTGCATAGAGGCCGACAAGGCGATAATGGCGTAAGGGATGATGATGGCGGAACTGGTTTTGTGTAGTACCATTAATGATGAAGACGCAGACGCCGACCATGTCATCGATGCCGACGTAGACAAGTACATACCAGTGGGTTGTCTTGTGCATGTAAGTGTTGAGAGAGTGCATACGTGGCTGGTTTCTTCAAAGGAGGTGAAAGATAGATATGGCACGGTGAAAGAGATAATGCGGAGTGTCGGTGAGGGCAGGAGGTCGGAGTTGAAAGTGGAGAATGAAGAGACATGGTTGTCCATCACCTTCATTCCTATATCTTTATCTTTGTATATGTACTGGGTGAGGGGGCGGTGTTATGTCTCCAGCTTATAAACAAGTCATATATATATATAGGGGGAAGGAGACATGGGAACTTGGGTTAAAAGACATATTTGCCCTCACTTTTGTGCACGTGAGTGACACATGATAAGTTAAGGGGGATTAAACAAACAGTTGTATGTCCAAGGACTATTGGTGGTCAAAAAAATGCATTCTTTGGTCAATGGTGATCACTTTCTAAGTTCGGGGACTACTCATAAAAAAGTTTTAAGTACAGGAACCAGTGGTGCATTTAGCCCTAATTTCATTCTATGGGACCGACCCGGTTATCACCCAAAAAAATCATAGGCCATTGAGGAACTGCCTACTTCTAATTGGGCTCTGAAATTTGTTTTAACTTTTCTTCTATGTTAAGTTGTTGAGGTAGTCATGCAAGTAATGCATAATGCATTAGATGAACAATATCGGTTACTAGTAATTCTAAAAATATAGGAAAAAATGTCTTCTGAATATTTTATGTAAGATGAATTTTGTGATCCGACTCACTTTGTATTGGTAGGTTGAGCTGTTAGAGAGTGGAACTTCATCATACAGATTAATATATGTAAGACGATCTCATAGGAGACCTACTCACTGATAACAAAATTTTCTACGACATTTTTATAATACAGATAATAACACAATATTGACTGAGTAGGTCTCATGTGATACCGTCTTACTAGGGGTGTGCACGGGCCCTAAGCCCGCGGGCATTGGCAATGCCCAGTATGAGCCCATCAAACAGTGGGCATTAGATTTAAAAGCCCAGCACTATTGATCAGCCCACGGGCATTAGTGGATGGGCTTTAGACATTAGCATTTGTTTATGTTTTTAAATAATTTTACTGTTTTTCAAGAAGATGAAGAAGACAATTACCGCACCTTACTAATACTATATTTAATACTGATGTCAAATTTTAATCTTGCATGAATGCATGTGATGAGAATGAGAATAGAATATCAATAGATGTCTAGATGATTGAGTAATTAATTATTAAAATAATAGGGTTTGACTTTTAGGTTTTTATTTTTAGCAATAGCTTTATTAGTTTAAGTGTATTATACTATTACTATATTTATATATTATAAGTTATAATATATAAATATAGTAATAGTATAATACACATAAATTAAATATATAGGATTTGGTCAAAGATCTATAATTAAAAAAATTAAAAAAAGTTATCATATAAGAGGACCATAACGTTGAGAGCCCGAGACCACGGGCATTTGAATCATCTAAAGCCCAAGATTATGTATAGCCCATGGGCACGGGCTTGGGCTTTTAACGACTTAATGGGCATTGACACCCCTTTACGGATCCTAATACGTAAGTCGGAGCTCCACTCTCTCACAGGTCAGCCTACCAACATACTATAAGTTGAGTTAGGTGATCCGTTTTACAGAAAATACCCGAAAAATGGTCATTTCTAAGTTTTTGCCATTTTGTTTGGAGACATTTGCTTTCAATATGCTACTACTATGTGTGTATAAAATAATTTATTCTTTTTTGATAAATAAAGACATTTATCTTTTAAAAAAGAAATATTTATCTTTAAAAAAAGAAATATTCCTATCTATTATACAATAGAGCTCAGTGGGATAAAGAACGGCTCAGATCGATTATTTTACTTTATATCAAACGGCTGAGATTGATTCTTTTACTTTATATCAAACGGTTAAGATTAATTATTTTAGTTTAAATCAAACGGTCTCTCTGCGTCCCCCTCTCCTTATACAACTCCAACTCCTCTTTCCTTTCCGAGTGTTTCTCCGGCAGTTCTTCCAATTCCAATGGGTTTCTCCTCCTTTTAATCCAGAAAAAAAGCGACTGCTCCCTCTCTCTCTCTCTTCACGTCTTCCAATCCCAATGGGTTTCTCCTCCTTTTACAGTTTAAAATTAAGATATGTATGTGATTTTTTTGGTAAGAAGATTCTTGCTGAGGTGAAGAAAAGAAATAAAAAAATTATTTAGATTTGATTTCGAAAATATTAGGAGTACTAATTTAAAAAATTATTGTAAATTCATCAACAAGCAAAAGCTATTTTTTCTGTAATCAAAATCTAAATTAATTTGTTTTTTTTTTCAAACTCATTAGCTTAAAGGCGTTAAAAATCTATCACGAAAATAAGCCACATGTCTCATTCTAATTAGTAATGCGTGAAAAGATACAAAAGAGTGGTACATGATATTGTTAGCACCTACTGAGGAGCACCCAAGTTAATCTAACGCAATAATATATAAAACACAATTTTAGATTTTTTTGAAATATGATTAAAATATATATTGATTTATTCTTTCTATTCAGCACCAATTTATTCCCCGCACAACCCTTATTGGGTTTTTCTTACAAAATATGTTCGTTTTTTTATTTTGTTAAAATCACTCTAAAAGAAAAAAATTGTTTTTATTACTGTTTTTATTTTAATTTTTAATATATTTTTAATACATCGCTTCAATTATGACGTGTCAAGATTCGAATAAATGTCGATATATCCAAGAATGTTGTTAAGATCATTTTTTTATTGTTTAATACATTTTTAATTATTTAATGAAAAATATATAAAACACAATTTTAGACTCTTTTTGAAACATGATTAAAATATATATTGATTTATTCTTCTTACTCGCGCCGTGCCATGGACACGGGCACAAAGACTAGTTTATCTTTAAAAAAAGACATACACTTTGAACATGTAAAAAAATGATCAGAATTAATTCATGATCCAATTTTGATTAGACTGAGCGTAATTGGCAATTGACATGCATGGGTACAAAGTTGCTTTCAGTATGGGCATTTTGGTAATTCGCAACCAATAATCTTCGAGCACCACCATTGAAGCACACGTTTCACTATTTCAACCCTCATCTCAAGTCAGCGATTACATTTTCTACTGCTTCTTTATCTTCTCACAAGTCACAAGTCACAAGACTATGGCCATGGCAATGGCAATGGTAATGGCGGCCATTGTTAGAAGTACCTGACAAGTCTTAATCAGTTTACTCAATCGGCTTTCGTGGTTTTCCCTCGTTTGTTTCCCGAGAAAATACGCAGCAAAAACCCTAGGGATTGGAATTCATCTTCACAGACTTATTTTTCCTTCTACTGCTGTTTCTCATTAATCAAAAGGAGGTAACACTGACCAAACCTTAATTGAAATGCTCTACGAAATGGCTTCTATTCATGGATTAGCTTGCTTCAGTAATCGGGAATTATCTTATACTTGTTCATCTCCAAGGTATAAGTTTCGTGTTTCCTCAATCTGTAGAAAATTCAATGTCAATTCCTGTTCTAGGCTTCCAACTACAATTCTGAAAATCAAAAGCCCCAATAGAGGGAAACTACGAGAACTTAGGTTCCTAAAAGCTGTGGAATTAGATAGGTTTGTAACTAGTGACGATGAAGAAGACGATGAAATGAGTGAAGGGTTTTTCGAAGCAATCGAAGAGTTGGAGAGAATGACTAGAGAGCCCTCTGATGTTCTTGAGGAAATGAATTCTCGATTATCCGCCCGAGAACTGCAGCTTGTGTTGGTTTACTTTTCTCAAGATGGGAGAGACTCCTGGTGTGCATTAGAGGTGTTTGAGTGGCTTAAGAAAGAGAATAAGGTTGACGAAGAGACTATTGAACTCATGGTTTCGATAATGTGCAGTTGGGCCAAGAAGATGATTGAAAGTAAGAGTGAGGTTGGGGAAGTGGTTGATCTTCTTGTGGACATGGATTGCGTCGGGTTGAAACCTAGTTTCAGTATGATTGAGAAGGTCATATCTTTGTATTGGGACTCGAATGAGAAGGATAAGGGAGTTCTATTTGTGAAGGAGGTTTTGAGGAGGGGAATTGGTTATGAGGATGCTGAGCAAGGAAAGACGGGAGGGCCAATTGGGTATCTGGCTTGGAAGATGATGGTATGTCTCCAATTACTAATTTTGGGTTTTCATTATTACAAATATTTTTCTGATTCTTACTTGAGGTATTCATTTATTGTTTCTTTCTTTTGGTTACCATTGAAAGAAGCAACTCTTATATTTATTTCTTTCATACTCCTTTAGTTATTGAAGATGCCTGCGTTGTGAGCTCTTCAGTCGCTTGTTATTTATATGTAGGTAGTCTGCATCAATTGAGTTCAGTGTGCTGTATAGTATGTTTCCCATGGGCTCTTTGCCATTTTGTCCTGAACTGGACAGTAGCTCATGTTATATGAGTGTGTTGAGTTTTATCATAAGTTCCATTTGCATTTCTATGCTGTTACTTGGATGCTTAAGTTCTTAATTCCATTGGCTACTATTATATGCTCTCATAGGCATTTTTGCAAACCTTTTCTTATGTAACCCCTTTAAATCAGGAAATTATACAGGCGAATGATTGGTCAATGGTGGAAGGTTTTTGGCCACTAGAAATGTTAAGTAATCAACTCATCTAAAAGCTTAAGATGTTAAGAGAGAGCATCAACAATGTATATCATGCTTTATATTTTGTGCTTTTAACACTCCCCCTCACGTGCATACATGGAGAGAGATGCACTTTATATAGGGCCAATACATACCCTTTGTAATATTTTTAGGATAAATGCATGGGGGGAGATTTGAACCCTTGTCGTTGCCAAACCATGAGCTCTGATACCATGTTAAGTATCCAACTCATCTAAAAGCTTAAGCCGTTACTGTACCCTCTTGTAATTCTTAAGACTGACAGTTTGTGAGGGAACAATGCTAATGCAGATTGATTATTACTTACGAGTCCGAGCACTTTCCTAGGTGAACCAATCTTTGCATGAGCATGTTAAATGATCTTCTATGCTTCCCCCCTAGTTTGCGTTATTCTAGCCTTTTGCATTCATTTGTCAATAATGTTTAGCCTTTCTTGTACTACCCCTTGTACATCTGAATAAGTCGGCATGTTTTCTTAATATTTTACGTATTATAATAGACATTTATGTAGAATGAGGAGTCCTAATGAAGTATTTTGTGACAAGTGAACAGGAAAATGTGCAAAATGCTCATATAATCATTTAAACCTGTTTAGTATAGCTTGCCAAGTGAAAGAACCCATTTTTATTCATCACTATGTGCTCATTTTCTATGATGTGGTGTTGAATAATAGAACACCATGGCATGTAACAGCATTCTAATGCTCTATGAATAAGAGGTAGACTGAGTTTTCCTCTGGAAACACTTGCTCCTGGTGCATTTATAGGAGTCCAATGTCTTTGCTTCATAGCCTTCAATTAATTGCTCATCTCAGATGGGGTTCTGTGTTTTGCTTTCACAGTTTCAGTTTCTCACCTTTTACGGTGTGATCCAAACTCTTATTTTTTTGGTGCCCAAGCTTTGTCTGTGACAAAAGTTGATTGCACCAGAACGTATGGTGTGCGCTCCGAGTTACTAGTCAATGCTTAAATACTCTGCTACCAAATGTGTGAATGCTATTGGAGGATGTGGGATGTTCCAGAAAACTATCCTAGAAATCTGGTGCAGATTCCAGCAACAAATTTAACCTCAAACTATGCATTCTGCAACCTGAAGGATGCCTTGAGGAAGGGAAATTAAAAAAAGAATTTCATATTTTACGAGAGCAATTGGTATTTGGGAGTTGCATTAGAGATGCTTTCAGACAATTTCACTGGAAGTGGGTAGGGTAGAAGAAATTAAGGTAGGAAAGAAGGGTTTATGTATCAGATTTGCTGAGTATGGACTTTTTACTCTGTATTCTTCATTTTGGAGATCTTCAAGCCCTAATCAGCTGGTGGGTCGCTGAACAAGCTCCTACTGCCTTCTTTCAACCTCTTCGATTATCTTATTTATTGTCTCTTTATCTCTCTTACTCAACCTTCCGCACTTAGTCCGCTATTCTCTGATCTGAAGAGACCTTCCCATGCACACACGGTCTAACCATCTCTCTTCATATAGCCACTTTTATCCCCATTTGGAATTTCAATATGCAATATAGTCTGCAGAGAGATATTTTCAACTTTTCCATTTTTAAAAGGTTAATTGATTTGGGGATTGAGTTGGTGCCCTATGATTAGATATGTTAAAAGGGCCGAGGACCATAGGGCTGACCCTGTTAAACTTTAACTGGGAAGGGTGGTCGAGAAAAGGTAACTCTATTAAATTCAGGGCTAATACGGCTAGGGGAAACCCAACTAACATATCTAACTAGAGGGGTTGTAAGGGCGAGGACCGCAGGACCGACTCTATTAAATCGAAACTGGAAAGGGTTAGGGTCGAGAAAAGGCAACCCTATTAAATTTAGGGCTAATACGATTTTGTTAAATCTACCTATGATCTCGTTATCCTTATTCTTGTAAAAAATTAAGTGGGTAATACGATTTCTAGTTTGGGCTAGTCCCAAAAGATAGGCATGCAATGGGCATTGGTTTTTATTTCTTAACTGATTTGACTTGAGTTTGACACCTAAGCTAGGGTCAAGTATTGGATTTGGGTATGGGCTAGTCCAGAAGAATCTGGAATAAACAAAAGATGGCACATGTGGCCCATTTGGAGTACTAGATATTACTAAGTTTATATTTGGTTATTCTATTTTAGCATGCTCTAATTATGTTATTGTATATATACTAAACAAGTAAAACCTGAAGTTAGATATTATATACTCTGTTGTTATTAGAAACTATCATACACTTCTAATAGAATCTATAGCATTAAAATTAATGTATCATACAATTTAATGATTTCTAGAGCTCAAAAAAATCATTGCTACAGTAACCAATTCATGTTATGTCCCGTTCGATACCCCCGATACCATTACACACAAACCGTTACCTTCACGTAGCACAATTCCTTGATTTGAAACTATGCTGCAGACTGCACTTCTTCATGTACTTGTTTTCCTCTCTATGAGTGAGCTTCTTAATGATGCAATTTACTTTAATTTCATATATTGCCAAATCAGTTGTAGTTAGTTGTCTGAGCTGCTAGTTATAATTTAAAATGTTTGGCATAGCTCTTTGGAAAATGGATGTTTCCCCATGTCCAAACTGTTAATACCATTTATTGTGGTGTTCCATCAGGAGGATGGGAACTACAGGGATGCACTGAAGTTAGTGATACATCTTAGAGAATCAGGGTTGAAGCCAGAAGTCTACAGCTATTTGATTGCAATGACAGCTGTGGTTAAAGAGCTGAATGAATTTGCAAAAGCTTTACGCAAGTTAAAAGGTTTCACAAAGGCTGGTTATATTACAGAGTTGGATGTAGAAGATACAAGGGTTATTGAAGAGTTTCAATCAGATCTTTTGGCTGATGGTGTGCGCTTGTCCAATTGGGTGATTGAAGAGGGAGATCCATCTCTCTATGGGGTAGTTCATGAGCGCCTCCTTGCTATGTATATCTGTGCTGGTCGTGGTCTTGAGGCTGAAAGACAGCTATGGGAAATGAAGCTTGTGGGTAAAGAGGCTGATGGAAATCTTTATGACATTGTTTTGGCCATATGTGCTTCCCAAAAGGAGGAGCAATCTACTGCACGGTTGCTGGCGAGGATGGAGGTTACTGGTTTATTGAATAAGAAAAAAACCCTAACTTGGTTGCTGAGGGGCTACGTCAAAGGTTCTCACTATGTTGATGCTGCCGAAACAGTAATTAAGATGCTTGACTTGGGTTTGTGGCCGGAGTTTCTGGATAGGGTAGCTGTTATGCATGGACTATTGAAAAGAATCCAACAACCAGGAAACCTGAAAATATATCTCAGGCTTTGCAAAAGCCTCTCTGATGCAGGTTTGATTGCAAATTGTCTTGTATATCTGTATATGAAGGAATATAAGCTTTGGATTATGAAAATGCTTTGAAAACTTGAAGAGAAGCCCTGAGATCCTGCTCCTCCCGTATTGGCAAAGGATCAAGCTCATGCAATGCAACCTCTCATGCCCCATGAACTTACTGTATATATTTTGTATAGATTTTGGATGTTTATAGAGCAGTAGAGCATAAGTGTTGGCATGAAAACTTCCAAGAGAATTGTGTTATCGAGTTTTAACTATGAACTTACAAACTCTATTTCTGAGTATGTTGTTATCAAGTTCAAATACGTGTGTATATGGTAAATCTTGTAATATGTAAAGACACTTACCTATCAAAAAAAAAGGAGGTAAATCTTGTAATATGACTTGAGAGTCCCCTGTTAGATGGACTATTCATTTTCTCCAAAGTACATGGGTGTGGGTGTGAGACCCTTGGACACCTATATTCAGTGTAAAATTGTAAAATTGTACAATTTTGGCATGTGGGGCTCCTAGATTCGCAACTGTATCTGATCCTCATACCAGAGTCCATGTAGCATAGTTAAGAGTCTTCTATAAAATATTGCGAATGGACCTATGTATGCCATAGGTGCACGGCAGTCATGTCTCCTTTTTTTTTCTTCTTTTGATTCAGTTTTATTTGAAAGCTGCATTGGGAAGCTCCCACATCAGGATTGCGGGCTATTTGCCCATATAGCCAAGGTATTCACTTTTTTTGTGTTGAAGCTTCCACTGATGGCACGTCAGCACATGCAAGTCTTCAATTGTTTTGTGTTGAAGCTTCTGCTATGACATATGTAAGTCGTTCTTAATGTTACTGAACTGATCTGTGTTGAAGCGGAATGGTATGCAATTGTTTTGTGCTGAAGCTTCCAACTGATCTGTATTGAAGAGAGATGGTAATAACTTGTTTTGTGTTGAAGCTTCCAACTGATCTGCGCTGAAGAGGAATGGTAGTCAATTGTTTTGTATTGAAGCTTCCAATTGCAACGAACGGAAATTCAAGTTGTAAATTAACTTAGAAAAGATATGGATAAATTCAAGTCGTAAATTAACTTAGAAAAGAGTCACCCCTCATCCCGGAAAGACGATGAATATAATACGTAACTTTTATATTGTCCTATGTCCAGCACTTTCTCTAAGGTCTGTTTGTTACTTACAGTATTATCTATCCAACTCAATGTTTTAGACTTGCAACCTCAGACTATTTCTTGTTGACTGCTCTAAAGTTTAGAGGTATGACATTTATGGGTATGATTTGCCACAGTTTAAGCTCTTCATTTGCTACAGCACTATCTGTGTGGGCAATGTCCGGCTCGATTATGGAGGTATGCTTTTTCTATGCAATATTCAGCCATTATTGGTTTTTCTTAGAGCTGGATGAAGTTGTATCATTAGGTTTGCTACTCCATACGTGTTTCTTGGTTAGTGTTTTGACGATCAATCATCCATATTTGTTCTATTCATATGTCTTGGTTGACAGTTAAAGGTCTTCTGAATATTATTCCAATGTAGAGTTCCAACTTCCAACTATGTCTGGACCTATAATTTGTTAGGCACAACTTACTCTTGTGAGATTTATTGATTAACCGATCATTTAAAGTAGGATAATTATATACTAGCATATACTTGGATGGGCGAAGGAAAAGTTACAAGGAGAAAGCATTATTTTGATAGTAGCTTGACCTTTACTGAACTCTCAAATGGATTATGGAATTTTGGAGATGGACATCAGACAGACCTTGCTGAAAGTTTTATTTTGGTAATAGCTTGACCTTTACTGAACCACTCATCAGAGAGACCTTGCCGAGGAAAAATAAAATCCAACTTCAGGACAGCATGATTTATGGCTATAGTGAGAACCTGTGATGTTATTTGGGTGTATACCCTGCTGCTAGTGATAATGTAAACTTGGATAGAGATTCATTTCAGTTGCACGTAGTGGTAGTTCAAGTCTCATGGAGGGGGAGTCGGAGAGGAGTGGCTATCGAATCGTAGTAGCCAACCTATTGCTGTTAACGACAAGAACTGTTTACAATGGAAGAAGCTTTGTGGTGAGCGTGAGTTGATTTTTGAAGATGCCAAGTGCTCTCAGTTCTCTATATTGCTGAATTCTGTACTTAAACCGTTGGTGGTTGATGGTAAGAGAACTTGTGTGTCCCTTGGTGGAAGTTTTGGTTTAACATGTTTCAGTTGTCCGAAAACAAAACGAAAATTCCAAAATGTTTTGTAATGTTTTTTTCTTCTGTTTCTCTTGATTTGGATGGTTTCCAGGGGTTTTGTTATGGAGATTGGAGAGGGACAAGTGTTTGTGGCTTTGTGAAATAAGAAAAGTTTTATTTGCAGGAATAAGTCAGATGTGAAGGGACTGACACTGACAGACAGACTGCCTCTACACTCCAGTATTGGAGACCTAGCCCCTAGGCATGTGCATGTGATCGCTCTTATTTGGCTATATGCTTTTCATATTTGTTCCCTTCTCTCAGCGCCTGTGTTTTGCAAGCTGTAGAGGTACATGTTGGAGACCCGAACTTAGAGCATCCCCAATGCCTTCTTCCTTTTTTATCTTCCTATTAAAAAGAGGTGAAATAGCAATGGTGAGCATTCTTACCATTTCTTCCTAAATGGCTAAGTAGGAGAGAGAGTGTATTTTCTTCCTAAATAGGAAGAGAAAACAAATGGAGGAAGAAGGAGCAAGGGAGCAGCAAGTGTGGTGCACGGCTTGGAGAAGGGTGGCGCACGCACCACACGTGGGAGGTAAGAGCGTGAGAAGAATCCAGGGTAGGCCTCACGGTCTAAATTGTGTCTGAAAATTATCTTGAAAATTGTTTTTTTTTTAATTAAACCTTACCGTTCACTTATCACATGGCCAGGTTACCGTGAGGGGGGGGGTTTAATTATTATTCTTTTTTTCACAAAATAGCCGTTAAGTTTGGTTTTTTTTCAATAAATTTTGGAGGTTTTTTTTTTCTGAGTAATTCAAATTATTTAATTTATGAGTAATTTATTATTTATAAATTAATTAATATCTTTATTTATAAATTAATTAATTTATACGGGCATGGTTGCGAATTTGGATCTAATATTTCAATTATTAGGTCTAGCCTATTTCATCATTGGTCAATAATTAGCCAAAACAAGATCTTGGTATGGATTCTTTTGCCATTTCTGATGTCTTATCACTTGTGTGCATGATTTCATTTTCATTTTGTATTCTACATCGGAAGTCTTTACAAACAGATTATCAGAGTATATAATTAATTACAAAGAAAATAAAGATTGAGACTAATGAATTATCGAAATTTTATTTTACCAATCACTTGAAAACGATTCTAGGAATACAACTATATATATAGATACAATATCACATCTTAAAACTCTTAATTAAGGAAATCAGACAAAAATTACCCGTCGGTAGATAGCCTTACATTGACATGATGCGACCGTTTATTTGGCATTTGTTCCGTAATTTATCCTTGAAGACGATCACCTTTCACCATGATTACGCGGCCGCCTTGCCCGTGCCCTTTCTCTATGATGGTTGAGAGGTGACCCACATGTGCTTCATGTCTAGTTTTTCTGTAGAAAGAAAATTGGTACTAGTCTACTGTGTCACTTTAAAATATTATCTTGAAGAATATTGTATGTTAAGAAACTTGAGAACAAAATATTAAAGATAAACTGAGCTCTAGATTATAAGCTTGAACAGAAGGTATAAATAGAAGCAGCAAAATGAACACTAGTCGGGACAAAAGTTGCTGGGGAATATAATTGTATAAATTGCAGACCGGTCCACTTTCTTATATATCTAATCGCTTAAGTATCTTTTTTTTCAATCGCATAAAGTCATTTTCATAAATTTGTTCCAATAATGCTAATCACAGAACCGATGAAATTTCTTAATCTTCTCCCTCTTCTTGAGATCTCCGACTCCAACAACTGCGAGGATTCAGATTGGGTTTCACCGACAAGGTTCAAAGTTCGCAAACTTTGTTTTAAGAGTAGAAAAAGTTGGATTGAATGTGCTTCTTACCAAAATCAACTTCCTGTTCCATCAACGACATAAGAAATCCATGGTGGAGTGAGAGCATATTCCTTGATTCTTTACGTTGGCAACAAGAGACATGCCATCCTTCTTGGCACAATTCACAGGGACAAACCTTTTCATCAACGAGAAGTAGGTAGTGGAAATGGCCTCAATCAACGCTTTGCAGAAAATAGATCTAATCGGGATCGTTCCTGATATTTCAAAGGTCCGAGGCAAAATAACGAATAAGGCCCTCAACGAATCGATAATACACAATTGTGTAGTTGTGAATACCAATAACAAATGAAACTTTCAATTTCCAAATAAACTTCTTAATGCATTAAACAAAATATATTGAGTTTTTATTTTACAAATATCTATAAAAACATCGAATTTCAGTTCAAGACTCTCGTCTACAAACAAAGTCTTCGTCAATTGAACTGCAGGAAGAGAAACTGTCGAAAGTCGAACTGAATGTGGAGTGGAAAATCTGATGGCCATAGCATAGGGAAGATTAAAGAGATTGAGAATCTCGAGGTCGAGGGTTTGCTGTTTGTTGTTGATCGTTCCATCCTTCTATCTGACTGTCAGCCTTAAGCACCCTTTCGTCTAATCGTCTGCTGGCTAACGCATCATGTCATCTTCACAACTAAGTCGTTTCCCATTAGTAATTTTCCATCCCTTTTAATATTTATTAATATTATATATTATATATATACTATACATACAAAAAAATTGGGCCTCTAATGTTTTTGGGGCCTAGGCAGTCGCCCCCTTGGACTATGCCCAGGAACGGCCCTAGATCTAATTCCGTGTGGAAAATTCGTCACTGTCTTAGGCTCTTCGGTCATCTGACTAGACCACTTCCATTCTTATTGATGTAGAGTGAAAATCTCGATGCACAATTTTTGGATTTGCGATGCACAATTTAGAATTAAAATACATAAGTAAAGCCTGATGTATGATTTTGGAATTGCAATGCACAAAATGGATTCCATGCATAAAATTTTGCTGCACAATTTTGGATTTACGATGCACAAACCGGATTCATCATGCCAAAAAATTGATGCAAAATTTTAGATTTGCAATTCACAATTTGGAATTAGAATACAAAAGTAAATCTTGATCCACAATTTTAGATTTACGATACACAAATTAGATTCATGATGTGTAAGTCCAGTTGACAACGAAATAAGGCTAGAGGGGGGTGAATAGCCTTTTAAAAAATTTAAGGGTTATTTTGAAAACCTTCGAAAGATGTAGTGAAAAAGATAAGATTTTCAGCAGCTGATGTAAAATCAACAGGTAGCATCTGCTGAACGTAAAACAGTTTGGGTAGCAGTTGCCGAATGTAAAACAGTTTGGTTTGGTTTTCTTTTGATCACTTAAGTATATAGGGACTAAATTGAAGTTCAATATATAAGATCAACTATGCAAATAATTCAGGACTGTAACAGTTGAACACTTAAGTAAATAAAAGCTGCTTAAGTGTTGTAAACAACAAAAACAACAGGTAGACAGAACACGATATTTGGAGTGGTTCACAGTGTTAAAACTGCTACATCCACTACCAAGTTGGTCAAACTTGGATTTTGAAGTTCACTAAGATTATATATACGTTAAATGATCATTGTGTACAACAAAAACCAGTGTTTGAAGAGTTTTATCTAGCAAGAATCAAACTCGTGCAACAATTTGTGATCCTTTAAGGATTTGAAAGAATAAAGGAACTGAGAATTAGAGATTGCTCAAAACAAAAAATAGAAAAGAATAACTATGAAAGAAACTGTCTAGTAATGTTTTGGAGAAGAAACTTTTCAAGAAAAGATTTGAAGTTGTTGCTTTGAATGAGAGCTTCGACTAGTTTATCTCTTTTTGAGTGCTGTAGAAAATATTGATTTATGAAAGCTTGAGCACGTTTTATAGAGATATCCAGAATTGTAGTTGTTTAAGAGAGCGAGGTTGAATCTTGAAATTCTTGATGAAATGATGTTCCATTGAATGCCCAGAAATTATTGAAGACTGTAAGAGACAAATAGTATTTCCTAGCATGAAATATTAAAGAGAGTTGTTAGCTAGGTATGGGTATACAAAGAACATTTATGACATGTACGAAAGTCTTCTATGATATGACATGTGAATAGTTCTTTTGTTTGAAAAAGTTTATCAAAATAATGTTTTATACTAAGCGTATGAAGGTTAGATCTTTTTCAAATGAATACAATGTTTTCAGCAGGTAGAAGTTTATAGTATAAGCAGGTGCTGACATTGTGTATCAGCAGCTGCAAGCTGCTGATGACTTATGCTTTAGGCAGATAGAATGAAACTAGAATGTAGGCTGTCAAACAAAGTCAAAAGGGTATTTGTTGTATAAACAATAGAGGATATCTTATCTGCTGAATATTTTAGCAGATAGATTTATATTTGTTACAAAGTCTAAGTTTAAAATCGACTTAAGGATTTTGGACAAGTTTTTAAACTAGCTGGTTTTAACATAATGGTTTTAAGTAAATCTAAGATATATGAGTTTCTACAATCTCCTCATATTTACTTAAAGTTTTTCATCCTAAACAGAGAGTAAAAATAACGTAAGTGTAAAGATATTTATCCTACATAAGATGTTAGTAGAAGCAGAATATGATAAGTAAGAAGTATGGAGAAAAATATAACAAAAGAAATAGGTTTGGTTTCACGCTGATGAATTTTTATCAGCTGTTTTTCACATTTGTGCTTGTCTTCTTAGCCCTTTGAGTTCCAGTAGATATGTGTCAACTCTTGCTTGATAAATGTCAGCTTTAACTCTCTGCACATTCTTCTTCTAAATGGCTTTAAAAGTTGCAGTTTCTACTTTCTCTGCCCTTTGTAGCCCAATCTTGTTGGAAAGCTAGAATGAAATTCCAGTCATGCATAAGCACCAGTTGTGGGTTCCCGGGGTTATGCGCCGCCCAGCGCCCTTGGATAGGGGTGCGCGTACGCGGATGCGGGACACCACTGCTCTCGTTCCACGTCCCTTTTTTAGGGGAAGACGAAAGCAAAAGTGCGAGAGGAGAGCTGTCTAAAATAGCGCGTTGGAATGCGCCTCGGTTGCCTTTAGTGGATTTTTGATCCAATATGGGAACTTTTGGGTTTCCCGCATCAAGTTATCCCTTTTTTGGAGGATACCAGGATATAGGAATGCATCACCCTTTCATTCCAATTTTCCCTTTTTTAGGGGAAAACGGAAAAGTGCAAAAAAGGATGTTGCGGCGCCCCCACTATGGATTTTATAAAAATAGCCTTATGGCCTATTTCGGATCACTATGTGAGCTTTGGGTTTCCCGCATCAAGTTATCCCTTGTTTAGAGGATACTAGAATATGAGAATACATCACCCTTTCATTCCCATTTTTCCTTTTTTAGGGGAAAACAGAAAAGTGCAAGGAAGGAGTGTTGCGAGGCCCCACTGGATCTAAAATATTTTAGAGTCGCCATCTTTATTTTAAGGCAAAATAAAGCAAAACCAAAAGAAGAAAAGAAAAACCAGAGATTGAAAACGGGTTCAGAGGCTAAGTTACGAGTTGGGAAGGTGCTAAGCACCCAACTCGCTCTTTCGGTCTCAAAAGTGGTTTTTGGCTAAAGTATGTTTTTTGTTATATTTATTTAGCAAATAAATAAAAGCATTTAAAGACAGGAAAATAAAAGCAAACACATCCGTGGCTACATTATTTACAGACTTGCAGCCATTTCCTTACAATAATTACAAATATATTTAAAAATATTTGGCCATTATAACGGCTCTTTACATAATATTTCCTAACTAAATTCGGGCAGCACAACGACTTATATTTGCTACATTGGGCCGGATTTAAAGAAAGACTTTATAAAAAAATAGTGCCCTTAAAGGCTATTACCTTTTAGAGCGCGGTGTGCTCGCTCTGTCCTTCAGGGAGAGGGAGTCTTTTTTGTTGTTGTGATGTTGTTATTGTAGTGATTTGGGCAAAGTGACTGCTTATTTCGGATGGTTTTGGCTCGTTCACTCGGGCAGAATGAAGGCTTATTTCAGATGATTTTGGCCTTTTTGGTTGGGCGGAATAACGACTTATTTTGTGTGTTTTTCAGCCTATTACTCGGGCAGAGTAACGGCTTACTTTATGGATTTTGGGCCGGGGAAGTGGGGTTGATACCTAACTAAAAGGCTAGGGATCACTTTTAACCGGTGGGTTTGTGTTTTGGCAGAGTTTGGACGGGGTTTCGAGGCTTTGGTGGGCTAGACATTCCCTATCTCACTTCTCTCGCTACTCTCGGCGTTATAAGAACGTAGAGATTTTTCTTCATCGTTTTTGATCGATCTGTTCTCTCTTCTCCGAAGTGAGCCCCAGTAATCCTATTTATAGTTGGACGAAGGGACTGATTGGGAATTAAAAAATCCCTCAACGCGCTGAATAAACGAGTACTCCAGCCTTCGTCGCTTGTACAATGCGTTAAGTCTGCGAGGAACTGTAGCTTGGTTGGCGCCGACTTCACCTTGCCTTGGCGCGGCGCCAGATCCACATTTTGGCCGCGCCAAGGTCCTATTCCAGTTTCAATTTTGGCACTTTCACCCCTCATATTTTACTGTTTTGCGCATCCTGCTTTGCCTTTCGCATTTTTGACTCTTGTAACTTGACATTTGTTAAGTTTAAGCAGTTATTGATATCACATGTCAGAGTCACATATCAGGGGTACGAAATTGGGGTGTCTACACCAGTAGCTAGCTATGGCAGCTGAACTTCAGTGAAGATAATACTTCTAATGTTGGGAACAATGGAGTTCAGTTGTGATTGAAGGTTATGTAGGACAAGAGTATAATATTCAAGGGTTGCATGAATATCAGTAGATGAAGGAGCAGGTTCTGCATCAGCTTCTGAAGAATCATCAAGAAGGATTGGTGGTCGAGCAGGTGGCTAAGAAATATTTTGGCTTATAACATGTTTCATCTTTTTCTGCCGTTTAATGGCTGGCCTTAGAGATTTGGAAGAAGTTAGAGGCAACAACACATGCTTAGCTGTTTTAGTAGCTGGAGGAATAGGGATGACCGAGGGTGAGGTAGGAGGTGTATTGGCATTAGCAACATCAGAATTGTTAGTAGAGCTGTCAAATTGGGCTAAAGCCCGCGGGCATGCCCGCCCCGCCACCTAAGGGGTTGGGCGATGAAATAGAGGACCATTTGGATGCGAGCTTGAGCGAGGCGAGGTGGGGCGGGGACGGGCTACCCGCACTTTCTTAGACACATCACACATTCCCTTCAATCCTTCATAAGTTAAACGACCCATCCCATTTCCATTCATATCCTCTACAAGACTACAAAGTCTACAATTAAATGATTAATATTAGGTTAGGTTAGATTCAAAAGTCAAAACTAAAAATATCATTCACTCACTCCAGTCTCCAGCATATATCACTCAATCTCTCGTTTCTATCTAAGCATAGTTCCTTCTTCCGTCTTGTCGTTTTCGTCTCCGCTCTCCGGCGGCTGCGGCGGTGACTCCAAGTCTGCGCCTCTCTCTCTTAGTCTCGCGCACGCTCTCTCTCTCTCTCTCCCATCCTGCTTCGTGCTTCCATTTCTAGATCCGGCACCACATGGTGGCTCCGCCTCGCTGTCATAGTTATAGCTTCACCGCCAAGCTTACAGCCTCACTGCCCTCCGCTTTTCCCACCTTCACATCTACACATAACACACGCACACACACACATTTGCCCCTTCCCCTCCCCGCCTCTCTTCTCTGTGTAACTCATATGATCTGTTACTCCTTCACTAATGCATGTGTTGATGTCGAAATATCTATCCATGTAACATGAGAATTTAGTTTTTAGATTTTATTACCCAGATTCAATAACTATTCGTCTAAATCTCTATTCGTGTTGTTGAACTTGTAAAGTTGTAATTGGTATTTTTAAGTTTGTATTTTACTTATTTAGTTTTTGATTTTAATGGTTTTGAATTTGTAATATTCAGTGAATCAGTGGTTTAATTTATGGTATAAATTATGAGTTTATGACATAAAATGGTGCAATGATAACAAAAGGGAAAAAATCATTTTTTTGCGAGTTTAGCCCGTTTTGCCCGCAACCCTACGCGGGGTGGGGCTGGGCCATGAGTTTTAGGGACCGTCAAGTTCGTAGGCTTTCCCGCCCCGGCCCGTTTTGTAGACAGCTTTTTGGGCCCGCGGGCAAAACCGCCTCGCATACCCGTTTTGACAGCTCTAATTGTCAGTAGATAAGAGTGGAGGTAGATGCTCCTCTTGACTGAGATAACTGCTGAAGATTAAAAGCTTTATTGTGATAATTTGCATTACTAATGCAATCATTTATGAATGCCATAGCTATCTGCTGAATAGATCCAAGTTTGGAAGGGGTAAAGGTAGGTAGATGTGGATTTTTGATGATCAATGAATCAGCTGGGGTAGCTAGTCTGCCTAGAAGATAAGGATCATTTGGAGAAAAAGGATCAATATCATGGACGATTCTATGGATATTCTAAACATATAGAATAAGTTCATCTTGAACGAATCTATCATTGGAGAGGTAGAAGGCATTCCAGTGAAGAGGTAGAAGGTCAAAGTACTTTCCATAAGTGACGGCAAGTTCAACTGGGGATAAGCGAATAAGAGAATGAGGATAAAGAATATGTATTTTTTTTTTGAAGTCTTTATCAACGTATTCATCAGGGATGATCAAATGTTTTTCTTCCTTTTTCTCTTCATGAAAGGAAAGAAGAGACTGAATGTATAGGGGTAGGTGATCAATGGGAAAAACCCAGTTTAGAGGAATGGGAATAGGATTATTTTGGTAAGGAGAGTATATAGGATGAAAGGTACGATTTGAGAAAGGGGGAAAAGGTTGAGTGGTTTGAAGTTCGCTAGGTAGAACAACATTTTCATAAGAATGAGTGTTGCAAGAAAAATAGGTGTTATCTGTCATCAGACTTGAAGGAATTGAGACTTGAACTTAAGTTAAAGATTAGTATGTAGAGAGTGTATTTGAAATTTTAGAGAGAGAGATGTAAGCAATGAAGTATGAATTCTTATGAAAGCAATGAAGTTTGTCGTAGATTTTGTGGGGTTTAAGTAAGAAAGTGATGGTGATAAGTTTAGCTTCAGTTTTAATGAGTATTGAAAGAAGGAGATATGATATGCAGTGATAAGTACAAAAGAATTTTCATATTCATTATATCAAATTGTGATAAGGATGTGTGGTTGTGATAAGGAGCAAAAATAATTATGAGAGAATGTTTTGATGTAAGAAATGCTTCATCATAATTAATGCACGGATAGTTTAAAGACTTTAAGAGTGTGTCAGTGTGTTCGAAGGTTTTGGACTTTTCACAATCATTTAAATGATGATAAAAAAAATTCATAAAGAATAAGTCATTTGATGTCGAAGATATATTTGTGCTTACACTTATGTCAACTGTTAGAGGAAAAGAATTTTTAAAAAATGGACAGTTGAGTTTTAATGTATAATTCTGTTTGTTTCAAATAAGAGTGTGTTAATAAAGTATAGATTTTGATGTTTGAAATGAAACAATTTACTGAGACATATTCAGCAAGTGTTAAGGGTTCAGCAGCTTATCTATGCAGTGTCTGAATTTAACAGCTACAATAGCTTACTTTCTTAACAACTTTTTTCAGCTGATGATGTGGCAGATTTTGATCACTGATATTTTCTATCTGCTGATAGCTGTAATCAGCCGGAAGAAAATAGGGATTCTGCAGCGGTTGATGAGTAATTGAGTATCTGTTGTCAGTCAGCTTTTGCTAGACGATATAATATTTTCTGCATGTGTTAGTATCTCAAGCTCATATATGTAGTAAAGAATAAGCATGTCTAATTCACCTCTTAAAAATTCAAATCTTTTAGATTTTAAAGCTTTTGTAAATATGTCAGCCAATTGAAATTCAGTGGGAACATATTCTAGCTGAACATTACCTTTTTCAACATGATCTTTAAGAAAATGATATCCTATGTCAATATGTTTGGTTTTAGAATGACATGATTTTTAGACACATAGATGACAAATGTATTATCACAAAATATGGGACAGGTTCCCATTTGCATCTCATAGTCTATCAGTTGTTGCTTCATCCAAAAGATTTGTGAACAACAGCTGCCAGTAGCTATATACTCAGCTTCAGTAGTTGATGTATAAACTGATGCTTGCTTTTTGCTGGCCCAGGATATCAGTCTATTTCCAAGGAATTGACATAGTCTAATTGTGCTTTTCCTGTTAACTCTACACGATGCAAGATCAGCTTTTGAATATCCCATTAGATTAAAAGATGAATCTCTTGGATACCAAATGCCAAATTTTTAAGTTTTAATCAGATATCTAATGATTCTTTTAGTAGCTATCATGTGAGATTCTTTAGGATCAGCTTGAAATCTTGCACAGACACATACAACAAACATAGTATCTGGCCTACTAGCTAGTTAGATATAGGAGAGATCCAACAATACATTTGTATTCAGTCATGTTGACTGATTTACCTTTTTCATTAGTTACTAGATGACATTCAACTCCCATTGGAGTATTTGCTAAATTTGCATCTTGCAAGTTATATTTCTTTATAAGCTCCTTGGTATACTTAGCTTGATGGATAAATATTCCTTCTTCAGTTTGCTTGATTTGCAAACCAAGGAAGTATGTGAGTTCTCCCATCATGCTCATCTCAAACTTGCCCTTCATTGAGTTTTCAAATCTCTTATACAAAACATCATTAGTAGAGCCGAAAATAATATCATCAACATAAATTTGAACTAGTAAAATGTTTTCGTTGTGTTTCATGGAAAAGAGAGTTGTGTCAATTTTACCTATTTGAAAGCCTTTTTCCATAAGAAATTTTGAAAGAGTTTCATACCAGGCTCTTGGGGCTTACTTGAGTGCATACAAAGCTTTTCTTAGCTTGTATACATGGTCCTTCTTCTTGTTATCTTGAAAACCAGGAGGTTGTTCAACATATACTTGTTCTTAAAGGTTTCTATTAAGAAATGCACTCTTCACATCCATTGAATAGAATTTGAAGTCTTTGAAGGTTACATATGCAAGGACTAATCTGATAGCTTCTAGTCTTACAACATAGTTAATGCCATCCTCCTATCTATAACCTTAGGCTACCAACATTGCTTTGTTCCTTGCGACATTTCTATCTTCATCCAGCTTGGTCCTAAAAACCCATTTGGTTCCTATTACTTGTTGATCAGTAGGTCTAATTTTGTACCTCTGGTATGTGACATGACATGCAATATCAAGACCTGTTAAAACTTAACAAATGTCAAGTTACATGGTTCTAAAATGCAAAAGGAAAAGCAGGATGCGCAAAATAATAAAATGCAGGGGCCAAAGTGTCAGAAAGAGGCTGGGAAAGACCTTCTGGCACCACCCATTGCCACTCTTGGCGCGGCACTAGCTTCCTGCATGGGTGGCGCCCAATAGTGCTTTAGGCACTGTGGCACTTTGCCTCGAGTACACTCTCTCAAGCGCGCGGTACAAGCCGGTGAAGAGCAGAAAGAAAAATTTTAATGCCAAAGGAGTCCCTCCTCCAGCCTATAAATAGAGGCATCCGGCTTCAGTAAATTCACTCTTGATAGACACAACGCACACAGTTCACACACTCATTGCAAGCAATTAAACATCGCGGAAGAAATACGCAGTGAGCGAGAGAGAGAGAGTTCCCCTCCTCCAAAAAGCTTCGAAGCTCCGTCAAATCTCCTCCAAACTTAAATCCAACCGGTCAAAGTGAACCTTAGCCTCCCAACTAGGATTCCACCCTATTTCCCCGGTCCAAAAATCCAAAGAAGAACAATTATTTTGCCTGAATCCAGAGGCCAAATCCGCCAGAAGCAAGCAGTTGCTCTGTCTGATTTCCGCCAGCAGCAAACAAACAACAGCAAAAAGCAAGTAGTTGCTCCGCCCGTTTCCCGAGGCCTAAAAGCAACTTTCCGAAGCAGTTACTCTGCCCGAATCTCCGCAACAACAAAAGACTCCCTCTCCCGGAAGGACAGAGCGAGCACACCCCACACTCTTAAAAGTATGCCTTTAAGAGGTTTTATATAAAAAAAAGGTGCTATTTTCAGCCGTCCCAATGTAAAAATATAAGCAGTTATGTTGCCCGTATTTCTATAGAAAATAGCAGTAAAAAGAGTTATTATTATGGCCAAATATTTATAAATATATTTGTAATTCCTGGAAGGAAGCTGCAAGTTTGTAATAATGTAAATACAGATATATTTGTTTAAATGTTTTATTTCATTTGATAAATAAATATAATAAAAGCATATTTTAGCCAAAAACTATTTTGAGATCGAAAGGGCGAGTTGGGTTCCTAACATCTTCCCACCTCGTAACTTAGCCTCCAAACCCTTTTTACAAACTCTGGTTATTTTTTGTTTTTCTTTATTTCTCCTTAAAATAAAGATGGCGACAATGTTACAACATTTTGGATTACAGTGAGGCCCGCAACATCCTTTTTTTGCATTTTTTTCGTTTTCCCCTAAACAAGGGAAGATGTGTGACGGGTGTCAAACCGTCAAAAATAATTTTCCTTTTTCCCAAATACAAGTATAGGGTAGTAAGGTTCGTCTCCACAGGGAACGTTGTATTTATATCCTTAAGAAATTATTTAGTAACCAAAACCGAGATTTTTGCATAACTAACTAACTAAACTTGAATGAAGAAAAATAGGAATTTTTGTAAACTTAAAGAAAGCAAACAATAATTAAACTAAATTCAATGCTGATAAAGGTTCAGTTAATGAACTGAAGCAATTCCAAAAATTAGCTACTAATCATCGATTCCAACTCGACTCAATTAACTGCAAATAAACTAGTTATAGTTGTTGACAAACGCTTAACACCCAATTTCTCCTTACTGATTCGATAATTAGGAGAAGCTCGCTAATTATACTCTAATCAAAAGACAACCCTCGAAACGCTCGAAAGATTTAATGTTTTGAAAGCTTTAAGATAAGAGAAACCTGATTCTAGACAACAATATTAAAATAATATCATTTAACCTAGAGTAATCATTCTCGCAACACGGACCGAATATGCTTGTGATGCCTAAACGGTGTGTCACTTGCTACTATGTTAGAACCCGAAGACAATTACGGATCAACGGTTCTCAACTAGCAATGGATTAAAATGCCTAACCAAAATCTGGGCCCTAGAAATTAATTAAACATACTAATCCTAAGTTACAATTCCTTTGCAACAAGAAAAATAGAAAATGACTAAATACTTGCCCCAAATTGAGACTTTGAACAATACAGTTCACTAAGGATCTCACAGTAGCAATTTCTGAAAAATACTACGAGTTCATTAACTGGAATAGAAGTTTTAGCCACAAAACATGACTAAAATTTACTTACAAATGAAGAAGAGAAACGACTTCACAAGTGATGAAAGGAAGAAATTAACTGCTCTATTGATCTGTAACCTAAGCCTGATGTATTATAGTGAGTGAGGGTGAGTGAGGGAAAGAGAAGGAGAAGAGAGTGCGTGCGTGTGGATCTGTCTGTCCCTTGAGAGATCTCGCCCCCTTCCTTTATAGTTATCTCTCCTAACTGCTCCAGCCATCTCCCCCAAAAATAGAAGACACGATCCCTTGTTCCTCATCCATAAACAGAGCAGTTGAGGACCAAGTCTTTTCCCAACATTTACAATGTGTTTGGGAAAAGAAACTAATAAATAAAAAGTTATTTTATTTACGAAGCGCCAAAAATGATCAATGTCCGAAATACCTCCACTAATTCCTTCGGTCTTGTAACGGGGCGTACTCTGTTTTTTTACGCTACTGATATTTCTGGGTTAGCAAATGCCCATTCGGTACTTGACTTTTTCTCAAAATCCGCCTTTGCTTCTTCTTTTCTTCCATCCAGCTTCCTTAAGACCTGTGAACACCAATGATGCAAAATACCTGTGAAAGTACAACATTTTCCTTAAAATCATAGTGCAAAATCACAATAAATGTTGTACTTTATTTAAAGCTATCAATGTGAATAAAAAAGGTGATGCACTTTCTGTATCTTGTTTTCCCCTAAACAAAGGAGGATGAGATACGAAAAATCTAAAGCACTCATAGTGATCCAAAATGAACCCAACTCCACAGTGACGCATGGCGTGTTCCCACGCGCCTTCGCAACATCCTTTTTTTGCACTTTTCCGTTTTCCCCTAAAAAGGGAAGATGGGAATGAAAAGGGTGATGCATTTTCTGTATCTCGTTTTCCCCTAAATAAGGGAGGATGAGATACAGATAAATCCAAAGATCTCATAGTGGACTAAAGCACACTCAGTGATCGAGGCGTATTCAACGCGCTTTTGACAACACTCTTTTTGCACTTTTAATTTCGTTTTCCCCTAAATAAGGGAAGATGGAAGGAAAAAAGTGATGTCTTCCCCGAGCCGCGTGTTCCCCTAAACAAGGGAGCACGCGATCCGGGGGGAATCATCTTGGGCACTCACACTAGGTCTAGGAACAAGTTGCAACACTTGACATCTTTCAAACTGATTTAGTTCTTTTTGTATAGCCTCAATCCAGTAGGGATCTTCAAAAGCTTTATCAATCTTTTTGGGTTCACTAGAGGAGACAAAGGCATGAGAATCAAGAGTCTCATTCCTTGAGTTGCTTCTTGTCCTTAATCCGCCAAAAGGATCACCAATAATGTTTGTAACTGGGTGATGTCTGACTTCTCTAATTTCTTTGGGAAGATCTGGAGTGGGGTTAGGAGAAACAGTAGCTATGTCAATTTGAGAAGAAGAGGTTTCAGCTATTTGTTGGATTTCAGTTACTGACGGATCAACTGATGGAGTGAGGGTTTCAGTTGTTTGAGTTTGGATATGTATTTTGGACTATTGAGTTATCAGGAAGAGTAGATGATGAAGGATTGTTCTGAGTTGAGCTGTTATTGCTTCATATCTCAAAAATCTCAAAATTGTTAGAAACATCTTGAGTCTCAAAAAATCTCAAAATTGTTAGAAACATCTTGTGTGAAGCAAGCTGTGTTGATAGCTTATGCCCAAAAGTACTTAGGTAGTTTGGCTTCAGTAATCCTGGTTTTACTAGCTTCTATAAGTGTTCTGTTCTTCCTTTCAATAACCCCATTCTGCTGAGGTGTTCTTACAGCTAAGAAATTGTGGTTTATACCATGATCATCGCAGTAGGTATCCATTCCAAAATTCTTGAACTCAGTGCTATTGTCAGATCTTACTCTTATGATATCACATTCTTTCTGAGTCTAAAGATTTCTGAACAAAGCAGTGAGTATGCCATAAGTTTCATCTTTGGACTGCATCATTTCAACGCATGTGTACCTTGAATAATCATCATCAACAACTAGGGTATACCTGCTTCCACCTAAGCTTGAAGTAGAAACTGGTCCAAATAAATTCATATGCAATAATTCAAGTATTCTTTTGGTAGAAAGACATGGTTTGAATTTGAAAGATGTTTTTGTCAATTTTCCTAAAATACATGCTTTGCATTTCTTATCAGTAGGAAAAGTTACTTATGGCAGACCATTCAGTAAGACTCCTTTTGAAAGTTTTGAAAGATGTTTAAAATTTAAGTGGGAGTCTTTTATGCCACAACCATAAAATTTTTAAACAGTTATTTGCTACAAGACAAATCTGAGTTTTGGATTCACTAGAAAATAAGTCAATAGCAAAAATGTTTCTTTTTCTAGTTCTAGTTAATAAAACTTCATTTGAGATGTTGTCTTTAATAAAGCAGTGAGTGGAAAAGAAGAAACAACTCATACCTTTGTCACAGAACTGTGATATACTCAGCAAGTTGTGTTTTAAACCTTGTACTAGAGATACATTATCAATTTTTATAGATCCTCTTACAATGGATCCATAACCTATGGTCTTACCTTTGGAATTATCTCCAAATATGACAACATGTCATTTAGCTTGTGTGATATTAGTAAGTAATTCAGCTGATCCAGTCATATGTCTGGAACATCCACTGTCTATTATCCACACATTAGTTGATTTGTCATTTGCCATGAATCATATCTGAAATGTGAATAAAACATGGCACCCTTTATAAATTTGGGTCCAGTGGGTTAGCTTTCTTAGGTAGCCAAACATGTCTTAGGTTAGGCGGTTTGGCTTTATCAGCAAGATTAAATCTAAACATGCATTTATGAGATTGATGACCAAGAGTATAACAAATTCTGCACTTGTGAAAACCAGGTAGGTTAGTCATTGTGGGTGATTTTTCTTGTATAACTTAAGTCTATTCAAAGGTCTTAGCAGCAACAAAATTGATATGTCTGAACTTGTTAACTTCCTTCCTTCTGATCCTCCTCTTATTTCAACTAACCGATGTTTGACAGTAGATGGATGTGCATCAGCTGTTTTACTGGCTGATACCAGTGTTCTAAAAATTGACCTAGGTGGGTGCCGCTTAGGCGCTAGGTGCCACCCCGACGCCTAGAAATTTGGTAAATCGGCGAAAAAATCGGTTAGGCGGGCTAGGCACCGCCTAGGTGTTCTAGGCGGGCTAGGTGACCAATTACTGATTTTTCCTATTTTTGTAGTTTTTTAAAAAAATTTGGCCCTAAATAATGTCATTTTGGGTTTTTAAAATAATAATAATAATAAATATCAATTTGAAATTATTAAATTATTTTTGTACATTTGTAATTGTCAACGGACCTATGGATAATTGAACAATTGACTATTTTTGTAATAATTTGAACCTTAGATGATATTAAATTTTTAGTTTTACTTTTAAAATTTAACATCATGATGTAATTATTATTTTTAAATTATTAGGTGATATTTAGTATTAGTAAATTTTAAAAATATTATATTTAATAATTAGGTTATAATAAAAAATATATTACAAATTAGATAATATGTCTTATTTCTAGGTCGTGCATATATCCCGCCTAGGCGCTGGTCTGGCGCCTAGCGATTTTTATAACCTTGGCTGATACATCTTGAGGGGTTTGAGTAGAAGACTGAGAGTTGTCATTGTTCAGCTTCTCATTTTTGTTGAGAGACTTTTGAGCTGATTCTTAGGATAAGCATAACTAACGTTACTATAAGTTGGTCGTTTATCCTTTTTAAGCATAACATTTGAATCATTTTTTGACTGTCTGATCTCACAATATTTATCAGCTTTTGAAAATCCAAGCTCATGTTGATCTTCATGATCTTTCTATTGACTGATGATGGTTTCAACATCAGCTTTTGATTTTGAGTAAGTATCAACAATATTGGTCAGCTGTTGATTCATGTTTACAAGATCAGTTATTTGAGCTGTCAAGACTCTAGCTTGAGTTTCATACTGTTCATTTAAGCTTTTAAGTTACAGCAATTCATTCTGCTGAACTTTATATAGCTCTTTGATCTTTTGTAGCTCACTGTTCTCATTAGAAACTCTTTTAAAATCAGTAGACAAAGATGTGTGTATTCTTTGGAGAGTTTCAAATTTTGAATACATCTTTTGCATTTGATCCATGAGATCATCAACCTTTTTGTTTGAAGTTTTCTCCTTCTGCTGTTTTGACAGATTGACTTTAACAGTTTCAGCAGTCCTTGGAGAAGTTGACTTTACTTTCATGTCAAGTTGATTACTAATGCTTTGTTTATAGAAATTATTTCCTATTTTCTTAATCACAATCACTAAAAAAAATTAAATGCTCATTTTCTGAATCATAAATAGCCGATTCTGCAAAAAGACAGAGATTTGCTTCTTGCACAAAATCAGCAGAGTCATCCTCTGAATATGTTTCAATCCAAGTTGCTAATTTTTTTATCTTCAGCAACTAACTTTTTTTTTTTGCCTTTTGAAGTTTCTAGGAGCTCTTTTGTAATACTCATTTCTGGTAGTTGGACAGTTTGATGCATAATGTCCAGATTTTCTACAATTGAAGCATAATAGTTTTTCATTCTCATCCTTTTCTTCATTGGATTTGAAGTAAGGCTTTTGATAGTTTGAAGGAGGTCTTTGGAAGTTTGAGGAAGATTTCTGAAAAAGTAGAAGAAGGTTTTTGAAAATTTCTTTTGAAAGATTTAAACTTTCTAAGCTGTTTGGCAAAGGCAACAAACTCATCCTCATCAAAATTATCGTCTGACTGAGATGTGTAGGCTTCTGGATTTTCATGTTGAGCATGTAAAGAGATGACTTTAAAACTTTTCTCAATTTTTTGAGTTTTAGCAATTTCCTTCTCATAAATTTTGAGACTAGCAATAAAACTACATATGTGAGTTTTGTTCAAGTCTCTTGCTTCCTTTATGGCAGTTACCTTGACATGCCATGAACTTCCTAAACTGCCAAGAAATCTCATATTTAAATCTTTAATGCTATAGACTTTACCAAAAGAGGAGCATCTATTACTTACCTCAAGAAACCTTTTATAGGCATTCTTGAGTGATTCCTTAGGATCTTTCTTGAATGCATCAAACTCTTGTATACAGTTATACAGCTTGTTGTCCTTAGTATTTTGATCTCCTTCAACATATTCAACAAGAGTTTCCCATATATCTTTGGATGTTTTGCAATCATATATTTGTTTATAGTTCTCATCTGGAATAGCTCTTGAAACAATGTGTATTGTGTTGGCATCTAGCCCATCTTGTACTTTATCTTTCTCAGTCCATTCAGACTGAGGTTTAAGTACGTATTCTTCTTTATCAGCAACAAGTGGATTTATAGTATCATCATATGCAGAAGAAGATTTACCCAAATTAGTTTTTACTTTCATGGGTAGCATGGGGCCATTTTTAATAAATTCCATCAATTTTTTTTATCAATGTTGTTCATATATCTTCTAATCTTTTCTTTCCATATATCAAAGTGATCTTCATAAAAAATAAGTACTTGAGTGACATTGTTTGATTGAAAAGCTTTTAAGGTTACCATGATCGATCTTTCAAGTTGTTAGACTTGAAAAAATAGATTTTTCAAAAACTGTAGCTCTGATACCAATTGTAAGTCCAGTTGGCAACGAAATAAGGCTAGAGGGGGGGTGAATAGCCTTAAAAAAATTAAGGGTCATTTTGAAAACCTTCAAAAGATGCAGCGGAAAAGATAAGATTTTCAGTAGCTGATGTAAAATCAGCAGTTAGCATCTGCTGAACGTAAAACAATTTGGGTAGCAGCTGCCGAATATAAAACAGTTTGGTTTGGTTTTCTTTAGATCACTTAAGTATAAGGACTGAATTGAAGTACAATATATAAGATCAATTATGTAAATAATTCAGGACTGTAACTATTAGAACACTTAAATAGATAAAAACTGCTTAAGTGTTGTAAACATAAAAAATAACAGGTAGGCAGAACATAGTATTTGGAGTGGTTCACAGTGTTAAAACTGCTACGCCCACTACCAAGTTGGTCAAACTTGGATTTTGAAGTACACTAAAATTATAGCTATGAAAGAATAACTATGAAAGAAATTATCTAGTAATGTTTTGGAGAAGAAGCTCTTCAAGAAAAGATTTGAAGTTGTTGGTTTGAATGAGAGCTTCAACTAGTTTGTCTCTTTTGAGTGCTGTAGAGAAATATTGATTTATGAAAGTTTGAGCACGTTGCAAAGGTGTTTTCTTTAATCCTTGCTTCAAATGTTTTATAGAGATATTCAGAATTGTAGCCGTTTGAAAGAGCGATGTTGAATCTTGATGAAATGATGTTCCATTGAATGCCCAAAAATTCTGGAAGACTGTAAGAGACAAAAAGTATTTCCTAGCATGTAATATTAAAGAGAGTTGTTAGCTAGGTATGTGTATACAAAGAACATTTATGACATGCACGAAAGTCTTCTATGATATGACATGTGAATAGTTCTTTTGTTTGAAAAAGTTTATCAAAATAATGTTTTATACTAAGCGCGTGAAGGCCAAATCTTTTTCAAATGAATACAGTGTTTTCAGCAGGTAGAAGTTTAGAGTATAAACAGGTGCTAAAATTGTGTATTAGCAGATGCAAGCTGCTGATGACTTATGCTTTAGGTAGATAGAATGAAACTAGAATGTTGACTGCCAAGCAAAGTCAAAAGGGTATCTGTTGTATAAACAACAAAGTATTTCTTATCTGTTGAATATTTCAGCAGATAGATTTAGACTTGTTACAAAGTCTAAGTTTATAATTGACTTAAGGATTTTGGACAAGTTTTTAAACTAGCTGGTTTTAACATAATTATTTTAAGTAAATCTAAGATATGTGAGTTTCTACATGATGCATAGTGCCTAATCCAATTTCATCATGGGTATATTCGTCATTTCACCCTAAAAGTGTCTTTTACCGGTTAAATAAAATTATAGAAGACTTTAGCGGTTGAAAATTGGGTGGAGGGGACCAGCTCGATTATCACCCAATATAATTTCCAAAAAAACTCCTACTTGTTACAGACATGGTTGTCGAGAGGTAAACTAAAGGAGCAAATAGGAATAGTTAAAGCATCTCCAATGGTTCAAATTATTAACCCAATTTTTAACTGAGTCTCACTGCCACCTATACATTTCAAAAAAATACTTCTCTAAAAATTTATCTTTCTAATTGTTTATATTTTTCCTCAATTCTTACATATGTCTCACTACCAAACCATCCACTTTATTTACATTACTTTTTTTATACTTTTCAAACAAATTAATTGATTCGTATATTGTTTTATAAATAAATTAATTTTCTTTTAGTTTTAATGAATCTATTGTAATATTTAAAAAAATTAAAAAACCAAAAGAAAAATTTTGGTGCAACACGTAACCAAAAGAAAAAAATTTAAAACCTTTTTTTCTTCGGCCAAGCCAACGGTCATTTAAAAAGGAATAATTACAAACATCATGTTTTCAAATGAATGCACATTTCTTTTAGATACAATTTTGGACAAAAATACTTATTTAAGCGTTTATCCTCATCTTTTTCATATCTTGTTTATCCCGAAATTTGTAAGGGGAAGAATCCCACCCATCAACCAAGTGACCACGATAATACATATGTGAGAGTGCAGCGCATCGGATCTTAGCCAAAGAAGCGGATCAACAATCTCAGTCCTCTCTAGGAATACTGGGGAACTAAACTCTCTCGGTGAAATCGAAGTCTTAATGGCTCTCTCTGAGGGCCTTGATTGGGTTGTCCACCGGGTTTGGACCGGTCTCACCATCGAAGACATGGAAATTTATGGAGCAGGATGCCATCAATGGAGAAGAAGATGAACTTCGCAGAAGAATGGGAGGTCAAACTCTCAACAAACCCTTGAGTGATGTCGGACCGATAAACCAAGCCTTGCTATGTTTCTCCTTGATTTTTTTCCTTTTCGCCTCTTACTTTAATATACGTTGTTGTATGTGTATATATTTGTGCTTTAGATCAATTGTTTGAGCTTTGACTTTGATTTGTGAATTAATGGGTTTCTGATGCCTGGCGATTGATTTCTGATGCCTGTGGGTTTCTGATGCCTGGCGATTGATTTCTGATGTCTGCGATTGATTTAAATTGAGGTTGATTTCGATGCAAATTGATTTTGGCATCCGAATCACTTTTTGGCATCGGGTTGATTTATGATGCGGCATCAAGTTGACTTTTGGCATTTGATTTCGATGATCGTTAATTTTGGCATCGGCTTTTTGATTTTTTTTAGATAAGGGATCTTCATAATAACTCCTGTTCGAACTTAAAGTGCGAAAAGTCATATTACTAAACTAAACCTCTGTTCATTAATAAACATTCAAACGAAAAAGTCAACATTCTTGCATTGTGACTTATGATCTATGCAACCATCTGATCTCCAACCGTATGGAAAGAACAATCACGCTTATTTGGGCTGGATCTTCATAAATGACATTTTTGTTATTTGGCAAGCAATTTGTAGTTACATGAAATGTCCAAAAAATTGATGGTTCTAGATGAAAACATGTTTTTAAAATTGTACCCACTTGAAATTTGCCCTTTAAAAAAAACAAAAATCAAGTGAATTCAGTGAGTGCCCGACATGGGGACCCACCGGTGCAACCTCGTTCACGCACTATGTAGGGGCGTGAGACGCACGCGCCTAATGAAAGGGGGCGGTGCGCCTCTCTCTCTCTCTCTCTCTCTCTCTCTCTCTTCGTGCGACTCTCTCTCTCTCTCTTCCACCAAAAATTCTTATTTTGGCTTTTGCAAGAATTTTTTTTTATTTTTTATTATTTATTTATTTAATTTTTTTTTTTTTGAGAATTTTGGGTTTAAAAATTGGGTAAGAAGTCTCTCTGTGGTTGGGTGATTCTTACCCATATAAGAATTGGGCAAGAATCACCCATTGGTGATGCTCTTAAGAGTTGGGGGAACCCTTAAGAAAGTAATGAGGGATAACACGTTCTAACATACTCCCAAACATTTTTGTAATTATTACAAAACATAATGCACCCTCTGTTTTTGAATAATCGTCCGATTTGATCTGATACATCGTTTAAGAAAAATAATTGATTGTATTATAAATATTGGTGTAATGTTTGGTTTCTTTTAATACTCTTGAACATGTGACCATAATTAAAGTAGGTAGAAAAAATGTAGATAAAGTGGTAAAAGTGTTTATCTAAAAATGGAAAATTTTAAAAAGGACAATCATTTTGGAATAAACAAAAATGAAAAGAAGGACAATTATTTGAAAACGAAAAGAATAGTACTTAATTATTAGACTTTCAACTGCCTCGAAAATCATTTGAAATGTGTCGGAGCGTAAATTTGAAAGCACGACACTACGCGAGCATCTCGCTTAATTTGTTTGCAATTTTATTTTAAAAGTACTCACTTAGTTAGCTCTTGAGAAAGAAATCTTATACTATACTTAAATATTTTTGTTATTATGATCCAAATATAATAACACTCAACTGTTAGACCTCTTAAGACGAGAAGAGTACATATAATTACACCTAGCTAGACATAGTCCAAGTCAAAGTTTGCCGCATCAACTTATTTAGCTACAAGCAAAATATTTAATTTTGGATCTTCAAAATAGATAGAAATTTGGGCATGTCCCATCTGGATAATATTTAACCGTTTTTTACCCCTATATTTTTTCGCAACGGGAAAAAACATGTCATGCATTACATAATTGTACTCTCTTCCCGAGCCAAGGACTTCTGTATAAAAGCACAATGCACAAAATAAGGTACTCTATGCATGAAGTGGCTTTTTCATGTAACAAAAAATATATGGGTGTAAAGCGGTTGAAAACTTTGAAAAGGGATGTCATGAAATTGAACTTAATGGATTTGATATCAACTTTCTAGTCTTATTCAAAAATAAAAAATAAAAATAAAAAATAAACATTATTTTAGAGAGGCACTCGAGTAAGGAGTAGTTCATATGTTTAGTGAGATACTGAGATCTACTCTAATGTAATTTTGTAACCTTTTCAGCCTTGGGTAGATCAATTGTATTATTGGATTTTCTGTCATTAATTATTAATTTATTATAAAGTAGTAATATTTAGTTATGAATTATTGGAAACCGACAATATTGTAAATGAAGATGGAGATGGAGATGGAGATCCCAATTGTTGGAGTGAGTTGGGGAGGCTCATTGTTAAATTCAGAATGTGGAATAATAAGCCAAGCCAGCTCATGTATAACATGCCTCTACATTCAACAACCATTTAAGATTCTTATGCTTGTCTTCTGTTCCCTACCTCTGTACACTGTAGTCTGTATGTTTGTTTTTCCCCTCTTTCCACTTTCAACTCTCATTACTCAACGTCGTTATTCGTTCATTCAAATAGTTTGCAGATTTTATTTACAAAATTAAGTTTCAGAAACAACATTAAATCAAATATGTTTTGGCCCTAAGGAGGTGGCCCAGTGATAGACATGAGGCTTCACAAAATGTGAGGTCTTATGTTCGATCCTTTCCATACCTCTTAGAAGGAAAAAAAAATTCAAATGTGTTTTGCACAGAATAACCTAGTTATGACTTATGACTAAACCAAAAATCATTCCGTCCATGCGGCAGCTTATCCTTAAAAATTCCAGCTCAAGTCCTATTACGTTTTACCCTTGTATTGGAAAAAATTTCCGTACAAAATATTTATATTCTTCTCAAGTACTAGGCTGCCTATAAATTATTTTCCTTTTAGTTGTCTCTTATTTATTTTATAACTTGGTGGGTGGCGGGTGTCAAACCGTCAAAATTAATTTCATATTTTCCTTATAACGAATATAGGATAGTAGGGATCGTATCCACAGAGTGTTAAATTCACTTTTTTCAAAATTTTAACAAATCGAATAAAAATAATAATTAAGGTTTTCAAGCTAAACTAATTGTCAACAAAGAGTTAATTAAAAGCTGTAAATAAAAGAGTTAATGTAAACGAGAAAAAATAATGTTTGATTCTAATAACGAAAAAAGTCACAGTCAATGAACTAAACATAATCCCATAAATTTATTACTGATCATAGATGCAAAGACGGCTCAATTGGCTAAAACTAAACTGGTTATAGTTATCGACAACCGCAAGACACTCAATCTCTCTTTACTGTCTCGATAGTCAAGAGAAGCTTATTAACTATTTCTCTAATCAAAAGACAACCCCCGAGACGCTTGTATGATTTAATGTTTTGAAAGCATTAAGAGAGAGACCCGATTCTAAATAGAAAGCATTAAGAGAGAGAGACCTAATTCTAAATAGTGCATATTGAAACACTATCATTTAACTTAGATTAATCATTCTCGCAACACGGACCGAATATGCTTATGATGCCTAAACGGTGCATCACTTGCTACTTTGTTAGAATCTGATGACAATTACAGATCAACTGTCTAACTAGCTATGAACTATTAGGTTGATTAAGGTTTTGACCACAAACATTAACTAAGCATAATAATTCTACGTTACAATTCCTTTGCAACAAGAAAACAGAGAATGAATAAATACTCGAGCTTAATTGAGAATGAAAACAATTAGATCTCACAGTAGTAATGTGTTGTGAATTACTTGTTCATTAATTGAAGAAAATAAAACTAGCCACTAATCATGTCTTGAAATTACTTACAAAATGAATTCAGACCAAAAATGCAAAAACCCAGCAAAGTGATGGAAGAATAAGAGAAGAGTTGCTTCATATTTCTTCCTTAATTTCCAGTGTATGCGTGGGTATACGTACTGTAATGTTCAGTGTGGTCTCCCCCCACCAATCTTTCCGCTATATCTTATATAGGAGAATTTTCCCTCCTTATCGTAACTTCCTCCTAGAGAATAGTGGTAACAATCTCCACTCCTAAAAAGTCTCCAGGAAGTTGTTGACAAAGTCTCTAGACCTATTCTCTCTCTCTCTCTTTCAACCTAATCTTTACCTTAATTACAAGAGAGAAATAAAATAATAACCAACAACTTCTTTTAAGAAAAATAATAATCCCCTAGTTACTGAACTAGCCAATGTCTAAAATTCCCTTTAAAAACATGACATTGCTTCCAACATCAGCTCCAGCTCCCCCCACCCCCCAGGTAGCGAATGCCCATTTGGAGTTGTGTTTTCATCCTTTCTTCAAGCAGTTTTTCAACTTTTCTGTACAAACCTTCCTAGCACCTTTTGAAACACAATAAACATCAAGAGAAAGTGTGATATCTACTTAAAATAAAGCACAAAACCACAAATAAACATAACACTTATTTGTCCTCATCAGTGTGTTTAAAATCGTTTAATTAGTTTCATGTGCATGATTAAGTATAATTTATTTGGGAATACAAAAAAAGTAAATAATTATAGAAGGAGGAAAAATAATAAGTGAAGTTTGGAAAATCGTTTTGGTCATTGATTAACTCAATTAACTTTTGATAAATGTAGTGATTAGGAAAATATTTATTGGACATGATGCAGCTGCAGTATTTCCACAAGTCAACAGTGTTCAACAATGGAGTATAAGGAGGGATCTACAAAGGTAGCTTGCCAACTAACGACACCGTAGGGAGATATCGCATCCTAGTCGCTTGAATTAGTTAGTAGTAAGGTTAAGTCAGTCATTTAACATTTATGTAATTAGTTAGCGAGCACTTAATTTGTTAAGCAGTTAGTTAATCTTTCTTCTCTTCATTGTATCGTATATAATGTGTAATTAGGGTTCATTACTGTAACAACTTTCCAAGAATCAATAGATACATAAAGCTTCTAATATCTCTTTCTCGCATTCTCTCACGACTGCATCAACTTTGATTGTTTGCATAATCAAGTTTACATGGTATCAGCAATCGGTTCAGAACAATACACTCTGATTCGTTTTCCTTTTGATTCAATCGACTTATTTTCTGGAAACTCATTTAACCTTTGTTGAAATCCCATCCAATCTGAATCGCTAAACAATGGCGGACAATACAGTTTCTGAGGAAGCATCTGGATCGAATCAGAACAGAGGAAGAACTCCAACTAGCACTTCCATGGAGATCTCAATTGATTCGAACATGCATCCCTTTTTATACACAACAATGATCATCCATGTCTTACCCTAATCTCTACCAAACTAACTGGTAGCGATAACTATAGCGCCTGGTCTAGATCTCTTCAAATTTCCCTTTCTGCTAAGAATAAGTCTGCCTTAATCGATGGTTCATTCCCAATCCCTGAGTAGAATTCCACTATGTTTCCACTTTGGGCACGTGCGAATGACATGTTAATATCGTGGATCTTCAATGTAATGTTAGAAGAAATTAGTAATAGCCTTCTCTTTGTTTCTTCTGCATTTATAGTTTGGAGTGAATTAAAGGAGAGATACTCCAACATTGATGGTTATAGGGTTTTCCAACTGGAGAAGGATCTTCACAAATTGGAACAGGGATATGGTTATGTAGAGGCTTACAACCATAAAATGAATGGCTTATGGGATGAAAGCCTTGCTATAGACATCATCACATCTTGTTCTTGCAATAACTGTGTTTGTGGATCTATTAAAACACAATAAACCAAGGAGCAAAGAAAGAAACTCATGCAATTTCTCATGGGACTACATGATAATTTTGCTAACATTAGGGAATAAATTTTACGAATGAAACCATTACCTACTGTGGGAGAGGCCTATTATATGGTTCGACAGGAAGAATTACTAAGAGTATGATACATTCAAGAATTTAATGTTGATGCTGCTAGCAATATGTAGACACCCCAATTTCGTACCCTTTCGATATAATGTCCTATAAAAATGATAATATATATTTTATAAAATTATTGGACTTATAAATATGACTTTCCGTTAGTGTTTCAATTAACTGGACTTAACGAGAGTTAAATCAAAACATAACATAACATAACTTGAAGGGCCTGATTGAAAGTACAATTTGGTCGTGAAATGCCCCATGGAGCCGCTCCAATACCCTAGGAGCCGCACCCCTTATCAGGGAGCCGCTCCATGCTCCCCTTTCCTCTCAGGCAACTGGAACGCTGTCGTTTCTTCAACCGCCTCGTGCTTTTGTGTGCTGTTGCGTTCCCAGGTCTCTACCTAGGGCGCCATGTAGCTGTTTTCTTATAAATAGAGGCCTCGGGCTCTCTCATTTCTCACCCTTCACACACCATCCATCAACCATCGATACATCCTTCATAGATTCATACGCCTTCCCAAAGCCTCCTCTCTCGAAGAAGCCGAAGAAGAAAAAGAAATCCTCCTCGCTTTGCACCCCGCAGAGAGCTCTCAAAAGATCCAGTCTTTGCCCCTCGGCAAGCAGATCACATATCCATATCCATACCCATATCCATATTCATACCCATATTGATCCATTCTCCCCTCACCGGCGAGCCAATCACATATCCATATCATATCATATCATATTCCCTTTCTCGAGAGGACAATCATATCATATTCCCTCTTTCGGGAGGACGAAAAAAATACTTCCTTTCTCGGAAAGGATAAGAAAGAACAAATCAGAATCTTCGAGCACCTAGTGGGCTAAAGCCTAGGCGTATATACCGAGTCAGACAATCACGCTACAAGAGGTAAGTACCAATTTAAAGTCTTTTCCGTTAATATAAATAATGTAGAATATTATAATATGTATGTTATGTAAATAATAACAATATCAATACAAAATATTAATATTATGCATGTTATGTAAATAATAATAATGTTATAATTAGTTAAATATTACTCCCTCCGTCCCTAAATTAACATCCTCCTTTCCTTTTTCGTACATCTCAAAATAATTGTCCAGTTTGAAACTTACCTTTTTAGAACATCACTTTTACCATTTTACCCTTACCTTTTCACCCTACTTTAATTATAAACCATATACACATGGACTTTAAAGGAAACTACACATTAAACCAATATATATATATATATATATATAATCAAATCAATTGCTTTTTCTTAATTCGTGCGCCGGGTCAATTAGGACAATAATTTAGGGACGGAGGGAGTAGCATAATATAATTAATAGATAGAATGTAAATAAAGTAATTATGCATATTGTAAATATATAATTATGCATGCTATATATTAGTATAAATGTGTGTGTGTGTGTGTATATATATATATATATATATATATATATATATATATATATATATATATTCCTTCTAGACTATATACTTTAAAAGCATGTTAATTTATTTATAAAAAAAACCCTAAATGAGACCGAAAGGGCGAGTTTGGTGTCTAACCCTTTCCCAACTCGTAACCTAGCCTCCGAACCTATATATTTTCTGGAATAACTTGTTTTTCTCTGTTTAACCCTTAAATTAGAGGTGACGACTCTATACATACATATTTTTAGAGTCCACAACGAGACCGGGCGTATTCCACGCGCTCAAATGTTTCTTCAGACACGTCGTTTTCACAACGAATGATGGGAGTTTCGAAATGAGGGTTCTACACAATACCTTTAATTGTTCTGAATGTAAAGTTGCAGCAAACTATAGACCACCTAATAATGGGAACAAGACTGGTTTTGTTAAACCACCTTTTAAGAAGGGCATAATTTGTAATTACTGTAATAAGGAGGGGCATACAAAAGGAGAATGTTATAGGTTACATGGTCTTCCAGCTGGGCATCCTTGAATTTCAAGGCAGCCTATAAGGAGGAAATTATAATGAAGGGTACAAACCACAAAATAATCATAATGGACATAAGGCAATACAGGTGTCACAGAATAAAGCTGGGGAAGAAAATGATACTCAATCGGAAAATGATTTGCTCAAATCACAACTAAGATAAGTCTTGAATATGCTAAAGGGCAATAATCATCCAGAAGAACATCTTGTAGCATGTGTTTATGGAATTACTTCATACTTCCCAGATACAATTAGTTCTACAAGTTGTTATGATGGTTTCATAGTTTCTGTTCATTAATATGCTTTTAATGGCTCTAATTGGGTAATTGATTAAGGAGCTACATATCATATTTGTTTTGACTCTAAGCTAATGCATTTTTTATTCCATATGTCTAAACCTATCATCTTATCCCTTTCCAACAGTAACCAAGCAATTGTCACATATAAAGAATCACTCCAGCTAACTCCATACATCATCATCCAAGATGTTCTATATGATCCCTGTTTCAGATTCAATTTGTTGTCTGTGTCTAAATTCATTGCACAAACTTCTTACTCTCTACATTTTACAAACTCCACATGTGTATTCGAAGACCAATTGAAGAAAACCATGGTAATCTTCATAAAGGTCTATACATACTTCAAGGTTGTAGCTATACTACATCAAGTCTCATTGGACAAGTTGCTGGATCTTCCAGCCATAACTCATCTGATCTCTGGCACAGGAGATTAGGGCATCCTTCCGTTAGTACCCTCAAAAGAATTGAAAAATTGTCTCATATTTTTCATTCTAAGACAGTTGATAATGATTGTATTCTTTAATGTAATGTTTGTCCATTAGCTAAACAACATAAGATTATATTTCCTATAAGTGTTTCTCATAGTAACATGTGTTTTGATCTCATTCACTGTGATCTCATCAAGTTACATTGCTTGGAAAGGTAAACAAACTGCTAAAGAAGGCTAATGAAGAACAGAAGGAGTGCATTACAAGACTGGAAAGTTTGTTGAGTAAGAAAGATGTTGAGATCGAAGGTTTAAAAGAGAAGCTCACTCAAGCCAATGAAACCATGGCTAAATGGAACTCAAGTCAACAAAAAATGGATGAGATGTTGAATTCAGGTAAGTCTTGTAAGTCAGGTATTGGTTTTGTACCAAAGATGTTTGTGAGAGAGGGTGAAGGTACTTCTGAACCTAAACAGCCCACGCAAAATTTTCAAAATCCAAATTTCTTTGAAAAACCGAAATCAAGAAAGAAAAATTTTGTGTGTCATTTTTGCCATAAGCCTGGTCATATTCAACCATTATGTTTTCTGAAAAAGGCTATTTATGAGGAAAAAGTAAGGCAGACTTTCTTGGTTAAAAATCAGATGCATCATCGAATGCAACAACCAATGCAGCATCTAATGCAGCAGTATTGGAAGTCACATTCGAAGCTACATCAGAAATCATATTCACAGAAACGGCAACCTAAAAGCTTTAAAAAGGATGTGGGTTCCCAAAGGCAGTGACAAGAAGGGTAAATCCAAATACTGTGAGCCTTTTGACATATGCCCTGGTGCTAAGTGGTCCTACGATGAATCTCCTGACTTTGGAGATCATGAATCTCCTGCACAATCTTCAGAACCTGCATCTGAAACCATTGAACTTGCACCTGATCAGACAGAACTTGCATATCCTGGAAGTTCAGTGGATGTGATTCAAAATGCGACTCCGAATGTAGTTCCGAATGTAGCTACATTGGAAGCTACATTGGTCAGAAATTTGCCAGATTCAGAAACAGGTCCTGAACATTCATAAATTCAGTCCAATTTGACTGATCGCAGCCATGACATTCCCAGCCGCATTCAGAAAAATCATCCAATCTCTCAAGTGATAGGTAATATTCATGATGGCATATACACAAGGAGAAGAGGTAAGGTTGATTCTCAGAAATTAGCATGCTTATCAAAAATATTTTTGAGAGAAGCCTTAAATCTTTTATGGATGCTCCAAATGATCAAAGATTATGGACTACACATTGATATGTTAACCTTGTATGTTGATAACACCTATGCAATTTGTTTAGCACAAAAATTCAATTCATCATTCTCGAACAAAACACATTGATATAAGACACCACTTTATTAGAGACTTGGTTGAACAAGGAATTGTTTGCATTGAACATGTTGGGACTGAAAATCTTCTTACTGATATATTTGCCAAGTGTCTTGATTTTGAAGAGATTTTTCAATCTTTGGAAATCTCTTGTGTTTTGTGTGCCATATGATTTTACATTTGTTAATTATAAAAAAAATTAGGCATGCTTGCATTTTGTCTTTAGAGGGCACTCTAGATCAATTGACTCACATGTATGTGTCTTTTGTTGTTGCTTGGGAATTACATTCAAAATCAATTGTGATTTTTTTTGTTATGATTCTCTCTCTCTCCCAGTTCTTGAGTATGTTTGAAGTCCACAAAGGAAAGAGCTACCTTTTGAAATTTAGGGATGTAGCAATTTATCTTGGTACTATGGAACTTAGGTTCTCATGGGTTGATCTTGAGAAAATTGACTCCCTTAATAGAAAAAGTGTGAAAGCTACCTAACGGAAAAGAGCTACCTATGAACAAGGTTGTGGCACCTTTCTTTTGGGACTATGAATCCTTGGATTTCATGGGTTGATCAAAAGCTAAGTGGCTTCCCTTGGTAAATAGTGTGAAAGGTTCCAAGTGGCATGTTTTTATAGCTTGAAATAAAGTAGAGCTATATTCCTAGGGAAATAAAGTACCTATGGATTTTTGTTGTGAAAAATTTATGATCTTGGGAGAGAAGTTTGGTTGAGAAAACAAAAAATGCAAAATTGAAAATAAAATCACAATTTTGGCGAATGCATCTCCCAATGCAGCAACATTAGGAACTACATCCTTTGATCCGATCTTTATCACTTGTGTGTGATTGCATTTTTTTATTCTTTTGCCTAGTTTTTAGTTATCATGTTTTTAGGCATAAAATTTTAGGACATGCATTGTTGGTAAGGATATCGGCTTGGTGAAATTTTGTCCTAAATTAAACTGTGCAAATCAATTTCCAAAAAATCTCAATGTTGAAAAATATTTAGTGGTTGTCTAATTTTTGTGTGGAACTAAGAGGTTTTGAATCTGGATATGATGTGCTCAATTCTTGCTAGTGGTGTGATCAAATCATGGTGAACACTTAATTGTGTTTTTCAAAATCTTGGATTTTTTGAGAATTCCTATAAGATGGTTTATCCCTCTTCCTTTTCTGGTCAAATAGGGGGAGAGATCAAGTGTTTATGGTGATGGTGATGAATCATATAAATTGTTCATGTTTGTTTTGTATGCATGTGATTGCATTATTTGTATATTCTGATTTGTGCTTAGTAAATGATTTCTGATTTTATACCTTGCACAAATTCAGGGGGAGATGTGTTTTTCTAACCAATGCAGGTTAGATGGTTTTGATTGGTGTTGAATAAACACTTGTCATTTGATTTGACCAAAAGGCTCAACAAAGGGGGAGATTGTAAGGGTAAAATAGGCATGACCTATTTTGGTTTTGTTTCTCATTTCTTGGTCCCTAAGTTTAGGCATTTTTGGAAACAAAATCTTTAATTAGATTTTGGTTTTTCTTGATCCTAAAGTTTAGGAGTCATTTTTGGAAACAAAATATTCCTAAAGATTTTTGGTTGAATTTTTGGAAACAATATATTTCATTATATTTTGAGTTTCTTGAACCTAAATCTTAGGAGTTGTTTTTGGAAACAAAATCTTGGTGAAATTCATTCATGAATCTGTGCCTTAGAATCCTAGTCCATATGGTAACAAAATCTATGATTTATGGTAAGTGTATTTAGTTCCTAACTCTAATCATTTTCCTTGTTAGAGTTTGCTTCTTTTTGTAGGTCTCCTTCACATATAAATAGAGGACTTGGGGCAGAGGCAATACACATGAACTAAGAGAGAATTCAGATTGCAGAGAGCATAAAAATTCAGATTCAGAAGCTGTTCCAATTCCAGATTCTGTGCAGAAGTTGAATGTCGCTTCAGATGTTATAACATTGGAAGCTACATTGAAGTGTTGGAATTGTTTTGTCTTCCGTGCTGTTTTTAGGAAGCTATTTGTTTCTTCCCACGTTTGTTATACCTGTTTTTCTGTGGGATTTTGCTCTCCAAGACTTGTTGTCTTGTGAGAGTATTTTGTTTGATGATTTCACATAGTTTTTGTAAAACAATTCATCCTTTTAAGTGAAATCTTTTTGGCCATGAGGCTAGATCTACAAGTATAGGCTTGTAGATTGTTTGGTAAACCTTTGTGCTTATTTTCATGCTTTAGTATTAAGTCTTCCGTTGTTCACTTTTATTTTGACCATTGTGACTTCCATTGTAACTACATTGGAAACAACATTGGCAGTTTTTGGAGAATCCTAGCTACTTATGTTCTTTCACTATAGGTGGCAACTGAGTTAGGGTATAGTATTTAAGTCTTTGGGGATGGATTGGCTTTAGGGTCGAGGATTTGATTGGCCTCTTGTTCAAAGACATTTTGGGTTGTGGATTTGGTTATTTTCGAAAAGGCGATCAGAAGCGATCATTGGCTGGCCTTTTAGGTTGTGGATTTGAATGGGAAGTTGGTTTCTGGACCTGGTTGTAGGTATTGGGAGATCGGCTTTTGGCTTTGGTTATGGGTTATGGGGTTGTCCAAGAGTGATTGGTTTTTTTTTTTTTTTTTTTGAAAGAGAGATTTTGAGGAAATCGCTCAGAAGAAGCTTCTTTTTTCTTCCTTTTTTTTTATGCATAGGCCTTTTTTTTTTCAACCTTGCAATTTTTTTTTCTTTTTTTTGTTGACCTTTCGAAGAAATTTGGGAGAGTAATTGAAGAGATATCTGTCTTATCTCTTTCGAGAATGAACGATGCACTTATCAACTAGTGATGCATTTATGAAAGGTTAAGAGAGAAGATGAATTTGGAGATGACAATCGAGTATAATGGTGAAGAGATTTCTTGTCTTCACATGTTTTTGGAAAACAAAAAAAAACACATAAAAAAAACCCTTTTTTAAGAGTAAATCAAAGTATTTGACCGAATCCCTTTTGAAGGCTGCCTACGATCATCATTTCGAGGCTCAGGTCATCGTAGTTCAACTCTGTCGGAGAAATTTTTTTTTTTGAAGCAACTTTTTTTTTAATTTGAAAGATTAGAGAATTTTTTTGACAAAACGAAATCTTTTTTTTAAAATGATTATTTTTTATTTTGCGAAAAGAAACAATTTTTTTTTTTGAAAGGAAAAGAGAATTAAATATTACACATGATTTTTTTTAGAAAACCTCCCCCTTTTTTTGCGATCCTTGAAATGAGATGTGAAGATTACGTACCTCTGTACAATCATCTCATAAGAGCAAAAGATAAATAATCATTTTTTTTATTTTTCAGCCCCTGCAAAATTGTTAGCGGTACCAAAAGAAAACAACAATGATCCCAATATGTATAAAAACAAAACTGGATTAAAGAAAAGAAAACCTTTTTTATGATTTTTTTTGAAAGGTAAATTAACTGGGAAAATGAGTGCACCAAACGGCAAAAATGGATGACCCGATTGATAAAATTGGCAAAACATCGGACAAAATTGTTCAAAATGAGGAACGGGCGCCGCACCAGAAAAGGTGGGTGCAGCCCAAAACAAATTTGGGTGTTGCACCTAGGGGTGGGCATCGGGTCGGGTACCCGAAAAAACGGGTATTATATTTTACTACCCGAAACCGCTCCGAAAAAATCGGGTACCCGAATTCATCGGGTAACCGCAAAATCGGGTTCGGGTAACCTGTTATGTTTAAAACCACTTTTTTTAATTAAAAAATATATTTTTTTGTACTTGGCAGGCTTGCAATTGCTTAGTATTGGTATTGGTATTGGTATTGGTAATGGTAATGTGATTTAAGAGTAGACTAAAGTCATAAGTGGTTGACTAGTTGGTTTAATGTAATAAAAAGATTAAAAATAATAATAATTAGTCATCTGGAAATCGGGTACATGATCGGGTTTTTGGGTACCACTGTAAAACCCAATAACCAACCCGGTTTTTTAGATCGGGTTCGGGTAACCCGTTAACCGAAAATACCCGAACCAACCCGATCGGTTCGGGACCCAAAAACCCGAACTCGTTTGCCCACCCCTCGCTGCGCCCAAATGAATTGTGCATGTTCACTTCCTTCTTTTTGCACTTTACTTCCAGCCTTTTGTTTATGTTGTCATTTAGGCCTCTTTTGTTTCCTTCTTGTCCTTTAACTCCTCTTAACATTTTCATGTTTTTTTTTTTTGCAAGAAGAAAAAGATTGCTTTTAAAAAAATAATAACTTTGAAAATAATTTCTTTTGGAAAACACTCATTGTTAAAAAAATAAAAATTTTCTTCTAACTTTTTATTTACTTTTGGTTTTTGAAGCAACCTTTTTTTTTTTGAAACAACCATTTTGTTTTGTTTTTGAACTTTTGAAGAAAGCTTTCTCCTTTTTTTTCTTTTTCTTTTTTGAACATTTTTTTGAAAAAAACGATTCTTTTTCTTTGTTTTGAGAAAATGGGTTTCTTTTTACTTTTTTTTGAAAAGAGATGAATTCTTTTTTTTTTTTGGAAAACGAATTTCTCTTTTTTTTATGAAAGAGTGACTCTTTTTTCGAAAGAATGAATTTTGTTTAGTTTAGTTTTTTTTTTATTTTTGAAAAACAAATTTTGTCACATGTATGGATGTACAAATAATATGGCATAGAACATATATATTCATGGATAAATGATAAGATGAATGAACATGTCATATGCAATTTTTTTTCTTTACAAAATTGAAAAATTATATAAATACAGGAAGCCAAAGAAATATAACAGAGAAAACATAGGCATATTGATAAACCCCCCCCCCCCCAAAAAAAACCATGAGTCTAGCTCTCTTTTGTTTTTTTTTTAAAAACAATAAAGTCCCCAACGGAGTCGCCACCGTGAGTGCCCCTTTTTTTAACCGATCCCCCGCTACTGAGAAGCGGGTGGTTTCGAAACTTTAAATCATGTGGAATGCACTCGGCCTCAATTGTGGACTCAAAAAATATGTTGCAGAGTCGCCACCTCTATTTTATGGTTAAACAGAGAAAAAACAAACATACCAGATTATATAGGTTCGGGGGTTAAGTTACGAGTTAGGAAGGGATTAGGTACCAAACTCGCCCTTTCGGTCTCACAATGAGTTTATCAATATACTTGTTTTATTTTATACACTTTGGCTCAGAAAAATACATTTATATGCGACAGAAAGAAATAAAGAGAAATTACTTTATTTTTATTAAAGAAAAGAAAGTAAAATTACAACTGAAATAATGAAATTAGAGAATAATTACAACATTTTTATAAGCTATTTTAAGAATGGAAAATAGCTATGCTAGTAACAAACTTTATTTATATTTACATGTATAAGCAGAAAAGAAACTTATTAAATAATAAGAAACATAACTATTTCTTATTTTGATGTGTATGCAGGAAAGAAACTAAATAAATTGCAAGAAATTATAGCTACTTTACATTTAAAATAAAGTCGGAAGAAGAAACTAATTTAAATAGAATGAAAAATGTAACTATTATTACATTTAAAGTAAGACAGAAAAGAAACATTAAAACGAAAATGAAATATAACTATTATTACATTAAAGTATAAACCAAAATAAAACTTAATTAGATATTTATATTTAAGTTATAGATCATAATAAATAACCACGGGGACAGAACTTAACTCCCGGAACGTGAGTATCTGAACCCAGTATGCCTGGGCTTAGCCCACTAGGCGCTCTACATGTGCTTCCCCTGTCCTTCCGAGAAAGGAAGTCTTTTTTTCTTTGTTGTTGTTGGATTTCAGGCAGCGTCGCTGCTCCTTTTAGTTGCTTTTCGCCTCGGGATCCGGGCGACACAACTGTTTACTTGCTTGCTTTCTTTGCATGCTTGCTGAGTCTGAAATCAGGCAGATCAACTGCTTGCCTCGGCTGGATTTTGACGTCTGGATTTGGGCAAAAACAATTGCTTGCTTTTGCTTGATATTGCGTCTGGAATCGAGCAGAGCAACTGCATGCTTCGGTTGGATTTGACGTAAGGATTCGGGCAGAGCAACTGCTCTTTTTGGGTTTTTAGAACCGATGAAATAGGGCGGAAACCTAGTTGGGTAGCTAGGGTTCACTTTGGCCGGAGAGTTTATGTGTTTAGGGGAGGTTTCGGCAGCCTAGCGAGCTTCGGGGTTGGATGGAAAACAACTGCGTAACTTCGCAGCGTTTATCCGTAAAAATTGGTGTGTGAACTGTGTGAATTTCTGAAGCCGGGAGCCTCTATTTATAGGCTGGGATGAGGGATTCCTTCGCGGTTAGGTATCATCCACTGAGCTTCAACGGCTTGTACCATGCACTAAAAAAGGTTGCACCTTAGGCTAACTGCATAGTAACTAGGGTAGATATGGGCGCTGCCTATGGGGGCTTGTGGGCGCGGCGACCAGGAAGGGTGTAGGTAGTGCCTACAGCCTTTTCTCTTATCATTTTTGGCACTTTGGCTCGATGTAATTTACTGTTTATGCATTCTTCTTTTTCTTTTGCATTTTCAACCATGTAGCTTGACATTCGTTAGTCCTTTAACATGTTTTGATATTTTATGATATGTCATATATCAGGGGTACGAAATTGGGGTGTCTACAATATGTCACATGAATTTTATGATTTCGTCTCTACAAAAGTCCTTGACTTTTATCACGTTTTTTTTTTCACAAGAGGTATGCACCTCGAGTCTTGAGTAGGCAATGTCCATTTCTGTTTTTTCCGTCTAATTTTTCTTTCTTTGGTACAACATTTTCAACGTACAGGGTACAACCAATTCAAGCACAAACACAAAATATCTGATGCTTACCTTCGCGATTAAGATTCCTCAGCCTATAAATACAAGCCTCCGCCTAGTGCAAACAGATTTTTTAGACGGAGAAATCAAAAGAGAAAACGCTGAAAGAATTTTACATAGAGCTGTTAAGCTACCAAAATCCTCCCTATACACTTATACCCACCATCCATAGATAAACCTAGTTATCCAATTAGGTTCTCACCTTAAACGCAGTTCCAAAAAGCCACAAATACAGCCGTTACTCTGCCCGATTTCAAACGTGACATTAACGCAAAATCAACAAATACAAGCAGTAGCTTCGCCCGGATTGAGAGGTGGGAAAGCGACAAATACAAAAGTCACGCCACCCAAAAATCAGTGTGAAAAACAACAAATACAAGCGGTTACGCTGCCCAAATTTCAACAACAACAAAAAGACTTTCTCTTTCGAGGAGAAGACATAGTGAGCACACCCTAAAGCCTGCCTAAATAAAGTGGTCCCGGCATAAACCCTCATGCTTCAATAGGTAGGTACCCTAAAAATTATTTTTAATTTTTTGTCTAAAATGATATTATTATAATTATATAATGACATAAAATAAGTCGTTATGCTGGTAAAATATTTGTCATAAATAGCTATAAAATAAGTCGTTACTATAGTCTATTTTATATCCGCTTTTATTGCAACCTTAAAATGTAGCTGTTGCAAGTTGTCATTTATTTTATGTCGCACACACACACACACACACACACACACACACACACACACACATATATATATATATATATATATATATATATATATATATATAATAAATAGATAAAACCAAATATACCAAAATGTAGGGGTTCGGAGGCTAAGTTACGAGTTAGGAAAGGGTTAGGCACCCAACTCGCCCTTTCGATCTCAAATAGAGATGGCGACTCTGTTAATATTTTTGAGTCCCCAAATGAGGTCGGACGTATTCCACGTGTTTTAAGTTTTGAAACCACCCGCTTCTCAGTAGTGGGAGAGGGTACGAAACAGGGCATTCATAGTGGCGACTCTTCTAGCTATTGCAGCTACAAAAGGGTGGGGTGTTCATCAATTAGATGTCAACAATGCATTCCTCCCTGGAGATTTGACAGAGGAAGTTTATATGACAGTTCCACAGGGGTACGTACCCTCTTCCTCATTCTACATCTTCTTTGGTCTGCAAATTGCATAAATCCTTATATGATCTTAAACAGTCTTCTAGGCAATGGTTTGCCAATCTCACAAATTCTTTATTGACCCTTGGATATGTTCAGTCTCATGCAGATTATTCCATTTTTATTTTGACAAATGGAGGTCCATTCACTGCACTTCTTGTGTATGTCGATGATATAATATTTGCAGGTACCGATGAAGCTAGCATTGTTGCTTTGAATGTGTTTCTAGATAATCAATATAGTATCAAAGACTTGGGATCCATTAAATACTATCTTAGGATTGAAGTATCAAGATCCTCATAGGGTTTTCATTAGAGTCAGAGGAAATGCCATTGATCTTGTTGCTGCTGCAGGTCTTACTGATGCTAAACCTTTGACCATCACTCTGGATCCTAATATCAAGCTCTTGGCTATTGATGGGCCTCATTTATCTAATCTTAGTCTTTATAGGCAGTTAATTGGCAAGCTATTATATCTCAAAGTCATTAGGCCTGATGTAGCCTTTGCAGCCCATGTCCTTAGTTAGTTTGTTCATGCCCCTACTTATGTCTATCTACATGATTTGTTTAGGGTGCTTAGATACATCAAGTCTTGTCCAGGCCAAGGTTTGTTCCTCTCTGCAACTAATGATTTCAAACTTTCTGCCTATTGTGATATTGATTGGGTTGGCAATCCCAAAGATAGAAAGTCTGTTACTGGATTTTGTTTATTTCTTTGGGGATTCATTGGTATCTTGGCATTCCAAGAATTAGTCACTACTCAATCATTTGTTGAAGCTGAGTACGGGGCTCTGGCTACTGTGAGTAGTGAGATTATCTAGTTTGATGCCCTTCTTCAGGATCTCCAGGTTGATATCCCTTTTCATGCGCATGTATTTTGTGATAGTACTGCAGCAATTACAATTGCCTCAAATCTAGTCTATCATGCTCGCACAAAACACATTGAGATTGATTGTTACTTTGTTCGAGAAAAGATTCAATTGGACTTCCTTAAACCTCAGTATATTCCCTATAAGTTCCAGTTGGCTGACATCCTTACAAAGTCTCTCGGCAAGTCTTCCCACTGGTTCTTATTATCCAACTTGCTGGTTCCCACTGCAGCATTTCTACAAGTTAGCAGTGTTCAACAATGGAGTATAAGGAGGGATCTACAAAGGTTACATGAAGCTGTTAGCTTGCCAACTAACAACGCCGTATGAAGATAACGCATCCTAGTCGCTTGAGTTAGTTAGTAGTAATGTTAAGTCAGTCATTTAACCTTTATGTAATTAGTTAGCGAGCACTCAATTAGTTAAGCAGTTAGTTAATCTTTCTTCTCTTCATTTTATCGTATATAATGTGCAATTAGGGTTCATTATTGTAACAACTTTCCAAGAATCAATAGATACAGAAAGCTTCCAATATCTCTTTCTCGCATTCTCTCATGATTGCATCAACTTTGATTGTTTGCATAATCAAAGTTTAATATATTGTAGTAAAAATAGACTCTCCCTTTAATTTATGAGTAGGTTTCTGTAAGACGGACTTAACCCATAAGACGAAGTTATGCATGTTAAATTAATCAAAGATTCAGAAATTATAGCGTCACTCCTCAACTTGTGGAATTTATAGTGCCACCCCTCAGATTTAATAAATGAATACCGCCAAGTTTTTGGCTTTGAATGTGTCACTTTTACCTTTAAATATGTCACTTTTAATCTCTCAATGTCTAAGTCATTATGTATGAAAGTGTGTCACTTTTGCCTTTAAATGTGTCACTTTTAGCCCCTCAATGTGTAAGTCATTATGTATGAACCGTGTGTCACTTTTTGGCCTTGAATATGTCACTTTTACCCTTAAATGACAATTTTTACCCTAAATGTGTCATTTTTACTCTTTTAGTCCCTTAACGTGTAAGTCACTACGTATGAAAGTGTGCCACTTTTGTTTTTAAATGTGTCACTTTTAATCATTCAATGTATAAGTCATTACGTAAGAAAGTGTCACTTTTGCTTTTAAATGTGTCACTTTTAGTGTCTCAATGTATAAGTGTCATTATCAATTAAGATATGTCATTTTTTTGTCATGAATCTGTCACTTTTATCCTTAAATGTATAACTTTGATATTAAAAGTGTCACTTTACACTTTGATAAGTGAAGTTGAACGTTTTAAGTTGATTTAGGACTAAAATGCAAAGTTTGAAGTCTGGACACTTAGGGACTTCGCCTCATCTTCTTAAAACATTAGGGGCACCGGAGTAACATTTTAAAAGAATGAGCACCAGAGCAAATCATCAAAGTATTCATTAATTCGGTGGCACGTTGTGCATCATCCTCCATCCTTTTGCTTGACCCGTAACATTTTTAATAGATCTGGGTTGGGTCTTTTGGTCCAACCCTAATCTCACCTATTCCGTCCACTCATTTTGACTCATTTCCTTCATGGGTAACCCTCGATCTTCTTCGATGGGTTGCCCATGCCCAAACTAAATCCAACTCTCTTTTTCTTCTTGTTTGGAGCTCCGTCTTACGAATTTAGGATCTGTTAGACAATTTTACACAAGTTTTTGCGTTAATTTATTCCAAAATGGATTAATATCGAACTAATTTTGTATGGTAAAATAACACACAATGCAATAATTTCTTCTTATAACCAAATTCTAATTTTAACTTTTATTTTCATTATACATATTTCTTCTTGTTTTGTTTTAATGTTCACGAAATATTTTCAAACCAGATTGGGTCTCAAACTAATCCCAACAAGTTTTCTTCAGTAAAGGAAATAACACTCCCCTTTCCATAAACCTCCAAGTCTCATTTTTTGTAGAGTAGGTCTCTTATGACACCGTGTTACGGATTTAGTGCTCGTTTGGTGGAACGTTTTGATCAAAATGCTGACAAAAAATACATTATTTTCTATTTTAAAGTGTTTCAATGCAGCGTTTTAAAACGCTCCAATTTGGATCGTTTTAAAAATGTGTTGTGTTAACAACTACTTTGTTTATGAAAATAGCGCTTTGAAATAGTTTCTCAAGCATGTTTATAAAAAAACAACTACGTTTCGAAAAAAAAAATTGTATTTTCAAAACGTTGCACCAAACGAGACCTTAATTCGTAATATAGACATGTATTTTCTCATAACTCAATCCACCAACACATAAGAAATCAAATCAAGTAGATTCGTTTTACATAAAATACTCTGGTGCTGTTTGGTAGTCAGGATTAAGGCCGGATATGATTAATAAGCCGAGTTGTCTGATGTTTGGTATGCAATAGGTGGTCAGGACTAATAGCACGAGTTATCCGGATAAAGTCATTATCCTCTCACTATTAATACCAAGGGGGATGGTGGTATTATTAGCGCCTTCACTAAAAAAAATTGGGATTAACATTTGTAATCTCAAAACTACCCTTGATATCCAAGTGAGGATTAATAGTGAGGGCACTAATAGTACTGAGATTAATAATACTGTTTATCCTTATCCAACTACCAAACAAGCCATTTATGTTATGTTTTTGCCATTTTTGTAAGGCTCAACCTCAGGTATATAATATTGTTTATCCTTGTCTCGACTACCAAACTAAGCCCTAAGAGTCCATTTATCATTTAGTCTGAAAAGAAACCAGATCTCATATGTCACAATCGGTGTATTACTCCATCTCAACCATTCATCGTTTCTCAACAGTATTTTCTAGTACCAAAAAATAAAACAAAAAAGAAAAGAGTCGAGTATAATCAAAATTTGAGGTAACTTTTTGATCTTCACTTTGTTGTATTAGAGCATCCCCATTGTTGGCTTTGCCAACTTCTTAGTGCTTAGGAAATTGTGTTTAGTGGCCACATAGGAATTTTTTTGTCCACCTAAGAGAGAGGGTGTGTGAGGAATTCTTATTTAAGAACATGTGGGAGGAGAGAGAGTGAGGGGACAGCCGCCGACCACTTTCTAAAAGGGTGGGGGGTTTGTTTTTATTAAATGATGTTAAATTTAATATTTTTTGTGTGTAAGAAGTTGTGTAAGAAGATTTTATAATGGGAAAATATATTTTTATAAGTAGGTAAGAAAATAAAAATGTGTAGGTAGCAGTGGGACCCGATTAAGAAGTTGTGTAAGAATTTATAACATTGGGGATGCTCTTAGAGTCTAGATCTCATGTACCACTGGTGTGTACCACTGGTGTATCACTTTTCATCTCCACCATTACATCACAATCATTGCATCTCAACCAATAATTGAGATAAAAAGTGGTACACCAGTGATACACACAAGTGAGATCCTGACTCATGCTCTTATCTACTATAAATCGTAGTCCGTATCTCCCTGACATTCACCTCATGTTGTATTCACTTAATTTTCATTTCCACCATTGCATCTCAATCATTACATCTCAATCAATAATTGAGATAAAAAATAATACATCATTAATACATACAAATGGTACAGGACAACTGGACTCAATAAATCAGCCCTATAGTAGCTGAACAAGTCTCTCAACACTCTCCAATGGCAATCTCCACTCCACACACTACAAAGTGAAAGTGAGTGCAAAACTCTCTACCTACACATAAAATAATCTTTTTCTTGTAGCCTAATAAAACAAATATAATTTCCCCAAGATTAAAATAATGGAGAGATTCACCATCCACAAACTTTCCTCCCCTGTTCATGAAATCTCATATCCCACAGCTAAATCCTCCAACCCTCCACCACCACTTTCTCTCTCACACGTCAATTGTGTTTTGTGTGTAAAAATTACGGTGCACACCACCACCCAGTTCGATTTATGTCGATTTCTAGCAAAGAAAATGATGGGTTTCAATCCAAACAACCCATCTTAGAACCTTCTAAGATTCTGAATCTAATCCGTCACCAAATCCTTCAAATGTCAAACTCCATGAAATTGGGTCAACGTTGCAAAACCACCCAAGTCCACGCCGTCAACCAGCCGCCGGACCACCACCACCACATTACAATCAATTCCATTCTCTCAAACCCCAACGCAGACGGCGTCGATTCGGTAGCCGTTTCCAAGACTTTCCTTCCCTACGGCCTCCCTTCGACGCGCCTCCTTGAACCCTCCATAGATCCTCACCTGAAACCCGTTGACTTCGTTGTCTCTCTAGCTGACCTCTACCGCAGAATCGTGACCTCCGATGGATTTGACAAATCCTCACTATACATTGAACAGTACTCGCTATTGTGCGCACTGGGTGATCCGAAGCTGCTTCGCCGGAGCCTTCAGTTGGCACGGCAACACGCCGTTGACTTGCACTCGAAAGTCGTGCTGTCGGCGTGGCTGCGGTACGAACGGAGAGAAGATGAGCTGGTTGGGATTTCGGCATTGGATTGCATTGGGAAGGTTCTTGAATGTACCAAGGGCACTTTGGTAAATGGGTATGATCCAAATTCTGTTTTTGATCATTGTCAGTGTTCGTGTAAATATGATAGTATTGTAGATAAGTCAATTGGGTATGAGTTTTTATCCTCAAAAGATGATAAAAATGTAATATTTTGTATTGAGAACCAGGAAATTATTTGTGTTAGGGATAAAATTGCTGAGCTTTCGAGCCCCTTGAAAGCAATGTTATACGGTAGTTTTGTTGAAGCAGCTAGAGAAAAGATTGATTTTTCACGAATCGGTATATCAGTGAACGGAATGAGAGCTGTGGAGGTGTTTAGTAGGATTAAAAGACTAGATTTTGCTTCAGCAAATGTTGTGTTGGAAGTGCTTTCGTTTGCTAATCAGTTTTGCTGCGAGGAAATGAAGTTGGCTTGTGAGGTTTATTTGATTCCTTTGGTTTTAAGTGCTGAGGATGCATTGATTATTATCGAGTATGGTTTGGAGGAAAGGGCGAATCTTTTGGTAGCAGCTTGCTTGCAAGTTCTGCTGAGAGAGCTTCCGAGTTCTTTGAATAATTTGAAGGTTATGAACTTGTTTGTTAGTTCCGAGGCTAGGGAAAGGTTAGCAATGGTGGGCCACTCTTCGTTTTTGTTGTATTACTTCCTTAGCCAGGTCGCCATGGAAGAGAAGATGACATCGACAAATATGGTAATGTTGTTGGAGAGATTGAAAGAATGTGCAACAGAAAAATGGGAAAAGGCACTTGCATTGCATCAACTGGGCCTATTGTTACTTGAAAGGGAAGAATATAAAAAGGCTCAGTGCTATTTTGAGGCAGCGTTTGAGAATGGTCATGTTTATTCGGTGGCAGGAATTGCAAGAAGTAAATTCAAACAAGGACAGCGATTTGCAGCATATGAGCTAATGAACAAAATCCTTGCAGATTTTAAACCAAATGGGTGGATGTATCAGGAGAGATCTTTGTATAATTTGGGGAGAAAAAAGATAACAGATTTGGACAGTGCTACTAATATGGACCCCACCTTATCGTTTCCGTACAAATACAGAGCCGTTGCCATGGTGGCTATGGAACAGATTGGTGAAGCTGTTTCTGAGATCAACAAAATCATTGGGTTTAAGGTTTCTCCCGACTCCCTCGAACTTCGAGCTTGGTTCTTTATTGCTCTCGAGGATTATCAATCTGCTCTGAGGGATGTCCGAGCATTGCTAACTTTGGAGCCCAATTATATGATGTTTCATGGGAAGATTAGAGGTGATCGCTTTTTGGATGTACTGAGTCAGCGTGGAGAACAGTGGAACCCAGCTGATTGCTGGTTGCAGCTTTATGAACGGTGGTCTTCTATTGATGATATTGGCTCTCTCGCTGTTATACATCAGATGCTAGCAAATGACCCTGGAAAGAGCCTTTTAAGGTTTAGGCAGTCTCTACTTCTTTTACGGTATGCTCGGAACTCGAACTTGTGGTCAATTCCCACCACCACCACCCCAGCCCAACTCCCAAATGCAAGAACTATATGTTGTATTTACAATTTTTTACAATCATTGTAGGTTAAATTGCCAAAAAGCTGCCATGCGCAGTTTGCGATTGGCTCATAATAATTCTATCCATGAGCATGAAAGGCTTGTATATGAAGGATGGATGTTATATGACACTGGTTATCGTGAGGAAGCTCTCTCCAAAGCTGAGTCAGCAATTTCCTTGCAGAGGTCATTTGAAGCTTTTTTCCTTAAAGCTTACATACTGGCAGATACAACTTTGGATCCTGAGTCTTCATCTTATGTTATCCAACTTCTGAAGGATGCTCTAAAATGCCCATCAGATGGTCTTCGAAAAGGGCAAGTGAGTAATTGTGGAAATATTTCCTACTAACATAAGCATAGTAATTGTGCCCTCTTATTAGAACAAAGATCTATTTATTTATTTAGTCCCTTGATATTCTCAGGCACTAAATAATTTGGGGAGCATTTATGTGGATTGCGGTAAGCTTGAGCTTGCCGCAGACTGTTATGTAAATGCCCTTGACATCAAGCATACAAGAGCTCATCAGGGGTTGGCACGCGTTTATCATCTTAAATATGATAAGAAAGCTGCATATGATGAAATGACAATGCTTATAAGCAAGGCAGAAAATAGTGCATCAGCTTATGAGAAACGCTCGGAGTACAGTGACCGTGACACAGCCACTAGTGATTTGAGTACGGCTACACAATTGGATCCTCTCAGGACTTATCCTTACAGATATAGGGCTGCAGGTACTTAAATTTCAAGTTGATTTATGCTAGTTCTAGAGTTAATATAAATATATTGCAAATGTTTCTTTTAACATTTGAATTTTCTTTCGAGAAGTGATGATGGATGAGCAAAGAGAAACTGAAGCTGTAGAAGAGCTTAATAAAGCCATAGCTTTCAAGCCTGACTTGCAAATGCTTCATCTTCGAGCAGCATTCCATGAGTCAATGGGGGATTTTATCTCTGCTCTAAGAGATTGCGAGGCAGCACTCTGTTTGGATCCCAATCACAAGGACACCCTCGATCTTTACAGTCGGACACGAGATGAAGTTGTCAATCAACATAGATGAGTCAAGATGCTTTACTAATCATAAATCCTCATTTGGATTTTTTCTTATTATTAAATCTCAGAGTTACAACAACTGAGCTCCGTGCTTCTGGGGACAAGATCTGCTCAAGTTCGGAAGAAATGCTGTCGTTTGGACAGTGGATGAGTTTTTGTTACTGTACTCATTTCAAAATGGCTCTCCCATAGGTGGTCTGAGAAGTATTTCTCAAATCTTTGTTTCGGGCACACTATACTAGCAGATGCACTATCAAGAAAGAAATACTAACGCTGTTCGGTGTTCCATCAGAAGCCCTCCGACTACTCCCTACTTGCTAAGACGGCACTAAAGCTGTTCACGAGTGTATGGTGTGTAAGCAGCAGTCTCACCGTCCTCTTAACGGGTATGGCATATATTTCCGAAACCTCACCTTTTGAGGAGTGATTGGTTGAAGAATAATGGATGACAAATTTGGCAACCGATTCAGACAAATCAGGTATACAACGATGAAGCAAATATAAGTTTCAGGAGGCGTGGAGTATGCCTACATCACTTTCTTTCGTCTTCATATTATTATTGTTCTTGAATGATTCAAGCTCCTCAAGTTACCCTCACAAGAAACAGATTACTCTTGCAAAATTTGTTGTAGAAAACAAGATCATGAAGTGAATCTTCAATTTAGTCCTCTCAATTGTCAACAACTTGTTGGTTGTCCTTCTGTTTCATTGTGATTATATAATTTATTTGATAAATTATAATTTATAAATATCAACTAGTGACACATTTTGTGAAGCAAGTTAGAAATGTAAGTAATTTATTTGATAAATGAAATTATAAGGCAAATATTTTCGTAAGATGGTCTTATGGATATTTTTTGTAAGACAGATCCTCTTTATCCGACTTATTGTGTGTTGGTGGGTTGAATTGTGAGAGAGTGGAGATTCATTTTACGAATTAAGATTCGTAAGACGGTCTTATAGGAGACCTATTCAAATTATAAATAGTTCTTTTTGTAACATAACTAGTGATGCACCCGTGCGTTGCACGATTTCTACTTGGGTGTAAAATTATATACTCGATCAAACTTGAATAATATACAATTAAAAAGTTTAATATGAACAAAATTAATAAATAATTGATAAACAGTATAATCAAAGAAAATCACATAAATTTTTTAAAAAGTTATTATAAATTTTAAAATACTTCTTTGTATACAACATTTTTCGTTGAAGATATATGATTATTACAACTATTAAAAATTCAAAGACCCTTAAAATTAGTAACTCTAGACAAAGCGACATACTTATCATGACAAAAAAATAGGGTTTTTCAAAAGAAGTCTAACATTAGAAACTTTTATTTATAGACATTTCGTAAGACACCGTCAGCGTAAACTGTCTTCTTTGAAATTTGGATGGAATTCAATGATTAGATGGTGTCAGTGATATTTATTAATTATAACTAAAACAGAAGCCGCTACTACCACGTGGCGGCTTTCTGTGAAATGTAAAAAAAAATTAAAAAATTATGTGATGCCACGTGTCACCCTCTTATAAATTGTAGTTTTTTTTAAAAAAATTTACTCATAAAAGTTTTATCACATTTGATTTTGTAATTAGTTTAGGATAAATTTTATACAGTTAGTTATGATAAGTTTGATATTATCACAATTGATTTCAAAATTTTAGAGATAAAAAGTTAGTTTTTATCACATTTGATTTTACAGTTAGTTAGGATAAGTTTTTATGCAGATATATTTTATCACAATTGATTTCAAAGTTACGATTAGTTTAGGATAAACCGGTTTGTATCGGATAGATTTTATTACATTTGATTTAGATAAGCTTCATTTGATTATGACTCCTCAATTCTCATGGTAGAAGTTTTTTAATTTTTATTATTTTACAAAACTCGGTCAATTTAAGATATATTTTCTCTAATTTAATTAAATGTGTTCCACCAACACCACAAAGTTCTAATTTAACTATTTATTACAAGTTTTAAAGGAATTATGTGCTTCGACGTGTCAACTTCTTGTGAAGTTGTGATTTTTTTTTCTTTTTATTTGCTGTCGAAAATTAAAATCTGATAGATTTTAAAACTGGTGTCTCCTTTATGTATGGTGAAAGTTTATTATTATTATTATTTTCTGCCAAAATCAGTTAGTATGTGATAGATTTTTATTACATTTGATTTAGACACATTTCACTTGATTAGTAATTCGAAATTTCATGGTAAAAATGTTTTGTTGCGAATAGATTTAATCTTTCAATTACATATTCATATGATCCATTTTGAATATTTACCTTATTTTTCCTTGCTTTCATATTATTTTAATTAATTTTTTTAACTATTTATTACAAGTTTAGAAAACTATCTTATTATAAACAACTTTTGCACAAAAAAAACTATTAAAATCGTGCATACTGTACTATATATGTATATAAATTATTATTTTAAACCGGTTTGTACCGGATAGATTTTATTACATTTGATTTAGATAAGCTTCATTTGATTATGGCTCCTCAATTCTCATGGTAGAAGTTTTTTAATTTTTATTATTTTACAAAACTCGGCCATTTTAAGATATATTTTATCTAATTTAATTAAATGTGTTCCACCAACACCACAAACAACCACTGCGAAATATTTCCCCTCCATCAAACACACCTCCTTGATTACGTTTGTGGTACTTCCTCCCTTCTTACGTCTCACACTCACACTAGAATATTTGTTCGATTTTATTATTGCCATGAATTTTTTGTTCTATGATTCGGTGTGATCTCACACCTTTTTATTTATTTATTAATATTTATTAATTATGAGGATATCTGTTATTAGCTCATTCAAATAGTTTGCAAATTATATCTACAAAATTATATTTCAGAAATAATACTTAGTAAATCGTGCATCGCACGGGTAATAACCTAGTTTTAGAAATAAAACAGTACCACCAGAATGACCATTTGAAAGAACTCGACCTTCTAAAACATGGTTTCTTAACCTTGTAATAATTAATTGTGTGCTAATACATAACTCAAGGAAATGATCAATGTTACAAAGCAACATTAATGAAGTTCCAACCTTCAACTTCAACTCATGATTTAGGATTCCAGAACATAAAATTCCATTTAAAACTTTAGGAATATCTATAGCGTTCAAAAGATCAATGTTTTTATCAAAAATGACACGAAAAATCTGAGCTCAAAAATAATCTTCCTTTTGAATTGTTCTTCAATACTACGTAATCATTTATTGAATTAACCACATCAAGAGTCGAATCTAAAATAACTCTCTTTTCCAAAAACGATGAATTATCGGGTCTGCTTCCAAATTATATGTGCTTTGTACAATTAGAATGATTTGATCATTGAATTCCTTAAGCAGCAGTTGATTGAGAATATTAACATAAGCACACTTATCATTTGATTCACCAATTTTACCATCACTAATCTTCGCAATTCAATCGACAAAAAGTTTCAAATATTCGGAACTCTCGTTGGACCCATACTTTGTATTTCATATTCGTTGTCAACCTTAATACATGTGAATCTCTCCACAAATACAATGAATTTATAATGGGATGAACTATATCTTGTGTACTTCCTTTTGGAATTACATTCAATATTTGTCAAAAATCTCCACCAAACACATATATTTGAAAAAAATTATTATAAATTTTGAAATACTGCTTTATATATAATATTTATCATTAAAAACGTACAATTATTACTTTTAATTCTATAAGGGGTGGTTTTAAAGCATGAAGTTGTATTTATCTTTGCATATGACATTGTACTTTGAATTACTAATATTAAAACAACGAGATAATCATTCTTGCTACCAAATGAAAGCACCACAAAAAATTACATTTAAATGTTGGATTGATAATTTTCAAATAACCTTAAAAAAGCACAAATGTTTATGTTATATATATAAATAAATATTAAATAGTCAAATATCAAACTATTTGTTATATCTAATTAAAAAAAAAGAATTGAAGTCGAAATAATATACTCTAAACAGAACCTCCAACACTAAAATGTTATGAATAACATATTATGCAACATAATTTTTATACAACTATTCAAAGAACAAAAGTTATTGAGTCTAGATTTTTAGTGTGCCTTGGGAGAAGTCTTATAACAGATAATTGATATTTTGCTAGATCCCATTCCTTTTTTTTTTTTTGAAATATGTAGTCACATCATCCCTCAATAAACTCTAACATTTAATACCTTCAAACCATTTCACAACTAGGTTTCTTAGATTTCCTTTTTATTTTTTTAAATAAAATTTTAAGAGAAATTTGTATGATACAAATTTGAATTTCGATTATTATTAAAAAATTTGAGAGTTTAATTTAACTAAGTATGAAAAATATACAGATCTTATAGTTAATTAATTATATCCAAGTACATATCAATGTGCTTCCCTACTTTAAAAAACAGTCTATAAAAATAGAAACTAAGATCTATCATATCTAAGAAAAAATTTAAGCATATTTTTTTTTTCCAATTTTTTTTTTCAAAATGGATAAAAAATTCTGATCCCAACCTTTTATGTTGGACATTTGTTTTATAAATTTAATTTTGACAAAAATTAAAAAATAAACATCAGTTATGCACTTTTTGACTTCAGATCTGATGAAAATGAAGAAAACATCATAGATCTGTATATTTTGGTAAATATTTGTAAAATTAAAATTCAAATTAACATTGACCTATTACCGATTATGTTGAATAAATGTATATCTTTTGTAAACTAACTTTAATAGGTTAAAGTTTTTTGTAAATATTAGACATGGATTTTTAAACATGTAGGCTGGACAAATATACTAAGATTTTTATTTTTATTAATTTAGGTTTTTTTTTTTTTTTGCATATATTAGACCTGATTTTTAAATATGTAGGCTAGACAAATATATTAAGAATTTTATTTTTTAGCTTTTGATTTGATTAAAATGAAGTAGAAAAAATCTCATATATATGTATATATTTATTTATTTATCTATTTTTTGATAGGTAAGTGTGACCCCTAGTCTTTCCATCTCTCCCACCCCTTGGGTCAGATATATATTTATTTTCTTATGGATTTGTCAATTATTTGTTCAATCTAACCTTAGCCTATGTCTGATCTATAGAGTTCACATATAAAATTGCTTGAATTTTTATAAGTATTCGACGGTTAAATACAAGATATTTGAATGACAATAGGAGTAGTGCAAATAACTATGGTTGACAATCATTTTATATACTCCTTGGAGAAACATTAATTTAATGCATGTGTTCTTTTACTAATTTGTCTTTGTCAATTAACAAATTTATCTGACATCCATCTTTTATATTTCTTATTACATCGATGAATAACTTTTAAATAAGGGATAAGTGTACCATTAATCCCTGAACTTTGGCCAAGCACATCATTAGTCCCCAAACTTTCAAAAGTTTTACCACTGACCTAAGTAGGCATTTTTTGCTCATCGGAGGTCCCTAGCCCTAACGCCGTTAGTTTATTTCCGTTAAGTGAACATGTGCCACTCACATGCACAAAATAAGGGTGTTATGTGTAACATCATCAAAACCATAAAAAAGCCACTAATCACAAATCGAACCATCTATCCAAACATGGCATAGGATCTTCAACATATATTGTTGTTTTTGAGGTAGTGGTTGTCTTGTCTTCCCTTCTGTCTCATGTTATATGTCTAACTATATACTCCTCTACCTCTTTATATCATCAGATACGGAAGGCAAACGAAGATTGTGAGAACTATGGTGAAAACAAAACTAATAAAACTGGCCGCACCTGAAACGACAAAGAAACTCGTGAGTCCCCACAGTGATGTTCCTAATGAAGAGGATAATGATGTTTTCCACGACAATGATTCCCAACGGAGAGGAGATTGATGCTTCCCCGAACTCGAAGTTCCGAAACCGAGATCAAGACTACTTACCAAAGGACTCTCTCGGTGGTCTTGAGCCAAAGCCGAGGTGCCAAAGACCGCTATACCGCAAAGAATCAATTCAAGAAAGCCGCAAAGTCGTACTCAATTAGGGCATCAACTCACTCGAAATGGTCAACAGGAGCTGGCCCGAGAATCGGGTGCATCGCATCACCCTATAGAACCGAGGTTACAAGCCTTGGAGTTCACTAACCTCTCTCCAAGATCGACACCCACATCTTCAAAGGGCCGCTAGTCTTACTTCACCTATGGTGTGTCCTTCCCCGCGTCTTTTTTTGTGGTGGCAGAGAGTGGAGGACCAATTTTGGTTGGGGCAAAAAGGGTGAGGGATTGGGGGGATCCCAGGAACGAAGAGGGTCGACGATGGGGGCGGAGATTAGTGGCAGAGATGGGGAGGACGTGAGGAAGTGAGGGAAAGGGGTCATCGGCCAATTCTTAACAAGTATTTTTTTTAATGATGCTATATATTGCCCCCTATTTTGATGATGTTACACATAACACCCTTATTTTGTGCATGTGAGTGACACATGTTCACTTAACGGAAATAAACTAACGGCGTTAGGGCTAGGGACCTCCGATGATCAAAAAAGACCTACTTAGGTCAGTGGTGAAACTTTTGAAAATTTGGGGACTAATGATGTGCTTGGCCAAAGTTCAGGGACTAATAGTACACTTATCCCTTTAAATAAAGTTAATAAAAATATTAAAGCTTTCATGAGGTAATGATAATATTCTATGTTGAACAATACATTATTTAGTAAGTCTGTTAATGTAATTCGTTTTTTACTAAACAAAAAAAAAATTTATCATTATTTTGGATGTTTACTAAAAATATTTCTTTAGTAAACAATTAACTAATTCATTAGTGATGGGAAGTAACTATGTTACTTTGATTTATGGTTTTAAACTGGTTTAAATAATACTGCATTGTAATTATTTGTCAAGACTATTACTCCTTCCATCCCTAAATTATTGTCCTCCTTTCCTTTTCCGACCGTCCCAAAATAATTGTCCAGTTTGAAACTTACCTTTTTAGAACATTACTTTTACCACTTTACCCTTACTCTTTCATCATACTTTAATTATAGGTCACATACACATAGGCTTTAAAGGAAACTACACATTAAACTAATATAAATAATCAAGTAAATTATTTTTTTCTTAATCTGTGCACCAGGTCAACTAGGACGATAATTTTGGGACGAAGGGAGTATTAATAATGGTGGCAAATAATTTATATTGAATATATTGTTTCATCATTTAGTCTTATTTATGGGAGTTTATATTACCGTGATGAAGATTTAAAAGCCAATATGCCAATTACAAATGCAAAAAAATATATATTAAATCTATACATATATAAAAGGTGATGAGCAAATAATGGAAATATCCCGCCAAAAGTGACTTTCCAAATTTAGAAACATTTATAATTTGTATATTTGTCATATATTTTTTTTGGAAATTGAAATGAAAATCAATTAATCAAGTTGACAACAACTCTTCAGATTTAAATGACTTTACAAATATCTTTAGTGCATTTAATGTAAACAAATTGTATAACATTTAATATAGTTCAATATGATTTACGAAATGACAAAAAATACAATATCAAAATAATATCAAATATTGAATAATTTATTCTATATCTGATTTCACATTTCTTTTTTTATTATATATTTTTTTGCATTTGTAATTGACATATTGGCTTTTAAATCTTCATCATAGTAATATAAACTCCCAAAAATAAGATTAAATGATGAAACAGTCGATTCAATAGAAATTATTAATAATGGTGGCAAATAATTTATATTGAATAGATTGTTTCATCATTTAGTCTTATTTATGGGAGTTTATATTACCGTGATGAAGATTTAGAAGCCAATATGCTAATTACAAATGCAAAAAAATATTAAATTAAAAAAAAAAGAAATGTGAAATCGGATATAGAATAAATTATTCAATATTTGATATTATTTTGATATTGTATTTCTTGTCATTTTGTAAAGTCATTTGAATCTGAAGAGTTGTTGTCAACTTCATTAATTGATTTTCATTTTAATTTCCAAAAAAAATATGATAAATATACGAATTATAAATGTTTCTAAATTTGGAAAGTCACTTTTGGCGGGATATTTTCATTATTTATTCATCTCCTTTTATATATGTATACATGATGCTATATAGCAATGAGTAGGTCTTTTGTAAGACCGTCTTACGGAAAATCCGTAAGACGGAGCCTCGCTCTTACATTTTAACCCATCAGCACACGATGAGTCGGATAAAACTGATATATCTTATAAAAAAAGATGACCCATTTTATAAAAAATATCCGTAAAACCGTCTTACCCAAGTTTTTGCATATATCAATATAACATCATTATGTTACAAATTAGAGTTAACTTCACCATTGGTCCATGTACTTTGAAAAGTCCATTAGCAATCCTTGTACAAAGTAATTGCACGCCACTTACCAAAGTAGGCGAATTTTACACATCGGTGGTCTCTGACTCTAACTCCGTTAGCAGAAATGACATTAAGGAGGGTCATGTGTATCATCATCAAAACAAGGGCCATGTGCAAATTTTATTACCCAAACAACATTCACTTTTTTTTCCTGACAACCCCATCTCCCTTCACTCCCACCCACATCACTCCTTCACTCAGTCCACCATATTTCCTAGAGCTGTCAAAACGGGTTGATGGGTTGGGTCAGCCGACGAGTCAAGAAAACCCACCATATAACGGTGTGGGACGGGTCGACCCATCTAGGTGACTGGTCAATAAAACACCAATCCAACCCAATATGGGTTGTGGGTCAGATGGGTCAACCCACCAATTTTTCCTACCTAAAGATTTTCTTTTATTTTCAATTTTCCATTGTTATTCCATTTCTTACACTACATAAGAAGTTAAGAACACAACCAGTCACCACTCAAAAATCAAAATCAAGTAACCAAACCAACTACATAACACAATCACTCAAAATCAAGTAACCAACTAACCAAGCCTTTTTATTATCCATCAGGACATCAACAAAAGTATAAAACAAGAAAGTAAACCAATAATTGGTAATTTGGGAACAACAGGGTACAAAGATATCAAACAGATAACATTAATATCACCGCTTTAAGTGCTATTGGTAATTTGGTATCTCTAAAATTAAAAGGCACAAATTATAATAGGCCTTCGACCCAAGTGCAAATGATGTAAGATTGTCATGTACTAAAGAAATCGAGCACAAATCCATAGCAAAATCCAAAGCAAACATGCATATACTTATATACTACAAAAATATCAAAATTGAAAGTAATCAAAGCAAGAATGAGAGTAGATAAGAGCAAAATACACAGAAAATCAAAAAATCCAAGGGAAAGAGGAACTTATCGAAAAATGATACAATCGGCGCTGGGAGAGTGGTTGAGAGTCGAGAAAGAGTAAGAGGAAATGAGAAATATGTGAGAGTGAAAGAGGGAGAAAGGGAGCGGGAGAGAGTTGAGAGACATAATCGAAGTTCTTTCTAGAAAGCGAGAAAGTATGTTAGTCGGCTAGTCGCTGCCGGAGAAGACGAGCGCCATCAATCTCGCCGTCATCGTCGAAGAGTCATCGCCAAGGTGCCAATCTCCATCGTCGAAGACTCGAAGCCAAAGGTAATGGGTTTGACTTTTGAGATTTGGGATTGGGATTTGGGATTTGGGATTTGGGAAAGGTAAATGTTTATGTAATTATGTTGGGAAAGGTAAATATCCAGAGGCCCAGTCCCCACTCCCAGAGCCTGATCGCTAGTTTTTTTTTAATTAAGGGAAATAGTCTCTAAATGGGTCATCCCGTTAAAAACCTGCCCCAACCCACTTCAACCCGTGACCCACACGGGTTCAACCCATATGATCTGTATTTTTATGGGTTGCCAATTTCCCAACCCAACCCACTATTTTAATCAACGGTTTAGGTTGACCCAACGGGTCCCGACCCATTTTGATGGCTCTAATATTTCTCAACAAACAATTGCAATTCGAAATTGATTATTAATAAATGGATTAATATATAATTTGGTCCCTATAATTGCCAATTTCGATTTATATGGTAATTGATGTTGAAACTTTCCTATGGTGGCTCTTCAATCCAACTTTGGGCTTCATGTTAGTCCCTGGTGACGTTATCTTTGGAAGGAACGTTAATTTTTGTAAAACGACAATTTTTCCCTCACTTGAGCTAAGTAGGATTTCCACCTGTAATTATTTTGGCGGGAAGGTGAGATGGAATTAATCATAATGTTTTTGTATAAAGCCCTATTCTACCACAGTTTTCTTCCATTATTTATCTCACTTCCTCTCCTATCTTTCTCTTTCTCATCCTTCACCGTAACCCCCTCCCCCTGTCTCTCTCCCTCTCCCTCTTTCATCTGTTAATTCTTTCTTCTATTGAATCTGGTCTGGGATGAATCTCTTGCATTCCAAATCATTACCGATTATAGGAAATGAGAGATTTAAGGGGATCGAATCTAGAAGACTGCCTACAGGACATACTAGGACTTTGGAAGGAATTAGAGCATGTCTTTGCTTCTGGATAGGAGTTAGGTTTCGTGTCTTCAATCTTTTAAAATCTGTGATAAGATAAGGATGACATAAGTCAAATCTCAAATAACATGCCTTGTGTCATCAAATAACGTGCCCTGTGTCATCGGAAGGTAATTATAGCTTTCATTTTTGGATGAAGAAATTCACAATTGGTTTATCTTGCTAAGGAACAAAGCAAAGATTGAAGATCTTCGCACTTCTTCATTTCACGTGAATGCCTTATATCTTTTCTTTTAGCCCTGGGTTCACAAAGAATAAAGCAGGATGAGCGATTTAGGTACCTCTTAGTCGAAGAAGGAAAGTAAAAACCGTATGCCCTACTGAGGATGTTTCCTTTGTTGTTGACCTATCCTCCCCTTTTGTACTAGATGCCCGGAAATGTGCTGCTCACTAAAGAAGAATATCTAATAAAAAGGAAGTTTGCCCCCGGGTAAGCTCACTCTTAACATGTCGAGTGACCACATAAACAAAATCTATAATTTGATCATAAACAGATTTCTTCCTATGTTTCCATATTTCCAAAATGGGGTCCCCAGGGGGGATGGAGGTAGGTTTAAGCACATGGAAAAACCTTTGCTCGTAGTCGATTCAATCGCGTAAAGGACCCAGATGAAGTTAATCCAAAGTAGTTAGAAAGGTTGATTGCTTGCCCTCGGCTTGCTATCTCATATCGGTTCAAGAAATTCCTTTCTGACTTTCTTTGCCTATTCCTACGCTTCTACTACTTCTTAGAGGGGAAATCTTGAAGGCTATTGAGAAAATGAGAAAATGAGAAAATTACCCATCCAAGAAGAAATCATATTTTTAATTTTAGCCAGGAAAGGATCAAAGACTTTCTTTGATTTTCCAATTTTTTTGGTTTTCCTGGTCAACGTTCATTTTATTTTTCAAGGAAAAGTGATCGATGAAATCCATAGAAAAGGCTGGCAAAGCTTTCATCCTTATTTTTTAGGCCGAGTTGATCAATAGAGAGTTGGTGGGTTGCTCGGCGTGGACGAGAAAAAGGAAGCTCGAGCAGTTTGATTTCGGCAGTGAGTTCTTTTGAGATTTTTATTTATTTATTTATTTATTATTTTATTTTATTTTATTTTTGGAGAAGCAGGGTGGCACCTGCAGAATTTATTAAACAAGAAAAAATATAGAGGGGGACAACCAACCTTACCCTTAACCAGGGGGGACAAAGGAGCCTGAACCTCAAAGAAACAAATCAATACATGATAGAACTAAGAAAAGGCAGCTAAGTCCTATAACTATGAATACCAGAGTCATCAAAAGCTAGTGCTCGTCTAACCATAACAGGTAAGTCTGCATAAGCCGAGAAAACAATCTGCCTCTCATGATCATGAGCAATCGCTGCCAACCGATCCACTACCCTGTTCTGCTCTCGAAAGACATGTTGTAAAGAAAAATCTCCTAGAAGCGCCCGACAATCTCTGAGAAGGTAAACATACCTCCAAGGCTCATTATAACCCTTAACCAGAACATTAACTGCCATTAATGAATCAGACTCCACAACCACCTTGTCTAACCTGCACGATCGACAAAGCTGAAGGCCTTCTTTAAGAGCTAAAATTTATGCCCGCATATTCGAACCTTGTCCATAATCACTAGAAAAAGCACAAAGGAAAACCCCCTGAGCATCCCGAATAACCCCACCCCCTGTGCATCTCCCGTCTTTTGAAGAGCCATCTGTATTAAGTTTGTAGCTAGAAGCCGAGGGCCGCCAACGCACCCATTGCCCCTGTTTAACCCTAACATGCCCAATCGGAATCTGCAGGGATTGCAAAGTCACATGAGCCAATCTACTGCAAGAAGACTTCGGGATAAAGCAACATATGGAACCACGGACACCATCCAGAACCCGAGTCCGAATCTGATTCAAATCCATCTTAATGTCATCGAAAACCACCGCGCACCTAGCCTTCCAAATTTCCCAACAGGTGAAGGCAAATGTACATAACATCAAAGCCCCTAGCTGTGATAGAAACGAAACTGAAGACCAAATACCGAAAAGGTGATCAATATTGATAGGATGCATGGCTACCTGAAATCGGGCTGTAAAGAAGGACCATAAGTTGGTCGCTATCCGAGAATGCACGAACAGGTGATTAACCGACTCTATTGACGGATCAGCCCCACAGCAGCAGCACCGAGAAACAAGAGAGATAAGCCGCGTCTGAATGTTACAATCCACAGGCAAGGCATTATGAAACAGCTTCCACAAGAAGCTGCTCACTCTCAAAGGAAGCCAAGGCTGCTAGATTACTTGAGCCTAACGCAGAACCGGACTGACCACCCGAAAACGCTGCCAAAAAACGCTGGTTTTGAATTCACCGGACGACGTGAGTTCAAAAACCATCCTGTCTGTTCGAGAGGGATCACAACGAAGCTGCCTGACGTGATCATGAAACTCGGCTAGAACTGCAGGCAGAATATCATCCATATGCTGAACAGCCATAGCAATCGATAAATTTCGATCCATAGGAAGAGGGCCAATCAACCTAGAACCACACCAATTTTCCTCCCAAAAAGAAATAGACCCACACCCAACTTCCCACCGACTAACCTGATTAACCAAAACTATCTGCGATCGAATAGCTTTCCACGACGGCGTAACATACCTCCAGCCCGGCATCTCTTCCAACCCATATTTGCTCACACAAAAACGGGCCCATAAACCCTTTCCAATGAGAGCCTTCCAGGCCAATTTAGCATGAAGAGAATCCCTCAATTGAACCAGAGACCGAATGCCCAACCCTTCTTCAATGACTGGCAGACACACCCTATGCCATGCAACCCAATGAGTGCGATGCTCGCCCTTAGCGCTCCATAGAAAATCTGCCATTTTCTTCTCAATACGGTAAAGAACAGTCTTGGGGATCTGTAAAGCAGCCAAAACATACACTGGAATACTACAAAGAATCGATTTAAGAGGCGTGACTTTTCCGCCAAAGGAGAGCAGCTTATTCCGCCATCCCATAATTCTACCTGCCACCTTACGCTCCAACTCCTCGAAATATGATCTTTTTAAACGCCCTTTAAAAATAGGCAGCCCCAGATACGTCATTGGCCACACCTTGTGCCTATACCCTGTCCAACCTTCAATATTCCCAATATGTCTACGCGAACAATGTTTCGATACAAAAAAACCACTCTTACTGTTATTAACTCTCTGCCCCGAAGAACCTTCATACTTCCGCAACACCTTTTGGAGACCCAGAATCGATTTCTTGGCACCATTACAGAAAAGAAGCATGTCGTCCGCGTAAAGAAGATGCGAAATCAAAACACCCCTACGACCATGTAAGAACGGATGAATCAAACCCTGTGTAACAGCACGATCAATATTGAAAGACAAAATTTCTTGCGCCAAGATGAATAATAAAGGAGAAATAGGATCCCCTTGTCTAACCCCCCGGTTGGCCTTGAAGAAACCCGAAATATTCCCATTAATCTTGAAAGAATACCAACTATTACCAATCAGATTCTGAATCAAACCACAAAAGCCCGGACAAAAACCAAACGCCTGAAGAGCACGCTGTAAAAAACCTCATTCCAATCGATCATACGCTTTAGACATGTCTATCTTGAAAACCACGTTACCCCCACGAGCTTTGGTATCCACCCTCTGCACTAACTCATGAGCCAACAGAATATTCTCCTGGATACTACGCCCTTTCACGAAACCTGACTATTGTTCCGAAATAATATTAGGCAGAAACGGCGCTAACCGAGTGGCCAAAATTTTTGAGATAATTTTTGCCATGAAATTACATAGGCTTATGAGCCGTAAGTCCTCTAAGCCCTCCGGCCGATCGACTATTGGAAGAAGAATAATAGTAGCAGCCGAGATTCCCCTATGCATCGCACCATTCTGAAAGAAATCTAAGATCGCTCCCATAACATCCCACTTGATAATCGTCCAGCAGCCTTGAAAAAACCAACCCGTCTACCCATCTGGACCCAGAGCACTAGAGGGACTAAGAGATTTAATGACGGCCCACACCTCCTCCTCTGACGGGACCCTTGTCAAAAGATCGTTATCCACCGAAGACACCCTAGAGGGAAAACCCTCAAACAACCCCTCCTCAATGACTGGAGTAGTCGACGCGAAGATGTCTGCAAAGTATTCTTCAGCCATTCGGCCAATCTGATCCGGATCCTCGCTCAAAGAACCATCAGGAAGCCGAAGTTGAACCACATTCTGATGCGCTCTATCCTTGATACTAGCATGAAAAAAGGTTGTATTCCGGTCCCCTTCAGTCACCCATAGTTGACGCGATTTCAATTCCAACAATTCAGTTTCCCAACCCACAAGCTGATTGAGTCTGCCTTTCGCTACAGCCAAGCCAACCTCTATCTCGACACCACCCCCAGCCTGCAACTCCAACTCAAGCCGAAGGATATCATCCCGTGTGGAATCAATATTGCGATGAATATTCCCAAAACCCTCCAGCCCAATCCCAAGAGCGCAAGCATCTTCCCATATAAAAGCGCCATACCTGAACCCCAACAAGGGCGCTGCCAAAATTCTTCCACAAACTGAAGGAAAGCCGGATGATCTAGCCACATTCTCCGAAAGCGAAACCCTCCCTTGTAAATCAAAGACACCCAAAAGTCTAAAAGGAGCGGCACATGATCAGATACTGAAGTAATAAGGTGGGAAACCGTCAGACGAGGAAACGCCAACTTGAATGATTCATTCACAAGAATTCTGTCCAACCTTTTCCAAACTCTATGACCCCCAGACTGATTATTGCACCAAGTGTATCTACTACCTTCATAACCTGCGTCTACTACACCGATCCTATCCAAACAATTATTAAAGTCGTCCATTTCTCCGAAATCACATGGAGCACCCCCTAACTTTTCCACAAAAGAACTAATGACATTGAAATCTCCCCCCATGAACCACGGACCCGTACAACCAGCTGTTATACCCTCCAAATCCTGCCACAAAACGGTCCTAAGCTGTCTGTAGCATTTAGCATAGACAAAAGTAGCCATAGTCGACATTGTAGTGGAAACTGTGAGCATAACGGTAACTTGCTGCAAAGAGTTAGACAATAACTGCACATCAACTGTATTATTCCAAAGAAGCCAAATATGTTTGTTCACCGGATTCACATGCAAATTCTTATTGAAACCAACTTGCCGACAAAATTTGTTAAGCCGATCACCAGTCGTCTTAGGCTCCAAAATAGCACATAAAAAAGTATTGTGTTGCCTAATTAGAAGCTTCAAAAAATTACGTGTCTCTTTGTTACAAACACCCCTCGTATTCCATACAACTATCGTCATTAAAATTAAGAAGAGGGAATATTAGACTGTGCTTTACGAGCAGCCTTAGTAAGACGTACATTCTCTTTTAAGAAACAAATCTTCTTTGCCTCAGTATGTAAACCCGCACACCAAATAGGGAATGAATGTCTGATTTTAACCTTCCCGATATCCGCATCTGTATAAATACGACGATTATCCACAACTGTGTCCTTGTAATCTCCATTAGTCGAGTGTGCCTTCCCAAACGAGCGTGATTCTACATGCAGAATGCCATCCCAAGAATCTCCTAAATGAACCGAGTCATTAAATGTTTTCCTCTTATCCTTTGCAGCCTTCGGTTGAGACCCATGCAAAACCTGTGCATCACCATTAGAAACCGTAACCTTATGATCATGAGGACCACCCAATGCCCCATTATCTATGTGCTCGTCTTCATTAGCATGTTCCTCTTCTAATCCGTCCAGTAAACTAAACGAATTCCGTAAGTTCACAGCCTTATTATTCTCTTGCACCACCTTCTCTACATTACCCGATATATCCTTTGGCGAAACCCCCGAACTGGGAATGTCTATGTGTTCAACTTCCACCGGTTCCCCATGTGAATCCTTTGCATGAGACACCGACGCCCCATCCACTACCTTCGAAAACTTAACAGGGGTCCAGCGTTGAGACGAGCCTACAACATTCGGCTGCATGGAAGCCGATTTATCTTTCGAAACACCATGAGGACCACCTTGTCTTACCTGCTCCTTAGTAGCTGGAATGCCTACCTTGCTTTTATTTCCTGCTTGCAGCTTAACCCCTATGCCATTTACATCATTCAATTCTTTGTCGGGATTAGGAATGTCCTTGGCTTTATCATTAAACCTACCACGCCCTTTCCTACAATAGATCTTTACGTGGCCTAACAAACCACACTCGGTACAAAAACGAATATTACCTTCAAACTCAATTGACTGCCAAAACCCATTCTCCTTACTAGAACCGATCCACACCCGTGAAGGTAAAGGGAGAGCCACATCAATCTCGATACATATTCTGGCAAACATCGGGCGAACCAAAGCTAGGGTTTTCTCATCAACCCTTAAGAAATTCCCTAAAGAATTCCCAATACACTCCAAAAAGGAAGGATTAAAAAACATTAACGGAAGATGATGAAGGCGGACCCATACCGCAACCTTGGTTACATCCTTTCGGAACGCAAAATCGACTGACCAACGGAAAGACCTATACATACAAGACCGTATCATGTGAGATTCCTTCGACAGCGCCAAAACCATGTCTTCCGGAGAGGCTAACCGAACCATAACATGCTGAGGGTCAAGCAATCCAACCACAAAAGGACCATTAAGTTTCCAGTTCTTGGCAACGTCTTCCTTAATCGCGTTCACCGTAGGACAGCCAGCCGAGAACTTAAGGATGAGGGTATTATCAAACTGTTTGGCAGCTGATTCCATCTCTACCGGCGTGAAGATACAGCCAGGGTCCCCTTCGACAGTCACCGCTTGACGTGGAACCAAAGGGACGACATTAAGGACCGGGGTAGCTTGACCCACAAACTGCCGAGGAGTAGCCACAGCATTCACATATGACCTTGAAGGCACCGTGGCAGGTTGGGCAACAAACTGTGTGTTCTTGAGCTTTTCACAATCAAGAAAAAAAATGAATTGAGTTTTCAAAGTGTGGGTTTTCAAAGTTGATTAGGAGCTGGAAGTTGTAGGAATTAAAAGAAAAGAAAATATTATTATACTAGTTACTGTTTTGTAGTGGGTTTGGTGGAAGAAAAGGAATTGTAAAGTTTGTTAATGGCTGAAATAAATGTTGTTGGGTTTGTTTTGGGAAGGTGATAACCACAATTTCAATCTGCCCCCTGCATTTTAGCTTCTTATTATTTAGTTTTTAGCTCATTTTCCAACTTAGCAATAAAATTGACAACAAAGATTTTCATTAAAATTTGTGAGGGCAATTTTGTCTTTTGACAAAATATTTAGCGTTCCTTCCAAAGATAACGCCACCATGGACTAACACGAAGCCCAAAGTTGGGTTGAAAAGCCACTATAGGAAAGTTTCAACATCAGTTACCATGTAAATCGAAATTGGCAAGTTAGGGGACCAAATTATATATTAATCCTTAACAAATCAATTTCTAAAAACGCAATACCCAATTCCAAGTAATCTCTTTTCACTAGTTCTCATTTTGTGTCTGTGTGTATGCTAATATCTCTTGGGCTTTGTTTTTTAAGTTGAAGGTGGCTTTGGGAATGGGTGAAAGGCGTACCAGCCTGAGAAGGATTTACAAGCCAAAGACTCCAAGCAGTATCTTCAAAGGCTGTCTGAGCATAGGTTTCTCTTACAGTTGCAAGACGCCTCATTATCATCTGAACTATCCCCAATCCAACAAACCTGATAGCTGTAGACGAGCCAGGTCCATCTAAACCCAACCAACTCGAATCCAATCCTGGCCCACTATAGAGCAAAAAGTACAAAACAAAGAACATATTAGTAAATAGATGGGATTGTAGCTAGCCTTTGGGCAATGAAGCTTTGTTTGGTTAATTGAAATAGAGACCCAACCTCCAATCGCCACTCTCTCTAAAGGGTTCTGAGTTTGGTTAGGGAACATTCCAGTAGGCACGGTATGACCAGGAGAATTTTGCCGATCAAGCCCAGAACTAAATTGACGTGCAAGGTCCTCGTCACTTGAAACTTCTCAAGGACGAGGCTGCCACATCTTCAGGTCTTCCAACAAAAAGAGGTTTTCGACATGTGGGGCAAGAATAATTCTCACTTAAACCTTGGTCCATGATATGACAAAAACTTGTGTAGGATAGTCTTACGAATCCTAAATCCGTAAGACTGAGCCCCATTTAGAAATTTGCGGGTTAATAACTAAACCTGTTAATAAAAATCACAAAAATTGGCCAGCCGAGTTGGTCAATGGTGAACCTTAAAGGTTTAGCCCAAGGAGGTTAATGGTTTGACACGCCCTAGCTACAAAATTAAGTTTCAATGCTCATTTCCTTTATTTGCTTTGGTGCCTCTCTACTTTCAATGTTCGCCGCTGAATTCCCACGTCTTGCAGTTTAATCCCTTGTCAGCCCCGTTAGCTATCCGTTAGCATCAATTGCCTTGGGATACTTGACAGATCCTAACGGACTTTGACGAAATGCTAAATGACACCTTTAAAACCAAATGTGACATATTAAAAACACAAAAGTGACATATTTTAATGTTAAAAGTGACACTATAAATGAAATTTTATTATAATTCTTACTCCCTCTGTTCCAAAATATAAGTCATTTTGAGACTTTTCACACAAATCAAGGAAGCATATTATAAAAACAAAACTACCCCTATTTAATTTATCACAAACATTAATGGTGTGTTTATCCCAATTTATTCCAAACATTAATGGTGTCTTTATCCCAATTTATTCCAATTATTAATGGTGTCTCTTCAAGACTTGAACCATTTCCTCCCTGACAACACCACATTCCAGCTTCTAACTTCCTTCCAACAATCAATTTCTTTATCTTTTTCTTATTTTTCATTTCGTCTCTTGTTTCTTTTTGGCTTCTTACTTAGATTGTTGCATCAGACTTGGACGATTTGTAAACAAACACTACTAGAAAACTGGTCATCAGCGACGGAAATTTCCGTCGCTAAAATACGATTTCCGTCGCTGATTACACTCTAGCGACGGAATATTTCCGTCGCTTGACCGTCGCTAAAAGTTTGTCGCTGATCAGCGACGGAAAATTTTCCGTCACTGTTCACCGACGGAACAAGAATTTCCGTCGCTGTTCAGCGACGGAATTTTCCGTCGCTAATTTCCGTCACTGACAACTTCCGTCGCTGTTTAGTAACGGACATTCCGTCGCTGAAAAATCCGTCGCTGTTTAGTAACGGCCATTCCGTCGCTGATTTGAATTTAAATAATAGTTATTATTTATCTTTAGCGACAAACATTCCGTCGCTATATACCGACGGTGGATCACCGACGAACTTTCCGTCGCTAGTCAGCGACGGAAATTCCGTCGCTAATATCAAAAAAACAATTTAAAATAATTTTTTAAAATAATTTTATTTAATATTTTTTTCCTGCACCTGTTTTTCATAAACAGGTGATATAACAAATTTTTTGAACAAATTAAAACTAAATTGCAATGCAAAAAAACTACGAAATTAAAACACAAAGTTAAACAATAAATATGTTATGCTATTACATAAAGTTTCAAATTCAAATAACAATTTAAAACACTAAGTTAAACAGTAAATGTTATATTACACATAGTTTCAATAGTCAAATCACTAATTGTCTCCTAAATTCGGAGGTGGGAATGTTGTGAAAATATTTCTAACAGAACTAGGGCTGGCGGATGAAGGGGACGCTGTACTACCAACTACAGGTTGTTGAGGACACTGCTGCATCTGCTGCATCTGTGCAAACATCTGTGCCATTAGCCTTTGCGTTTCTTCTCGATGTTGCGCAACTAGCTGTTGTGTTTCAGATCGATGTTGTGCGAGCTCAGCTTCTAGAGTTTGAATTCTCGAACTTTGGTCATGGTTGGAAACACCATGGGATTCTCAAACTGAATTGACTTCCTACTTCACCATTTGCCTTAACTTTCTCTAGAAAACCATCTAAATTGGTAACAACAATCTTCATATAGAGATGGACATTATTACCTTGAGCCTTTATCGCCAAGCCCATGTAACCAAACGATAGTTGCTTGGTGTTCTCCTTTGGGCTTGACCACATAAGTCCTTCCAAACTCAAATGTCCCTCTACTTGATCTACTACCTGTGACAATGCAGCAAAAATGCTAAAAACATACACCACAAAGTCCTAAACGCAAACCAACAAAAAATACATATTCTTACTATTAACATTTGCAATAAAATTTGAAATGCATGGATAAAGAGTCACATAAAAGTGGAAAAAGACTAACCAGAACCTACATTAGAGCTATTGTAGCTCATCCTTCAAACTCGAAAAATGGCACTAAGTAGTCCCCCTATTACAATAAATTAGAAGGGCACCTGCAATGAATAAAAACAAAGACTGACATCTATTTATAGCCATTCTAAAGAATACAGCCCTCAAATGTGCATCGACTACAATTAGCTCAAACCAGTTAAACACTACCAGAAACTACCTAGAAAAAGCTCATTTGAAAGGGGAAGGCACTCAACAAAAAGGCAACATTAAAAATGACAACAAAACAAAATTACAAAACAAAATTTATTCAATCTTTATGAGCAGGGAATCCCAGCCCATTAACGCACAGTAATGCAAAAATGACCTAAATGGTCTCTCTTTTGAAACGGACATGGAAAGAATTTATGCTTGAAAATAGTGGCTAAAGAAAGGTATTTCAACCACAACAATTAAAGAATATTTCCACAAATAAACAAAACCAAATTTTCCATTAATTTAAAGAAACCCAATAATAAACAAATACTGAAATTCACATACACACATTGTTGAGAGAGATAGTACCAGATTTGTTAAAGAAAATGAGATTATTCGATGATTGAAGAAAAACCCATCAAGCAAAAATGTACTTATTGAAGGTCGAGTTGATAGAGGAAAAGATCTGATAGGAAATACTGTTGAATTTCGAAAGTGGGGGTTTAAGCTATAGTTTACCAACCTGGACTTAAGGGTTCTAGAGTATGAACAAAACCCACAAAGGGAATGTGCTTTTCATTTTCTCTATTTTTTTTATTGTTTATTGTTTAGTTTTCCTTTAAATCTCCACGTTTACAAGTGTGTATCCGTACAGTATTTATTTTTTGTTTAATTGAAGACCGTCGAGAGAGAACCACCGGTGTCCGATCAAATTTCATCACATACAAAGATTTTTATGACCCAATTCATCGCGTGTTAGGGCCGAGTTGAATTAAGTTGTAAGAAAACTCTTGATTGTTTATTTTTTATTTTATAAATTGTTTGAAAACAACCCTTGGACTATGACTACTTTTACCTCGGTATCCAAACCTAAGGCCTAAGGTCTAGAAAGAAGCGGAGGCGAACCAGATCGAGGTGAGAGCCAGGTATATAAAGCGGAGACGAACCAGATTGAGAGAGAGATACTTACAGTTAGAGAGAGAGAGGGAGAAACGGCGGCTGAACTAGGTGGAGAAGAGAGATCGAGATGAAACGGCGGCTGAACTGGCCGGAGAAGAAGCGGCTGAAGATGAAATGGCGGCTGAACTCGCCGGTCTGTTTGAACAGGGGAGAGATGGGAGGTGGCCGCCGGCTGTTGGAGATCGATCGCTCGGTGATGCTGGTGCGGCGGCTTGTGGGAGAGGTCGCGATGAGAGAGGACAGGGAGGGAGTGAGTGCGTGAGTTTAGAAAGAGTGTTTGTGATTAGGGTTTAGAGTTCTATTTATACCTAGGGCTTTTTTTTTTTTTTTAGTTGTGGGTTTATAAATACAATATAATTTACATTGTCTTTGTTTATCTTGAATTTAATTTATTAAATAGATAAAACAATTTTATTTGATTTTTTTTCTTATTTTACATTTTCAATTTATAACTTTTATTTTTAATTTAATTTAATAAAAAAAGTGTGTGTTCGTAATGCATAATATAATATTATTAAATTATCACATCCAATTTAATTTAGTTAATTTAGTTAAAAGTGTATTTTATATTTTATACATATTATTAAGAACGTAAAAAATCGGAAGAATTATAAATTACCATCACAATTCAACTTGCTTTCAATCCAGAAAAACAAACTGTGAGAATAGAGCAATCAACATGACCAACCCAGCATGAAATCTATACTAACCAAATCCCCTTTTGTTTTAAAAAAATCTAAACTGAGTAACCAAAAAACTATTCACCATCTCCACAGATAATTCAATCTATCCGTTACTCAAATTCAACATTTTAGAAATTTTAATGCAATCAACCCAAACTCATAAATATTAAAACAACCCAATATTTGGTCACTACTCTTAATATTTAATCTGACCAAATAGCACATACCATTATCCACACATAAATAATAATTAGCCTAATCAAATTTCACCCAAATCTGATTGAATGGGATTCATGAATAAATTCAAATCAAACTCCAACTAATTCTCCTTACTCAAAAATTATCAACTGAATGACAAAATTTCACCATCGAAGCAACAATTGCCAATTCGATGCTTGAACTGTGTAAGCTGGTGCGACATTGTAGAAAGATGATGTTTGAAAATTGTAGCTGGGCCAGTGCGACATTGTAGAAAGAGGCTCGATCGGCTCTGCTTTAGGCCGGAATCAAAGCTGGAGTGAACCGTACTTGAAAGATGGGCATGTTACCCTGACGGTATGGAAATGGTGGGTGCTGGTCCAACATTGCAAGGCCGGTGGCGTTGGGGATAGAGATGGGAGAACGAACGGAGATGGCAATGGGTGAGAGAGATCGGTTTTATTTTGCCGGGTTCGAGAGAGGATGATTCTTTGGGTTTATAGAGAGGGAGGCAGTGATGGCGATGGCGATTGGGGAGGCCGTGCGTGAGAGAAGATTTAAGCTAAGTTAAGTTACGTTACGTTAAGCTAAGTTAAGTTATGTTAAGTTAAATTAAGTTAAGTTAAGTTAAGTTACGCTACGTTAAGTTAAGTTAAGTTAAGTTAAGTTACGTTACGTTACGTTACGTTACGTTAAGTTAAGTTACACTACGTTAAGTTAAGTTAAGTTAAGTTACGTTAAATTACGTTTAAGCTAAGTTCGTTAAGTTAAGCTAAGTTTGTTATGTTACGTTAAGTTAAATTAAGTTAAGTTAAGCTAAGTAAAGTTAAAGTTAAGTTAAGTTAAGTTACGTTACGTTTAAGTTAAGTTACATTACGCTAAGTTAAGTTACGTTACGTTAACTTACATTATGTTACGTTTAAGCTAAGTTAAGTTACGTTACGTTAAACTAAGTTAAGTTACGTTACGTTAAGCTAAGCTAAGTTAAGTTATGTTATGTTATGTTATGTTAAGTTAAGTTAAGTTAAGTTAGGTTAAGTTAAGTTAATTTAAGTTAAGTTAAGTTACGTTACGCTAAGTTAAGTTAAGCGTTACGTTAAGCTAAGTAAGTTACGTTACGTTAAGCTAAGTTAAGTTAAGTTAAGTTTAAGCGTTGCGTTAAGCTAAGTTAAGTTGCGTTACGTTAAGCTAAGTTAAGTTGCGTTACGTTAAGTTAAGTTAAGTTATGTTAAGTTGTTAAGAAGTTAAGTTAAGTTAAGTTAAGTTAACGTTAAGTTAAGCGTTTAGTTAAGTTAAGTTACGTACGTTAAGTACGTTAAGTTAAGCTTAAGTTAACGTTAAGTTAAGTTAAGTTAAGTTACGTTAGTTAAGTTAAGCCACGTTAAGTTAAGTTGCGTTGCTACGCTACGTTACGTTAAGTTACGCGTTAAGTTAAGTTAAGTTAAGTTAAGTTGACGTTACGTTACGCTACATTAAGTTAAGTTACGTTATGCTACGTTAAGTTAAGTTACGTTAAGTTAAGTTAAGTTACGTTAAGTTACGTTAAGTTATAATGGTCCATCGTACTCCATTATACCATTTCACCAATAGGCGTAATGTGTTTTCATGTTATAATGGTTCATCGTACTCCATTATACCATTTCGTCAATAGGCGTAGCGTGTTAAGTTAAGTTACGTTACGTTAAGTTAAGTTAACTTACGTTACGTTAAGTTATAACATTTTGCCAATAGGCGTATCGTGTTTTCATGTTATAATGGTCCATCGTACTTCATTATACCATTTTTTCAATAGGCGTAGCGTGTTTTCATGTTATAATAGGTTCATCGTACTCCATTATATCATTTTGCCAATAGGCGTAGCGTGTTTTCATGTTATAATGGTCCATCGTAGTCCATCATACCATTTCACCAATAGGCGTAATGTGTTTTCATGTTATAATGGTTCATCGTACTCCATTATACCATTTCGTCAATAGGCGTAGCATGTTAAGTTAAGTTACGTTACGTTAAGTTAAGTTAAGTTAAGTTAAGTTAAGTTAAGTTAAGTTAAGACGAATTGGTCTCATATCATTGAAAGAAGAAGACGAAGAGATCTTGGGAATCAATGTCAAAAGAGTTGACCCGAATCTTGGGAAGGCTAAGACTATCTCCATTAAAGAAAGAAATCTTGTACAACGTGTTCTTCAAATTCCTTCTCAAGCACCGGTTACAGAACCGAATCCATAACCCTCTCGATGAAAACAGTATCATTTGGCGTTATTTCCCATCCCGAAGAATCCATCGCCGCTGCTAATCCCTCTTTCACTACGGTGTAGCCAAATTGTGTGATGTTATTGTCTTGGAAATTGGGTATAGGCTTGCACCTGAGAATCGATACCTTGCGGCTTTTGAGAAGGAATTTGAAGAACACGTTGGTGCGCATGCTGCTATGGCAGAGAGGGATGAAGATGAAGATAAATGAACATAGGGGCAAAATAGGTATTTAATATGATTTAATAGTTAAAACTAACGTCCATCCAAAAAATGGGTTAAAAAGGGATAAATGCAGTACATTGGTCATCCCGAAAATTTTGACGTCTCGGTGGCCTAATTGCAATTTTTGGAAAAGGACAGTGACCCAAATATGCGTTTTGCCTAAAATATTTTAAAAGTTTAATAAAATAATATGTTTAGTCTTATCTTTAAAAATATTTCAAGATGTAATTTTTTTGTGTTTGTTAATTGTATTTAAAAATATTTCCCTTTTAATTTAGTTAATTTTCTTCTAAAACAATTTGAACATTAGTTCTCTAAAAAGTTGATTTTTATGATGTTTTAAAAAAATTACTCCCTACATTTTCAGATAATATGAAGTATTTTTAGGGTTATTATTATTTACAATATTTTTTAAAATACTAAGCTCACTTGGTTTCAAAATCTTTTTCGGACGAATTTCTCATCTAGCGGCGAGTATTCGTCGCTAATTAGCTACGGATATTTCCGTCAGCGATTTGCTACGAATTTCGTTAGTGTACGGCCCGGAAATTTCCTTGTCGGCGGCCGAAATGATTCGAAATTTCCGTCGCTATACACTCACGGAAATTCCGTAGCAAATCGATGAGAATATATCCGTAGCTAATCGGCGGCGGAAATTCCGCCCACGATTAGCTACGGATATTTCCGTCACTGATTTGCTACGGAATTTCCGTGAGTATATAGCGACGGAATTTTCCGTCGCTGATCAGCGACGGAATTCTCACATCTAGCGACGGAAAATACAATATTCTAAAAATATGCTTTTTAGTGACGGAAATTTCCGTGAGTGTATAGCGACGGAAATTTCCGTCGCTGATCAGCGACGGAATCCTGGAAGTAGCGACGGAAAATAAGGGATATTCTGAAAAGATGCTTTTTAGCGACGGAATTTAGCGACGGAAATAATTCCGTCGCTAATTCTAAAACAATGACGAAATTCAAATCACGACATAGATAAATTTCCGTCAATATGAATAGCGGCAATACCATCTGTCTCGTCATGTTTACCCAGTTTCTAGTAGTGAAAAGAACCTATATCTTCATCTAGGTTCACATTCTTCGCGTCTTGTGCACCTTCATCCAACTTTGTGTCTTCTGGGTTTTCGTTTTCATCCGACTTTGTTGGATTCGCGTCATCGTCCGACTTTGCTGGATTCGCAGCATCATCCGGGTTCACATCTTCATCTGACTTTGCTAGCTTCACGTCATCATCCGGGTTCATATCTTCATCCGACTTCGCCGGCACCACGTCATCATCTGTGTTCACATCTTCATCCGGCATCATTATATTCAAAATAAAGGGGATTTTTCTTGCGGGTACGTGATACTCCGGCTTGAAGATTCATCCTTCTTACTGTTTGATTACAGGTAGACGTGAATTTTGGTTGGGAAAACAAAGAGACAAATTCAGTCATAAGGAGAGATAGCTTTGGGAACCGAAGACACAGATGTTGTTATTGAGGCAATAAAGTAAAGGGTATAACTGGAAAAAAAAGAAAATATACCTTGAAAAGTGCAAAACGACATGTATTTTGGAACAAAAAAAAGGCCCAAAACGACTTATATTTTGGAACGGATGGAGTATTAAAATACTCCATCTGGACCTATATATAAGCAAAAAATACCAAATTTTGGTGGACTTAAATATAAGCAAAAATCACCATATTAAACTCTATTCACAACTTCCAAGAAGTTTGATACCAAAAATACACCTTATTAATTCTTTTGTTTTTCAAGATGTGTGCACATTCCCTATACACAAAGAGCCACTAATTATAAAAGGAGTTATAATGAATTGATGACAATGAGTTAATATTGCATTAATTTTTATCAATTTTGAGTGGGATACTTGAGGGTATTTTAGTAAGTATACTTTTGTTTTATATAAAATCTAGACAATTTAACTAATTTAACTTACTTTCTTAATCTGTGTGAAATTGGTTAGTTTTGCTTATATATAGGTCCGGAGGGAGTACAAAGTAACACTCTTAATACTAAAAAGTGACACATTTAATACTAAAAAGTGACATTCTTAATACTAAAAAGTGGCACATTTAATACTAAAAAGATATACTCTTAATACTAAAAAGTAACACTCTTAATACTAAAAAGTGACACTTTTAATACTAAAAAGTGACACTCTTAATACTAAAAAAGTGACACATTTAATACTAAATAGTGACACATTTAATACTAAAAAGTGACACATTTAATATTAAAAAGTGTCACTTTAAAACTAACATTGACTGCCAAAAGTGACACATGTAAATATGTAATACTAGTAATAAAATGTAATATTTTCAATGCTAAAAAGTGATACTTTTAATTCTAAAAAGTGACACTTTTAATTTTAAACGTAATGATTTTTATTTATAAAAAAATGAAACACTTTTCAAAGTGAAAGTTACACATTTAAGACTAAAAGTGACACATTTAAGCCCAAAAAGTAACATTTTTTAATGGAAAATTTATAATTTTCATTAAAAATGTAAAGTGACACTTTTAAGGCCAAAAGTGACACATTTTATACTATAAAGTGACAATGTTAATAGTAAAAAGTGACACTCTGCATATATAAACATGAGGGGTGATGCTATAATTTTCAAAAACTAAGGGGTTGCATTGATATTTCTGAATTTTGCCCCATTTAATCTGGATAGATCCGTCTTACGGATCGTCTTACAGAAGATCACCTCCCATGATATTTGGGCATGCCATCAGAAATATTAACAATAGAAATAAATAAAAGTTTGCAGGTCATACAGCTGGTATTACTATGAATTTAGATCATACCAAGATCTCAAGCAAAGAAAGATGGAAAGGATGATTACAAGAGAGTGTCTTTTCCTTCACCATTGGTTCTTGTCATTCAGCACATATATCCAAATTCATGGCTAATCCAAAAATTAAAGGAGATAAGACGAAAAGAAAAATAAGATATTAAAGTATTTCTTAGGTGTTGCATTAGGGAGAGCCCCGTGAAGGGTTCCTAAAGCCACCTTCAACTTTAAAAAAATTAGAGCCCAAGAGAGATTAGCATACACACATACACAAAATGAGAACCAGTGAAGAGAGATTACTTGGAATTTGGTTGTTAATTGGGTTTTTAGAAATTGATTTGTTAATAATCAATTTCGAATTGGTATTGTTTGTCAAGAAATATGGTGGAATGAGTGAAGGAGTGAAGTGGGTGAAAGAGGAGGAAGATGGGGTTGTCACTTGTCAGGGAAAAAGAAGTGAACGCTGCTTGGGTAATAGAATTTTCATGTCACTTCGTTTTGATGATGATATACATGACCTCCCTTAACGAGATTTCAGTGAACAGGAGTTATGGTCATGGACTACCGATATGCAAAATTCGCCTACTTTGATGAATGAAGTGCATTTGCTTTGTATAGGGATTTGCTAGTGGATTTTTGCAAAGTACGTGGACGTGAAGTAAACCCTACAAATTATATATAGGCATATGAATAATTTAGGAATTCCGAATGTGTGACCATGTTTGTTTCGAATATATTTATGTGTTAGTTAAAGAAATGTTGTTTTGAGCAGAACCTCTGCTCTAACGAACCCAGTACATTAAAGGAAGTGGTAATTGGAAAAATTATGGTGGAACTTTAATTAATGTTAATTACGCTCTGGTCACACGGTCTTGTTTCATATCTACCAAGCTTAGGTAACTGATAATCAGATTACATAAGTGTAAGGTCCAAGCTGATTTGGAATGGCAACAAAGAGAAACAGAAAGCAAGAATTGGAAAGTGCTTGTTCTCTTGCGGGAAGATATCGTAGGGAGCTTGAGATCATCTCCAAGGGAAGCTTTAAAACTCCAAATTTGAAGAATTTTTCTATTATTTCATGCTCCAACAGCTGCTTCATTTCATCTTCAGATTTGAAGTTTTTGATTATGAACTTCAAATCCAGAGCATACTATTCATAATTCATCTTACCTCTCCTTTTTTTTTTTTTTGATTTAAGTAATTATTTTGTGTTTTATGTTTTCATTATTATTGTTAGTTTAGTTGTTTAGTTTAAATATCATTTTGAGATGTTTTGGTTTAAATAATACAAAAAATTAATTCAATTATTTTATTTATATTATTAGTTATTAGTTATATATAATATTAAAATTATTTATGATAAAGTTTATACACATTAGACATTAATAAATAAATGAAAATTACATTACATTAAATTAAATCACACAACATACATATTAATAATATTAATACTAATACAAATTATGCAATAACTATCAATTAATAATCTGATAGATCATTTCCGGATGGTCCAATGTTTTGGAAGTACTGTCCAAAAGCATTTGGATTAGATTACATTACAATAAATATTTGATTTTAGTTGTATATTCATATGTCTATTTATGTTTGATTTTAATATTTGTATTTTAGTCTTTATTAATGTCTTGCATTTAATTATTAATTTTAATATGTTTGTATTTTAGTCTCAATTAAATTCATGCATTTAATTATTATTTTTAATGCATAATATTTAATTTAATTTAATATTAAATCAATAATATATTTGTTTTGATAAAATACATTAATGCAAATTAAATAAAATAAAACATATACTTGGAATATAAATTAAATGAAATAATGAAGAATATACTTGGAATATTCCTTTTAGAGTTAATTTTGAAATAAAACTGTTAGAGATAGTGTAAGAAATTTGGTGCAGAAATTACATCAGTTTAAAGATTTGGTACAGTTTTAACTTCAAACTGTTAGAGATGGTCTGAGAGCTTCACAAATCCAACCTTAGTTTTATGATACTACATCATGCTTTATCACTCCAAAAACTCATCTTTATTGATTGCAAAAACTTCACATTTGCTGGAATTCACGCCCACGCCCTAAATACAGCAAAAATTATAACAACTAACAAGCTCCAACAGATATTCAGATTATCATGCACTCACTTTTGTACAGTATCCTGTATCCACAATTAGATAAAAGAAACTACAACCCTAGACGAACTAAACTGTGAAAGAACAAAAAAAATAACAAAAAGAAAAAGAGCATCTACATCAGCGACTTTCTGTCCAACTGTGCAAGGGGTTAAAAAATGGGAAAAGAAGAAGAAAAGGGAAAGAGACCTACTTTGCAGCTCAGTTTCAACTTTTAACTTGATTCTGTTGACATAATCTCGAGTTCTGCCCACCAAAGAGGAGACACCCTAGGTGTCGCACCATCCGGTTCCATGGCTGTAATCTCTTTCAACCTGGCTGTGACCTCTTTCATTGTTGGTCTTCGATTTGGGTCTGGATGAATACAATCTTTTACCACTTCGAATAGTTTCTCAACCTCGTATTCTTGAAAAGAGCTTAGAGTCGGATCCACCATATCCCTAAAGGGTAGTTCCCACTTCAAGTAGTCCGATGCCCAATCCGCAGGAGGAACACTATCAACTGAGTATGGAAACCTACCCGTAATCATTTCAAACAAAATTACCCCAAAGCTGTAGACATTGCTTACTGGATCTGAGGACTGGGTCTCCAAGAGCTCCATCGAAGCTGATCCCATTTTAGCTGCAGTCGCCTCATTCCAGAAGCTGAAATCCGAAATTTTGGCTGCGTAATCTTCAGTGAGATATATAGATGAAGACTGTAGGGTTCCATGGGATATAGGTGGGTTGAGCTGGTGCAGATACTCGAGGCAGTAGGCCATGCCCATAGCTATTCTCAAGCGCATACCCCAGTCCAAGTGCTCTGCTTCTTTTACTGCAGGATATCCAGAATTAGCATCAATATTCATCATACAACATATGCAAGCTCAGATAGCTTTATAGGTTTTGACATTTGCATTCCAAACATACCCCTCTCAATTTGATTAAAAAATAGGAGCAACTTACTGTGCAGGTGCTCAAACAGAGTTCCATTTGGAGCATACTCGAAAACCATCATTCTTGTGAAAGGATCTTCTTCTTCACAAAACCCAATAAGATTCACAAAGTTCTTGTGATTCAGCTTTGATAATGTGTCAATCTGAAAATGACAATAAAAAAGAGGAAATGAAAACATAAGCAACTGAAATTTTGAAAGATAAGCTAGACAAGGTTCGTTCAAATTTCGCATTTACTTGCCTTTTTCCTGAACTGGGTTTCTAGATTCTTTGACCAATCTCCTACCGACTTTACTGCAGTAGATGTCACTGCTATTTCAACTCCGCTTGAAAGAGTCCCTTTGTAGACTGTACCATCTGACAAAGAGCCAATTATATTACTGAAATCTTCACAAGCTATTTCAAGTTCCGATCTCTGGAGCTTTGGGACACCTGGAATGTAAATTCTCAAATATGAGCATCATATGTAGTAGATTCATATATGTCATCGTGAAGTTAAGAAAATTTTGTAGAACACAAAATTGAGAATCTATTTCCAAAAGAAAAAATAGAAAAAGGAAAAGAAAACATTCAGGTGAAAGAGATGATTAATAACCTGTTACAAATGCTTTTTGCAGCTGCCCACTTAATCCTGTCGCCCAAGGTTTAATAGTGACTTCCTTACTTCTTTGATAGAAAACAAAGCTGAAAGCTGCGATAAACAGGAATAGAGAACCCCCTACTATTCCAGACATTATCATAACTCTATGATTATTTGACTTGGAACTCCTTTCTCCATTAAGGATTGGACTTGAACCAGGGGAAGGGACTGAAGCAGGATCAGAATGGGGAAATTCAGAAGCCTTTGGTGGATTTACGGGAGTTGTTGTAGGAGGAACTTGAGGTGGCACCAATGAAGGCGACGGGGATAAAGATCCTGATGGGGGAGAAGAAGGGGACTCTGATGGAGATGTTGGAGGGAATGATATCGATGACAATGGAGATCCTGGGGAAGATAATGGTGACAGTGACGATGATGGAGATGGAGATGGTGAAGGTGGCAGTGTCGATCTCCATCTGACTCCAGGTCGAACAGCCTGCAGCAGCCTTCTCTTTGCTTCATCTCCAGGTCGAACAGTATTCCTGTAAGAAATGAAACATTCTCATGAATTTCATGAAGGACGTAACTTGATGCCTCTTCCCACTCCACTCAAAACAAGTTAGTCTAACGCATACAATTTTTTGTTGAAAAATGAAAAAAGAGATTGTAAAAAATGAAGACGAAAACAGCTGGAAGGGTCTTGAATTAGTGCATTTACCAATAACCAGATCTACTATGACAACTAGGCTGAGCAGTAACACTACTCAGCTGGTTCTCATCAACTTGAAATTCAGAAAGCATCTTAAGCTCGTTAACTTCAGGAGATATGCTATCAAGGAACTTGTTGTTATCCAGTAGGCTGCATCAATATGTAAACAGCAAGAGGGAGTAAGCACAAGCTTATGTATTAGGGTGAAAATCAAATCAACACCTAGAGGTTCAACTGACAGGATTGATAGGGACAGATTATTGCTCAGATCAGTAGAAAATGATCCACTGAAGTTATTGTATCCCAAGTCCAGCACTTCTAACTCCTTCAATTCACCAATTTCTGGAGGAATGTTTCCGGAAAAAGAATTATTACGTAAAATGCTGCAACATGTAGCCATAAGAAATAATTAGCAATGCGTGAAAATAGAAGAAATAAGGCCATGAACCCGGAGAATGATTTGCTTACATAGACTTTATATAAATCAACTTCCCAAGCTCGGGTGCCAGCGCTCCTCCAAGGCAAAGATCTCTTAAGTTTCTGTCATTTTAATTTAGATGAAATTTATCTTAGAAAAAAGGCCAACTTAAAAGACTATATGTACATGTGAAGTGAATACATCATATGCTAACAAGCAGAAATGCAGGTAGATTCTGTCAGCACTTAAGTATCGATAAGAAACTATAATGGAGCCACCATATTTGCCACATTCACTGGTTCAAAGTTCACTTGGAGGCATGTCAATATAATTTTCATTACTATTTTGTGTTAGGTGCTCTAGAAATTAGACACTAACAAAGTAGTGATTTAGTTAGATCTCTTTTAATATTTTTTATGAGTCAATTAAAATACACGACTGCACGAGAGTACGTATCCACAAGTTGACAAAAGATAAGCATCGAGTTTGATGCCTCTATAAGGTAACCACATAACTCTTCTATGCTCATGAGGACTTGTTTATAGCTTATAACCTATCCTTTTCCAATGTTTTTCTTTTAATGAAAATTTCTCAGAGTTGCTGCCTTTAACCACGTACATATACACAAGCAATATAGAACCATTTATTCGGAAAAAAATGCATCAAGATCTCTAAAGAAAAGGCAAATTGCTGATTGGAGTACCATTGAACCATATGTATTATGCTTGGAAGCAAAAACTTCATTTCTTAAGTGGAGATTGCAATACTTCCGTCACACTTCTGAAACTTCTCTGATTCTAACATCCATACTTCTCTTATGAGATTGAGGCAATAAATAACATTACACAATTTCATACCCTCCCTAACTACAATAGACAATAGTAAAATATCACAACTTCTCCCATCAGTTTACATTTAGTGCAAATAGAACAGATCATACCCCTTTTTCAAAGTGATTAGGATTGCGAATCTGCATCCAAAAATTGAATACTCCTTCCCTCGGTGACTTTGGTTGACTTTTTAGTATAGAGTGCACATGGTAATTGGCCCTAGATATTATCTGGATCAAGAGGTTAATGGCATTGTGCATAACATGTCATCAGCGGTACTTTGATTCTTAATTCTAAAAACTACTAGTAACTCTAATGCTTTGGCCTTTGAGTTGAATCTAACCCTCTAGAACTGATAGGAAATTTCCAAAGGTGGAATCAACACACACACTGGCGGCCGCAGGTTATTGAGGGAAAAGTAGCACAGTAGTTAGGTTCCCCTGCTGTGAACTACGTCACAGGTTCATTCATTCTAGCTGCAATGTGACTCCTAGAACAAATCATGGCTTCAAGGTTATTTGGGGCCAAAAAAAAATTGAGATTTCTATGGACTATTTGCATTAAATAAGCATGGGTATATGAGGAAACAGGGACAATACTTTAACTACCATTAATTACTGTAAATCAACTACAGAAAACTGTTTATTTTAGAGTAAAATGTTATGTGGCTAACATTTTTATTTTTAAGAAAGAAATCTAGAAACAAAACACTGGATCTTATAACATAAATTCATAGACAACGACCAAAAGCACATTAACGAGCCATTAGAGTTTTCACGAGAAAGAAAAAGAAATCATTCAAATGCAACCCGCTGTATACTTTCCAGAAAATTGTATCAATATAAATGAGGCCAAACAATTAAATCAACAAAAAAATGTAGCCAAACTGAAAGATAGAAACAAGAATATTTCCATGTACACACAGTTGCACATGAAAAAAACAAATGAGCAGAAAATGATACTTAATCCTCATCCCAATTGAAGAGGAAGACTCTGACTTGACTGATTTTTCTTTTCTAAAATGGAAATTGACAAGGATTTACTTGTTTTTCCAAAAACTGTGATTTATAATAACTTAGTGGAGTTGAAGTTAATAAATTACTCTATAGTATTATTTTTTTCTCAAACTAAGTAAATACTTACTAAATTCTTATTTTATTTAACTTTTTTGAGCCAAACCGACAGTTTTTCCGATAAATGACCTAAATTATCTATATTATAAAAGAGCTCAAGATATAACTGACGGTCCTGATCGAATTGTGTTAAATACAACTGACGGTCCAAATTAATTCGTAAATATGTGAGTTACAAATGAACCCATCAGTTATGAGTTATATTTGAATTACCCCTCTATAATTACATATAAAACCTTCAGTTGTGAGTTTTGTTTGAATTATCCCGTCAGTTATGAGTTTTGTTTATTCCGACCGTTCATTGAACTGATCTAATACCGACATTTTACCTATGACACGTTCACGTATACTAGTTTTATTTTATTTCAAAATCATAAAAGTCGCAATTCTTAGTAATTTTTTGGTATTACGAACGGAGGGAGTATATGTTACAAATCAAACTTAAAATTCGGTCAAGTTATCTGAATAACTCAGTGTGCCTATTCAATCTGGAAGAAAAGAATAATACACAAGTAATTTCATACGAAAAGTCAACAAGCAATTAGGAAATGAAATTTGATAGAAATTGGATACAATCACTCCAACATTACCTCAGACACAACTATTATCAACAGGAACAACATAAAAACAAGTGACGCACGAGAAGAGAGAACTCACAGGATTACCACTTTTCCATCGGAGCACTCAACTCCGAACCAATTACACGGGTCGGACTCCACTTCATTGCGATTCCAGTTTGCTAACGCATCAAACGGATCTCTAACAACTCCCTCCCGAAATCTCAACAGCGCCAAGCCTGCACCCCAAATCACATTTCTCTTCTTCTTTTTTTAATTATAAAAAAAATTATAAGTAAAACAAAACTGTAAGGATTTGGAAAGCTATTCGTACCTTCGCTGTTGAGTGACAAACAGAGATGAGAATTGAGATGAAAGAAGAGAGCCGCCGCCAACGCCATCGCTAGACGGAGCTTGAATCGGCTCTGCCGCCAACGTACGCCGCCGCCGCCGTCCATTTCGGCTAGTCCCGATCGAACTTGGTAAGAGCAATTAGCCAATGAGAAAGATTTATGTGATTCAACAAAAATGTGTATATAGATGTTTTATTTGTATATAAATTTAAATACATGTGTCATGTGTGTGAGTGCAGAGAGAGAGAGAGCTAGCTAATATGGAAGGAGCATAGACGAAACGCGTCAAGCGGTGATTCTTAATTGAAAAATGGAAACTGACGAGTAATTTACTTACCGACAGAAAAAAAAGGGAACAAAAATAGTAAGAAATTCAATGTTTTTACAGTTCTGGAAATAAAAACAAGTGGTTTTATGGGAGAGGGATGAGTCTTTGACTAGTTCGAATGTTTTTTTGCTGCTATCTATGTTTGAAAAAATGGAAGTAGCTGCGTGGCCAGCGGGAACTCTCATCTTATACCGGCGCCGTCCCCCTTCTTCTCGCGCGATCCATGTGCGCACTCACGTGATCATTATTTCCCTTTCTCTCCTTTGCTTTCTTAGGCCACGTTTGTATACCTACTTGAGGTGGTGTAATTTTATTTTATTTTCAAATTTGACTTTTTACTGTGTTTACTTATTTGGTTCGTTTTCTTTTTTTCTTTTTTAGGGATTAACAACGTAGCATAATTTCAAATAAATTACATATTGATTGGAGTATTTTGTCTTCGACAAATAAAAGTGTACTTTTCTTTTGACTTTCAAATTTAAAAAATTGAATATTGTTAGTAAAATTATAATGGAGTGTCTTAATGTTCCTAAAATATCAGTCTCTAAATTATCGTTTTAGTTGATTCAGCACATGAATTAAAAAAATAATTGACTTAATTATTTATATTAGTTTAAAGTGTAGTTTCATTTAAAACTTACGTGGTTCATAATTAAAATATAATGAAAAAGTAAAGATAAAATAGTAAAAATGATGTTTTAAAAAAATAAATTTCAAACTGAATAATTATTTTAAAATAGACGAAAAAAAAAATAAGACGATAATTTAAGAACGGAGGAAGTACTATATATCGAAACAAATTCCTTGGTACCCTAAAAATCTATACGACTATAACTATACCACTAACACGTACCTAAGCATTAAACCATAAAATCATAAACTCTAGCCAGTTGAAGAGAAGAGTGAAAGCTTCACCTGATAATTTAAAGTGCATGTGAAATTTTCTACTCCTTTTTACTCCTCATTCTAGGGCAGTCTTAGTTTGAAAGTTATTTTTTTAAAAAAAATTTATTTTTAGTAATTCATTAATAATAATTGACTTTTTTTTTGGAATGAATGGAGTAACTTATTTCCTAGTTTGTTTATGCTAATATTAATATCTTTTCATTTAAGGCAAAGAGATATTCTACTTAAAGAGTTTATTTTTAAATAGGGAGATATTATTTTCACTATAATTTTTGCTTATCCACAACATCCTTAATTAGTACATCAAAAAAGTACATGTTTGAACAAAATTACCCCTTAAGTATTTGTTCATTTTAAGTTGACTAACCAAATTACTTTCCTAATTACCTTTTAACATTATTTTTTAGTTCAAACAATAATGAACAACATAGTTATTCTATTATTTTTACTTTTTGTAATGACTTTATTAATTAATCTTATGACTAAAGTTATATTATATAAAAATATATATAGTAAGGACATTTTTTGTCCACCAAACTTTAAGTAAATATGTGTTCTTTGGTTATGGAAAAAACAAAAAGTGAAATTTAAATAATGTAATCGTAAAAATTGATCGAATAGTAAAAACATAGTATGAAATAATATCCTAAAATTGGATTTTTTTTTTTTTGCCTACCTTTATAATTGGTTCAAAATTTTAATCTTTTGAATTGATTGAAAACAAATACTCAGCTGAATACATCCCATAATAATATTATTGAATTGATATTTTAAAATAATATTTTTAAACTAAATTAGAATATTTTAATTTTTTATTATAAAATATCTAATATATTCTAAAATTTTGGTAGAAAAATGTATTAACCATATTATTTTTATGATAATGAATATGAGACGTGAGTGGTTAAAAATTGATTAAACATATTTATTATTAAAAAAATGAATAAGTACTTTGTTTGTTGAGAATTAAAATGTTAAGAATAAAAAATAGAATAACTATGTTGTTCATTGATATTTGATCTAAAAAAATAATGTTAGAAGGTAATTAGGCTAGTAACTTAATTAGTCAACTAAAATGGACAAGTACTTAAGGCGTAGTTTCGTCTAAATATGTATTTATTTAATACAATAATTAAAGATGTAATAGATAAGCAAAAATTATAGCGGAAATAACATCTCCCTTTAAATATTATACCTACAATTTTTATAAGTTTTCAACTTCATCATCCACATATAAACAAAAATGTTGACTATGCTTCAGCATTTTATAATAATGACCAGCTCTAATGATAATTATATGTTCCTTAATTATTTAACTTTTTATACTTGAATTATTTGAGTGGAATGGAGAGAGTATCTACCATATCTGATTCATCAATTTTTTTTGTCGCATAAAAAGAATCCCATTGTTTAAGTTTCAGCTCTCCGTATGTTTTCATATTTTTTTTTCTTTTGAATCTGAAGTATGATATTTATTTTAATTATGCAAAAAAATTATGACAATTTAAATTAAATATAAGAAGCAAAATTAGGATATTAAAAAGTTTTACTCCTTAGGCAGGACTCTTTTATTTGAAAGAAAATGAGAGTACATTTATACTCCACTTGTTCCTAATAATTATTTTGTTTGATTGGAACACAAATAAAGAAAACTTATTGAGTATAATTTAATATTGGTATAATATGCATTTTTTTATAAAATTCATGTACATATGAGACTCTCATTAAAGTAATAAGAAAAAATAAGAGTAAAATGATAAATAAAAAAATAAAAAATGTTAGTTTGAAAATAAAGACAATTATTTTGAAACAAATGAAAAAAAAGCAAGATAATTATTAAGAGACGGATCGGGAGTATTTCCTTTTCATGTTTTGTTTTAGTATGTTGTGATCTTAATTACTCCCTCTATTATGGGTAAAGAGTCAATTATTCCATTTTACGATTTTTCATTTAAATAGTTTATTTTCAAAAATTAAGACAAAAAAGTGTCATTTTATTACTAATGAGATAATAAAAATATTATTTTAAAAAAATGACTTTTAAAATTAGGCTCTTTTTCCGGAGGAGATAATATATATATATATATATAACCAAACATACGAAATTGCATGGTTATCAAACATTAACAAACTACATTGACGCAAATGGTGAACTGAACACATGCGAGCCTAGCCTAGGTATGGTCAAAGAGAAAAAACAAAAAAAACAAAAAAAAAACTCATCCTAGCCCTACCGTTGCTATTGAATAATTAAAAAAAGAAATAGTAACAAACTACCCTCGTAAAAGAATGAATCATGAAGGCAATTGTCAATTGAATATAAAATTCACTCTGCAAAATAATTTGAACCAGTCCCCTTGTTCGATCCACATTCCACACCCATTAAATACTTTAGCCTACGCTTGTGGCCTGCAGAGATGACCCATTACAATTTAATGTTTGTACACTCATCATACTTATCTATTAGTTTTGTACAACTAGATTTTCATAATTTTAAATTAATTTCTTAGAAATATACTCCTAAAACGTTCTTAAGTCTTAACTAATCGTCATGCTTTTTTTATCCGTTTTATGTTTCTAAATAATCTTTTTTAGGAAAACATTTTTAAAATTTTACAGTTATATTTTCTTCCTGTTTTAATTCTAATCACATGCACAAAAACTTTAAAGAAACAACATATTATATCAATATTTATAATATTGTCAATTTAATTTTCTTAATTTGTATGCTCAGTTAAAAATGACAATTATTTAGTGTATAATTGTGTATCCTACACGCACGTTGACATAGTTGTCTTTTTGTTCGCAAAAGTATTCGAGAATTAGGAATTGGCACATGGGAATGTGTAACATTTACATATTGTATAGTGTATCATCGAAAAATATTACTCCTTAAGTTCTAGAATAAGTGTTGTTTTTGATGCATATCATACAACAAGACAATATAATATAAGTCTATCACTTGTTGGAGAAAGATCAATATTGCTTTGTCAATATAATTATAATTAACCTACCACTCGACTTGTTCTCAGATACTTTTACATTTCAACTCTTAATATCTAACTTTTTAATAAGGAAAAGTAATAGATTGAATTGTTATTTTGTTGTTCTATCAATAATAAGATTTGGACGTCTACTGCTGTCTGCTGGTGGGTGAAGAATTTTAAATTCGAGGACGTATGTAGGGCTTAATATTTAAAGAATAACCTTTTTCTTCAAATATAGAAAAGAGCCATTTGTTAATAGTTTCAGTTGGTTAAATATCGTACAGAGAAAGTGCATTAACGTTAAAACAAAAACAATACATCAGCGTGAGCCGTGAAGCGTTCTTGCCTCTATTTTTAGCTCCGAATGGGGTTTCTTCATAAATGGCCACTTTTTGGGTGGTTTCTAACATTTAATTGACCTAGAACGAAACTTAAGAAAGGGTTCTTATTTAATAACAAAAATTAATATTTAGAAAAAATTACGGGTCGTTCCACTTTTTGAAACCTTTAATTGCTAAAGTACACCCTTTTTATTTTCAACCGAAAAAAATCACTTTTAATGGCAAAATGGCTACGATATCCTTAATGAACCGTAGTAGCGGCCTTTTATTTTCACGCGCGAATCGAATTATGGTTCAATAGTATAATTATTTTTTTTGATGATTCAAATTGTGATGCTCAATAGTGTAACTACTAGTCTATTTTTGTACTGTGATTCATCAATTTTAGTACATTAATTTTTACACCGCGATTCAATAATGTAATTGCTAGTCTATTTTTGAATCGCAATTCATCAATTTTAATGCATTAATATTTTCCCTTAATATTTATACATAAGTGACTCAAGTCATAACATACTCAAGAAATATTAAGACTATAACTATTACTAATTGGGCTTTGAAAAATAAGAATTGTCAAATTGGAATGTATGAAATGAGTCCGGGCATGTCTTAAGTTTGAGAATTGCAGAATTGGACTGTTTTCTTTGGATTTTTTGGCCTCTTCAACTAGCTACATAAAAAAAACACTAACTCAATATAATACTATTACTAATATCCACAAAGTTTTAGGCCCCTAATTAGCTTGGGCCCTGGGCTGGTGCTCAGCCTGCCCTTACCCAGGGTCTGCCCTGGCCACTTCAACGTTGGTGGTTACAAAATTAACATGATTTATAGGAAAAAAACCTTATATGATCAGATTTAAATTGAAAACCTTAAAATACCTTTTATTGAATCGATTAATCATCTCAACTCAGCTCTTTAAGTCGAGTACTCAACTCATGATTGACTCATGAGTCTATTAATCAACTCATGATCGACCGATGAGTCGAATACTCAACTCTTAGTCAATTGCTCAACTCTACATGAGTCGATTAATCGACTCATAGGTCGATCATGAGTTGATTAATCGACTCATCGGTCGATCAAGAGCTAATCGACTCATGAGTCGATTATCATCATTGGGGTAGAGGAATAGATGAGCATAGTTAGGGTTTAAATTTCTGACCAGAAATGGAGCTCTTAGCACTGTAACGGAAAGAGTGAGAGCAACTGGAGATGAAGCTCGCTAGTTGGCGATGGAGTGGAGGCTGATGTCGGAGATGTGAGGGAGGCAAACGAGAGATAAGGAAGGAAAGAACATTACGCTGTGAGAGAGGTGAACTGTAAGTGAGTTGCGAGTATGCAGTATGGCCATATAGTATTATGAGGGTGTATTGGGAAGTTTATAATATATTTTGTTTATCAAAGTCCATAAAAGATAAACTGATGTGTAAGCTGGAAATACTAGACCATTTCCTCGCTCCGAATAATCTCTGTTTTTTAGTGATTCAGAAAATTCAAGTCGGAATAAGAATATTCACAGAGGTAATAGACTGAGAGTGTATGATAATGAATTTGTAGATTGCAGGCTCCAACGAATGGGTAAGTGAATGTAAGACCAAGGGTGATAATTGGGTTAGTCACATGTGATGATATTATAACCGGAAAAGTCTCGTATATTTGTTGTTAACCGCTAAAGTACACTTTTGGTTATAAAATGATGAAAAATACCATTAACAAACAACAAACGCGCGCACAGAATGCGTATAAAGCCACTACCCAAATTTGGACATCTGAATGAAAACATTGAACATCGAAATGCACAATTGAAATCTGTCAAAATTTGGGCGTCGAAATTCAAAAAGTCATTGCCCAATTTGGGCATCGGAATGAAAACATTGGGCATCAAAATGCACAATTAAAATATATCAAAATTTGGGCGTTGAAATTCAAAAAGCCACTGCCCAAATTTGGGCATCAAAATGAAAACATTTGGCATCAAAATGTACAATTAAAATCTGTCAAAATTTGAGCATCAAAATTCAAAAAGTCACTGCCCAATTTGGGCATCGAAATAAAAACATTGGGCATCGAAATGCACAATTGAAATATGTCAAAATTTGGGCGTCGAAATTCAAAAAGTCACTGCCCAATTTGAGCATCGGAATAAAAACATTGGGCATTGAAATACACAATTGAAAATCTGTCAAAATTTTGGCGTCAAAATTCAAAACGTCACTGCCCAATTTGGGCATCAGAATAAAAAGATTGGAAATCGAAATGCATAATTGAAATCTGTCAAAATATGGGCGTCGAAATTCAAAAGGCCACTGCCCAATTTGGGCATCGAAACAAAAAGATTGGGAATTGAAATGCATAATTGAAATATATCAAAATGTGGGTGTCGAAATTCAAAAAGTCAATGTCCAATTTGGGTATCGGAATGAAAATATTTTGCATCGAAATGCACAATTAAATATTGCCACCAAATATCATCATATTTAGGTGTCGTAGTTAACAAAATCGACGTCATAATGAATAAATTAAACACTTTCACCAAATATCAACAAGGTTGGGCATCGAAATTGACAAAATTGAACACTGCCAACAAATATCGACATAGTTGGACCTCGTAATAGACTAAATTGGCGTCAGAATGAATAAATTAAACATTGTCACCAAATATCAACAAAGTTAGACATTGAAATGAACAAAATTGAACACTACCACCAAATATCAATATAGTTGGTCATCAAAATGGACAAAATTTGTGTCATAATGAATAAATTAAACACTGCCACCAAATATCAACAAAGGTGGGCATCGAAATAGACGAAATTGACGTCGGAATAAATAAATTAAACAATGCCCCCAAATTTGTGTGTAAAAATTGAGCATCGAAAAATTTTTGAAGCCTAAAACAGTGCTTAAACATCGTTTTTTTGCCTTAAAACAAAGACATTACTAGGTTAACCCACTGTGTTTTGTAGTTCTCGTCGAGAGTTTTGATGTGATATATGGTGGATCCTGTGGTTCATTCGAAATCAAAATTTATGAAGAATATGGTCAAAGAAGATGATAAGAGGTCGACAAGAAAAGAGATATGGAAACGAAGTTGGAGGAAGAAAAGAGAAAATAGTGTGACACATATAAGAGAAAGAAGTAGCAGGAGGAAGAAGAAGATAAAGTATATGACAGAGTAAAAAGAACGAAGTATTTTGAGGTCACGGATAGTTTTGGAAAAAAAATTTATGAAAAAGCACTTTACCGTTTGAATAAAAAAATTGGAGAGGTTATAATATTTCCAAAAGACACCGACCCACAATTATTCCTAAGATTAATAACACGTGCATAAATAAATGGGCAAAAAATGGGGTTGGAGTTCTATTTACCTTCCCGGTAACATAAAATTATGGGGAAAATGTCTACCAGACCATTCTATGGTAAAACTTAGAAAATTAAGTCTTTTCTCAATAGTTTCTAACGATACGGTGAACCTTAGAAAATTTAGTAAGTTTATACTCCCTCAGTCCCTAAATAATCGTCTTAGTTGACCCGGCGCACAGTTTAAGAAAAAACAATTGACTTGATTATTTATATTGGTTTAATGTGTAGTTTCCTTTAATGTTCATGTGTATGTGACTCATAATTAAAGTAGAGTGAAAAAGTAAGAATAAAGTGGTAAAAATGATGTTCTAAAAAGGTAAGTTTCAAAGTGAACAATTATTTTGGACGGACGAAAAAGGAAAGGAGACGATAATTTAGGGATGGAGGAGTATTATAAATGACAAATCGCACCATTGGTCCCTTGAGTATAGGCATGTCACAGTTTTAGTCCCTTAACAAATATTTTTCAAATCTAGGTCTTTTGAGTATTAAATTTTTTCAGCGACAGTCCTTTTGATGAACGCCGTTTGTTTTAAATAGTTAAGTCGGGCATGTGAAGGACTAAAATGAAACTTTTGGAAGAAGGATGATGTTTTCAGTATTGGAAAAAAAAAACAAAAAGAAAAAAAGAACAAATCCCTCCGGTAATCAATCTCTCTCTCTCTCTCTCTCTCTCAACGCAAACTTCTTCCCATATCCCTCAACCCCCGGCCACCGTCCTTGCTAGCTCCAGTTTCTCCCTCCATCTTCAATCTACATCATTAGCAACCCTAATCGAGCCCTTCTCTCTATTTCGAGTTCCATACCCCTTCTCCTGACCTAAATCCCTAAAACATAAAATTAAGCTCTATTCATGGCTCCCCCAGATCTGTGCGGCCTTAACAACCCCATATTTGAAGATCGTTGGCCGTGAAGAATCATGTTTTGGATTCCATCTTGTTATTGCAACACCGAATCATCTCTCCTCATCGCTGGAGACCCATTAACTTTCCCCACCAAAGATCTGGACTCTGATCAACTTTTCCCTAACACCACATCACCAGATATGTTCTTCATTTACGTTGGAGTGCAATTATTCTTCCATAGATTCAACTTTGTCTCTGATATTTCCAATTATGTTAAAGCTTCCAACGATGAATATAAACCCAAAGTTGCAGCCACCAATCTTTCCATTTTATCAACTATTCTCTCTGTTTTTCTCAACGCATATTCCAGTTTCCCAATATCAATTGTACCCAAATTGAGATCAGTATAAATAAATCAAACCTATTCAACCCCAAATCAGAACATTTCCCTCATAACCGTGCCACATCAGCCAAACACTTATCTAGATCTTCAAGTTTTTCGACGTAAGAGAGGGTCCAAAGCAAGACATCATCATTGGAATTCAAATATTAAACCCCTTGTGATTTTATGGAATGGTTTTGCAGGTAACAAATGTCGACATCATAGAGGGAGTTGTATAGAGAAACAAGGGTCATCGTTTTGGTGGTCTCGAAAGCAAGGATTCTGAGGTTTGTTGTGGATGAGTTTTTATGGTGGAAGTGGTTGATGCAAGAACATATGGTGGTGCGCTTGAGATTGTCGCTCACTTCGGAGATGCGTCCCATAATGATGGAGAAAACAACCACGGGGGATGATTATAAGGTTTGGGGGGATTGTTGTTGCTTTTGTTGGTTGTGTTTGAAATGGTTTTGTCGGTGGAAAGGAGGGGGTTAGATCATATATTTGGATGGTGGTGGAGGTTGTGAAGGATAGGTTTGTGTAGGATGTTGAGGAGTGTTGAACAGATTCTAACCCTCTGTGAATACAACCCAATTTGTTCAATGTCATATCTTTGATATGCACATATTTGAAATAGGATCTAAGAAACCGAATCTAGTGAGGATGGTGGCCGGAGGTTAGGGGATCTGGGAAGAAGAAGTTTGTGTTGAGAGAGAGAGAGATTGACTGATGGAGGGATTTGTTCTTTTTTTCTTTTCGCTTTCTTTTCCAACACAGAAAACATAGTCCTTTTTCTTCCGAAAATTTCATTTTAGTCCTTATCAATTACACGTGGGAGACACATGATCGACTTAGCGGTTTAAAACAAACGACGTCCATCAAAAGAACTGTTGCTGAAAAAATTTAATACTCTAAGAACCCAGATTTGAATTTTTTTTTCTTAAGGGACTAAAACTGTGACATGCCTATACTTAAGGGACCAATGGTGCGATTTGCCCTATTATAAACTAAAACTCACACTTGTTTTGTTAATTTTTTTTGTAAAATTATCGAATACGAATCAAGCGTTAACTTTTCGCTCCTTTTTCCAATAAAATGGGTGTTGCTCAATACGAAATTTTTGAAAAAGTAGGGTGTTCTGATTTTTTTTTGTCTTAGTTGTTCTTAACATTTAGTTATTGAAAGGGTAAAATTGGTATTTCATACCCTCTTAATAACAAAAAATTATGAAAACTTATAAATAGTGTAATTTGTTGACGAAATTATAGTTTAGTGACCTAATTGAATAACTTACAAGTAGGGTAGCCTCTATGAATATTTGAAAAGTAGGGAGCCCAAAAGACCTTTGTCCCTAAAATCTATATCTATATAAACCTTAGCTAGTTTAAAAATAGTAAAATCTCGTCAAAATTTATTTTTCTAAAACTGATAATCATTTCTACGTAATGAAAGTAGTGACTCATGTACTTGAAACATAAATATGATTATACATTAATTGATTATATGTGTTTTAATCAATTAATTAATTATATGTATTCATACTCACTTAATGTATTAATAATTAATTGTCACCACTAATAGAGAAAAAAAATCATGCTATCACTATTATCACAGACTAGTTTTATACCAGTGCGTTAAACATACGATCATATATATATTTTTCAATTAAACAATAATTTACAAAACGAAAAGGTAAAATAAAATTAAAATAATAAATTAAGGATAAGTAATGTTGAAAGTATTTCCCTATTCGCAATTACCGTATCAAAATGATTTGAACCATCATCACGATGTGTTAAATCAACAATTGGCAAGTTACTTGAGCATGTGAACGATAGAAACCAATAGAAATTTATGTTTCTAGTACATTAATACATGAATAAATGTTTATTATTTTAAATAATAATATATAAATAATACTAATAAAATTCACTTAAAAAATCACTTTTAACAAAATTAGAAAATAATTGTTTTATAAATATTATTAGTTTGATGTATAGAATTAAATAAACTAATATACCTAAATAATTTTTGCACAAGGAAAGAAGAAGTAATATGAATTTGGAATTTAGTTTAATCTATATTATACTAAACATTATCTTTTTAGATACGAAACTTATGATAATTAAAGAATCACTTAAAAAATAATTTTTTATCCATCTGCGGTGTATAAACATTTTTTCCAAGTGACCTTTAGAATATAACACATGGTCAACTAAAATCTAAAAAGATAAGAGTAAATGATACTTTTTTGTGTCTAATGCAATAAAGTTGTATGTCATTTCATATTCCAATACAAGCTATACTCTAATGCATTTACAACTAAATTAATTCATGGCTAAATAAGAGTAATAATTAGATTTGTGTTTTGAATAAATTCATCTACTCATATTAGATAAAGATTAATTTATATTTTTAATAAATAGATTTAGGTGAAAAACAGTCTTATTTGACAGTGTTATGTGTATCTACCTTTATATATATACATAAATTTGAGTACATATTAAATGGTTCTAGTATTAATCCTAAAAAAATTATTCATAAAGAAAAAGTAAATAGATATGGTACATGGACAATTTCAAGTACCTACCGCGTAACATGACAACAACATGGGCCAAGGAAAGTGATGGCCCACCCGACAAAAAAAGGTGCAGCAACTTTGTTTAAGCATTGTTTGGATTGGATTAAAATTATTATCACAAAATCTTACCGCTAAAGACTTGCTTTTGTAATTTTCTGATAATAATGCAATATCTGCACGTAACCTGGAGGCCCGGTTGTGGGCCGGACTCAACGGGTCACATAATAATCTCAATTCAAACGTACTTTATGGACTTCTGTTTGGTGTGCCTTTTATTTAGTGGAGTCGGACTTCCAACCTCACGTGGGCCAACAACTCCCATTTGAAAGCACTCCACAACCTTGCAATATAAAAAGATGAATAATGCTACACTTGCCTAGTAAGTGTAACATTTTTGAAAAAAAGATTTACAACGACAACAAAAATGTTTTTATTTTCTTGTTATCTTTTAATTTACTAGGTGATTTCTTCCAAATGGAAAAAAAGAAATTGGTTAGGTTTGATTCTAGTGCAGTTACGACTAAATATTATGAAAACTAATATACGTGTTCGTGTCATAGGTACGGTGTCGATATGTGATCAGTTTAATGAATGGTCAGGATAAACAAAACGCATAACTGACGAGACAATTCAAACAAAACTCACAGGTTTTATATGTAATTATAGATAAATAATTCAAATATAATCTATAACTGAGGGGTTCATTTGTAACTCACATACTTACGAATCAATCTGGACCGTCAGTTGTGTTTAGCAAAATTCGATCAGGTCCACCAGTTAGACCGTGAGCTCTTTTATAATATAGATTGTGTCCGTACCTATAGCATAGCGTCAGTATGGGATGATATCAGTATTCAAAAAAACCAATTTAAAATAAACATCTATCGGTAATAAATTAAAACAATATGATCATCCAACAGTTGAAAAAAAAATTAAAAATTAGTTTTGTAATTTTTTTTAGGGAAACAGGGCGGTACCCTGCTAGATTTTATTAATAGAAATAAAATTACAAACTTTAGCGGGACAATCAGCCTTGCCCTTATAGGAGGGAGGACATGGAGTCTAACCTCGAAAAGGAAATACTAACAACAAATAAAAACTAAAAAATTTGAATATGAGGTAAACCTTGGTTATCCATAATAATATCTCTTTGAATCGAGCGAGAGAGATCATATAAAGAAAAAAAGTGGCATCCATACCCGTGTCTCTAGCAAGATTAATAAAACCAATAATCAAATATTGTTAAAGAAAAAAAGAAGTTTAACATGTAGAAACAATATTGTATTGTTTTTTCTCAATAACGACCACTTAAACTTCTTCTCGAAGCTTTTGCTTCACAACAATGGCTCGGTTTGAAACACAAGATGCAATAACTAACCAAAGAACTATACTATGTTACTATATGTCATTTAGCTAGTAGGTGTACAGAAGCTATTTGTAAAGTTTAAACAGAAGGGAAAGACAAAGTAGAAAATCAAGAAAATGATATTTATAGATATCTCTTATATTGTTACCAGGATTCACGAAATCTAGCAATATCTCTTGAATGCATTAAAGAAACTAATATAAGAAGGTAAATGTCAGAATTAATTAGGGAACCAATTAGGGCGATGATGAGAGTTAATCATGACCAGTAGTTATGCTTGATAAAAATGAATCGTGATCAGTAGTTAACTTTTCAGAATATTTAATCTTAACCAGTAGTTATGTGTTGGAAAAATTGTGTTTAAAGAATGAAGTTGTGCAATATTGGGGCACAGATTTCTTCATGTGTCATTTGTGTAATGAGAAGGGTAATTGTGGAATCGTGTTCTACTATGAGAGAACATCGAAATCATATATTTATTTGTCTAATTTGGTGTTTGGATGAATAAGTCATGATTGATTAAAGTGTGGTTGTTGGAAGTGAGTTTATCCCACATTGGAAGATTAACAAAACCGTGAGTGGTTTATATACAAGTACCTTATATGATAAGGGTAACTTTGTATAGAATAGAGACTCTCTTTCGCGCACGCCTATGCAGGGGGTGCAAATCATGGACCAGTTTAGCCTTCGGGATACTGTACTCATGTGCGAGCGCGTCCCGCGGCGCGATACACAATTTAGGACAATCTCCATTTCTCTTTTGTAATCTGCAATTTGTTGAGCGAATTTTCTTGGCCTCCTTTTTCTTGTTGGTGATAAAGTCAGACACAAATATAGTTCGCCGGAATCCTTAATGCTAAAGGTCTCTCCGGTGTCTCCGTTGTATCCTGGAAGACAAACGTCCATTAGAGCTTCCAAGCACGTACGTGAAGGGACGAATCTGTTTTAAGGAAACTGTGTGCGACACAGGCCTTAGACCAATAGACTTCGTTCTGCACTGCAATCCTATTTAGCCACCAGTAGACTTTATAAAGGCTCACCAGCAGACTTTACTAGTCAACCAACAGACTTCAGTCCACTAGCAGACTTTAGTCCACCTACAGACTTCAGTCCACCAGCAAACTTAAGAAGACGTGCTAGCAACAAACTTACAGCGGTATCATCTCCTATTGGTTTTCAATTATGTATTATGTATTTTGTTTTAATTGGTGTTTTTCCCTGTACATATTTCTAACAATATGTTTGGTAAAAATGAATCATGACCAATAGTTTACTATTGAGCTTTATTATAATATAGATATTTTTGTATACTATAATTCTGCTCTCGACCGATTCTAAAACACATTTAAATTTATTCAGTTTGGCAAACAGTGAACATGTACAACAATGCCCTAAACAATAGAGAGATATAGAGATATATGAAAATTTACTTCTTGATATAGTGCTTATTTGATGGAGTATTTTGATCAAAATGTTTAAAAATGCAACGTTTTTCTTTAAAAGTGTTTCAATGTAGTGTTTTAAAATAACACTTTTATTAGTTTATTAGTAATAAAATAACATTTTTATGTCTTAATTTTTTAAAATGAACTTTTTAAATAAAATATCTAAAAATGAAATAACAGATTGTTTGTCCAGCATAGAGGAGTATAAACTAGTAAACACTTTCTTCTTTATACGATGTGCCTTTTATAAGTTTATAACATATTTCTTTTTCTTTAAATATAAAAAAAACATGAAATCGGATTCTACAAGGCACATGCACATATGCACTAAAGCACTATGAAAGGGCTTGAACCAAAAGTTAGCAGAAGTAAAATGGCAGAAAAATTCCTGAAGGGTACCTTTTTCAAACCATACTCCCATTTAATCTGTGCAGAAATTGGAAAATTGGTGCATCGTGATGCACTGGATTAGTGATCTTAAAGGTATCATAGTATTTTTGCCCTCTAAAAATGCTTTTTTCTAGTTAAAAAAATATAAATTATTGACTTTTTATAGCGGTTAAAACATATCCAAAGGGATCGACCGAATTTCACCATAAAATGACGGACAATTTGGATAGTCTATTGGGCTCAAATGTATTTAGTGTCTTTAGGTTTTCTTGGTTTCTTTGGGCCTTTGTAGAATCGGCCCATTGCTCTTATTGGCCTATGCAGCTTCATGAGATTTCCAAAAGAGGAGTGTCAAGGGCCCAAAATATCCGATACAAATTCATTTATTATTATTTTCTTGTCAAAATTGAATTTTTATTGTATCGGTAAGGAGTAATAGTCCGGGAGAAATTGCTCACCGGTCCATTGTAAGGCCCGGAATCCTTGTGTGTTGCTGTGAGTTCTCCGTTTTTAACATTTTCCCTGCTACTAAAACGCTGGTGGTTTCGAAACTTGAAAGCGTGTCGAATACGCTCGACCTCAATTGTGGATCCAAAATATGTATAACATGAGTCGCCATCTTTATTTTAAGGAGTAAACAGAGAAAAACCAAAAATACCAGATTGCATGGGTTTGGGGGCTAAGTTACGAGTTAGGAAGGGGTTAGACACCCAACTCGTCATTTCGGTCTCACATTGGGTTTGTCAATATGCTCGTTTTATTTTACACACTTTGGCTCGGAACAAAACATTTGTATGTATAAAAAGGAAATAAAGAGAAATTACTTTACATTTATTAAAGCAAAGAAATCCAAAATTATAACTTAAATGATACAACTAGAGAATAATTACAACATTTTTATAAGCTATTTTAGGAATAAAATAGTTATGCTAGCACAAACATTATTTATATTTACGCGCATAAGTTGGAAAGAAACTTATTAAATATTAAGTAACATAACTATTTATATATTTAAAGTATGTGCAGAAAAGAAACTAATTAAACTGTAAGAGATTATAACTACTTTACATTAAAATAAAGACATAACATAAACTAATTAAAATAAAAGAAAAATATAACTATTATTACATTTAAAGAAAAGACAGAAAAGAAACTAATTTAAACGGAAAGGGAAAATAATAATTATTACATTAAAGTAAAAACGGGAAGCAAACTAATTTAATGAAAATGAAATATAACTATTATTACATTAAAGTATAAACCGAAATGAAACTTAATTAGATATTTATTTTTAAGTTATATATTATAATAAACAACTACGGGGACATAACTTACCTCTCAGAACGTGAGTTTCTGAACCCGGTATGTCTGGGCTTAAGCCCACTAGGCGGTCTACATGTGTTTCTCCTGTCCTTCCGAGAAAGGAAGTCTTTTTTTCTTTGTTGATGTTGGATTTCGGGCAGCGTGGCTGCTCATTTTAGTTGTTTTTTGCATCGGAATCCAAGCGGCACAACTGCTTGCTTTTGCTTGATTATTGTTGTTGTTGAGTCTGAAATCGAGGCAGAACAACTACTCTTTTTGGGATTTTGGAACCGGTGAAATAGAGTGAAAACCTAGCAGGGTAACTAGGGTTCACTTTGGCCTGAGTGTTTATGTGTTTAGGGGAGGGAGGTTTCGGCAGCCTAGCGGAGCTTCGGGGTTGGATGGAAAACAACTGAGTAACTTCACAGCGTTCTCTCCGTAAAAAATTGGTGTGCGAACTGTGTTTTTTCTAAAGCCGGAAGCCTTTATTTATAGGTTAGGATCGGGCTTTCCTTCGCGGTTAAGTTTGATCAATTGTTCTCCAACGACTTGTACCACGTGCTGAGAGAGTTGCACCAAAGGTCAACTGCTACAGGAATTGGAGGGCTGTGGGCGCGGTGCCCAGAAGGGGTGTGGGCTGCGCCTACAGCTTTTTCGTTTTCTGTTTTAGCACTTTGGCCCCCTGCAATTCACTGTTTATGCATCCTTTATTTTCTTTTGCCTTTTCAACCCTGTAACTTGACATTCGTTAGTCCTTTTAACAGGTCTTGATATTTTATGACATGTCATATAACAGGGGTACGAAATTGGGGTGTCTACAGAGCCCCTCAACGATGGAGTTTACGGGTAAATCGAAATTTACCGAGTAAACAAACATTGTTGATAAGAAATAAACTCTCAAATTTCGTGGAAATTATAATGGGAGGAATGCAGTATGCATCAGTTTATCTCATACCATAAACACTTTTAATGGACTTATAGGATACAGCAGATATGATGCAAATGAAATGCTCTGATGGTCGTGCCTACTGAGTAGGCTGCCTACGTATTCTTTTTAAGAATCAGACTAAACGTAGTTTGGCTCTGCCGACAACATGCTGCGATACAGAAAAGATAGTTGCAATATTCATTACTACCTAGTGAAAATAACGCACATCAAGATGTAATATTCATTGCATCACCAAACAAACTCAGATGCAATATTCATTGCATTATCACGAGACTACCACCAATCTAGATGCAATATCTATTGCATCGCAAAGACCAAATGCAATATTCATTGCATTACCACAAAGCCAGATGCAATATTCATTGCATTATCACGAGACTAACGCCAATGCAATATCCATTGCATCACAAAGACCAAATGCAATATTCATTGCATTACTATAAACCCAGATGCAATATTCATTGCATTATCGAGCAAGACCAATGCAAATTCAGATGTAATATTCATTACATCAACCACATTAAGACCAGATGTAGATCCAGATGCAATATTCATTGCATTCATCAGGAACCTAAGGTCAAATCTGATGCAATATTCATTGCATCACCACAATACTAAAGCCGCAATATTCATTGTGTTATCACAAAATCAAATGTAATATCTATCGCTTTATCAGATGCAATATTCATTGCATCACAATAAGACCAGATGCAATATTCATTACATTATCAAAAAATCAGATGCAATATCAATTACATTACATCAAGAAAGGATGCAATATTCATTGCATCGCCACAAGACTATCAAAAAATCTGATGTAATATCCATTACATTATCACAAAACTTATTACCAAATCCGATGCAATATCCATTGCATTACCATAAAATTATCACCAAATACGATGCGATATCCATCGCATCTTCACGGCACTCAACGCAAATATATGATGCAATATCTATTGCATTATCACAAAAATTATCACAAAATCTGATGCAATATCCATTGCATCTCTAACAGAGAAACTTAAATGCAAATAAGCGATGCAATATTAATCGCATCACTCATAGACTACCGCAACACCAGAGGAAATATCCATCACATCATCTTGAGAAAGACATTAGCTTAGAATGCAATATTCATTGCAATTTAAGCGAAAACTAAATGCAAACCTAAACTGCAATATTCATTGCAAAATAAGTCAAAATAATGCAATATTTAAAATACAATATTCATTTAATTTTTTTTAAACCAACGTAATTTTAAAATGCAATATTCATTGCAAGATAAGTCAAAACGGTGCCATTTTTTCTCAAAAAATGCAATATCCATTGCAAAATCAAAAGGTTTTTTTAAAAGAGTTACACTACAATATCCATTGTAATGTCAAAAGATATACTCCCTCCGTCCATAATTTATTGTCCTGGTTGACCCGGCGCACCGTTTAAGAAAACCTATTTGAATGGATTATTAATATTGGTTTAATGTGTAGTTTCCTTTAAAGTCCATGTGTATGTGGCCCATAATTAAAGTATGATGAAAAAGTAAGGGTAAAGTGGTAAAAGTAATGTTCTAAAAAGGTAAGTTTCAAAGTGGATAATTATTTTGGAACGGACGAAAAAAGAAAGGAGGACGATAATTTAGGGACGGAGGGAGTACATATTTTTTGTAAAGAGTCACATTGCAATATCCATTACAATGTCAAAAGATTTTATTAAAAGAATCACTATGCAATATCCTTGCAATGTCAAAAGATATATTTTTTTTTAAAGAGTCATACAACAATATCCATTGCAATGCCCCAAATTATTATTTTTTCAAATATTACATTGCAACGCCCTAAATTTTATTTTTTTAAAACGTCATGTTGTAATATTTATTGCAACGTCCAAAAGTTTTCATTCACGTCACGTTGTAATATTCATTATAACGCCCAAAGTTTTTCCATGAAAGTGTGATTCAATATGAATATGATAACCAAATATATGATGCAATATAGGAAGTCAAAGTTTAAAATGTGAGGCAGTATTAAAAATGTCAGGATTTTAAAATGTGATACAGTACTTAAAAATATCAAAATTTTGATGGAAAACGAGATTTTAATGCATGCAAACATTTAAAATAAGATGCAAGTACTCTGTTGTGACTTATGTGGGGATGTTTTGCAGGAAGTGATGTTGTAATCAAGATGTGACATCTTCGGCATGATTAACAGATGTGTCATCATCGGTCAGACTTGATAATGTGCCATCGTCGGTCATGTTTGATGTTATACCCTCGTCGGCGCGTTTTGACTTATATGTCATTGTCGGTGAGATTGATGGCGTGCCCTCTTCGGCATTCTTGATTGATGTACCCTCGTCGGCGAGATAAATGATGCTACCGAGGATCTTTGGGAAGAGATTGTGACGACCCGACCCGGATTCCGGAACGGAATCCCAACGTCACGTCGCAAGGACAAGGCAAGAAGAGGACAAGCACTTAAAAATAATAGTGCGAGTCGGACAGTCGAGCTAACAAGCTCTAGACAAGAACAAGAAGCCGTACTAAAAATACGGGTTTACAAAATTCAGTATGCGGAAGCGACAGGGAAAGGTAGCCCCGAGCTATGAAGCTCGAAACCAAGGCCAAAGATACCAAGAGAGACATAAATTTCACGAAGGAAAGAAAAAGAAACTCGCGCTTGCAACATTGCAGACGACAAACCATCGGCACTCCGGCCGTTTGAAGGAACCAACTGATAAAACACTTACCCACGGCTAAAGCATACCGGGTTAACCAACAATAATAATAACAACTAGGATAGAGAAAAGCCCAAAGCTACTGCGTGCCTGGGATACAACAGAATATAAAAACCAAGGCTATGAGCAACGACACAACACGTCGGCCCAAAGGAGAACCAAATCAAAACCCAAATATTCTACCCGACTGTAAAGTCTAAATAACCTTACAAACAACGAGCTCACAAGAATAAAATATTATGAAACACAAGTCAGGGGTACTAGATGAGATAGGAGTCCACAAGTTACTACTCAGAATCATCTACTGTTCCAATCACGAACACACGTACTAGGCTCGAGCTGTCGATCAACTGTGGTCTGCTACGGTCACGTACTATGCGTCCTCAATACGACTCCTGAACTGCAACTAGAAAACAAAGTACGGGATGAGTCATAATGACCCAGTACGCTACTACTAAACAATAAGACATAAATTGAATATTGCCGTAAGAGGAAATGATATCGTTTCTACGAAGACCCGATAAGTCGGGTTATGCTTGAATGAAAACCGGTCCTTACCGGACTACCAAGATGAATCAGGGTGAATTCCCTGTTCACAAACAGTCAAACAGGTCAGGAAGCAAGGCACAAGAATAATCATGATTATGGATGTATATCTATTCGTAGAACATCCCAAGCTTCTCATAGAATGATTAAATAGAAGTATGCATATTTATAAATATACATATACCAAGTCCCTCATAGGATTATCAAGTGTAGTATGTAAATTCATTTATGTAACAAGCAATTCATTCATGGAAGTTTATCCTGTAAGGATATGCATATCTACAATTATATACATATGCAAGTAATCAGGGGGAAATCAAGTAGGAGTATGTATATCTGCGTATATACTGATCATACAATTCACAGGCCTATCACGGAAGTCAAGCGATCAAGAACAAGTATATATAGGCATTTAGTTTACATATTCATGATAGTACTTTGTATTCACAATTACTAGAAGAAATCCACATATAAGAGGATAGGATATAAATCTGGTGCTGCCATGAAGCTCCCCGCAAGATAAGCTGATAACAGAACGTCGTCGTATATGCGAGATGGTACATCGACCAGGATAGTATTATTCCAAGCGCCTATAATGGTTACACAAGGTACTCTTCTCCAAAGTGATCAAGAATGGAGGGTTTGCCTGTTTCGGTTCGGCAACCCATCACTATCACGAATCTCATGATTCGTAGCGGTGAAGCAATTGTCAACCGAGGAAGGCAAGGCAAGACAAAGACAAGACAGGCAAGCCAGGCAAGACAGGCAAGACAGGCAAGCCAGGCAAGATAGGCAAGACAGGCAAGACAGGCAAGCCAGGCAAGATAGACAAGACAGGCAAGCAAGGCAAGACAGGCAAGACAAGACAGCTGGACTTATCGGGGAAAACAAGTAATATTTACTTATTTAAGAAATCAAGCAAGGACGAGCACAGTAATAGCGGTCTCATTCAAGTCAGGTGGGCATGTTATTCTTTTACAGCTAGAAATCAAGCATGAGCATGAATTAAATTAAGAATCTCGAAACTAGTATTCTAGTTAAACGGATTTCAAGCATTGTAGGGGTTTATCGTGGAGTCGGTATTGTTAAATGACTCACTAGCATCGACTCCGTCGGGTCATTTCTATAATTCCAGTCAAATAGAGTTTGAACACTATATGTGTTCCAAGACTCCTTTCTAGGTTCTTGTTCTGACGGGGTTAAGTTCTCGTTCCATTTAGGAACCTTAGCTCAAATTTACTAAGTCAAGTATAAAAGGCGGAAACCTAAGATGATTATTGTCCAACTGAGTTTAGATCAAATTCAAGTTCGAAATTCCATTTGTTACTAGAATCATAAATCACAGCACGTTGATACTCAATAGGAAGATAATTGTGACGATAAGACACACAATGTGCTTAAAGATCATAATCTCAAGTAGACATAGAAGTTCATGCATCATTCACAAACCAATCTCATCAAGCTCAGTTCTATAGAATCATAAGATATATATATAACATTATAAAATCCCCTCGAGGTTCCCTTAAGAACTAAAGATCAAGCATGCACTTCTTGAAGAACAGGAGACTAAAGACTACTCAAGATTCATCAATTAACCATATTATGGTATTTCACAAATCCATCACCACACACATGACTTGGATGACTGTTCAGTCATCTTAACGACAACTCAAGATGTTAATCATAGAGGTTACTAAGGCATACACGGCTCGAGTATCCTCCCTAAGGAAGAATGGTCACGAAGAAATCCCGGATTTTCCAAGGAGGGTAACAAGGTTCCCAAGTAAAGTCACATATTACATTCCTACCAATCTTGGGACTTCATTAAGAGTCCAATAGTATTATTGGTTCTAGTTCGTCATTGAACCCATTCAAAACGTCTTTCAATCGAGTTACGCATTCTTGACTCACACGTAACCCATCCAAGAACTAGCGAAAATCTCGCACTTAACATTATTCAAGAGACTCAATTAGAGTCCTAAGCCAAGAATCAATCTTATTACCAATTTGGTATCACCCGAGCAATTCTCAAAATTTCGTAATTGAGATTCAATGAACACAAGAAGATATAGGAATTTATCCTAAGATTCAAATAACCAATTTTTATAACTAATTGACTTCATTTGGGTCAAACTACAAAGTTCCAAATTTCTATTTCGAGGCATAATTTCGGGATTCATAATTTATCCGGGTTTCTAACCCAACTACAATCAATCTTAAATCATAATAATTCCAATATACACAATAAACCCATTCGGTTTCAACCCCAACCAAAATCTATCGATATTCATGGAAACATATCATTTTGACATGTATAACAACAATAAATCACAAGGAACAAGTTTCTATCAATCTATCATCAAGATACTTGTAGAGAGAGAAACTAGGGCTTAAGCAACGTACCTCAATCGAGCCACAAACTTCTAGGATGTGGAAGACAAACCGAGGGGAAAGACTCTACTCGGCGAGGGCTTCGCGATGGCGGTCACGGCTCGACAATCCGATGGCCGGAACTCCGGGAATCGATGAATCTCCCATGGAAGCTCCTCCTCCCTCTCTCTCTAAAACTCACGGTTGAAGAAGAAAAATGAGGGAGGAAGAGGAAGGAATTGGGTTATAAAGGGTGAAGGATGACCATCCTACCCTTCCTAGCTGTGGGCAAGGCAAAGGGGAGGGTTTAAAATGGGGGTAGTATAGGCTTTTCACACCAAAAATCAAAACAGGGGAAAGAAATCCCGTAACAACATTACGGAAGTGAGGCGGGCGCCTCACTCCCCTCCATCTTGCGGCCTTACCACAAGGGTTGCTCTCGGTGCTTGAGGCGGGCGCCTCGCTCCATGCGGGCGGGCGCCTCGGCTCTGAACCTCCAAAACTTGGTCTAAACTTGATCTAAATGATCCCAAACTTATGGGCAACCATTCTAAGGTCTAACCCAACTCAAAACAAGTCTAAAACACACCGAACAACTCAGAAACAACTCGGAGCGGCTTAGGAAGGGTGCGACAACGTCTGGCCGAACGAGCAGAATGAACTTCGAAATCAAGCGAGCAATGAAAGGAGACTTTTAAGGCAAGTCTAAGGGCTAATGGAGAAGCTTAAATACTTGTAGGAAGTTGGATAACCATTAGGAAATAAGAATCCCACGGGAGAGGCGATTAGCGACTCGATTCGAACTAGCGATAGGGACGAGCTTATCTCCAAAGCTTCGAAATCATCGATAGACTTAAGGAACACCTCCAACTTGAAGTCTAGCACATCTAAACATGTTAACAAACCATCTTAAAGAGGTCTAGGACCCAAACCGAGGAAGTCACGAACACAAAGCGGAGTAAACCCTCAATCGCGTCGCATTCAGGCTATCGTCGAGTCACGACTTGTGACCTTAACTAGTTAAGGTCTATGGAACATAGGGAACTAATATATTGGCTCCTATACAGCCTTCCTGTATTAATCAAGGTTCTTACCTCAAGTCGAGTAAGCGAGGTTACGGTTGAATGACACGCAAGGCAATAAGGTCAATTACACGAAGGTTCGGGGTCTTACAGAGATCCTTGGTGAGATGCTGGACGGATGTAGGACCCTTGTGGGATGACGGAGTTGCTAGCAGTGCTTTGGCTTGCCTTAGACGATTACTACTATGATTGAACTGCAGGGTGCTGGTGATGCTTTTGTTCAACTTCAGCAAGCTTTGACAGAGATTGGTGTCCAAGGTCCTTAGAGGGTGCGGGTAGAAGATATGTATTTTGCATGAGGGAAGATGTGGCAAATACTTGACAAGATAAGATGATGCAATGACAAGATGCAAACTAAGATAACATGCATATTAAAAAAAACTTTTTTTTTTCAAAAAATTGGATTTATGACATGGATGTGTGCCCATTGTTTTTTTTTTTAAAAAACATGATAATACAAGACGGGTCAGGGGATGCAGATGTGATAAGAGAGATTAAGATGCGACTTTTGGCTTTGGAGGGTTATGAGTATAGGAGTTGGTAGTGATATTTGAAATGAAGGTGAATGGAGTGCTGGGTCACTTTTCAGTCTTTTGACTAGTACATCATTCAGAAAGGGAATTCAATCAGGATTAGTAAATCCTACTAATCGATGCCTCAGAGGGACCACTTTCTTTTCTTTTCTTTTTTTATGTGCTCTAACTTTTGCCTTGGCCGCCTTTTCGGGTTTTCAACCTAGTGAGCCTTTACCTCATAGGGAGCTGGTCTTTTAATGCATGTGAAGATAAACCACTTATTCTTGGGGGATCATGCCTTTGTAGCTTCTTCGTTTTTTCAAGCGAGATGGAAAAGACAATTGTTTTTGGAGATAATGAGCCTTTATGTATCCAATAAGTTTGGCGGGAGAAGCCCTGGGATGACTCGATGAACCAAATTTTGTAAAATGGGATGGTAAAGTTCCTGAAGAGATTAACTGGTGACAGTCCCAGAAAGACTCGATTGAGAGAGACTTTTGAGGGAGACATAAATAAGTATGCTCAAAGAAAAAGGGATTACTCTAATGGACAAAAAGAGAGTTACAATCCAGAGTTTATCGCCGAGTCACAAGTTTTCTGGACCCTACTTAATGTTTATCTTTTGACAATTTTATATAATTTTTAGTAATGAGTTCTGTCCTGGACCCAGATCACGTTATAACCGATTGAAACTATGCTATAGGTGGTAACTAGGTTAGGGTATAATGTTTAAGTGTTTGGGATGGATTGGCTTTAGGGTTGAGGATTTGATTGATCTCTGGTTCAAAGGCATTTTGAGCTGTGGATTTGGTTATTTTCGGAAAGGCGATCAAAAGCGATCATTGGCTGGCCTTCTAGGTTGTGAGTTTGGATGAGAATTTGGTTTTTGGACCTGGTTGTAGGTATTGGGAGATTGACTTTTGGCTTTGGTTGTGGGTTATGGGGTTGTCCAAGAGTGATTTTTTTTTTGCGAGCGAGAGAGAGAGAAAGAGATTTTGAGGAAATCGTTCAGGAGAGGCTTTTTTTCTTTTTTTTATGCATAAGCCTCTTTTTTTTTTTTTTTTGAATTTGCAACCTTGCTTTTTTTTTTCCTTCTTTTTTTTTGTTGACCTTTTGGAACAATTTGGGAGAGTGCTTAAAAAGATATCTGTCTTCTCTCTCTTGGGATAAAAAGGTGGTCACTCTTGGTGGATATATATATAAGGGTGGAGTAGCCCCAGTTTTGGGAAGCTGGATCTTAGAGATGGTTAGGCTTTGGTATATGGTTTATTTGTTTAGATATTTGGAAAGGGTTTGGTGTATAGTCAGGGTTGGTTTTGGCATGTGGTGGATTTGTTTTAGGTATTTTGAAAGGGTCTGGTGCATGGTTTGAAGCCCCTAGTGTGCTACTAACAGCTCGGTTGCAATGAGTCGAAGATGACCTTTCACCAATACAGACGGTTGCTTTTATTGAATTCACGTTTTTAATGATTTGTGGGTCCATATTCTTGAAATGACTCATCATCAACTCGTGTAGTTTTATCATGTTTTTACATGAGTCGACTCGTCATTTTTTTTAACAGACACTTCGGCGATAGGTGGTGCTCAAAGACCAAGAAGAAGACTCGACAAGCTAATGTAGGAGAAGCAAGAATTTACCAGACTCTAATATAGATAAAAACCTTTGGAAAGCTCGATTTGAGGACTTGGTTGGACTTTTGAAATAACAGAGACCAAATGGATTAGTGAGCATACTCTGCAAGGATGGGTTGTAGGCATCAATATGGGCAAAAGAGACACCCTTGGGTGGTTTGAAAGCCCCAATCCTGAATTGTTGGGTATGATCCTTGAGTCGCCTTTTCTGGATTTTCCGACTTTCCATTCTTCCTTGGCCCCCTATCGATCTTTTTTTTTTCTTGTTTTCTCTTGTTTTTATATATATTTTTTTGTTTTTGTAGTAAACCTCGACAAATCTCAAAGCAGGACTTACTAAAATTTATTTTTGAAATCGAGAGTGAACGATGCACTAATCAACTAGTGATGCATTTATGAAATGTTAGAAGGGAAGATGAATTTGAAGATGGCAATTAAGAATAATTGTGAGGGGGTTTTGTCTTGTCTTTACATGTTTTAGAAAACAAAAAGAAAACACATAGAAAACACCACCTTTTTTTAAGAGTAAATCAAAGCATTTGACAGGACTCGAAGGCTGCCTACGTTCCTCATTTCGAGGCTCAGGTCATCGTAGTTCAATTCTGTCAGAGAAATTCACATTTTGCTAATCTTTTTTTTTTTTGAATTTGAAAGAATAGAGATTTTTCTTTCTTGTTCGGAGAGAACGAAATCTTTTTTATTTATTTATATTTTTTTAAATGATCTTTTTTTTTTTGCGAAAAGAAACAAATATTTTTGAAAGGAAAAGATAACTAAGTATTACACATGATTTTTTTACTTAGAAACCCCCCTCTTTTTTTTGCGCCCCCTAAAATGGGATGTGACGATTACGTACCTCCGGACAATCGTTTCAAGAGAGTAAATGATAAATAATCCATTCTTTTATTTTTTTTCCCCTGCAAAATTGTTAGTGGCACCAAAGGAAAACAACAAAGATCCCAATATGTATAAACACAACATTGATTTAAAGGAAAGATTTTTTTTTTTTGGTTTTTGATGATTTTTTTTGAAAGGTGGAGTAACAGGCAAAATGGGTGCACCAATCAGTAAAAATGAGCGATCCGACAGATAAAATGAACACAACATCAAATAAAATTGTTAAAAATAAGAAACGCGCCGCGCTGCACAAAAGTGGGTGCAACCCAACATCAATGTGGGCGCTGCGCACACTTTTGGTTGTTCATGTTCACTTCTTTCTTTTCGACTTTACTTCTAGCCTTTTGTTTCTTTTATCATTTAGGCCCCTCTTAATTTCCTTTTAATATTTTGGTCCATCTAACGTAATAAAATTGTTTTCTTTTTTTTTTTATAGAAAAAATGAATTTTTTTTCTTTGCTTTGAGAAAATGAGATTTTTTTAACTTTTTTTTTTTTTTTGAAAAGAGATGGTTTTTAAATTTTTTTTTTGGAAGAGTGACTTTTTTTAAAAGAAGTTTTGTTTTGATTTTTTTTTAAATTTTGAATAGCGATTTTTTTTCTTAAGATTGAAAATTATATACACACTAGATGCCAAAGAAATATAAAAGAAAAAAAAAAAAAAAACAAGCATATTGATATTAAAGGAAAGAAGATTTTTTTTTGTTTTGTAATTAAAAAAATGGAAAATGTATGGATGTACAAATAATATGGCATTGAACATATATATTTATGGATATATGATAAGATGAATGAACATGTTATATGCTATATTTATTTTTTTTACAAAATTGAAAAAATATATATAAATTAAGGAAGCCAAAGAAATATAACAGAGAAAACACAATCATATTGATAAACCAAAAAAAATACATGAGTCTAGCCCTCTTTTGTTTTAAAGAAAACAATAAAATCCCCAGTGGAGTCGCCACTGTGAGTGCCTCGTTTTTAACCTTTCCTCCTGCTACTGAAAAAACGAGTGGTTTCGAAACTTTAAAGCGCGTAGAATACGCTCGGCCTCAATTGTGGATCCAAAATATGTATAACATAGTCGCCATCTCTATTTTAAGGAGTAAACGGGGAAAACCAAAAATATCAGATTGCATGGGTTCGAGGGCTAAGCTACGAGTTAGGAAGGGGTTAGTCACACAACTCGACATTTCGGTCTAACATTGAGTTTGTCTCGTTTTATTTTATACACTTTGGCTCGGAACAAAACATTTGTATATATAAAAAGGAAATAAAGAGAAATTACTTTACATTTATTAAAAAAAGAAATCCAAAATTATAACTTAAATGATACAACTAGAGAATAATTACAACATTTTTATAAGCTATTTTAGGAATAAAATAGCTATGCTAGTACAAACTTTATTTATATTTACATGCATAAGCTGGAAAGAAACTTATTAAATAATAAGTAACATAACTATTTCTATATTTCAAGTATGTGTAGAAAAGAAACTAATTAAACTGCAAGAAATTATAACTACTTTACGTTAAAGTAAAGACAGAAAGTAAACTAATTAAAATAAAAGAAAAATATAACTATTATTACATTTAAAGAAAATACAAAAAAAAACTAATTTAAACGGAAAGGGAATATAATTATTATTACATTAAAGTAAAAATGTGAAGGAAACTAATTTAATGAAAATGAAATATAACTATTATTACATTAAAGTATAAACCGAAATGAAACTCAATTAAATATTTATTTTTAAGTTATAGATTATAATAAATAACTACGGGGACAAAACTTACCTCTTAGAACGTGAGTATCTGAACTCGGTATGCTTGGGCCTAAGCCCACTAGGCGGTCTACATGTGCTTCCCCTGTCCTTCCGAGGAAGGAAGTCTTTTTTTCTTTGTTGTTGTTGGATTTCGGGCAGCGTGGCTGCTCCTTTTAGTTGATTTTCACCTTGGCATCCGGGCGATACAATTGCTTGCTTTTGTTTGATTATTGTTGTCGGTTAGTCTGAAATCGGGCAGAACAACAGCTTGCTTTGGCTGGATTTGACGTCTGGATTCGGGCAGAGCAACTGCTCTTTTTGGGATTTTGGAACCGGTGAAATAGGACGGAAACCTAGCAGGGTAACTAGGGTTCACGTTGGCCGGAGTGTTTATGTGTTTAGGGGAGGTTTCAGCAACTTACTGGAGCTTCGGGGTTGGATGGAAAACAACTGCGTAACTTCGCAGCGTTCTCTCTGTAAAAAATTGGTGTGTGAAATGTGTTTTTTCTGAAGCCGGAAGCCTTTATTTATAGGCTGGGATCGGGCTTTCCTTCGCGATTAAGTTTGATCAATTGTGCTCCAATGTCTTGTACCGGATGCTGAGAGATTTGCACCAAAGGCCAACTGCTACAGGATTTGGAGGGCTGTGGGTGTTACCCACACCACTTGTGGGTGCGGCGCCCAACCCTTTTTCCTTTTCTGTTTTGGCACTTTGGCCCCTGCAATTCGTTGTTTATGCATCCTTTCTTTTCTTTTACTTTTTCAACCCTGTAACTTGACATTCTGTAGACGCCCTAATTTCGTACCCCTAGTATGTAACATGACATGAGATATCAAGACATGTTAAAGCGCTAACGAATGTCAAGTTAAAGGGTTTAAAATGCAAAAGAAAAAACATGATGCGTAAACAATGAAATGCAGGGGGCCTAAGTGCCAAAAAGGAGACCAAAGGAGCCCCTGGCGCCACCCATAGAGCTTCTGGGCGCTGCGCCAGCACCCTCCATGGGTGGCGCCCAATAGTGCCCAGTGCACTATTGCAGTTTCTCTTTGGTACAATCTCTCAAGCGCGCAGTACAAGCCGGTGAAGCATAGAATGAGAAATCTTAATGACGAATGAATCCCTTCTCCAGCCTATAAATAAGAGACCCCTGTTTCGTGAATTCATACAGTCATCGCACACAGTTAACACACCACTAAAAGTTTACGCAGTGAGTTCTAAGAGATTGTTTTGAGAGCTTTTCTCCTCTAAAGTCCCAAAGCTCAGTCAAATCTCCCCCAAACACAAAACCAACTGGTCAAAGTGAAACCTAGTTTCCATGTTAGAATTCCACCCTATTCCTCCGGCCCAAAAAGGGCAGTTTCCCTGCCCAAATCCAGACGCCAAATCCACAAAAAACAAGCAGTTGCTCTGCCCAATTTCCGTCGTCAGCAAGCAAACAACATCAAAAAAACAAACAATTGCTCCGCCCGGTTCCCGAGGCCAGAAAGCAAGTTTTGGAAGTAGTTACTCTGTTCGAATCTCCACAACAGTAAAAGACTCCCTCTCCCAGAAGGACAGAGTGAGTGCACCCTAAAATCCACTAGAAGCTAATTGGTACGAGATAAAGCCCCACACTTCAAAAGGTAGGCAATTTAAAGTTTTATTTATAAAAAGTGTTATTTAAGCCATCCCGATGTAAAAAATATAAGTAGTTATGCTGTCAGAATTTTTATAGGAAATAGCACTAAAAAGAGTCATTATTATGGCCAAATATTTATAAATGTATTCATAACTCCCGAAAGGAGACTGTTATAAGTTTGTAATAAAATAGATACATATATATATGTTTAAATACTTTATTTTACCCGTTAAACAAATATAATAAAACCATATTTTAGCCAAAAAAAACTTGTTTTGAGACCGAAAGGGCGAGTTGGATGCCTAACACCTTCTCACCTCGTAACTTGGCCTCCGAACCCTTTTGCAAATCTGGTTACATTTGGTTTTTCTTTGTTTTTCCTTAAAATAAAGATGGCGACTCTGTTTTAACATTTTGAGTCCATGATGAGGCCGGACATATTCCATGCGCTCTTTACAACGTTTTTTTAGTCCTTTTAATTTCATTTTCCCCTAAACAAGGAAAAATGGACTGGAAAAAGCGTTGTGTTTCTTGAATTTTGTTTTCCCCTAAACAAGGGAGGATGGAATCCAAAAAACCCCGGGGCACTCACAGTGGCAACTTTGTTGGAGACGTCGTTTTTATTTTAAAGAAAATAAAAACGGAGGGCTAGATTCATTTTAAAAAAAATTAGAAACAAGTTTTCTTTTTCTTTTGGCTAAATATGCTTATTATATTTCTTTAACAGTCTAAATATTGCATTTTTATATATCTGTATATATATATTTGTGCATATAACCATAAACTTGTAGCAGTTTCGTTTCGGGTACCATTGCGAATATTATATATATATATATATATATATATATATAAGTTCGGGCAGGATAACAAAAAGGGGAGGCTTTATTTTATTATTTGCTTTATTCTATTTTATCTTGCTATTATTCTTCTTGCTTTATTTAATTCGCGCAAAAAAAGAGAGAAAAAAATGTAAATATTATTTCATTATGTCATTTTATTTTGGGAATTAAGATCAATATGTATTGATAGGAATAGATAGATTTCCACTTTTCTTTCTATTTATTGATCTAAATGGTCGCTATATTTGCTTGCGCCGTCCTTTCAAGGACTCAAGGTAATCAGCCGAGAAAATCCACAAAGAACAAAAAGACGGGTCATATCTGCTTTATTTACTGCTTTATATCTGAAGAAAAAAAAGCGCTTTACTGCTTTTTAGATACCGCACACACGTGCACGCGCCTAGAAATATTTCGAACTGCTACCCTACACCATGGCTAGCATACCCCCTGCATCAGCCAACGTTAATTGCATATAGATTCTCAGGACACTTCATGGACCGATCGATTTTTATATCTCTGAATTATTGACCAATCCTTGTTGCAAAAAAAAAAAAAAAAGCAAAAGTGCAAAAAAATATATGAATAAAGAAATACACAGAGATTGATCAATAATTTTGATGATATTCGACTTAGACCATTTTGAATGGTGGATCTCGAAAAGAGTATAGACACTTCGCCTGAGATCAATCCGATCTTGGGGAGTCGAAAGGCAGGTGGAATACGAAGTTTCTATACTCTGGAGAAAGAATCCACTGTTCCATAAATAGTCCTGAGACTGTCAAAACAAAAGCGGGTGCTTGTCCGATCAATTGTAGGGAAAATGAATAATAATAAAAAAAATACTAATAATAAAGGCACATTATACTCAGAACCCAGAAAGCCTTCAGGCAACCCCTTCTGATACCTTCAACCCCCTTTTCCTCAGAAACCTAGTCCGAGTTTGGAAAGGTAGAGATAGTACTGGCCGATTGATACGAGATACAGGCACAGGGGTCAGATCAGAAAATATCAGGGTTAAAACAGAAAAGATCAGAATCAGTTCAGAGGGTACATATTTTAGCAGAATGACAGCTAAAAATGAGCAGTCTACAGTGGGTACAGACACATGGGCTCCAGGGTACGCTCCAACTCCAGCCATGCAACAGTGATTAGACCAAAATTTGGGTACACAGGCCGATCGCATAATGAGCCAGATGGCAAATCTCGTATAAAGCCTAAAGCCCAGTGGCGAGGGAACCTCTTTCCCTGCAACCTCTCAAGAAGCATCTACTTTTCATGCTCCTCTAAACCCAAACCCTTTGCCAAACACCAACCCACCACCAAACACTGCCAATACCCCAAGCCCAAATTTTCCACCAAACCCTTATTATCCAAGTTTTAACCCTTTTTCACCAGACCCACCATATCCTTTCCCAAACACCAATATACCCCAGAATCCAAATGACCTCCCATTTCCCATTAGCAATCCACTCCAAAATAGCCCACGTATGGACCCCAGAAACTATACACAATCAGGCCAAGTAACGACCTATTTACCCTTCAATAATCTTGGTCGTCAGGCCGACACCAACCCACCTCCTCAAAATCCTTCTAGCATATACCAAAACCCAGCACCCACAAATAACCTACCTCCTCAAAATCCTTACCAAATGCCACAACAAGATATCAACCCACCTATCCCCAATCCTTCTAGCATATACCAAAACCCAACACCTACTCCCACCAAATTAGAGGCATGCATGAGGAACTTAAAAGGGATGGTGCTCAAAATTCTAAACAAAGGAGAATTTTCTACATGGGCATTAGCATTGCAACCTTCAGCCATACTACCCTCAAAATTTAAAATGCCCGACATAGAAAAATTCGATGGGACTGGATGCCCTATCTCTCACCTGAAATCTTATTCTATCGGCATGCAGTCAAGAGGGGCTAGTTTTGAAGCTATGGCCTCCAATTTTCACCTTACCTTGATAGGGGCTGCTAAGAAATGGCTAATGCTAGCAGATAATAGCACCATAGGCACTTGCGACCAAATAGCAGAGGAGTTCCTAAAGAGGTACAAAGACAACACTACCTCTAAAAATAAATGAGATCTTGAGGCGTGCACCCAAAGGGAAAAAGAAACATGCGTAGACTTTGCAGCCATGTGGAAAATAAAAATAGCTCAAACATTGGACAGGCCTGATCCAGTCGAGTCATCTAGGATGTTCATCAAGAATCTTCAACCTATTTACCTGAAACACATGCGGTATCTCCCCTATAGTAATTTCAAAGAAATAGTGGAGTTAGGAATTCGTATAGATGAAGATGTACATACTGGGCATTTAAAAACCAATACGCCTCCCAACTCTTTCCGTTACTCAAAAGGAAAGACAGCCGCAGCAGGATCGGCCGTTAATATGGTAGGAAATACGCCTGTTATACCATCAGCCAATTTCCCTACCCAGAGCTATAACACTGTTCCATGGTCCTATGGAATAGAAAGATCCGTCAATACAGTGGGTGGAAACAATGGTCCAAACAGAAGCTTCAGGGGTCCGAACAGAGGAAAAAAGGCACTACGATTAACTGCAAGCTCCTCAGTCTGTAATACTGTAAGGGCTAATAGCACAGGGAGTGCTAAAACCCATGGAAAACTATAGGCCACCGAATCCTCTGCCCAACACATGGAACCACGCCCAGTACTGTGACTACCATCGCTGCAGTGGTCATCTCACCGACAAGTGCAATGTACTCAAAAATGCTATCCAGAACCTAATAGATGATAAGGTTATTGAAAAACCTCCCCCCAGACGAAATGTAATCAATAACCCTCTACCTCAAATCAATATGATTGAGGTTGGCGAAGAAAATAATGTACCCAAGTTTGAAATAAATAAACACCAATTTCTATATATCATTGTTCCTTTCTTTCCACCCATAAAAGAGCCTAGTTGCAACATGCTTTCTTGGAACACTATCTTGGGTAGCCAAAATACCTCTAGCACTGAAAAAGCCAGTCACCTTACCAGATCTGGCCGAGCCTACCAGCCAAACCAAGAAAGAGGTGACCACTCTGGCAAAGATAAAGAAACAGATACTGGGGCTGGAAATATGGAAGATACCCTGCTAACTCAAATGAAGAAAACCCAAGCCAACATATCTATCTGGGGCTTGCTTTGTGCTTCCAAAACCCATCGTGATACACTGGCCAAATCCTTAAGTCAGGCAGTCATCCTTAATGAAACCTTTCCAAACGAGCTCACCCAAATGATCAGAAACATACACTTTGGAAACATGATTATGTTTACTAATCTAAATCTGCCAAGAGAAGGAACCAACCATATCGATGCTCTCCACATCACTGTGGGGGTCATGGAAAAAAAGGGTTCCTCGAGTCCTGATAGATAACGGCTCGTCTTTGAATGTATGTCCCACAAGTACACTAGCCAAACTGGGAACAAAAATGTCAGAGCTGATTCCTTCATCGCAGACAGTAAGGGCATATGCCAACACTAGTCGATGTGTCCTACGGGTGGTAACTTTGATGATGACTATTGGGCCATTCACTATGCCAGTCGAGTTCCAAGTCCTGGACATACCATCTACTTTCATTCTATTGCTAGGACGCCATTGGATTCATGGGGTAAAAGGGGTAGCCTCCTCACTACATCAACGTGTCAAATTTATCCACCATGACCACATAGTAATCATTCTTGCCGATAAGATTATGGAAAACAAAGAAAGCGGGGACATCCCGATCATCGAAATAGAGCATGACGACACGTGTATCTTCCTCAGTGGTTTCAAGGTTATCCCCCAAGCCAGAGTCAACGCAATTGAATGTGAGCGAGAAACTGACATCACTGGAAAGAAGACCACACCTTTAGGAAACATGGTCCCACTAAACATGTTTCGAAAAATGAATTATATGCATGGTCTGGGTCTTAGTAGAAATCAGCAAGGACTTGTCAATCTAGTCCAAGATGAACTTAAAGAATGTATCCCTCCGTTTGGTCTAGGATACAAACCCACGCCAGCTGAGTTAGCCGCAATTATGAGGCAGAGACGTGAGAAAAGCAAAGCAGAACGTGAAAAGCCTCCTCACATAGATCTTCCCCTCCAACCATATAGAAAAACATTAAATGGTTACTTTGTAAGGAAAGGAGAAACATATGCATATCTCATGTTTCCCGAACCCTGGTTAGGCCAGAATGAGAAGAGACATCCTGGTTGGGAAATCTTCGAAGATGTCAGTCTCGCCACCAGTGAAATAGAACAGGTTACCCTGGAGCCCCGTAGCCTTGCATATAAAATTGTCACAATCGAAAACACATGGTCTATAGACCAAGACGACAATGCCCTAGCCCTGTTAGATGATGACTGTCTGGGAGACAGTTTCCTGGGAGTGATAGACAGTGGGACTAGTTATGAGAAGCTCCCGGCCGAATTCGTGTCTATTACTGATAAACCCATGCAGTATTGGTATACTACGATCGGCCTTCTTTTGACAACCGTAGACTTGGTGAACCGTTTCAGATATACTATTTCCCCTCATTCCTTTAGCCTTACGGATTGGTCATCTACCGATTCGCTCCCTAAAGTTGAGGACCTCAAACCCCAGGACCTCAATAATGTAACCAACCCTGTACAGTTTGCTCTTAATAATGATAATCTAGATGTCTTTGCGTATTCCTTAGTAGCACCTTGGTTAAAAGATGAATTAATTAGCATTAATAATGAGTCGTTTAACGAAATGGACCAAAAAGATAAAAGTTACTTGCTTGAGCTCGCCAAGTCAGTCAAGCACCAAGAAAAGCACCAATCAGCAACATTAGATGAAGACTTGTTAGTTATCAATCTGGGGCTGAACAAAGAAATCAAAGAAGTCAAAATCGGCAGCTACCTATAAGGTTCAGAAAAGACAACACTGATCGATCTCCTCAAAGAATTCGTGGACGTCTTCGCATGGTCCTACGAAGACATGCTTGGGTTGGATCCAGCCATTGTGGAGCACCGGATTCCCACTTACCCTGATGCTAGACCAGTCAAGCAGAAACTCCGTAGAATCAAGCCGGAATGGTCACTGCAAGTAAAAGAAGAAATCATGAAGCAACTGCACGTCAAATTCATTCGGGTAGTTGAATACCTGATCTGGATGTCAAACATAATGACCGTTTCGAAACCCAATGGAAAGATACGGATCTGTGTGGACTTCCGCGACCTCAATAAGGCATCGCCTAAAGACGACTTCCCTCTACCCAACATCGACATTGTGGTAGATGCTGTGGCCTCTCATAAAATAAGATCCTTTGTAGGCGGCATGCTGGGCTACAAACAAATCAAAATGGCAGCAGAAGACCAGGAAAAAACTTATTTCATCACCCCCTGGGGAACTTACTGCTACACCGTCATACCTTTTGGGCTGAAGAATGCTGGGGCTACATATCAAAGAGCCGCTACCATCCTCTTCCACGAGATGATACATAAAAAAGTCGAGGTGTACGTGGACGACATGATTGTGCATTCCGACGACACAGACGGTGCCCATATCAAAGACCTTCGAAAATTCTTTAAAATGTTAAGAAAGCACCAAATGAAGCTCAACCCGACCAAATGCACATTCGGAGTCACCAAAGGCAAGGTCATGGGTTTCCTGGTCACCGAGCAAGGCATAGAGATAGAGCCAGCCAAGATCAAAGCCATCATTAACATGTCGCAACCAAAAACTCCAACGAAAGTCAAAGGCTTCTTGGGTCGATTGCAATATATCAGCCGTTTCATCAGACAGCTGACCTCCATGTGTGAGCCCCTATTCAAGCTCCTAAAGAAAGACACTGACCGAGTCTGGGATGAAAAATGCCAGCTAGCCTTCAAAAAAGTCAAAAAATACCTTGCCAACCCACCAGTGCTAGCCCCTCCCTATACACATAAACCTCTCCTCCTATACTTAACCGTCACAGACTCTGTAGTAGGGGCTATGCTTGCCCAAGAAAAAGAAAACTCTTACATCGAAAATGCCATTTACTTCATAAGTAAGAAGTTACAAGGAAGCGAGCTCAATTACTCAGCTTTAGAAAAAAGCTGTACTGGTCTAGTCTGGGCAACACAAAGGCTCAAAACTTACTTGCAAGCTCGATCCATCAAGCTCATCTCTAGGATGGATCCTATGAAATACATCTTCGGCAAGCCATCACTTTCCAATCAATTAGCTAAATGGTCGTTTCTGCTCAATGAATATGATATCACATACGTCACACTCAAATCCATCAAAGGCAGCATGATCGCAGACCATTTAACTAATTGCCTCTAGAAGCAGAAGATACATCTGAGCCCAGTTTCCCAGACGAAGGTGTCTTAGAAATCACCGATCATGACACCAAATGTCAAATGTTCTTTGATGGGGTAGCCAACAAAAGAGGCTTCGGCATAGGAATCATGTTAATCGATCCAGTAGACTCCCACACTCCACTGGCCATAAGATTGGAGTTTGAATGCTCAAACAACACTGCTGAATATGAGGCCTGTATTGCCGGTCTAGAAGAGGCTCTCCTAAAAGGAGCCAAAGACTTGGAGGTCTACGGTGACTCTGCTCTAATCATAAATCAGATCGAAAGGAAATGGAAGACCCAGGATCCCCGGCTACAGCTATATCATGCCAACTGACAGCCCTAGTCAAAGAATTTGATGATATCTCATTTTATTATATACCGCGAGATAGAAATCAATTCGCTGATGCCTTGGCCACTCTAGCCTCATTGGTCCAAATACCCACAGAAATCAACATCCAACCATTTATAGTTGGGAAAAGGACCACTCCTGCCTATTGCTTTAGGATCTATGCCACTCCTGAGAAGGATGATGAGCCCTGGTACTTAGACATCATGAATCTGCTTCAGAAAAGGGTCTATCCACCCAATTTAGACAGAAGAGGGAATATCTCTCTACGAAGATGGGCATCGCAATTTGTGACCAGCGGAGGCAGTTTATACAAAAGGCATTACCAAGGTCTAAACCTGTTATGCATCAATCAGGCCAAAGCTAAACAAGTCATGGACCAGCTGCATGGTGGTACTTATGGGTCACACATGAACTTGCATAGGATGTCAAAGAAAATAATTAGACAAGGGTACTATTGGAGTACGCTAGAAACCGATTGTATTCGGTGGGTGCGTCACTGTGACAAATGCCAGCGCTTCGCAAATCTACAGCACGTGCCCCCGCATGTATTATACAACTCCATAGCCCCTTGGCCCTTCTCAACATGGGGAATTAAAGTCATAGGTCAAATTCACCCAAAAGGATCCAATGGCCATGAGTATGTCTTGGTAGCTGTTGATTATTTCACAAAGTGGGTAGAAGCTGCTTCCTAGAAAATACTGAATGCCAGAAAGGTGTCTGACTTCATCAGGACTAACATCATATACAGATACGGGGTACCTTTTGAAATCATTTCTGACAACGGCACATACTTCGAAGGGGACGTAAACCGCCTGCTCGACGAATTCAAAATCCAAAGGCACAAGTCTTCCCCATACTGACCACAAGCAAATGGTGCCATTGAAGCAGCCAATAAAACACTAGAAAACATCATCAGAAAAATGGCTGATATAGGAAGAGACTGGCTAGAGAAATTGCGACTAGCCCTCTGGGGCTATCGTATTTCAGTCCGTACGCCCACTGGGGCTACCCCTTATTCTCTAGCTTATGGCATATAGGCCGTATTGCCCATTGAAGTAGAAATCCCATCATTGAGAGTTATGATGGAATCGGACGTAGCTGAGATCGACTGGGTCAAACAGAGCTACGAAGAATTAGACCTGTTAGACGAACGACGGCTGCTAGCCCTAGAACATACTCGGGCATATCAAAAAAGAATAGCCCGGGCATTCAACAAAAAAGTCAAAGGCCGTGGTATCCAAGTCGGAGATCTGGTGCTTCGCGAGAAACCCCCTAGTTATGTCGACACTAGGGGAAAATGGAAATCTCCTTGGATGGGACCATACATCGTCAAACAGATTCGGTCAGGAGGTGCGGTGTTCCTCACCAACCAAGATGGGGAAGACCTCGTTCAGCCCTTCAACCTCGACAAACTCAAGAGGTACTATGTGTAAATCGGTAATATTTGGCAACTGCATTCCTCTCCAGCTCGCTAGATTGAAAACCCGAAAGGGCGGTCTAGGCAAAAGGTAGAGCCAAAAAAATATATACAAAAGGAGAATAAGGGCTCGCTAGATTGAAAACCCGAAAAGGCGATCTAGGCAAAAGTTAGAGCAAAGAAAAAAAACAGGAGAAAGGGAGAGGGAAGGCAGTCTCCAATATTCAATCCCCAGCATTTGATCTCCAGCAGGCAAAAGTCTTCAACGTACTCAAGGAAGATGGTCTGACTGAAAAGAGAAAAACTACGATAAGGCTTGTATAATAAAAACATCAAAACATAATATAATAATAGTCCATAAGGTGTAATTTAGGAATAAGTGTCTAAGACATATAGATTAACATTTATTTCCTGTACAGTTTCCTATATACATGCTACCTATATCCCCTGTTCCCTCCAAACCTCCGCCCTTAAAACTGCAGTGTGCCATTACATTAGATAAATGATTTAGATTTCCTTTATTCTTAGAATAATTGAGTCAATATATTTATGTCATGCATCGTAGAATAAAATTACATTGCATTTAGAAATATATAATGTGTCTAGTACAACAAAAAGCTAATAAAGTACAGATAAAGGAGTTAATGGCCACGTGAAGATTTGCTCCTGCCTAAGCCTTCACCCAAGACCCGAGGACCGGTCCCACCAATCCTATACCCCCGTCCTCTTGCTCCAGTACGACTCGACGACCCACCGGCATCGTCATCATCATCCTCACCCTGACGCCTAGCCTGATTGCCATCATCATTCTTTTAACAAGTGAACTCATCCAGAAGCCGCTGGCATAATTTGGTGACGCTGAGAAAGCCCCTCACCATTTTCATGTACGAAGAAGCATCAACCTAGGAAAGAATATGTGAAACAAAAAAAATATATGTATGTCCGCCTCGAAAAAAATGATACAAGTATGAAAAAGTAGAAAAATATACCGCGCGGGTCCGCTCATGAATTTGGTACCGCTCTGGGATCTCGATATCAAAAAACTTCCTCCACGGGTCTTCCATCACGCTAATATTGGAAGGTGGAGAAGTCCTCGGCAGGCACGAAAAAGTCCGACTCCGCATCAGCAACCAGACGAGAAGGCCTCGGCCTATCAGAGCACCATCCTCAAGAAATCCTCATAAGACATGTTAGGATAATCACCCTGAGGAACAATGAATCTTGATAGGTACAGATACCTGTTAGGCAAGAAGTCTAGGACAATCACCCAGGCTAGAAGTGTAGGATGTGTCACTGGAGGCACCAGATACATGAAATGCTATCGGTTAACCCGCTCACCCATATACAATGAGTCGACTATAATCGATACCATCAGAATCCGGCAGCGGCTTATCTAGAGAAATCAGATAAGGTCCCGCCAGACCCCTCCAGGGAGATAGGTGCACGGTGCCTGAGCTCAAGCTTGCAATCCTGTCTCGCATCATTATCTCATCCAGATAGTGACCATCTCGGTCCTCCTCTACTCGGTTTGCATTCACAAACTCAGCCAGAAATGGTGGCTCATGAATGCGATTACGCAGTGGGCCCGGAGTGAAATGAAAAACAGAGTAGGCCCAAACTTACAAAAAGAAAAAAAAAGAGTCAGCCAGAGGAAAAATAAATAATAAAAAAAATGTTGGCAGATATCGAAAGCAGAAAAAAAAGATACCTCCCAAGCTGGAGCAATCCGACTCCAGAGCCCTACCAATGCTTGTGAAGATGCCTGTAATTGCGGCAAAATCGCATAAAGTCAAGGTGGCCTCGCCCCAACTAAAATGAAAGGTGTGGGTTGTGTACCACCAGTAGTCCCGCAAAACCTCAAAAATAGGAAGGTAACTGCGGAAGGGACGAAACGCTCGCAAAAATACTCTGAAACATGTGGACTCCACTAAAAGATGCGCCTGCAAAGGCATCAAGTTATAAATAGTAGCCACTTTATCGCAACTAGCCCTAGCCCTGGTCAGAGCCCTGCGTGCTTGAAAAGAAAAGAAAATCAGCATCTCAGAACCCAAAAAAAAAGGGAAGGTAAATTCATATCCTTTTAGCCCTTATTATGCATATCAAAAAATTAGGCCTATATATATATAAAAGAAAGAGAAGAAAAAAAAAGAGGGGAAAAGAAAAAATGATGGATAATAACATGCATTATGAATATGTGCATTCAAAATAAATGTCGCATTTCTTGCATACATGTATCTGATATAAAACAAATATGTGCATATAAATATTCATGTTGCATTTTAGCAGGCATAAATATCTCTATAATACATTTGTACTTACATTTTAATAATAATATAACATATGCATTAATATGATATACATGCATGCTTTAGCATTTGTCATGTGCATCTATCTCCAAATATTTGCATCTTGCATTATTAAAATGTTGCATACACGAAAAAGAAAACATATTTTGTTACATTTTTGCATACAATATCTGCAGTACGTACATACATCCGAAAATATAAATATCTGAAAAAATACACCATATATCTGGATAATATACCGCATGAGCACGCATCATAAAAATATTTTTAGTCCAAGCATGAATCATATAGTCAGAATTTATCAGTTACATGAAATATGCATCGCAGAATTAAATAGTGTCAATTGCTCAAGTATGCATCGCAAAATTAAATAGCACGAATTTCATATTTTTTCTATGTATAATTGCCAAATTGCATCATTTTAGCATATAAATTGCATGCATAAGCATCAAAATCAATAGCATGTATACTCCAAAGAGCCCAAAACAGCAAGAAATCCAACAGATCTGAAAAATCAACCAAATGGGTTTGTGAAAAAAGAAACTTACTGCGGGATTTGGAATATTAGAAACATGCATATGACGATCGTGAAGGATATTGCCCTAATCATCCTTTGAAAACCAATATTTGATATAATTTCGGGTCAAAGGAGGAAGTTCTCGGTGTTCCTCACCTGATTCCGGATGCATCGGTGTCTTTCCCTTCCGAGATCGCAAAGACGAAGTCATCTATCAAGAAAAACAATCAATTTGGTGAAAGAAAATCAAGAAAAGGCGGAGAAATGAGCAAGAAAGCTTGCCGGCAGCAACAATGGTGATGAAATGCCGAAGGAAGAAGAAAGAAATGAAGATGAAGAGCTGCTGTTCTTCGTCCCCTGCCCAAAGTCATAAAGGGGTTGGAAAGTTTCACTTTCCTCCCCTCCAAAGTCCAAGTGCAACATTTAAACTTCAAAGTTTACTCAAATTGCAAAAATGCCCTGAAAACTTAACGGAAGGTTAACAAAATTAGCTTTGTTAACAAAAAGCGACAGTCATCCATCAAAAGTCAAGAAAAATTCATGTCCCCAACAGAACAGTCACAAGAAAATCAGAAAAGTAAGAATTATACCATTCTGATTCCCAGCAGGATGCTCGCAACCAAAAGAAAAGAAAAAAGGTAAAAGTATATGCATTTCATGCCATCTGATAATATCTGTTGGATCATTTCCACAACGGGTGAAAACCCCGGGTCTTGGAAAATGATCAGTCCCATCGAAATCTTTGTTGGATCTTATCCACAACGGGTGAAAACCCCAGGTCTTGGAAAATGATAAGCCCCATATGAATCTCTGTTGGATCCTTTCCACAACGGGTGTAAACCCCGGGTCTTAGAAACGATCGGATTTCATGGTATCCCATCCAGTGCTTGTCGTTTGTTTGCATTAGGCCGAACTAAGTTTGATCTGATTCCTTTTATAAGGGATACGTAGGCAGCCTATTTTGATAGGTCCGACCATCAGAGCATATAAATTTTACTATCTGCTTAAAAACTACGATAAACTGCTATAACCGACTAAATATGTCTAGGGTATGTGAGATTTGAACTGCACCCTATAAACTACTGCATTATAACTGCTCCCTGTTGCATTACTCCCCATTATAACTTTCACGAAATTTGGGGGTCTATTTCTTATCAACGATGTTCGTTTACTCGGTAAGCTTCGGGTTACCTGTAAACTCCATCGTTGAGGGCTTTATAGACATCCCAATTTCGTACCTCTGATATGTGACATGACATGAGATATCAAGACCCGTCAAAACGCTAACGAATGTCAAGTTAAAGAGTTTAAAATGCAAAAGAAAAAGCAGGATGCGTAAATAGTGAAATGCAGGGGGCCTAAGTGCCAAAAAGGAGACCAAAAAAGCCCATGGCGCCACCCATAGAGCTTCTGGGCGCCGCGCCAGCACCCTCCATGGGTGGCGCCCAATAATGCCCTGTGCACTATTGCAGTTTGCCTCCGGTACAATCTCTCAAGCGCGCGGTACAAGTCGGTGAAGCACAGAATGAGAAATCTTAATGACTAAGGAATCCCTTCTCTAGCCTATAAATAAGAGGCCTCGACTTCGTGAATTCACACAGTCATCGCACACAGTTAACTTACTGTTGAAAGTTTACGCAATGAGTTCTGAGAGATCGCTCTGAGAGTTTTTCTCCTTTAAAGTCCCAAAGCTCCGTCAAATCTCCCCTAAACACAAAACTAACCGGTCAAAGTGAAATCTAGTTGCCCTGCTAGGATTCCACCCTATTCCTCTGGTCCAAAAATCCCAAAAAGAGCAGTTGCCCTGCCCCTGCCTGAATCCAGACGCCAAATCCGTAAAAAAATAAGCAGTTACTTTGCCCGATTTCCGCCGTCAGAAAGCAAACAATAGCAAAAAAGCAAGCGTTGCTTCGCCCGGTTCTCGAGGCCAGAAAGCAACTTTCAGAAGCAGTCACTCTGCCCGAATCTCCGCAACAACAAAAGACTCCTTCTCTCGGAAGGACAAAGCGAGCGCACCCTAAAATCTACTAGAAGCTAGTTGGTATGAGATAAAGTCCCCACGCTTCAAAGGTAGGCTATTTAAAGTTTTATTTATAAAATGTGCTATTTAAGCCGACCTGATTGTAAAAAATATAAACATTTATGCTACCCGGATTTCTATAGGAAATAACACTAAAAAGAGCTATTATTATGACCAAATATTTATAAATGTATTCATAACTCCCGAAAGGAGACTGTTACAAGTTTGTAATAATATAGATACATATATATATATATATATATATATATATATATATATATATATATATATATATATGTTTAAATGCTTTATTTTACATGTTAAACAAATATAATAAAAGCATATTTTAGTTTAAAAAAAAACTTGTTTTAAGACCGAAAGGGCAAGTTTGGTGCCTAACATTTTCCCACCTCGTAACTTAGCCTCCGAACCCTTTTGCAAATCTGGTTATATTTGGTTTTTCTTTGTTTTTCCTTAAAATAAAGATGACGACTCTGTTTTAACATTTTGAGTCAACAATGAGGAGAGCGTATTCCACGCACTCTTTACAACATTTTTTTGTCCTTTTAATTTCGTTTTTCCCTAAACAAGAGAAGATGGAATGAAAAAAGCGTTGTGTTTCTTGAATTTTGTTTTCCCCTAAACAAGGGAGGATGGAATCCAAAAAACCCCGGGGCACTCACATATTCGTTAGTCCTTTTAATAGGTCTTGATATTTTATGGCATGTCATATAACAGGGGTACGAAATTGGGGTGTCTACAGTTGCACTTACATGACATTCTTGCTTGGTTACCTTCCTTGCATGGTAATCATAATGGCTTAAGCCCATGTGTGTGTTTGTTACATTGTTATAGCCAATGTCTTTGCAATTTGCTTGACTCAAGTTTAGGGTTTTGATGTCATTGTTGTAGCATGACTTTGTGTTGGGTATTAGTTCAACAATGTTTTGGTTTATTGGTCTCTTATATGGACCTTTAACATGCTTAGGATTCCATGTAAATGTTGCTTGATTCATGCCTTGAATGGTTGAGTTTAATGCACTCGATTCTCGTTTGCTCGATTTCATTCTTGCACGATAGTTATTCCTTAGTTCATGTGCTTGTGCATACTAAATTCTAGCTTATGCTATGGTTGTAATATAGAGTTAAGTTTGGGTTTTAATGCCTTTGATATTGCATGTTCCAAATTGGAATTTGATGACTTGACTTGCGATGTGCATGCGTTTCATGTCGATTCAATCTTATTATTGTTCTTGAGTCCTTTCCATAAACCCTTAACATGTCTAAAATCAAATGCACATGCTTGTTTAATTTTTCCTTGATTGATTGGGTCATCGTTGCTCGTTTCTGGCCCTCGTTATACTCGTTTCGGTCGTCGTTCGGGCGCGTTTCAGACACATTTTGAGTTGGAAAACATCCAAGAATGTTTGAGGTTGGTTCGAGCCTTAAAGGGTTATATTTTAAGCCTTTTTGGACTGCCCAGCAAGGCGCTCATATCGCTGCTCGCGTAGACTTTATGGAGGAATCAAGCTTGACGTGACTGCGTCACCCTGTATTCCGGCATTTCTATTTTTTTGTGTTTTTTCTATTCTACCCTTACTAAACCCTCCCTAATCAGTCCTTTGTGCCCTTATATCCCTTTTTTGACTGGAACCCTTCCCCTCTACCATTCATTTCCAGATCTTGGATCCCCAATTTAGAGAGTGTAATAATGTGAGATTGGTGTGCGTGAATTCATCCCCGATGATCCGTCTAACCGATCGATGATCTGAGACCGCCATCGCGAAGCCCTTGACTAGTAGACTAATTCCTACCGTTATGATTTCATTTTCTTTGGCTTGATATTCGAGCCAAGGTAAATTGCTATTCCCCCTTCTTTCGTTAAACTAGCTTGAATGCATGCTAGGTTAAGTTTGATGTGTTTTATATGCTACGATTAACGTTTTAAATGTTCTATAATGAGTATATGTGTAAAGATGTCATATGAATATTTAGGCTTGATTTGAAATGTGTTGATTGTGTATAATGGGGTATTTAAACTCTAAAATGCTTACTTGAGGGTTTAGGAACCTGAATGGATGATAATTCCCAAGAATCGTCTCGTGACCTAATTTGTAAAACGTAGTGTTGCGACTTAACATAGTCAATTAAGGATTTAACGAGTCAGTATATGCCCTAGGATAAAATCCTACAACTTTTGGAGTTCGTCGGGTCTCATTTACGAGATCCTGGGTATTGGACTTGTGAGACCAATTAGGTGTTGTATAATACTTGACATTTTAGGTCTTTGATTGAAGTCTTGAGATTTCGTTAGTAAGACTAAACAACATTGGTTGAACACTTCGGGATTTGGGCATATAAGGATGAGTATGCTGACTCGTTAGAGTTGCTTTGCGTGCACGATAGTGCACCGACTTGTTAAAGGATTATTATGTGATCCTTGTGTGATTTGTGGTGAATTCGGGAGCTTGAAATACATAATCGCTCCATATGTGATTTCAATAAGTGTACTAGCATGGCAGTCGATGACTAGAGACTATTTTGATGGTCTTGAAGTATAATTGTAATTTGTAATAGTATCAATGATGTGCTCGATTTGGTTGGACTTAGATTGTATACGAACATCGTATGAATTGTGATAGTTTCAGGATCATTGAATGGGTTACCATTCCCAAAGAGTTTTTAACGAGTGTACTCATGACACTAGGCGATTATGGACCATTGAGATAGTCTCAATGTATTATGATACATGCTAGAAATGTTGGCTATATGTTGAGATGATGTTTTGATATATGAAAGTAATATGTGTAATAATTACTTGGGATTTTGATTTGTATATGAGCCAATTATGGTTTCAAAGTGCTCTATAAGACGGAGGAAAATGAACTAGGGTTTCGTAGTGAATCTTAAACCTAGTGAACTACATGATACATGAACTTAGATGGGGTTACCTTGCACATAACAATTGTACCCTAATTTGGTGAATCTATAGTAAAGACTCAACGAAGTTGATTTAGGGAAGAATTGAATGTAACAGATACCGTATTCAATCCCTACTAAGTTTAGAACTCGTTTGATTAGGATTACTAACTTTCGACTTTTGGTTGATTAAGTTTATGCTTATGGACACTTGTGATTAGAGACTGTTTATGTAGCTCTAATGTGATTTAGTTGATTGATAGCAATTACATGCGTGATCATGAATACTTTGGTAGAGTTTTTATAACCTACTTGACATCGGATGAGTTCGCTACTTTCGAACTCGATCCTTATTTGAACATACATTGGTAGAGTTTTCATAACCTACTTAATATTGGATGAGTTCACTACTTTTAAACTAGATCCATTTTGAGAATGATGAGTAAATATCCATTTGTGTATTGTATTAAGTCTAGGTGGCATTATTTGGTCGAGTCGATGGTGGGACGATGCATCGCCTTTACAAATCGTGAGATTCGTGATTGCTATGGATCGTCGTACCAGATTTAGAAAACACTTCTCCACTATTGGCCACAGTAGGGATGTAGCCCCACTGTTGTAGCAATACACACGACTTTGGTTTGCTATTAGCGTAAGTAGGTGTTTTTAGCGAGATTGATGTACCAATCACGAGTATCGATGTCACTATCTAGTTTATCACTATGCATTACAAAAGAAACGCAACGACAATAGTTCTATAACATATACTACCTTATGTTGTTTATTACGAGCACCTAAATGATATCAATGTGCTACGTGAATATGATGAACTATGTGCCTATGATTATGATGAATGTGAATAACTTGATATACTTAGTGATATCTTGTCTTGTTATATGATTGAGCATCTTGCTATGCCATATTACTGCATTTAGTAATTTACTAGGTCATTATGACTCACCCCACACCTTTGTATTCCTTAGTTTGCAGCTCGTCGTGAGTTCAGCCACATCGTGTTCGTCGAAGTTGATCCTTCAGGGCAGCTTCTCGGTCAGGACGTGGTCCTAGTTATGTTCGGCAATGGCGGTTGTTATAGGGTTATATAAACCCTATAGTGTTTGAGTAATGTTGTATTAGTTTCGTTACATGTTGTATTCTGTAAGCCGATGTGTATCGTGCTGGTTATAGTTGTATGTATGTTTCTTACCTCAGTTAGTATTGTGGTTATTGTCCTTGTAGCTCTACTCTTATTCAGTTAGTTGCTCGAGAATGATTTAGCTCTTGGTTTATTGTTGTCTCTGGCATGCTTTAGCCATTGAGGTTGTTATTATGTGTCCGAGTTGTAGACTCGTGTTTTAATTGTTGGGTTCTAGCTTATAGTTTCTCCAATGACTTGTGTTTCTTTTTCGATACTTTGGTTGCCAATGGTGTTGTTGTGTGCCTGAACTGCTACGGCACGCAAGTTGTATTTTATGCCCAAGAGATTGTTAGTCGCTTCAGTTGTTTTGTTTTAGTTCCGAGCTTAAAATCTTGGGGCCTCACCTTATCTTCGCTTCCACAAATTTTACGTTGCGTTTTGTATTGCCGTTATGGCTTTATGGGTTTCTAAGAGCCTTATTGGCTTGTTTGTTTTTGAAGGTGTCATTGTGCTTAGCAGGAACTTGTCCGTTATTTAGGTTAATTGTGACAAATCAACCTTAAGATTTCTCGTCGAGGTCCAGGTCGGGGCGTTACATCCACTTTCCCAAATTTTTTTTTTTTTGCTTAAGTACGCCTTTTTTTTCAACCACTAAAGTCCACTTTTTAGTGAAGTTGTTACTGAAATGCCCAAGAACGCTGCAAATTCTTCTTCTTCTTCTTTTGCCTTGTCGTTGAATTCGGTCGTTCGAAGATGCAAAAAACGTATGAAGAGAGAAGAGAATGGGTTGTTGAGTGAAGAAAAAAAAAGTTAGTTATATACATAACTATGTCTTCACCACTTTAACCTTCCATTTTGTTTACTTATTCATTTCCTGCTGTGTTGTTGTTGTTATTGTTGTTGTTGTTCTTGTTATTCATTGTGTTTGTGTTTGTGATTCACAATAGATTTACTTTTGTGTGTTGTGTTGTTGTGCATGCAAACGGTTCGATGAAATGTATAAATATGTGTGTTTGTTGTTCGACATTGTTTTTGAATTGAGATGCATCAATTTTGAAACACAATGCATCATTTGTATCGTGGTGCATCGATTTTGATTTGGGATGCTTGAAAGATGCATCAATTTGAAATCATTTGTTTGATTGTGTACTGGAAGAATGTAAATGAATGTCTGTTTCCATTTGATTTTGCATCGTGGTGCAAAAATTAGATGCAACGTGATTCAAAATTAGATTATGTATTTTTAAGTTAATGCATCGCAAAATTGATGCACCGTGATGCAAAATTGTATTAGGTAATTAAAACTAATGCATCGCGGTGTAAAATCGATGTAGTTAAATTGATGCATCACAGTGCAAAAATGGATGCAGGATGGTGCATTTGAGTAATGATCTGTAGCGCGCCTCAAGCTCATTAAGGGTATCGTAGTCTTTTTGTCTCCAAAATAGACTTTATCAATTTGAAAAAAATACGATGAACTGGAGCAATTAATAACTTGGCGAAATGGACTGGTCAATTTTTATAAGTTTTTAATCACTACAATCCTGTTTTGTTTTTCAAACGAAAAAAGTTTTTTTGGAGCGAAAAGACTAAGGTACCTTTACTAAGTCTGAGGCGCACTGCAAATCTCTCATTCAAATGCATCGTGATGCATCAATTCTTGCATCACGATTTATCAACTTAAATTAAATCAATTTTAATTACATAATCCAATTTTGCAGTGCGATTCATCAATTTTTAATTATCTAATCTATTTTTTATCGTGATGCCTCAATTTTTCGCACTATGATACATCAATTTTAATTACCTAATCTAATTTTGCATCGTGATGCAAAAATTGATACATCACGATGCAAAATCATAATGAATCAGACCTTCATGTCTATTCTTTCTTCAACACAACAAATGATTTCATCTTTCCTACATATCAAATCCAAATCAATTCATCACGATTGACTTATGCAACATCATTCAAAATTAATGTATCCAGATTGAAAAAAAAAATGTTTTTATTCGGGCATTCCATCGAACATATTACTTGCATAACAACACACAACTTGAATTCATTTTCAACCAAAGACAGAAACATAATGAAAGAAAGCAGAAACACAATGAAGAAGAACAAAGAAAAGAAGAAGAATAAGACACCAGTGAAACTGAAAATCGAAAAATGAAGAGAAAAGATAATGAGAAGTTAGGGTGGTGGACTAACCGAATCCAAGGTGAAACACACACGTGTTTTTCACCACCCGACCTCCCCACTCTTTTCCTTCAATTCCTGCGAATTCAGTCGTAATTTCTCTTATGCGGACATTTTAGAAACGATTTCATAAATATAGACTTTAGCGATTGAAAAAAAAAGAACGTTAGACTGGAGAAATTTTTTTTTTCGAGAAAGTGTACTAGCTAGCTATTTATCCTATTTTATAAAGGAACACAACCGGGTCGATACCTCTTTTAGAAATATTTAACCCCAAAAGTCTTATATATTTTTATTTAACCCGTAAAAGGAACTTTTGGGACGAAATGACAAATATACCCTTAATGAAATTGGATTAGGGGCGATGCATCGGAAATTCAGTTTGAAAAATAAAAATTATGCATCGGGATTTACTTTTATATTCTAATTTAAAATTGTGCATCGCAAATCTAAAATTGTACAACAGAATTTTTTCATGGGTTAGTTTGTGCATCGGAAAATAAAGATTGTGCATTAGAATTTTCTTCATGGATAATCCAATTTGTGCATTAAAAAATAAAAATTGTGAACTGGATCCAACAAATTTATTTTGCTCCGATATATTTTGTCGCATCGGATCCAACAATTGTTCATCGATGAGGGGGACGTTAGTACCAATCCAAATCCAATTCTCATGAATGTTTTCTACTTTACTTCTCTGATCTGTAAGCGGAAGGGGAGAGAAAAAAAAAAATCAATTCCAACGCTTTGTACTAAGAGAGAAACTCAATTCCTATTCCTGCTATCGCATTCATACAACAACGGCGGCATTGACACCACCGCAGTAGAATTAGCAGAATAATTAGAACTAAGGCGATATTGATTGTTCCTCTGCACTCGGAACCATTCCCAAATCACTTCCCACGAGCTCTCTCCTTTTCACCACAACGTTGTTGTTCCATTTCCGTTCCTTGGGTATCTGGATCTGGATCCACATCCGGGTGCAGTTCAGATCCTTCCTTTAAGGTGGTCAATGGCATCGATATATTCTCCTCACACCACCTTTGCTTCGTCCACCTTCTACATTGAGTGGATTCCATATATATCCTTATTTTTAGACAAGTTCTTCTTTGGAGATTAGTTAATCATCAAAACAACGTGCATGAATGATAAAACTTCAAGTCGTTAAAGCTCCGGAACAGACATGGGTTAAGGAAAAAAAGGGGCAATGGTGGTCGATAAATGCTTCGGTTCAATGCTTCTCTCTCAACAGATGGGAATCAAGGTCACGATTCACCAATACACAGAGTTAGATATTATTTTGACGATAAGGAAGGAGTGAGATGAAATTTGATTGGTTATGGTATAACTTTGTCTCTATGGATGGTGGTATTTCGGGAACAATTTTATAAAAGTTTTTTTTTTTAGGTTAAAAAAATAATGAATCGGAGTGGTTAAAAACTTATGAAATTAGACCGACCTCTAATTATCTCTTTTATACGATGTTCCAGTGAACAAAATATGAATAATTGCTGGTCGGTCCATTTTCTTCAAATTGTAATCGCTGCAGTGTTTCTTTTTTGTTTTCAACCACATAAGTCAATTTTGATTAATTTCTTCCAAAAGTACCCCGTAATCTACCTCGGTCTCTGCTATTTATCTCCTCTTCTCCCAATCTGTTCATTTTTCTTTTTCCTCCTATCTGCATCCCCCTCTTTCTCTTTCCTTTTCTTTTCTTTTCTTCATTTCTTATATGTTCTCTTTTTTTTTTTTTTTAAGAAAAAAACGAGCCTTCGGCTCGAGTCGGGCACCAGCTCACCCCAGGGTCGTAACCCCGAGGGTCATTGCTGGCACCTAAGTAGTGGGTGGGACCTCCCACCCTACACCCCCCCCCCGAAGGGGGGGGGGAGGAGAGTCTCTGCGAGACAAGCAACAAGGAAAACCTCGTTGCTAAACCGCGCATCGCGGCGATCCCCCTAGAGACTAGAATTGGCACTAGGAGAGAAAGGAGGACCGTTGGACCAACTTACCCAAGGTGCGAAGCACCCTGGGAACGGAGCCGGCATTTAGCCAGCCTGAGGACGAGTGAGCTAGCTCACGACGCAACTGGGCAACATGTGCCCTACCACCGATGCACACCAGATGCCATTGGAGACGGACGCACATACAGCGGGCCCGCTGGGCTGTGGTTAGCTCCACAACCCTTTTCCGCATATGTTCTCTTTTGTTATGTTTTTATACCATTTACTAATACAAAAACAGGAGCAAACTTAGCCTAACAATCCTATGTAAAACATGTAAAAAGGATGTATTTATCTAGGATGACAATTGAGTTCCTAGTCTAACTCAATAATCCTTCGCCTGAGAACAATGTTAGAAACCAAAGAAATATGAGAATAAAAATATTCAAGATATCGGTTCATCTATCGTAAACAAACGGGAATAAGCGGTATCCTTGGCGAAGCCTCGCTCGATCATGCAGGGCTTATGGTTGCCTAGGCTCGGATCCCATTTGCTATACACAAAGTATAGCAGTCCAACCCAATAGTTCACTACCGAAGGGACAATGTTCCAAGGATTTCACCCAATCGTATACCACCCACCTTCCAACAAGAAATCCCACAACGAAAACCCCCTCACGAACTCTCAATCACGGTAATCTCAAGCTCATACACACAAAGTGTATACCCAATGCGCAGGCTCAAAAGAGACGCAAAGAGAGAGAGATATATAATGCCCACTGTGATCTATTTGGTTGACACTGTGCTCGCATACACCTTGCTCTAAGACAGCAGAATGAAGGGGAGTATATATAGCACTCAAGGGGATCATTCAAGGACCAAAACTTTCGGCCCAAGCAATGAAGGAGTCGGCTGATTGAGAAGGAAAAAAGGAAGGGATCGATTATTAAGGGAAATCAAAGATCTTCCCTAAATAATCCACACATCAGCCGCAAGGTCAAAGGGGGGAAGGAAGTGGGTTTGGGTCTTGGGTTGCTGGGTTGGGTTTGGTGAAGTGGGCTGCCCATTTAGGGGCCAAGCCTACACTTACAATCTCCACCTTGGAACAAGTATCGGGACCATCACTTTGAACTCAAGGACACAAGTGGGTGCATCATAGCCTATACACGGAACTTGTTCCAACACAAAGTAAGAAACAAGAACACCGAGAAAGCAAACACAAAGTAAGCATCAAATCTAACTCATTCTAACACAAAGTAAGAAGAAGAGACACCTGACAACAAACACCAAGTAAGTCGAGGATTTTCGAGGCAATAACGACAATCCACCGAATCATATATCATAACAAGAAAACTCACAACAAGGGTTGCTCCACCATATTTGGAGCCGGGGGAGGGGGAACAGGTTCATTTAAGCAAGGAAACTCATTCTCATTAAAGATAATATCTATACTAATGATTGTTTCAAAACATGGTTCCTCTTTTAACCATAATTTATAACCTTTATCACCCTCGCGTACCTAAGAAGACACACCTAACGGTCTCGGTTCAAAAGTGTTGTTCTCGATGAATATAAAAAGACTGAAAACTCTAAAATTTTGAAAAGCAACTTTTCCACCGGAAAACACGACCTCGGGACATCTCCCATTAGGCGGGATAGGAGACCTATTAATGACATAGGCGGCACACACAGCGCCTCTCCCAAAAACATTTGGAAAGACTGACGTGGCAAGCATGACCACGTCCTAGCAAAATCTGAATCATACGCCGCAACCTTATTACGATGAGGGCTCTGAAGGGATATATTTTTGATGGTCAATCCCACTCTCGGCGCAAAATCTCTCAAACTCGCAGTTGCAAAATTCCAACCCACTATCCGTCCTAAGCCTTTTAAATTTCATATCGGTTTGATTTTCAATCAAAATCTTCCAAGTTCTAAATTTTTCAAAAACTTAAGTTTTCTCTTTTAATAAAACTATCCAGACTTTTCGTGAGAAGTCATCAACGATAGACGAAAGAACCTATTCCCACCATGAGTGGGTAACAAAGGACAGACAGATCCACATGGATCAACTCAAGGAATTTTTATAGAGTATTTCTCTAGGGAGGGAGGTGGAAAACTAAACCTATGATGTCCAAGGCTTTTATCCATCAAATTTGTTTTATCACCCATAACAACATTTGCATGATTCTCGATAAAAGACACGGGAGCGACATCACACACATCTTTTTCGCGGTTTTCGACTTTTGAAAATAACCAAGTTATCTTTTAGAATTTTCATCTCACCCTTCCCCATCTACCCTCTAACCTATCATCTTCCAATGATGCACACGAGATCGAGATTATTACACAAATCGGACACGTGTCTAACATTTTCCACGTCAAATTATACCGAATCAAATTTCAAGCACACGTATAATGCCCATGTGATCTATTTGGTTGACATCAAGCAGCTCCAAGACTGCTCCAAGGGGAGTAATATAGCACTCAGGGGATCAATCAAGGACCAAAACTTTCGGCCCAAGCAATGAAGGAGTGGCATGAAAGGAAAAAAGGGAAGAAGATTAAAGGGGAAAGAAAAATAATAAATACCACATCGGCAAGGTCAAAGGGGGGAAGTGGGTTTGGGTTTGGGTTCTTTGGGTTGGGTTTGGTGAAGGGGTGCCCATCTGCTCTTGGTTTTTCTTCCCTTTTGACACAAACCCAGATGTGATTTTTTTGGCCTAGATCTGGTGTGTGATGAGAGAGAGAGAGAGAATGCTAACCAACACACACTTCCCAAAGTTTACCCTGTTGTGATGATTGCTTTGCTTTCTGTGGGATGATGTCCCTCTTCTTGGAACTTATTGCTTTCTTGGGAGATGTCCCTCTTCTAATAACCACCAACTTTACCTTGAGCCAAAAGCAGGTGCAAACTTTTTATGATTGTGCAAAACAAAAGTGGACTGTGACCTTCCCGTTCTACTTGATGCTCATAATTTAAGCGTCATAAGTTTCGACGCCCTACAATTTAGGCATCGTAAGTTCGACTCCCTGTAATTTAGGCATCGTCAGTTCCGACACCCTACAATTTATGCATCAATAAGCAAACTTCCGTCTTAGTGACAAATTCAAAGAAGATGCATGTCTTTCTTTAGCTATATCATTCGCTGATCAAACAAGAAGGTTCATCCCGCGTACTTATGCTTCCGCTCTATCCAAGGCAAGACAATTGCCTGCTTTGTGGCTCATCAAGTTTGAGATCGGTTCTTACAAGTTCACGACTTTCTAAAAAGAAGTACTGGGCCCACGTGCGAGATTAGATCGAAAACATATAGAATAATGCTAGGGTCACTCTAATAGCACTCAAAATTGGGTACCAAATGATGTGGCAGTTGACATGTCATAAGTAGGTCCTTATTCTTTACTAACTTACTACCTCAACCTTAGTTAAATTAACCTAACTAAAACCAATCAAAATTAATCAAAAGAAAAAAAAGAAAAGAAAGTAATTAAACTCTTTATCCTTCCAAGTTCCAACCCTAAAACCCAGCGACAACACAACTGTTCTTCTCCTCCGACGCCGGCAACGGTTTGGAATCATCTAATCTTCAAGTCTTTCTCTCTCTCTCTCTCTCTCTCTCTCTCAAGTTGTCTATCTCCATCGCAGGTGACATTTACCCCGAAATCACTCCCAAAGTTCTTCGACGAGATGAACGGTGACTCCTCTTCTTCTCCGACGCCGACAGCTACCATTGTTGACGACATCACATTCAATGAATCTTCAGGTCTATATCCCCCCCCGCTCTTTTTCTCTCCATGTGCGAATTAAAATTTTGATTTCAATTTTTTTCTATTATGAATCTCATCCTACACGGGAATCGCAAAAACGTCGGCAACTAAACCCATCAAGTGCACTGCCATTAGTTTTTTTTTTTTTTGCAAAGTATGAAAATATGTGATAGGATATTTCTAGTCATCGAAACTGGGGCTGAAAACACTATTACTGCAGTGGAAAGATGAAAGGAGGACTGGGATGTAAAGCTTCCAGTTTGTGCTTTTACCACTTGTAGAGATATTGAGCTTGCTGAAGGTCATTTATAACTTAAAATTGGTGAGATAACAAAAATTATTAAGCATAACAGCATCGTGGTAGTTAATGAGGTTAATGTGAAGACTAAGCATGCGAAGAGTAAGGAACAGGGTGAAGACTGAGCTTGTTGATTTGTTCTCCTACGTACATGTTTAGATTTTTGTAAACTAAATATCACACTATGAGTATATGGGGTTGTTCTCTATGCATGTAATATTGTGAACATTTTTACAAGTCAAGTCTCAAATTTACATGTTTCAAAGTGACATAACCATACACCTAACTTTGCTGCTAAGACAGTGCGGATATTGTATCAGTTAAATTACACTATTGTTCCCCTTACTACAAGGTTTTAAAATGTTTTTATCTGATGATTGATTATTTTCCTTCAGCTACACCAGTTGATGCCACCAGTTGTAACATGTATTGTTGCAAAACGATTAGGGAGTCGAATTGCAGACAACCACTGGGAATTTAGAGACTTCACTGCCAGCTTGGTTGGCCTCTATATGTAAAAGGTGAGAGTGAGACTGGTTACTTAATGTTTTGGGGACTCCTGCGAAAAATGATTGCCTTAGTTACGAGGATAATTTAACTAGCTAGTTACCTTCTTATCTCTTGTTTGGGAGGGTTCTTTGGCTTCCACGAAGATCCATATTGCAAATTTGTGCTTAGATATTCAGTCTTACTCATGGAGTTTATTCATTCTTTATACGTTTGGGAATGATTATAGTAGTCTCCAAACTCGCTTGACTAAAACCTTATATGGGTCTATTCAAGGATTAGCGGCTCCTGGACCTCATGTGGTATTCTCTGGTTTCCATGTTCTTCACAATGAATATTTGTTGGTTTTACTCTGGGTAACTCTCGTAATGTTTGTATGGACTTTCCTTCATAGCTTTATACAGAAACTGTTTTGTTTTCTTTGTATGTGTGTGTGAGTGGCCTTCTCTCCTATTTGCTCGTATTCTCCACCAGTATTTATCAGTACTATTAAATTCATCCATTCTTTTTTAGTAGATGTTAAACCCGTTGATTGTCTGGTTAAGTGAGGGCAATTGAGATTTATGGAGAGGGCAATAGAAAACTTATCTGTTTTTGTATTTTGTGAATAACGTGATTACAGTAGATCATAAAACAATGAAATGATGTCTTGTTACCCATTGTTGGTTCCTGTTGGTTTACCTCCTGTCTCTTTTCTTTTTAACTCTGGTTTGGATAGATCTTTCAGCTTTTCTATTGCATCTGAATATCTATGCAGGTTCGCCTTCTTGTTCTCCCAAATCTTGAGACTTATATACGACTTCTTGAACCTCAGATGCTTCTTGAGAAGCAAAAGAATGAGATGAAAAGACTTGAAGCTTGGCGTGTATATGGGGCTTTGCTGGTCTGTATGTTTTAACAAAGCAATTCATTTTTTTGACAATGTGAATCAAACAAAGGAAAATTTCTCATTAACTGTAATTGAGATATCTCATTAACTCCTCAACAGGATTTTGACAATGTGAATCAAGTAAAGGAAAATTTCTCCACATTTTCTATTTATTATAGCCATGTATGATTATATATACTCATAGTTCGTACATACTGATAGTGGACACTGCTTAAAATCATCTAGCACTATTAGTATGCATATCAACAAGGCTAGAGGTAGGGGAAGTTGAAGACCAAACTAACATGAACGTCCGTGATACATTAGCTCATGAATGAGAGTGGCTTATGCGATGATGTTGCCTTGGACCAAACTGAGTAGAGAAAAAAGAATTCATGTAGCTGATGTCTTTGGGACAAAGGTTGACTTGAGTTAAGCATCATTTTGAGAATTCAGCTATGTTAGGTGGAACCTTCATTTTTGCTAAAGGTTGTGTTTCCACTATTTTAGACTGCCTCGTTTTTTAGCTGCAATTTAGTCACTAATGGATGGATACACTGATTGTTATTTATTCATTCTTCTTTAATAGATTAAAGCACATATCCATAGTTCAAATGTGATGATGTATCCGAAAGAACAGAGTGTTGCAAGCCGGGTGGGCCACAAAGTCCTTGAGAATGGTAAAAGGGTTCGATACCAAAAGGGCAAAATGGCAGAAACCACACTGTCAGAAGACTAGTTTGCCAAGGTAGTGCAGAATTATGGCATTTCTAGCATTGCCGATTTTACCAGCAGGAGTTTTCCCGACCCAGAGATAGGGCACAAGGACTGATGTTCTTAGGAATATTTTTTTTCTGGCAACACATACAGTATGTTGATATGCATGCGTGTATATAAACTTCTAGTTTATCTTGTGACAATGAACATGGGTTAGCTAGTAAAGAAGAAACTTTCTACACTAAATGAACATTTATCTTAAGGCTCCTGCATTATAATGTAGTAGATAAACTAAAAAGTTGAGATGTATATATATATATATATATATATATATATATATATATATATATGATACTACAGAGAACATAGACTAAAAGAGAAATGGTTAAATCTCAATTTGGTCACCCTACTTTCGACGAAAAGTCATTAAGCTCACTATACTTTTTTTTCTTCAATTTAATCACTTTACTTGGCTTCAACATTCAATAAGGTCACTTGAGTCATTTTTGTCCGTTATGTTGGATATAAATCATTGAAAAGACCAAAATACCCTTATTAAGTTGAAGGGTTTTACTCTCAATGTTAAAAGTTGAGGGTTCAAACTAAAAAATAAAAACTAAACCTTACAAATAAAAACTAAAAAGGGTTTCATTGATTCTCTCATCTCTCTCACCTCTCTCACTGTGACAGCAACAAGCCGCAAACAGTGTCAGCCTTATCTCCATTCTCACGTCCAGAAACAAAACCAAGCGTTGCCCAAGCTCTCTCTCTTTTTCACCCTTCACCCATCTCCATCTCTCTACTCCATCTTGTTCTCGCGCCGCTCCAAACCCGGCGAATCTCCATTGCTGACCCCTTTTTGAATCCCCACAATCCAGCTCCTTCTCCAAATACCCAAACCCAGCGACTTTCATCTTCTCCGGCGAATCATCCCCAAGCAGTCCAGAGCCGGACCCAATCTATCTTCCTCAGTTCGCCTCTTTCTCCGGCGAGTCTTCTCCAGCCGCACTCTCCATCATCGCATGCCATCCAGTTCAGATTCACCTGCAAATCTCCATTGCTGGCCCCTTTCTGAATCCCCACAATCCAACTCCTTCTCTAAATACCCAAACCCCAGTGACCTTCATCTTCTCCGGTGAATCATCCCCAAGCAGTCCAGAGCCGGACCCAATCTCTCTTCCTTAGTTCGCCTCCTTCTCCGGCGAGTCTTCTCCAGTCGCGCTCTCCATCATCGTTTGCCATCCAGTTCAGATTCACATGCAAATCTCCATTGCTGACCCTTTATGAATCCCCACAATCCAGCTCCTTCTCCAAATACCCAAACCCCAGCGACCTTCATCTTCTCCGGCGAATCATCCTTAAACAGTCCAGAGCCGGACCCAATCTCTCTTCTTCAGTTCACCTCCTTCTCCGGTGAGTCTTCTCCGGCCGCGCTCTCCATCAACATCTGCCATCCAGTTTAGATTCACCTATAACCCAATTCCTTCTCCAAATACCCAAACCCCAGCGACCTTCATCTTCTCCGGCGAATCATTCCCCAAGCAGTCCAGAGTCGGACCCAATCTCTCTTCCTCAGTTCACCTCCTTCTCCGGTGAGTCTTCTCCGTCCGCGCTTTCCATCAACATCTGCCATCCAGTTTAGATTCACCTATAACCCAATTCGTTCCCTTTCCAGTTATTCACCTATAAAACATCCGCTAGTTTGTAGCAGTTGTTTTGTCTGAAATCGAAAAAAAATGCAAATCAACAGTTTTTTGTTCGTAATTGAAAAGAAAAAATAAACCGAATCAAAATCAATCTAATTCACATGTGATATCATGCGAATTAACAATGGAAATCGAATCAACAATGACACGTAATCAAAATTACATGAAGGGGAAGGGAGGGAGGGGGTAATATAGTTTAAATATGAAGAGGGGTAGTAAAGTAATTTTACCTTTTAGATATTTTTTTAGATAAAAAACTTCTACTATTATTACCAAATAATGTGTGTGTGAGTATATATATATGTATGCATTAAAAGTTTTTTTTATAAAAGACTTAATACCAAATAGAAAAAATATGAATTTCACATTAGTTAGGAAAGTGATATTGGTTTAAAATGTTTTTAGATAATGTCAAAAAGTTATATATTATTATTACAATATATATATATATATATATATATATATAAAGTTGGTGAGGAGCACTATTGTTGTGCCACCTCATCCAACTTTTGATATTGTTGAATCCTCAAAGCCTCCACATCACTTGACTTGAAACTTTTCAATTTCTAGTCATTAGCTAAAAATAATAGTTAATAATAGTTAATATGATATATTAATCATTTACTATTAATCTCTTCTATTGTTAATAATAGTGGCAGTCTTATATAGAAAAACTTTTACTACCAACATAATTTCTTAATCAATGTGGGATAATTTTATAAAATTGGCATTGTGTGAGTACTTTACTCTAATGATCAACTTCTAACACCATACTTTAACATTTGATATTTTATTTATCCAAAACTCGATTTTGACAAATAAATATATCATTTTGATGCTCTCACCGAGTAGAATACATTTGCACAATTACTTTTGCCAACAAAAAAAATGACACATAAAGAAATTTGTGCCTCAAGTTGCACAATTTATTTCACTAAAAACACTAATTTTTCAACAAGTATTAGGTGAGTATTTTAACAATTTCTAAAATCAACATTAATTTATAACCAATGTAAGATGTATCTCTACTATAATTACCAATAAAAGTGAGTTGACAAACATTAGTTGAAAATTGATATTGGTTTAAAAGTATTTAGATAAATTACTTTTTCTAAACTAATAAAATAATATATATGATCACAATTGTTAGAAATTGATGTTAGTTTTAAAAGTCCTTAGGCAAAATCCTACCAATAAAAATGATTTATTCCTTATTGGTACAAAGAATTATTTTAGTTTAAATGTTTTTAGATAAAATTCTTTTACTAACAATAGAAGAGATGTATCTCACATTAGATAGAAAATAATGTTGGTTTCAAAATTGTTAAGATAAAATATTTCTACTATTATTATTAATAGAATAAATAGATCTCACATTCATTAGAAAATTATGTTAGTTTCAAAAGATTTAAAATAAAAGACTTATAATGACTTTTAAAACTAACATCAATTTATAATCAATATAAGAAACATCTCTTCTAATGGTAATATTAGTAGAGATGTATTTCATATTGATTATAAATCGATGTTGGTTTTAAAATTATTTTGATAAAAGATGTATACTTATCACCATAAAAGAGATGTATCTTACAGTGTTTAGAAAAAAATGTTAGTTTTGAAAGTCTTATGTAAAAGACTTCTACTCTTATTACCAATAAAAGAGATGTATATCACATTATTTAAAAAGAAAAATTAGATTTGAACGTTTTTAGACTAAAGGTTTTCAGTCTTATAATAGATGTATCTCACATTGGTTACAAATTTTTTACTATTATTAACAATAGAAAAGATGTATCCCACATTGTTTAGTAATTGATGTTGGTTTTAAAAATACTATTATTAATTATCAGTAGAAGAGATGTATCATCCATTTGTTAGAAAGTGATGTTGGTTTTCAAAGTCTTTTGATATAAGACTTCTACCATTATTACCAATAGAAGATGTATATATCACATTGGTTAGAAAATGATGTTGATTTTAAATTATTTTAGATTAGATAAAAAAAAAACTTTTACTATTATTAGCAATAGAATATATATATATATATCACACATTTGCTATAAATTGATGTTGATTTTAAATTACTATTATTATCAATAAAAGAGATACATCCTACATTACTTAAAAAGTGATGTTAATTTTAAAAGTCTTTAGATAAAAAAACATATACTTTTATCATCAATAGGAAAGAAGAGAAAAGATGTATCCCATTTTATAGAAAGAGATGTTGGTTTAAGATTTTTTTAAGATAAAAAACTTCTACTATTATTACTAAATTATGAGATGTATTTCACATTAGTTAGAGAGTAATGTATGTATTAAAAGTTTTTTTATAAAAGATTTATTACCAATATAAAAGATGTATTTCACATTGGTTAGGAAAATGATATTGGTTTAAAATGTTTATAGATAATGTCTCACATTGGTTACAAAGATATGTATCCCACATTATTTAGAAATATATATTGATTATAAAAGTTTTTAAATAAAAGAATTTTTATATTATTATCAATTGAAGAGATGTATCACATCACCCAACTTTTGATATTGTTGAATTTTCAAGTCTCCACATCACTTGACTTGAAACTTTTCATTTTCTAACCATTAGCTAAAAATAATAGTTTATATGATATTGTGATATTAATCATTTACTATTAATCTCTTATATTGTTAATAATAGTGAAAATCTTATATAGAAAGAATTTTACTATCATATCATTTCTTAACCAATATGAGATAATATTATTAATATATTATATTGGCATTGGGTGAGTACTTTACTATAATGACCCACTTCTAACACCATATTTTACGCTTTGATATCTTATTCATCCAAAAATCGATTTATACAAATAAATATATCATTTTGATGCTCTACCGAGTAGAACACATTTGCACAATTACCTTTGCCAACAAACAAATGACATGTAAAGAAATTCGTGCCTCAAGTTGCACAATTTTTTTCACTAAAAACACTAATTTTTCAACAAGTATTATGTGAGTACTTTAATGATTTCTAAAATCAATATTAATTTATAACCAATGTATGATAGATCTCTACTATAATTACCAATAAAAGTGATGTAATAAACATTGATTAAAAATTGATGTTGGTTTAAAATGTATTTAGATAAATGACTTTTACTAAACTAACAAAAGAAGATATATGTTCACATTGTTAGAAGTTGATGTTGGCTTTAAAAGTTTTTAAGTAAAATCTTACCAATAAAAATGATTTATTCCTCATTGGTTACAAATAATTATTTTAGTTAATTTAAAAGTTGGTAGATAAAATTATTTTACTAACAATAGAAGAGATGTATCCCATATTAGATAGAAAATAATGTTGGTTTTAAGAGTTTTAAGATAAAAGACTTCTATTATTATTATTAGTAGAATAAATGTATCTCACATTCTTTAGAAAATGATGTTGGTTTCAAAAGTTTTAAAATAAATGACTTATACTATTATTATTACTATAATAGATGTATCTTTCAAAAGTGTTAAAATAAAAGACTTTTATTATTATTATTATTATTATTATTATTATTATTATTATTATTATTATTATTATTATTATTATTATTATTATTATTATTATTATGTATCTCACGTTTCAAAAGTTTTATTTTCCAACATTTAAATCATAATGCCTAAAAATTTAAAAATTATATTACTACTATTACCAAAAGAACCCGTGCGGAGCACGGGTTCTATAACTAGTACGAATAAGAATATAAAAAAGGCACGCATATAAATAAACAAACTTTACAGGACCTTAGGAGTTAGAAAACCACTTTCTACTAGCAATAAGCCAATAAAAACACTAAGTGCTAGAAACAGGTAACAAAGACAGAGCTGAAGTATTGATACTACAAAATTGAACCAAATATTTATTGTTATTTTATTTATATAATATAATATATAATTCATCATATAGATAAGAGTACAGGATCCATAGAACAATGCAACTATATACACAATATCAGTAAACAACTTTACAAAACAGCCATTGACATTTGGCACAACTATAGACTTTACTTAATCATCAATGGATCTTCAACCCCATTCCATGTAGCTAACAAAGAGTCTGAAGTAACTCTTATTGCAGTATTCATTGTCCCAGTGGCTCTGAAACTTAGCAAATAAGTTCAGGTAATCAAATTATACTTCAGGTAACTCTCAAGAACTTGAGCAGTCTAAAATAGTGGAAACACAACCTTGAGTTTCTGTCTTGGTTCACCCTGTTCCTTACTTTTCGCATGCTTAGTCTTCACATTAACCTCATTCACTACCATGATGCTATTATGCTTAATAATTATCTCACCAATTTTAAGTGATAAATGACCTTCAACAAGCTCAATATCTCTACAAGTGGTAAAAGCACAAACTGGAAGCTTTACATCCCAGTCCTCCTATCATTTTTCTACTGCAGTAATAGTGTTTTCAGCCCCAGTTTCGATGACTAGAAATATCCTATCCCATATTTTCAGACTTTGCAAAAAAAAAATTCTAATGGCAGTGCACTTGATGGGTTTAGTTGCCGACGTTTTTGTGATTCCTGTGTAGGATGAGATTCATAATAGAAAAAAAATTGAAATCAAAATTTTAATTCGCCCATGGAGAGAGAAAGAGCAGGGGAGAGAGACCTGAAGATTCATTGAATATGACGTCGTCGACAATGGTAGCTACCGGCGTCAGAGAAGAAGGGGAGTCACCGTTCATCTCGTAGGAAAAGTTTGGGCGTGATTTCGGGGTAAATGTCACTTGCGACGGAGATAGAGAACTTGAGAGAGAGAGAGATGGGGCAAGAGAGAAAGACTTGAAGATTAGATGATCCCAAACCGTTGCCGGCGTCGGAGGAGAAGAACCGTTGTGTTGTCGCTGGGTTTTAGGGTGGGAACTTGGAAGGATAAAGAGTTTAATTACTTTCTTTTCTTTTTTTTCTTTTGATTAATTTTGATTGGTTTTAGTTAGGTTAATTTAACTAATGTTGAGGTAGTAAGTTAGTTAAGAATAGGGATCCACTTATGATATGTCAGCTGCCACGTCATTTTGTACCCAATTTTGAGTGCTATTAGAGTGGCCCTAGCATTGCTCAAACAGATATTGATTGAATGTTATAAACAATATAAATGGTTTTATTTTGTTGAATATGTTGGAGGCAGATGTTTTATAAGCAACTCCTAACCACAAAAAAGACTTCACCAATTGAAGTTGATGTAAGTGATTGACCATACAGATCTGATCTAGGAGTAACTGACTCCACTGATCAAAGCAATTTGCAGATCCTCATCAAATATGTTCTTTCAACCATTCTATTAATTATATACCCCATGACTGACGTATTGTCTTCAAGTTTCCAATCAAAATTTATGAAGATATATGCCTTTTGTTTTTTAAAGGTTTTTGTGGCTAAACTTCTAAGTGCAAGCAGTCAAGAGGAAGACACTGAAACATGTGGTCTGAGATGTGCCCAAGTAAAGGAGGGATGAGTTTAAGAGATTTAGAAAGCATGAACAAGGCTATTCTCACAAAACGGCTTGAAAATTCTATAAAAAGGACACTAATTGGGAAAGTTTTGTAGCCAAAATATTACAGTTAAATTAATCTTTCACATATTTGAAGCGGCTCACTCTCCCTCCATATCCTATTAAAGGCCATCTGAAGAGGATGACTACATTCAATGTAGTACGAAGAAAGCCAAAGTATTTTAATAAATACATATTCTAAGAGAAAAAATTCTTAAGGTTGGAGGAGTGTCATTTGGGGGAAAGAACTCATTCGAAAAGGGTTGAAATGGAGACCGAGAGTCGAAAGAGGTAACAACATAAAGATAGTGGAAGAGGTCGATCCTCATTTCGTTGGACAATAATGGTGATTTTCGAAGCCAAAGTGTTGACCAGAGATGTTGAAGAAGAGATATTATCTTTAATGAGAATGAGTTTCCTTGCTTAAATGTTCCTAATAAACTTGTTCCCCCTCCTTCGGCTCCAAATATGGTGGAGCAACCCTTACTGTGAGTTTTCTTGATGTAAAATATGATTCGTATGGATTGTTGTTATTGCCTCAGAAAACCCTCGACTTACTTGATGTTTTTTGTGGTGTCTCTCTTCTTTTTACTTTGTGTTAGAATGAGTTAGATTTGATGCTTACTTTGTGTTTGCTTTCTATTGTTTTTGTTTCCTACTTTGTTTTGGAACAAGTTCTGTGGATAGGCTATGATGTATCTCACTTGTGTCCATGAGTTCAATGTGATTAACCAGGTACTTGTTCCAAGGTGGAGATTATTGAGTGTTGGCGTGACCCATTTGGGTAGCCCACTTATTATATCCTAAGCCCAGCAACCCAAGGCCCATGCCCCCTTTCTTGTGTGCTGCCGGTTGGTTTTGGGAAATTAGGGGTCTCATTTGTTTGAGCCCTAATTTCATTATTCGTCCCTTTTCCTGTTTGCGATGTCTTCATCTCTTCCTTGTTTTCCGACGACGGCAGTGCTGGTGATTGGAAATAACGAGTTAATCTCCTTATCTCCTGCTACTATATATATTCCTGTCACCTCCTTATTTGTGTAACACGAAGAAAACCACATTAACCATTGGTTAGCAATCTCTCTTCTTATCTCCTGCTACTATATATATTCCCGTCACCTCCTTATCTCCTGCTACTATATATATTCCCGTCACCTCCTTGCTGTGAGTTGGTTCTTAGGGAAACACTTTGTGTGTGTGTGTGAGTTATGTGAGAAGGGATTTTCAGGTTAGGTCTCTTTATTGGAGGGCTGGGCTGCCCCGTTGCGTGAAATCCTTTGAATCAGATTTTTTTGTCCCTTTCGGTTGGTGAACTCTTTGGTTGGATAGATTGCTATACTTCGTGAATAGCATTTTTTGTGGGGATATGAGCCTAGGCCTTATAAGCCCTAGACAGATCAAGTGAGGTCATTGACCAAGGACACTCAATTGGTTTACTGTTTTGTTATTTGTTTTCATTGTTGATTAGTAACTGATAATATAGCTATATATATTATTCTGTGTTTATAATCTCTGTTTTTGCAGGCTATAACCAATACTTAGTGGATTCGTTTAGGACTGATTAATTGGTTATTGTTGTGGATACATTGACAACCTGAACAGTCTAGAAATTGGTGTTCTATTGCATTGTTTCGGTGAAACTGAACATAAATTGATTGTATTTTGCTCATGTTTTGTTTGGTCTGTGGTATAAAATCATAACAGGAATCTTCGACTCATTATATATACTCCTCTCTGTCTCCTTCCAAGGTACTGTCAATCAATAGGAACCGATCTCTTTTCTCTTGAACTCTTTTATCTTCTTCTCTTGCTCTGTGAAGGCTGTGGGTAATATTAGTGAAGGGAAACACCTGTGGGTTCCTGTGAGTGATCTTTCTTCTTCGTGACAAAGGGATTTGGGGTTGGGTTTCATTGAGAGGGTTGGACAATCCCGAATACTTTGGAATCTTGAAAGTGATTCGATTTGGAACTCGGTGGATGGACAGACTATACTTGGTGTATAGTGGAGTTGGGGATCTGAGCCTAGACAGATTCGAGTTAGGCTTTGGCCAAGGATACTCACGTGTCTTTCATTTTGTAATATTCTTTTTATCTAACCATTATTGATGTTCTGTTTTTTATATGTTCTAACATTGATTTGAAGGTTATCCCCATATATCATTGGATTGGATTTTTGGACTATTATATGGTAACATATATAAATCGTGAGTGAGTGTATTTCATCACTATAGGAATTGTCTGGTATTGATTGCTTAGACAGTGTATATCTTCTCTACAAAGATATACATCAGCGGTTTAAATCTTGTAAGTGGTAAGTATTGCTCTGGTTTTGGTTTGGTAAGTGGTCCGAATACTCGACACTTCTCAAAGTTAAAACACATTCTTACAGTGATACGATTCTCCTATGGAATTGAGCTCTCTTGCAAATGAAATTCTCAGTAGAAATAGATCTCTCGACATTTTCACAATCTTCTAGATTTCAAACCTAAATAATGTAGTATGTCTCTAAGATGTTACGTGTAAACCCATCGAATTCCATTATTTTAGAATCTGACCACCAATAGACAATGCATTTCTTCTGGGAAAGTGGCCCATTCCCTTTATCACAACACAACCCTCTATTCAATTTCATACTTACTTTTTTTTAATCATTAATTGAATATAATTACAAGTCAAGCTCCTATACGACGTCATAAAAACAAATAATAGTGAGGTCCGTTTGACTGGTTATTAACATTGAGCTAGTTTTTTTTAACTTATGTGTTAAACGTAGGTCAACTAAATTATACATAAATAAAATAATGAAGATAAAAAGTTTTAAAGGATAAAATAAGAAAATCGATTTATTAACAATTACATATAAATATATCACTAATCATTATAGATTCTAAAAAATTCCTTATACACAATATTTGTTATCTTATTAGTTGGTTTTTCATTTTCACTGCATATCAATATCTAGTTTCTTCAAAAAGATACCTACGACTACATGTAATTATTGACTTTAACACTTATTAATTGTTATTACATATGATATCAACAATAGTAATTGTTTTCTTTGGAACATGAAAGACAGTTTTATATCGGATGGAGTTAATGATAATTTTAGGATAAAAACTTTTTTCTCTAACATTGCTTCCTTTCAAAAAATTTGTTTCAATAATATGATCTCAAGATTTGAGATGATTAGTCTTGTTCCATTGCACAACCCTGCAACATGGTCAATATTTCTCAATAGTATTACTGGAACACCAATTTTAAATTATCAATTCATGATCTGACAACCCTGATCACTTTATATTATTCAATTTAGAAACTTTGGAACAGCTTAGGTTTGGTACCAGTGGCGAATAATTGAGGTTTGACTTGAAAATTTATATACTTTGTTTTTATTATGGATTTTATAAATGAGTAAGTTTTATGTAAGACGATCTTTACAGTCCTAAGGGATGGTTTAATTGTAGAGATAAGGTTTCAAAAAGTATGAGGTATCATGTTTAATCTTTTCTCATACCCCATTAGAAGAAAAAAAAACGTCTTACAAAAACTATTTATTAAACCGCCTTACTTAAATTTTACCTTTATTAAACTAGATTATTAATAGTAGTTTTTCGTTTGTTCATGTCTTTAAATATGTACAACTACGTAATAGTTGGTTATTTACACCTTTTAATTTTTATGAGCTTGATTATGCGGCCAAGGTTCTGTGTAGAAATATTTATTTTTGATGGGTCTTAGTCACTTGATTTAACATTAAAGTATTTTTTTTAAGAGGCGTGGAAGAATCGAACGGCACTTTATGAAATCTTACCACTTTGATTTAACATTAAAATAGTTTAAGCAAATAAGAAAAATTAAAACAATTATCACCCGATTATCCGTTTCCCAAGTAGAATGGATTGGGGAATGAGACGAGTCGGAGGAATAAAATTGAATTGAAAAATGAAAATGGTACAAGGTACACCCCGCCCAATTGTCATTTCAAATAAGCTCACAAATTTGCAAATTTCTTATGTCAAAAAAAATTAGAAATTTGAGAAATTCGTAACATCTAACGAACGTGCCTAAATGGCATGAAATGGACCTCCATACCCAAATATCACAATTTTACATAGAAAAGGATAACATGGCAGCAATCCATTTCGGTACAATTACCCTTTCCTCTTGGGTAAAACAATCCCATCAAATTGACTGCCCCCAAAAGAAAAAATAAAATTAAAATAACCTACAAAAACTTAAATAAAAAATTACAAAATTCTCAAAAGAAAAAGAAAGGTGCTCTAAATTTTCACCTCCTTTTCTACTAAACCTTTCTCCCCTAATTTTGATGCTTTTTTCTTTCTTTTCCTTTTTCCTTGTATATCCTAATAATCTAATAATTGGGTAATATTTAATCTAACGGCTTAAACAAAGCGTGCACCTGACTAGACCGTTCTCATTGCAAGACGTACAACTCCTGAAACCGTTCTTTTCCGTGTAGCACTTGTGGCTTCCGTTGCACTCGTCGCACAGGATAAACCGGAACCCGCCGCACATCTCACACACGCCAGGCTCCGCCGCCGGTAATCCTTCCACGAATTTCTTCAGCTCGCCGGTCTCGTGTAGCTGCCTGATCTCTTCGGCCCCACCGATGTAGCGTCCGCCGATGAAAACCTTGGGCAGGGTTAGTTTCGTCTTTTCGATTTGTCCCATGATTCTCTGCAGCTCATCGAGGAATCTGGAGTCCATCGACAGATCTCGCTCGTCGATAGAGACGCGGAAGCCACGTAGGATAGATTGGACGGTGCGGCAGTCCTCGAAAGTCGAGCGAACGACGCGGAGGCTCGTGTAATAGAGGACAATTCTCTTTTCGGCTCCCGGGATAGAGATGGAGGGCTCGTATTTCTCCACCGCCGCATTGCTTGAAGGGGATTCGGGTGTGGATTCGGGAAGGATTATATTGGGTCGGGTTAAGAAGGCGCGGGCGAAGGAATTGGCGCGGCGGACTTGGTGGAATATGGAGGCTTTCTTGAAAGGGGAAAGAGGGACCTGCTGCGGCGTCTGCGTCTGCGGCTGCGGTTGGGGATGTGGTTGGGATGGCTTGGAGTCGGAATCATCCGCGGCGCACAGATTTTCAATGTCTTTGAAGGAGGAAAAGGAGAAGTTAGAGGAGCTTCGCCGCATCGCCGGCTTGCCCCGAGATCGCCACATTAAGCCTGGATTTTGAGGCTTCCAATGACCAATTCAGGAACACAGTTTGTGTTTTGGGGGTTTGATTTTGAATTTGATATGATTGATTTGGAACGATTGGGGGAAGGTGAAAGGGGTTTGGCGCGGGGGATGTCAGCTTTATTTTTTTTATTTTTTTCTCTTTGTATGTGTGTGTTTTTTTTATTAACTGCGGTTGAGGAGGAGAGAGAAGAGGGCGGGGTAGGGAAGAGGGAAATTTTGGACAAAGGGAGGGGGAAAGGGGTTTGGGCCTAAGGGAGGGGGAAGGGGAAGGTGGTTGGTTAAGGTAGTTGGGAAAAAGCGTTTGTTATGATTTATTTTTTGCTTTAATTAGGTTTAAGGTAATGAATAATTTTTGGGATGTTAATGAGAGGTTGTAATTAACTAATTATATTTAGATATGGATTAGAGAGATTATTATTAGGACAGATTTTTTGTGGCATGCTCCCCCTTTTTTAGGTTATGTTGGATTTTTATGTTGGCGACCTAGTCAATGTTCTTTTGCCTACATTTTTCCTTTTCGCAAATGATAATACTCGATAAATAATACCCTTGCTTTTAGGAAAAACATTCAACTTAATGTGTTAATAAAATAAAATTACCACTGGATGGTAATTGGATAAGAATAATCGGTTTTGATTCATGATTTTAAAAGGCACGAGAAAAATCAATCGTAATAAGTTTAGTGTTACTCGTGTGCCAAATGTCCACTTATATACCAAAGATTTTAAGAAATGACAAAGCTTTTGTGGATATGTGTTTGCTAAGACACTACTTTTCCTGTTCTTTTTTTTTTTAATCTTTATAATTATAATTTAACGTAAAGTAGTTCTCTATGTGTCAAAATTAATGTTTATTTTTATTTCTGATCAAAATAAACACAGACACTATTTCTACGATAAAGGGAGTACTTTATAGTCTCAATTTATCTTTTCATGCCTAAAATAACGCTCAGATAACAAATTCATGTTAATATTGAATATTTTTGGGAGAATATAGATATCCATGAATCTCTCGCACATGCCTAATGTATACTAATGATTTTTGGGTTTTGTATCATCTTACAAGGAAACAAAAGGTACAAGTATGAATATCTTATGAATGTTGTTAATACTTAATACTCCCACCGTTTTAGATAAAACATTTTTGTTTGAAAATCAAACTTTTTAATAAAAAAACATTTTTATTAATCTATTAATAATAAAATGATATTTTTATACTTTAATTTTTTAAAATAAATTTTTTAATTGAAATATCTCAAAATAAAATAATGAACTACTTAATACCACTAACGCAGAAATGGTACAAGGCAAAAATAAACAAGGTGCCTCTCAGTAGTCAGTAGTCAGTAGCCAATTCAATTGGTTGGAACTTGGAAGCATTTATTTCTTTCATTTTGGCAACCATTTGACACTTCAAATATCAAGAGAAGGTGCGACCGTGCAAGAAGTTAGCCAGCCATGTTCATGTAAGTCGGGAATAGGTAACGTCCATCTTTGCTTGATTTGGTTGACTGTTTGGTGGCTACTCTTAAACGTCAACCCATCAGAAGTCGATCGGAAGGTTTCCATAAATAATAGAAAGCTCATTATGTACATTGTAGTAATTTAATATACATGTGTATATATTATATTAGATCTTTATTGTGTCTATGACACGATGTTAGTATATCTGATTTTATCAATTAAAATGACAGTGTTTAAATAAAAGGTGCGATTTAAGAAAAATGTTACAGTTGAGGGATACATTGCTTCAAGTAATAGTTGACGGATTGATGTTTTATAAGGGGTAACTGTTTGTCTGTTCAGAAGATTAATCGCAGAATGTGACTTTGTAATATGAAGATAAAACATAGGTAGAAGAAAAAAGGTGATGATCTTAATATTAATTGTAGTGGTGACTTGTAATAGGGAAAAAAAATATGGAGTTAAAAATAAATAACTATTAACTACTCATACATGTGAATGTGGGGGTGAATCTCAACCGTTAAATTTTTTAAGATAATTTAATCTCAACTTCTGAATAGTCATAGTCAATTACCTAACTGTTTTATAATATAAATAGTAGTTCAATACGTACATTTTGCGGAGTAATAGTTTAATTAATATGTGTATTGTATCAGTTAAACACGAACCGTGTATCTACCAATATAGCGAGATTATTATTAACATAGAAAAAAGGATCCAACTCCGTAAATATATTACTTCCTCCGTCCCAAAATAATGATCGGATTTGACTCAATGCACAGATTAAGAAAAATCAATTGACTTGATTATTTATATTGATTTGATGTGTAATTTCATTTAAAACACATGAGTATATGGTTCTGCCTCATAATTAAAGTATGATAAAAAAAAATAAGGGTAAAGTGATAAACGTATTATCCTAAAAAAAAAATTTCAAACAAAACAATTATTTTGGGATTGACGAAAAATGAAAGGAAGACAATAATTTTGGGACGAATGAAATATTACTCATCTAAAATACAGTGGGTTGATCATTGATGTCTATAAAAATGAGTATGTCTCCTGGAAGACCGTCGTACGGATCTTAATTAGTAGACGGAACTCTATTCTCTCACAGTTCAACCTACCAATACACGATAGGTAGGATAAAAAAAATCTTTCTTACAAAAATATCAATAAGATCATCTTACACATATTTTTACCTTAAAAAATTGGTTATGCATGCACCTGTGCAAGTTTATCAATGCACATCCTTAATTAGTATTTACTACTCCCACCTTTCCAAGAGTTCTCGTTTGAAATGTTTTACTCCTCTGTTCGAAAATAAATGACTTTTTAAGAATGTACTCACATATTAAGGTAGCTTATAAAAATACGAATATATTCTTATTTAAATACAATTATTGTTAATAAGTGGAGTTTTTTTTTTCTTTTCTCTTAAAATTCTTTTTTAAATCATCTTACTTTTTTTCAAAGTTTGAACAACAAATTTAATTAGAGAGTAATTAATAAGGGAAGTTTTGAAAAAAAAAATGGATAATTTTTTATTGAATTCCTATAAGGTCATTTATTTTGGGACGGAAGGAGTATAATTAAGGGGTACTCGTATATGAATGTCATTAAAATTAGTCATAATTATAAATAATAACAAATATACTTACAACATAAGTGAAGGATAAATATAAAAATTATGTAAATTGTAAGCATAATTTTTTTCAAATCAACTCTTTATATGAAACATCGTAAAATAATAGTACTATAATGTATTCTTTGTCGATGGAGGTAGTACCACATTTGTGCAATTTTCATGTATGCTAGCCGAGCATTAACCAAGCTTTAATTTCTTTTTCTTTTTTAATGCAATTACTCCTTGTACTAATAACAATAAAGGAAAGGTAAGAATGTAGGAAAAATCGTCTTACCAATATTTTATGTACGATGAATTTTTTTGACCTAATTTAAAATATTTTAATGAATTAAATTGTGAGAGACTGAAACTACGTTTTACGAATTATGTCTCGAAAGTGGCCAAGAGGTGACTTAGCCTAAAAGAAAAGGGGGAAAGTTGTCATTTATTTATTATCCACTATAATGAGTAATGACAAATACAAATTAATCACGTGTAAATACCCCCATCCACCCTCATTATTTCTTTTCCAATGAAGGATGTGATGGGGTATAATAAATAATCAGCTTAGAGCATCCACAACAACACCTCCCAATATCACTCTCTAAACACCTCGTTTTTTGTTCTAGTTACACTTTTTCAACTCTCTATAAAAAAATTCACTACAATAAACACTCTCTATACAACTCTTCAAAAACCTAAAATCTCTCAAATATCATCTAACAAACCTAACTACCAATATATTTTTGGCAAAACACACCTCCGGGCCACTGTACTATACAAAAGGTTGCAATTAGGCCATTGAGACTTCAAAATTTTCGGGATGACCACTGTACCAGACTTATCTTGCATGTTAACCCATTTTTTAACGGACGTTACCTTTTGACGTTATCTTTAAGTGAAATACCCTTTTTGCCCTCTCCTTCATCACTTAAACATCATTTCTTTGGAGCTACAGATGAACAGATCAAACCAATAGACCCAAACAAGCAATTTGAATGCTTAGATCAAACCAATAGACACCAAATCCAAAATGAAAATCAAACCCAAATTTGAAGGGAGAAGGCACGAAATTCTCCAAAGCTTGTATGAGTTGGATGCTCGCTGGGTTTGAGGCAAAAACGAGGCTGGCAGCTTTGATGAAGTTGAGAGAGGAGGAGATGCCGACATTGGAAGATAAGGTGAGAGGAAGGATTTTTGCGGTTTGAGTTTGCTATGTCGAAATCTTGGAGATGAAGATCGCATCAAGGGAGGCGAAGATGGAGCAGATCCGTCGGATTTTTCGATCCCAAATTCGATTTTCCGGTTTGACATGGGGTCGTTTGGCGGAGGCGGGAAGATGAAGGGACACCGGGCGGTTGGAGGCAGCGGTGGGCTTGGTGATGAAGACGAAGGTTGGGGTTGATGGGGATAGGCCATACTGGTGCATGATGAGGCGGGCATGGAGGATTTGGGCGAAGGCAGGCGGATCTAAATGGATGTCCCGGCTGAAGATGGCGGAGACTCGCCGGAAGGAGGAGGATTCGGATCGCCGATGTGGGCCCGAATCGCTTCTTGCCATGAGCGAGGATGGCGGCTGGGCGACTGGGGTTGGTGATTTGAGCGGAGGGATTCGGTGATGGATGCGGCAGAGGCGACTAGTTCGCCGAAGAAGATGAAGGAGAAGGTTGGATGGCGTGGCTGCTTTGGACGGAGAGAGGGCTGCTGGGTTTGGGCGGATGAAGACGGAGGTTGGGGATTCGCCGGAGAAGAAGATCCGGGCTGGATTGATGGAGATGCAGGATCGCTTGGCGAAGAAAATCAAACGTTTTCCCTTTTTCTGGGTTTGATTTTCAACATAGCCGGTCCTTTTCCCTTTTTCTTTTATGGGTTTGATTTTCGGGTTTGATTTTACGGGTTTGAAGATGTTGATGATGAAGACGGGGTAAAATAGACATTTAACCTAACTTAACGTCCAAACTTAACGCCCATCCAAAAATGGGTTAACGTGCAAGATAAGTGCAGTAAAGGGCCATCCCGAAAATTTTGAAGTCTCATGGCCTAATTGCAACATTTTGTATAGTACAAGGTGGCAGGTGTGTTTTGCCTATATTTTTCATCCTTTTAATTTTGATTTTCCTATCACAATATCACCATCCTTTTCCATCCTTTTTTATTTTTATTTTCCTAGCTGGAGGAACAGGTCTCTAATGAAGAAACCTAAATCTTCCTTGGCCGGGAGCGGGTCATGAGCACAATCGCGTTGGATCGACGGAGAACTCCTGGACCGAAGAAGCAAATCAATGTCGTGAATCTGTTTGGAAAGCCAATCGGTGGCCATGTCGAGGTTGCTCGCATTAGGAGCTTCCGGTGTTGTACGAAGGGTCGGTGCATAGGTCGCATAGGGTTTGAACCCGAAGGGTGGAGGGTGGAGGAGGTTGGGAGGAGATTTTGGAGAGAGGATTTTCGGACCAGTGAGTCGACACAGAGATTTCGCAGACCGTTTGGAAGAGTGCAAAGAGAGGAGGAAGAGTCACTGTTCAAGCCAAATTACTCTTGTTCTGTCAAGAGTCGTTTACCGGAGAATAGAGATCAGGAGTTGAATCGGGAGACCACTGTGGGTTAACTTCTGCTAAAAATCTCTAAATATAGTTTTTAGAGAGCTGATCAAGCCCTCCCACTGTGGACGCTCTTAAGACCCTCCGTAAAATGAATCATCCTTTCCATCAGAATCCAGAAATCTTTTTCCTTATAGGAACAAAATTTACAGTGAGACCCCTGAGTTTACAACAAAAACAAAACTATAATGAATCTCATCATGTTTGCCAGGCTTTATCTAATCCGGATCCAATCATGCCCGATTTTTTATATGCTTAGAGCAGCTACAAAGGAGTAGCTTAAAGAAGAATGTGGCCATCTTTGAAAACAATGGGGAGATCATTTTGTAGCCAAATTAGAAAAACAAGGTTTGGGTAGCTTGGGAGGCTCTGGAGTCAAAGAGGAGCAAGCTCAAAACGACCCATAAATAAGAAAGAAACGACATCTAAAAATTCAACCATGAAAAGGTGTTTGACACCTTCCATCCAACTATCACGTGGTATAATGTGGGTGGTCCAGTGAATTTTTCTTTTTTACCCTATTTTTAGACTTTTTTACACCTCAAAAATTATTTTTTTAAAAAAAATATCTACACATTTTTTTCTCTATAAATATAGACTTGGTTTGTTGCATTTTGATATCAATTCGATTTTCTACAATATATAATATATAAAAATATAATATAATTGACATAAAGATGGTGAGGTATGTAAAGTTTTTGGAGTTTGTGTCACCACTGAAATAAGTTTTTTATTGAGTAGTTTAGAGTAGCTTAAAGATGTTTTTTTATTTATTTTTAATTATTTGGGTAGCTTGGGGAAGCAACATTTGCTCCCTTGTTACACATGCTCTTAGTGTATCCATAAAGGGGAAACTCTCCCCCGGGAGTCCCCACACCCCAGTCCCATGAGAATATGAGAGGGAAAATCACGGTAACTCAGCGATTAAGTAGTTAGGAGGACTCGTACCTAGTACCTACAAGGAGCCACCCTAGCCCCATGAGAATATGAGAGGGAAAATCACGGTAACTCAGCGATTAAGTAGTTAGGAGGACTCGTACCTAGTACCTACAAGGAGCCACCCCACAAGAGGGTGAAACCCCCACACTACAGTTATTAGGACTCGATCTTTGGTCCTGAATCCAAATATACTAATTCTTAACCAACTGAGCTAAACCCGCGAGGGCTATACATGCTTTTAGTGAATAGCTTAAAAGAGGAAATATATATGCTTAACGATGAGCATTAAAAGGCATATGGAACCAAATCTCTTACAAGTATAAGCTCCATCATGTTTTCAAAAAAAAAATTTAATACTCCTTCCGATATAAAATTATTGTCTTGTTATATTTTTTTGTTCGTCTTAAAATAATTGTCTTGTTTGAAAGATAATTATCTTGTTTGAAACTTTACTTTTTATGATAATACTTTTATCAATTTATCCTTACTTTTTCATTATGCTTTAATTATGGATCACATATACATAGATTTTAAAGTAAACTACATATCAAACTAATATTAATAATACAGTTAAATATGTTTTTTTAAACCATACGTCAAATCAATCTAAACGATAATTTTGGGAGCAAAGTATATACTCGTCTAAACTAATAAGAAAGGTGAGACACGGAGGGTTATGGTCGCATTCAATGATTCAAATCAAGAGCTGATCTTCAAACAATCTATGTCTTGGAATGAAGTTAATCTCAATGTTGTTGAAGAAAAACATAACCAGGTCATTAAATACGTACGATTTGCAAACTATAATACAATATAGCTTATAGTTGTACATGTGTAATTGACTAAATCTATTTAGGGGTTGAGATTGATTCCTTTAATAAGATCCTACGGTCATTATCACTCCACGAGTTCACATGTGTAAAAGGTGGTTGAGTAACTACCTCCTCTCTTTCTCCAACTCCCTCCACTATTCACGGTTGGTGGCCGCAAATCCTTCCTCCACCAAACTCACGTCTCTTTTCTTTTCGATATTTTAATTAATTAACCAATTTTATGAAGAAAAAAAATCGTAAGTTTTGTAATTTGAAATATTTGTATTTTTTTCCTTTTTAACTGTTATCGTAATAAACTTAATCAATTTATTTTTTGAAATTGAATCTCAATTTAATTTATGTCTAAGTTTTGAATATTTTTATTTTTCTTTTTTCTTTTTAATTGTTATCATAATTAACTTAATCAATTTAATTTTTTTTCCGACCCGCAATTTCGTATACAAATAAATTTTTAAAAAAATCGTAAGTTTTGTAATTTGAAATATTTGTTTTTTCTTTTTAACTGTTATCATAATTAACTTAGACAAATTATAAGTAAATATTAATTCATTTCCATATTATCTGCTTCATTTATTGATAAATTCATAAACTAACGTCGTGCTATCGACACGAACAAGAATACGAGTAATCTTTAATTTTGAATCAAATACAGAAGAGGAAGTTATGTAAATTGTTTTGCTTTTCAGCCAAACCACGTACAACATTATCAATTTCACAAGACCATCTCCAATCCAAAACACCAAATGTGGTGTAGTCAGGTTCAAAACACCAAATGTGGTGTAGTCCAATGTGGTGCTAGTAGCGCCTATCATAACCAAAATTAAAGTTTGATACAATTTCAATTAAGCATTTGTTTATATTTGTAAAATGAACATTTGTTTATATTTGTAAATGAACAAAAATATACTACCTAAATTTCTCAACAACCCCAAACAATAAAACCAACCAAGTTTAAAACTTAAAACAAAAAAATTTACACCACATTTCGTACCCTTTTCATCAAAAAAATCGATATTCTTTAGCATATTATATTTTCATTTTTTATTAACATTTCAACACCAACTACTATTTCAACTCAGCTCATTTACACCACATTTTACATCAAAAAAAATATTCTTTAGCATATTATATTTTCATTTTTTATTAACATTTCAAATAGTAATTATTAAAATTACACAATTAATAATTTTATTATATTTAATAATTAGGGTTATATTAAAAAGTAGTAATTTAACTTATTTTAAATTACTAATTAGTTGATATAAAACTCATATTATTAATATTAGCTATAATATCTATTATTAATTTTTAATTAGTTTAAACTATTTTAAAATTAATAATATCTTATTACTAATAATTTTATATATTTAATTATTAATAAAAAAATTGTTGGTTCCATCAACACCAAATTTGGTGTTGTGTTGATGAATAGTGTAACACCCAATTTGGGACATCACTATTCAATACACCAAATTGGTGTTGAATTTAGCGTATCGTTTGAGCAGAAATGCTGTGAAAATCACACCAAAACAGTGCAGAGAGGGTAAGATTGTAGTTGCTCTGTGGGAAGTGTATAGGTAATGGTAATACTCTATTTTAGATTATACTTCATTTGATCTGATACACCGTTTAAGAAAAAGTAATTAATTGTATTATAAATATTTACAAAATGTGTATTTTTCTTTAATTCTCTTGAGTATGTGACTATAATTAAAATATGTAAAAAAAATAAAGGTAAAATAGTAAAAGTGTTTTTCATAAAAAAAAAATTTTTGAAAGATGACAATTATTTAATAAATGATGAAAAATGAAAGGTATACGATAATTTGAAAACGAAGAGAGTATTTGACTAATAAGTTTAAAAAAAAAGAATATTTAATATTATTTAAAATTATTAACATGTTGTATGATTTTTAATAGTGCACATATATTAATTTTAAGTCAAACTAATATTCTAGGATAATAAAAAATAAACATTTTTTTTCGTAGAATGCCTTTAAAAAGTTGGAAGGAGTAATTTATTTATTTTTTCCTAAAGAACCGTGGAAAGGGATTGAGCGAGCGACTTCAGTCTTTGTGAAATTTTAGTTCTACCACCGGTTCACAATGAGTGAGTGTATAATATGGGGCTTGTTTCTACAACTCCTTTTTCCCCTCCAGCTCACCCCCCCACTCCCCTCCCCCCTCCCAAAAAAAAGGGCCTTGATCAAAAGTATATCTATAAGATTAGTTTTATAGTACAAATCTTTTTTTTTTAAAGTTGGTTTTTTCAAATTTTAAGTTTTTTTCAAAAAAAAACTATAAAAAATATTTTAAAATTTGATTGAAACGTGTAAAAAATAACTTTGTTTTAAAAAAATTGGTTAAAAAACACAAAAGTACCAAAAATAATTATTTTACACTAGGCGACACTAGTCAAAACATTTTTTTCTTATTTTTTAAAAGTAACTTTAAAAAAAATTTAAAAAAAATTTTGTACTCTAATGTTGTCTATTTGAGGCAACACTAATTAGTGTGGTCTATTTTAGACGACATTAATTTTTTTTCTTTTCAAACCAACTTTAAAAAACAAAACTCTTAAAAAATTGCAAAAGTACAAGAAAAAAATGTTTTTACACTAGTGTCGCCTTTCTTTTTGGTACTTCTATAGTTTTTTTATTAAAAAAACTTTTTTTTTTGTAAAGTTGGTTTGAAGAGAAAAAAAAGAGGTTTTTTTTACATTAGTTTCATCTATTTGAGGCACTAACTAATTAATGTTGCCTCAAATAGGCAAAAATCGTGTAAAATATTTTTTTGGTAATTTGCAGTTTTAAAATTTGTTTTAAGATTTTTTTATATTAAGTTTAAAAAATTAGTATTTTCAGGGGTTTTAAGAAAAAAAAAATTGTTTTTAGGTTGATGAAGGTCAAGGGCCTTTTGGTCATTTTGTTCGTGGGGGGAGGGGTTGGGCCTTGGCTGTAAAGGGGTTAAAAAGAGGTGGTAGGGAGCTTAACACGTATATGAATATCACCAATGCAACGGTGGGTTAGATTTTACGTGGTCATAAGTAATTATCACCCTTAATCATATTTAATAATTTTTTCCTTTTTTATTCACAGTAGATCAAAATGGTCCTCTCTTATGCAAATGTGGATTTTATTTTATATGACATGTATCCATCACTAAAATGAAATTGACAAAAATAAAAATAAAAAATACAGTTAATATAAGGAGTTTTTAAAAAGAAAAATGATGACTAGGATGTATCTACACTCTCAAATAAAATATATAAAATTGACATTGTTATACATAATGTGTATAAATTTGGTTGACACGTGTATCCACATTTCTCATCTACTTTTGCATTCAAGAGAGTTTTTTTCTTCCGAAAGTGATGTAAATCTAGATAATATTTAATTTCTTTAACATTCACATTTGCATTGATGATGCTCTCTTTAAGTGTAAGTCTATGCACGTGTGAATGCCTTAATTCAACCGATCATGGGAAATGCCACACATATCATGATATGATATGAAGGGTAGAAGTAAGTGCATCTATAGTGATCGCGAATTGGTTGCGCTTCCTCCACCCTCAACTAATTTGTTAGATATTGCTCCTATTATATAACTCGTTTTGTAATCGAAAAGACTTATTTTAGAAGTTTTCAATTTTATCTTTTTGGTTCCAAACTTTTTATCTATTTTATTCTTATATTTTTTCAATTATTAACAAAATAAATTTTAAAAAGTTAAAACATGACAACTATTTACTCTAACGTCCAAAAGAAATGTTCTCTATTGTACATGTGTTTTAAGAAAGTGTTTAGCATAATGTTATTTTCCTTTAATATTCATCAAATTATTTAAATCAATAAGAGTGGATATTTAATTTTGAAACGGCGGAAATAGAAGATGAGACACTTATTTTGAGACAAAAAAATATTTTCCTCCACATTAAAAGTTAAAACTTCAGTGGGTCTATCCACACAATCCGAGTTATATCGAAAAACTATTCTTTTATCAAAAAACCCAAATAAATTTGAATAAATAATTTATGTAAATTGATCAAAATATATACTACTCCCACTGTCCATAAATAGTGGTGATGTTTTCCTTTTTCGCCCGTCTCTTATCTTTGTTTGAAAACTTTTATTTTAGGAAATAATTTATTATTTTATCCTTATTTTTTTATTACTATTTAAATAATTGTCTCACATACATATGAATTATTAAAAAAATTTATATATTATACTAATAATAATAATTGTGTTAATTATTTTTTATTAATATATGTGTCGGATTAAACTTAACTATAATTGAAGTACAGAGGAGTACTATAAATTAAATTGTACTCCATATTCCCTCGCCTAAATTCGAGCATTACCCTGCTGTCCAATGTCCATTAGGCATTAGGGTTGTGCAGAAAAGTTTAGTGGGGAGGGGGGGGCAGATTCTTGATGGGGACCATAAGTAGTGGAACAGGAGACATTGTGTGGATGAAGTACCGAAGAAGTCATTGGGCTTAGCAGTAAATTATTGAAGTTTGGGAACAAGAATGGGTGGATTCTGAAAAGCTTCATGTGTTCATAATAAGCCTATGTGTATGTGATAAGATATTACGATCAGGCGGTGACTTTTTGAGCTCCCACCCACGTGACCATTCTTGACCAGGAATTCACATCCCCCCACCCACCCACCAGGCCCACCAACAAGAATAATCTCTTGTTTTTGCAAGATGGGCTAACCTGGCCTTCAAGGTTAAACTTATGCGCCTCAGAAGCCCAATAACTTCAGGATAGGTCGCAAATGTCAGCTGTGGGCCTGTGGCCACCTTTGTCGATGACACATCCTTTTCCTATGGGCTAAATCGGAATAAATTGGATTAGAGAAATTGCAGGTCGGTTTACTTTTTTAAGTTTATAATCACTAAAATATTTTCTCTTTTTTAAAAGGAAAAAATCACTTTTGTGGGCAAAGTGACTACGATACTCTTAATGAGCCGAAGACACGCTACGGAGGTCACTTACTCAGTGTATCCCTCTACATCAAATTTTACACCGCGATACAAAAATTTAACTACATCAATTTTTGCATCGCGATTCATCATTTTAATTACATAATCCAAATTTGCATCGCGACGAAACAATTTTTACACCGCGATACATAAGTGGCGGGTGTCAAACCGTCAAAAATAATTTCTTATTTCCCAATAACGAGTATAGGGTAGTAGGAATCGTATCCACATGAAACGTCGAATTTACTTATTTAAAGAATTTTAACAAAGCGATTTAAAACAATGATTGAGGTTTTTAATATTACTAATTAGCAACAATGAATTGCCTAAAAGCTATAAATTAAAAGACTTAATGTAAACAGACAAAAATAATGTTTGATATAAATAACGAGAAAATTTTCGTCAATGAACTTAATGTAATCCCCAAAGTTATTACTGATCATAGATGCAAAAATGACTCAGTTTGTTACAAATAAACCGGTTATAGTTGTCAACAACCGCCAAACACTCAAACTCTTCTTACTGTCTCGATAGTTAAGAGAAGTTCATTAATAATTTTCTTAATCAAAAGACGACGTAGGATTTAAAGTTTTGAAAGCATTAAGAGTGAGAGACATGATTCTAAAGAGTTCATATTGAAGCAATATCATTTAACTTAGATTACTCATTCCCGCAACACTGACCAAATATGCTTGTGATGCTTAAATGGTGCGTCACGTGCTACTTTGTTAGAACCCGATGCAATTACGGATAAACGGTTATAACTAACAATGAACTATTAGGTTAATTAAGGTTCTGACCATAAACATTAACTAATCATAATAATCCTACGTTACAATTCCTTTGTAAGAAGAAAAACAAAGAATGAATAAATACTTGAGCTTAATTGAAATTGAAAAAAAAAATAGATCTCACAATAGTAATTTAAAGGGAATCACTTATTCATTAACTAGAAGAAAGAAAAATAGCCACTAAACATGGCTGGAATTAATTACAAAATAAAATCAAAAGCAATGTTAATAAAATAACAGAGTAAGCTGCTACTTAAATCTTCTTCCATTGTTTTTTAGATGTATATGTCATCCTCCTAGTCAATCTCCTGCCATCTTTTTTATAGTAGAACTTTTCCCTCCGTCGTAACTCATTCCTGGAGAATAGAGAACACGTCCTCCACTCTAGAAAGTCTCCAAGTCATTGTTTGACAAAGTCTCCTGACCTATTTTTCCTCTCTTAACCTAGCTTACACTAATTATAAGCGAGAAATAAAATGAAGGATAATAACAAACAATTTTAGGGAGATTAATAATTCCCTAATTACAGAAAACGGTTAATGTTTGAAATATCTATAAATAACAACATTCAGTTTAACAATTTCAATTACATGTGACAATGCTGCTTGGTCCAGCCCGTTTTTTTTCTAAATAGCACATGCACATTCGATACCATGATATCCGAATATCTTCCTTGAACTTCATATTCTTTTCCATTTTTTCATCATCGTTCTCTCATAGGCCTGTAATCACGAAAGATACAAAATACTCATAAAAAGTACAACATTTACAACAAGTTAAAGCACAAAATTAATATTAAATATCACACTTATTTGAGTTCATCAAAATTCTCCCACACTTAAACGATGTTTGTCCTCAAGCATATTGAATCTTCATGAACATGTTCACTGTCGTTCCAACTAACCCAAGAGAAATAAACATTGTTCCCAACTTGTCATCAAATATGCATTCTCATATTGAAAATCAAAATTCAATCAAAGTGTTGGGCATTCCACAATTTTTCAATTTAAATTGATCTGCATGTCTTTAAATTTATCCTTCAATATCACATATATAAGACTCAACTATCCTTACAGTATCACTTAAATAACACAAACATGTTTAAAAAGAGGATGTATATCATGAAGTACTCAAATCACACAATGGAATGACATTACCATATGTTTGCAAATTGATCAAATCTTCATCAATGAATATGAGTTCATAATGCACCAATCAAAAGGTCTTTAAAAAGGGTTGTAACGAGGCTAGGGGTATAAAGGGTAGGATATAAGGGATTTAAAATGGGTTAAAAGATGTCAAAGAAAATGCAAAAATAATCATATAAGTCATCTCCAACTCATTCACGAGCAATAGTCACAAATGAAGTATAATCATGACTTAAATTACAAACGAACTGGACTGTGCATCTTTTACATGTATCACAATTTCTCTTGTTTTGGAAAGCTACCACCTTCTTCTCTTCTCTTTTTGTTTTTTGTTTTTTTGAAGCAGCCCCAATGAGCATATTTTTCCTTTTGACCGACTGTGTTTTTTTTCTTTCTTTGGAAACAGTTCACCATACCATTTTTGTTTGCACAGAACATGCTTTTACATAATTAACTAGCCATCACTTGCAGTTCAAAATTTTTACTAGATGAAATTCTATATTTCACATGGTTATTATGCAATTCCATTATGAGATTTGTGGAATTAAAGATTTAGCATCACTAGATTTCACATAAGCATTCGCTAGAAAAGTGGTAGGGACAATCAAGGCCAACATGCAGTCACGGTTCAAAAGTGTGTTTGAAATATATTAGCAAGAAAAATCTAAGAGATCTAACTATAATGCAATTGACCCTAAGTTATAATTCAATGCAACAATCATGTCGGGATAGCTATTCATCATATTCTTGTGCATCAAACTATTTATGTTAGAATGAAATGTGCACTATGAATTTAGTAAAATTATTCAAATTAGTCTCTAATCCTGACTTGGAAAAGTGCACAGAGATTTGGAGAATATCAAGAATTTTGCAGAATCGAGTGAGTTCCAGAATGATCTATGAGAAAGTTATGTGGTTCATTGTACTAAATCATCATCGGCTGAAGTGACCACACCAGGACTCGAGAATGAAAATTTTGAATTTTTAAAAATAAAAATTAGAGATAGTTGATGACCCAATTTATGGTAGGTTCCCAAAAGAACCTAATATTAGTGTATTCTGGTCAGGGCAACATCTCTGAAAATAAGTAAAAAATAAAAAGTACGAAAATAAAGGGAGGAGAAGAGACGATAGAGACGCAAAAATTGTTCCAAACCCTATAAAATATAGCCTAACTTCACCCCTTTTTAGGCTGAGTCCTGCAAAGACCCTGGACTTTGAATTCCCCCCCCCCCACCAACTTTAATTTTATTTTGTCCTCAAAATTGAGGGTTGTCCTATAAGGTGACAGAACGAGGGAAAATATCAGAAGGACATAGCTGACTTTTGCCTAACGAACGAGGAAGAAACTTGGGCTTCGACTCATTGTGAATTGAGTCGAAATAACGAAGGAAGAAGGAACTTAGGGATAGTCCCGGGTGGGTATCCGTGGATCGCGGACACATTCCTAGCCACCCGGATTAACCAACCATAAAAATTAGCCTAGTCGACGCGCATTTGCGCCAACTGCTGATTGATCATTTGTTGCTCTAACGAGAGCTCCTTCTTCCTATTGGAGATGGCCTCCAAAGGATCAACCTCCTCCTCAATATGAGCCTCCCTTGAGGCTCCTCACGTGACTGGCACGGGTGATAAAAAAGAAACGTCCGATAATGTCGGGTACTGCCCGAACTCTCTCAGAATCTGGAGTCCAAACGACTTGACCCCTCTACACAGTCCTGTAATCAAACTCGGGAAAATGAATCCCGAGTTCGTCCTACCTCTAATGAGGGTTTGAATCTGGGCTTTGATCAGGTGCCCAATGTCAACAGACCCACCGGTCAGGAGGGTGTAGATCAAAATGACCTTAGGCCGTAACACCATGTGCTGGTGACTGGATGGCATAAGGCGTGCACAGATAAATTTGAACACGACCTTGGCCGTGTTCGTCAAGCGAGTCTCGTCCATGGTGCGGGGGCCATACGGTGGACCTTGATGATAAGTCCAAACTGTGTCAAGAATTGCGATCATCGCATTGACCTCCTGAAGAGAGACGGGACGAGCAAGATGGACACTGTAATGGTCAGTGCCCTCCTCGAAACTAGGAGTGCCGAAATAACGGTTAATGCTAAAGGGCAAAAAACTAGCATCCCTATTTCGAACATTACTTGTGTTGGATGCCTCACCAGTTAAGAGAGACATATGCCCATTGGCATAGAATTCACGGATAATGGTCACGATGGCCATGCCCGGAGTTACACAGAGAGCTGCCCACCTTTTCTAGGCGAAGTGGGTGGGGAGGTCAAAGTCTCTAACCTAAAACCCCCTTTCAAGGATTATACTCTTGGAGAGCTTCCTCGTGTAGCTCTCCGATGTCCCGAAGGAGACGAACCTAAATGCATCATAATCTTGCTCCTCTTGGGAGCGGGAAGTAGAAGGTCTGGTATTCCTACGTTTAGGGGCCATTGGGGACACTAAAAAATATATACTCTCTAAAAAATCAGAAAACCCAACAAAGCAATAAAAGCATGCACGTTTACAATTTTATACACAACTATCACCCTAGCATGCAAAATTTTGACTAATCAAAATTTACAAAAAATATGAGGGATAGAAGTTACGTGGATTGTGCAATAATGTTTATGATGTTGGTTGGCGGATTCGAAGCAGATTTACGTCGGTAATGGTGGTGAGTCAACAAATCTTCAAACCTCCCAAGGGAGTGAATGTCGTTGAAGATATCAACTTCCCTAATTAGTTTGGCTGGAATTTCAACTGGTACCGCTGGAATTGAGAGAGAGAGAGAGAGAGAGAGAGAGAGAGAGAGAGAGAGAGAGTTGAAAGTTTGATATTCTAGTGAACCGTTTGCAGCTGCCTCGATTTTGCTTATAAAGGGGACCTTGCGGCCGCAACATGTGTATATCTTGTGTCTGCAAGGGTCACAGTAATTGTGCACGGACAATGAGGTAGGGCTTGTGGAGGCAAGGCCTATGGGGCTTGCAGCCGCAAGGGTTCCGCGTTATTCATACTTAATGAGGCCTTACGGTCGCAAGGTTTGTATACCTTGCGTCTGCAAGGGTCACAAAAGGTTTGCCTCTTGGGAAGTTGTTACACATTTTTGCACCGTCTTCGTTTTCGTCCTTCCGTTACGTTCCGTTAGGGCCGTTTCTTTCCTACACTTTGAAAATTCTACAAAACAAAGCAAAACTAAACTAAAATATTAAATGACATATAAATACAACATTATGATGCTTTTCACCCCAAACTTAAATTATGTCATGCCTGGAAAACATTTAATTTAAATGTTTATAATCAAATAAGATGGAGAAAAACATATTTAAATTACACTACGAAAGCAATTAAAATTTTATCAAAGTTGGTTGCCTCTCACCTAGCGCACTTGTTTAACGTCTTTGGCTCGACCTAACTGCAAATCTATTCTATCGAGGGTTCAAAATAAGGTTTGAGTCGGTGATCATTCACCTTGATTCCCAAATCATGATATCTTTTGGTCTTTTCTTGATCTTTTGGTGAATCAACAGCAATTATAGGCAAAGTTTTACCTTCCCCAAGAAATGTTTATTTCAAGTGGGGTGGTAAGGGATTCAAATCTAGTTCTAGAGAGGATTCAATGGACAAGGTGAATTTAGGAACTTCAAGTTTTATTTTCCAGTTTGATCATCCTTAGGAGTTTCTGGTTCCTCTTTTTCGATTTGAGTATCCTTTGAGATTTCAAATTCAACTTTTTCAGTTAGAGTATCTTTCGCAAGGATCTCTCTTTCTAATTCCTCCATATCGAATATTAAATCTGGAAAATCACAATTATTATAATCGCTTCCTACCATTATTCGTTCTAACTCATCTTCATGGCTTTCTATTTTGTCAATTGAAAAGCAATCGTTAATATCGCTCGACCTTTTCAAAGCATCAAAAACTAAAATCTCTACAATCTCTCTCATAACTGACATTGACAACTTACCATTCCTTACATTAATCATTGTGTTGGTTGTGGCCATAAATGGTCTTCCTAACAAAATAGGAACTTCATTATTTGTACATATTTTCCTTTCCATCTCTAAAACCATAAAGTCAACCGATATGATTAACTTATCAACTTGAACTAAAATATCATCTACTATTCCTAAGGGGTGTTTGATCGAACGGTCGGCTAACTGTAACGACATAGTAGTGGATTTTAATCCTCCCAAACCTGATTGTTTGTGGACAGTGAAAGGCATTAAATTAATACTCGTACATAAATCAAGCATTGCTTTCATCTTTTTTGAAATACACAAAGAAACTTGGATATTGAAACTACCTAGATCTTTTAATTTAGGGGGGAGTTCAAGTTGTAATACTTGCACTAACGTTTTCAGAAACAATTATTTTCTCGTTCTTTTCAAATTTGTGTTTCCTAGAGTGGATATCTTTGAAAAACTTAGCATATGACAGCATATTTTTAATAACATTGAGCAAAGAAATATTAATATTCACTTTAGACAACATATTATAAATCTACGTAAATTGTTTATCTATTTTGTTTTTCATTAACGTACTAGGGAATGGTATTAGTGGAACATATGGTGGAGGAGCAACATATGGTTCCTCAAGAGGTTCTGTCTCTTATCCTTTTTCTTTCTCTTGAATTTCTTTTTCTCAAGTTTCTTTTTCTAAATCTTTTCTAAATCTTTTTCTTTATCTTTTTCTTTGGCTTGAATATCTTCACCAAAATTACTTACATTATCAGGAACATCAGCAGAATGAGTATGATCACTTACCTCCTCTCCGATGACTTTACCATTACGCAGAGTAATGATGGATTTAGCTTGTTCCATTTGACTAGGGAACTTCCCTTCTTCTCTACCTTTCAAGGCTTGAGCAAGGTCATTTGACAATTTTTCTATAGTTGTCATTAATTGCCTGTTGATAACAATCTGCCTATTTTCAAAATCGTTATTTTTTCGCTTCTTCAATTTGCAGTTGTCCTTGTTTAGGGAATTGTTGAGGTTGCAAATGTTTATTTCATCCCCATGAGAAACTTGGATGATTTCTCCAACCCGGATTGTACGTGTTAGAATAAGGATCATTCCTTTGTCTTGGAGGATATACATTCATAACATTTACCTGTTCAGGAAACATAGAACTAGATGGACAAAAATTAGTAGCATGATTATTTAGTCCACAAATAGCACACACTTCTTGATTTCCATATTTCTGTTGTAAGGCTTCAATTTATGCTTGCATCTGTTCTATTTTAGCTTCATTGCTCGAATTATCTTGAATATGATACAAACCTCTATTTTTACCTCTAGTGCTTTTCTGTTGAGAATTGGCACATAACATTTCAAACAAATCTTCTAATTCAGCTGGTGTCATTCCTCTAATGGAACCACCGGCTGCACTATCAACCATAGTTTGAAGAACAGAAGAAAGTGCATGATAAAATTGTGTCACTAAAACATCTTGAGACAGATTATGAGGAGGACACATGTTTTGTAAATTTTTAAATCTATCTCATGCTTCATGGAATGTTTCTCCTAGTTCAGTTTGAAAAGCAATAATTTGTTTTCTATAATCGGATAGAGATGCATGCTGATAAAATTTACCCATAAACAAATCATATAATTGAGTTCTCGGTGCCAAATTCATAAACCATCTTTTTGCGGTATCTTTTAATGCACATTGAAAATATTGCATTTTTAATTGATCTTCCGTTAGACCTCATAACGGAAAATTATCAGTCATAAAACTATACTTTCACAAAAGTTACTGGGTCCTCGGAAGGTAATCCATAGAATTAAGGCAACATATTATAAAAGTGGCCTTTAAGTTCAAAATATCTTACTGCATCCGGTACTACTAAACATGATGGTGTCGCATTCAACATGGGATGACCATAATCATTAATCGTTCTTTGATTTATTACTACTTCCATATTTTGAGCAACTGGTTCTTCCCTTCTTTGATTCTCCGGAGGAACCAGATTTTCAGGATTTTGATTTTCCATTGGAGGATCAACCAGAGGATCCTCTCTATTTACTTGTTCTTGATTCACTGGTGGATTTTCCAAATAATCAGGATTTTCTTGATGTTTACCAAGATTATTTATGTTTTGATTTAAATGAGTCAGCTTGGGATTTAAATATCTACGACCGTGCATACAATGCAAAACTAAAACAAATAAATAACTAGTTTAAAAATAAATTAAAAATCTTTTTGTTATTTTCTTTTATAAAAACTGAATTTAAAACGTTACCAATTAATTAGCTTGTCCCTGGTAACGACGCCAAAAACTTGATGTCTTATTTATTTACCTCGCAAGTGTACGAATCAATATAGAATATAGTGTACGGAAAGCAATGGGTCGAACCACATAGACAAAAAGTATCTAAGAGCAAGTAGATCGGTAACAATTAAACTAAGGGGTTTTTTTTGTTTATTTATTTAATTTATTCTACTAGAAAGCATGTAATATAATTAACAGTTTAAAGCAGTAATCACAGTTTATGAAGATCTTATGGTGGATAAGAATCTAGGAATGTAGATTCACTTGTATCTACTCTAATGCTCTTTTGTCTAATGTATCAATCAATTAAATCTTGGATTTGTTCACTAAAGATTGGTATAGATTGCCAAATTATAATTTAGTCTCCATCATAAATAATTCATTCAATCTACACCCTTAAGAACAAGAACATATGAATTTCCTATCTTTCACTTAGGAACATATATATATATATATATATATATATATATATATATATATATATATATATATATATAAGCAGGGGCGGCACCCTGGCAGGATATATAGAAAGAATAAAAGAAATACTAAAAGAGGGGGACGACAAGCTTGGCCCTAAAACAAGGGAGGACAGAGGAGCCTTACCTCGAAAAGAAAATACAAACTTTACAAAAGCAAGACAAAAACTAACTATGCCCTGACCTAAAAGAATAAAAACCATAATTATCCATAGCAAGCAAACGTTTAACCTTTCCGGGAAGATCCACTAAAGCCGACAAATTCTTGCAGTCCTTATGAACATAAGCGATACTGGCCAGATGATCCGCCACCCGATTCTGCTCCTGATAAACATGAAACAAATTACAATGACTGGACAAGCTACTACACTCCCAAAATTCATAAACATATTGCCAAGGGGCGCGATGATTATGTAACAGAACTTTCACTGCTACTAGAGAATCCGTTTCAACATCAACAGTAGACATGGCCAAAGAGTGACATAGACGCAGACCATCCCGAAGAGCTAAGATCTTTGCCTTCATATTGGAACCAAGACCATAATGGTTAGAAAAAGCGCCAAGAAAAGAGCCATGCTCATCTCGAAGAACTCCTCCACCTGTGCAAAAACCATCCCGAGACGAGCCATTCGTATTTAACTTATATCTACCCGAAATAGGTGAGATCCATCTAAGCCATTTGTCTTGCTTAATGCCAGGCCGCTGCACTGGAATAGAAACAGACATCAAGGACATAGCAGCACTGAAATTACTTTGAGTCCTTGGCCTATATATGTAAGCCATATCTCTAAGAGCACCAGAACATGAGAAAAAATGCTATCCACCTTCATCGAAGTACCTTCAAAAATGGCATTGCATCTAGCCTTCCAAATTTCCCAACACAAGACAACAAAAGCCCCAAGATGGCAGGCCACAATCTGCCACTGAAGAGATCCCTTAGACCAGGCCCCAAACAACTAATGTAAACTAATAACATTGATGTGTATTCCAAAAATAAGAGCAAGACGCTTCCAGAGAGCTTGAACAAGTTTGGATTAAACAAAGAGATGCTAAACAGTTTCTTGGTAAGGAGATTGGTAGCAACACACGCATTTCGAAACCACCGGAATATTCCTAGATTGAATATTGGAGTCAACCGGGATTGCGTTATTAAACAACTTTCATATAAAACAACTCACTTTAAGAGGGATCCAAGGTTGCCAAATCTTCTTAGCCCAACCTATAGTAGGATGTTTAAGGCGAAAGTGGTTCCAAAATTCAGCAACCTTGAAATCACCCGAAGAAGAAAGGGTACAAATCAACTATCCGGCAATTCGTCTATGCATGTAACCCTTTTAATACTGTCGTGCATGTTAGTGTCAACCAAAGGAGCAATAGTGTCAACCCTTTTAATACTAACCCTAACTTATCACTCTCATGCGTCGATAAGGTCAATTTATCACAATTGTGAGCCAATGTATGACATATATGGTCGTGCAGTTATCCGCACTTCTTGGTCTTTACTACTTTCAATACCATTCATTAGGAAAAAGCTAGATAGTAAAGAGATTGATAAACACTGTGATCAACAAGATTTGATTGAATAAAAATATATAACATAACAATAGATTCGATACAAGTTACCTCCAATCCCTAGATTATGGAGCGGTTAGTTCATCCTTGATAATGAACTGATCATTGAGATAAAAAAAATACATGAACGATCTTCTAACTATAATTACAATCATTAAAAACTATGTATTACACACTAAAATTGGAGTCAAATCCGTCCTCTGGCTTGTGGCTACATGGCTTCTATTTATACTAATGTGTACAGGGCAAAAGATTCAATTAGGGTACAACGCGTGTTCAGAATTTCGGAAGGGCTTGCGGAGGCAAGATAGGCAATGAACGCGGCCGCAAGGCTTTTGCTCTATTTTGGCTTGCATACTGGACACCTTGCGGGGCAAGGTGCCTTACCCTTGCGTCTGTAAGGGCTTTCCTCATCCAATGCATTCTTCTTTTCACTTTTAGCACTTTGCACCCTTCCTTCAATTCTTCACTTTAGGCCTTGTAAATCTCATAATTTCACCTAAAACCCTGAAACTCATAATAAATCTCACAAACACATATTAGTAGCCAAAAGCCTCATGGAATTGCTATTTCTAAGCTATAAAAGTACCCAATAGATGTGTATAAAACACATTTATCAGTATACGAAATGCAAGTTCTAGAATAATCACCCACGCATGAAAATCACTCGAAGAAACAGAAAAAGATCATATATAATGAAATGCTCTGTAATTGGCCCAAAATCTCACCAAAGCGGTTAATGAGTTAAGACTTGCACACACTAGTTAAAAGCATCAGTTTATAGACATGTTTTTTCAATTTCATACAAAAAATTTCAAAATGACCATCATTTATCATAAATTCCTCAATTCAATCTAATCATGCACATATATCAACATAGCAACAATGTTTCCTTTTCATTTCAACCTATCAACTCAAATCATGTCATGAAGGTTAAAAAAAATCCCTAAATAAAGACATATATAGCAACCAACATAACATCAAAAAGGGACCTCCAAATACCCCATATACACATGTTATACATTGTCCTCAATGTATTACGTATTCAAGGTTTGCAAAACAGGACAAAGAAGTTAAGTAGAAAATAGCAAAAGTTGAGGGAAAAGAGTTATTCCCTGTCATGCTGAACAGAGGTAAAGGAGGATCTTGATTTGGTTCTGCCACTTGGTTTCTTCTAGGAAAGAGACAAGAAGAGAGACAATACCACTTGGACATGTGCTAAGCTCTCATAAGCCAATCAGTAGTTCATTCTTCTTTGCTTATGTAAATCACACACTTGCTGCTACAAAGACAACTAAAAAGAGAATGAAAACAACAAGAAAATAAATTTAACCTAGAAAAATAGGAAATTAAAGCATTAAAATAAAGAAAATTGGGTTGCCTCCTAACGAGCGCGCTATTTAATGTCTGTAGCTAGACCCAATGCCCATTCTTCCTACAAGTACAACTCGGTCAAATTACCACCAATGATAACTGGCAATGGAGGAAGAATTTTTTCACTTGAAATTGGTAATGGAAGAGAAGGAAAATCAAACCTGCGTGTTAACTCTGGTGTGGAATAAAGTGTCATAATATTTTTTTGCACCTCCTTACTACCTTGAAAAGGTACATCTTTATTTGTCAAACTTTTTACAATCACTAATTCCAGCTTCATTTTCTTTGTGCACAATTCATTGAAAAACTTAGCATAACGAGGCACTGGCTTTATGGCATCCATGAGAGGAATATTAATCTTAACCTTACGGAAGGTCTCCAAGATTGCCTTCTCATCCTCTTCTTTCTTTTGATGCGCGAATCTGTCCAAAAAAGGTGGGAGAATAATAATTTTCTTATTTGGTTTTCCCAATTCCCCACTTTCCTTGCTTGACAAACCATCATTTTGCACAACATTTTCTTTGTTTCTGCCATCAACACGACTTTTTTTCTACTCAACCTCTTGTAGCTCTTTTCCAACTCTAAGAATGACTGCACAAGCATTTTATCGCGGGTTCTTCTCCACTTGAAATGGCAGTCTACCTTGATTCACTTCCAACTTGCTCACGTCCACGGCTAGCTGAGAAATATGATTTTCAAGAGATTTAATGCTAGTCTTGGTTTCTTGTCTATCTTGCTCGTTTGTTTCTTTATCTTGCTGAACCGATTCAATAAGGCTCTTGATTAAACTCTCCAACGATGTCTCAGAACTGGAAGTGGGCTATACTAATGGAGGTGGTGAAAATGGATAACTATGTTGCAGAAATCCCAGTTGCCTTTCTTGATTTTTGCAACTGAAATTCGGTTGATCCCACCATCTTGGATTGCAACTATTGGAATAAGGATCATAGTCATTATGAGTTTGTCCTGGAAATCCTCCCATTGCTATGGCTTGTTGTACATTTCCTTGCCATGAAGGATAATCAATTGCAACATGTCTAGCAACCAACGAATTTCTACAAACTTGAGCCTTCAATACCTGACTTACAACAAACTTTTTCCACAAGAGAAGTCAATGCATCCAATTTTCGATAAATGAACTAGAATTTACCTCACTCCCTTGTTTGGGAAAGTTATCGTGTCTACTTTCAAATTGTTGTGCGTAGAAAGCCATAACAATAAAATAAAATTCTTAAAAAGAAATAAATAACAAAACCGTTCTCCGGCAACGGCGCCAAAATTTGGCGGGTGTCAGACTGTTAAAAATAATTTCATATTTCTCAATAACGAGTATAGGGTAGTAAGGATCGTATCCACAGGGAATGTCGAATTTACTTCTTAAAAAAAATTTAACAAAGCAATTTAAAACAATGATTGAGGTTTTTAATCTAACTAATTAGCAACAATGAATTAACTAAAAGCTGTAAATGAAATGACTTAATGTAAACAGACAAAAATAATGTTTGCTATAAATAACGAGAAAATTCTAGTCAATGAATTTAATGTAATCCCCAAAGTTACTACTGATCATAGATGCAAAAATGACTCAATTTGCTACAAATGAATCTGTTATAGTTGTCGACAACCGCCAAACACCCAATCTTTCATTACTGCCTCGATAGTTAAGAAAAGTTCATAAACTATTTCCCTAATCAAAAGACAACCCCTAAGAAGCTCGTAGGATTTAAAGTTTTGAAAGCATTAAGAGTGAGAGACCTGATTCTAAACTGTGCATATTTAAGCAATATCATTTAACTTAGATTACTCATTCCTGCAACATGGACCGGGCATGCTTTGTGATGCCTAAACGGTGCGTCATGTGCTACTTTGTTAGAACCCGATGACAATTACGGATCAACGGTTATAACTAGAAATGAACTATTAGGTTAATTGAGGTTCTAACCACAAACATTAACTAAGCATAAAAATCCTACGTTACAATTCCTTTGCAGCAAGAAAAACAGAGAATGAATAAATACTTGAGCTTAATTAAGATTGAAAAACAATTAGATCTCACAATAGTAATTTAAAGGTAATCACTTGTTCATTAACTGGAAGAAATAAAATTAGCCACAAAACATGGCTTGAATTACTTAAAAAATAAAATCAAAACCAGAATGCAAAACCCAACAGTTTGAATAAAAAACATAGCAAGCTGCTACCGAAATCTTCTTCTAGTGTATGCGTGAGTGTGTATGTGTCGTACTTTGTTTTTGAGATGTATATGTTGTACTCCTGATCAATCTCCCGCCATCTCTTTTATAGTAGAACTTTTCCCTCCATCGAAACTCCCTCCTGGAGAATACAGAACACGTCTTCCACTCCTAAAAAGTCTCCAAGCCTTTGTTTAACAAAGTCTTCTGACCTATTTTTCTTCTCTTAACCTAGCTTACATTAATTATAAGCGAGAAATAAAAGGAAGGATAATAACAAACAATTTTAGGGAGATTAATAATTCCCTAATTACAGAAAACGACTAATGTCTGAAATATCCCTAAGTAACAACATTCAGCTTAACAATTTCAATTGCACGTGACTGTGATGCTTGGTCTAGCCCATTTTTCTAAATAGCACATGCTCATTCGGTACCATGATATCTGAATTTCTTCTTTAAACTTTGGTATTCTTTTCCACATTTTCATCATCATTTTCTCATAAACCTGTAATCACCAAACATACAAAATACTCATAAAAAGTGCAACATTTACAACAAGTTAAAACATAAAATCAATATTAAATATCATTATTATTTGAGTTCATTAATAAGTGTTAATTACCTAATCAAATTTTGTACCGCGATAAAAAAATTTAACTGCATCAATTTTTGCACCGCGATTCATCATTTAAATTACATAATCCAAATTTGCATCGCGATTCAAATAATTTTTGCACCGTGATACATAAGTCTTAAATACCTAATCAAATTTTGCACCGCGATGAATTAATTTTTAAACCCTGATACTTAAAATCTTATCTATTCCAATTTTGCACCGCGATATAAAATTCATAATGAACCAGACCATGTCCTCCACCTTTTTTTTCATCTCTTCCGTCGTAAGCCTTCTTCTTCTTCCTCCTCCTCCTCCGCCTTCATCTTACTGAAAAATCCTTCACCTAACATAGATCCACCACATTTTTGCACTTAATGAATCAAAAAAATGTTTACCTTTCGGGGGCGTTGTCCCCGAACCCCCACGAAGGGGTACTGCCCTCGCGACCTAACCGGGGTAGATCGATCCCTATTTTGTTGCACAACAATGGTGATTTTCAAATCCAATGAGTTTGTTGGAGCTGTTGAACTAGACGATGACATTATTTGAATAATATTTTGAAAAATGGCCTTTGGCGGTTGAAAAAAAAAACGGGGTGTTGGAGGGGTTACAAACTTTGAAAAAGGGACCGGCCATAATTAATTTACCCAATTGGATTTAAGCTTTCAGTCTATTGGATCACTTGCCAAGCAAAGAATCAAACAAATAAACAAAATGGCAATATACCCTTTTGGTCCCTGAACTTTTTTACTTTTTCCAGATTGGTCCTTAACGCTAAATTTTGATCCTCGTACTTATAGGGTAAAACACAATTAGTCCTTCTGTTCTTCCATCAAATTCCAACCGTTAAGTTCCCTCATGTGCATCTGATTTGGCAAAAGGTAAAATTGTAAATTCAGTAATAAAAGTACAAGGACCGATCATGAAAAAATATAGTGTCTTCTTTGGCAACGAATCCTAGCGACTTATTTGGCGGCAACGATAGCAAATGGAAAAGGAATGATGAATTAATTCAATTTTATACTCCCTCCGTTTTCAAATAATTTTCCTTCTATATTTTTTTTGTCTGCTCCAAAATAATTGGCTTCTTTTAGAACTTTCTTTTTAGAAATATATTTTTATCATTTTACCCTTACTTTTTCTACATACTTTAATTGATTAATTCTCAATTTGGTCGCTTTACTATTGCGAAAAGTCCGATAAGCTCACCCTACTATACCATATTTCACAGTTTAGTAACTCTACTTTACAAAAAGTATCAATATGGTTTGTAAAGTGGATGCCGTTTACATAATGATATGAAAATACTGAAATGCCCCCTCTAAAAGACATTAAAAAACTAAAATATCCACCACCGCCAACTGTGACAAGTTGAATCAAACACGTCCATATCACACCTCACCGGCGGTACACTTTCAGATCTAATCTTCATTTCTCTCCTTCAATTAATCACAAATCCCAAAATTGGAGTAGCATTTCTCTCCATTTCGAGTTGTTGTACTCGTATTTACAAAGCACAAGTCGGTGATAGCTGGTCAGAGGCAGAGGCAGAGGCTCGGGACTTCCTGCCAGTTTTGAGATAGATGGAGGTATAACTAAGCTATATTTTTTCGCTTTAAGAGTTTGGCTTAGATGAAGAACCTAATGATGAAGATATGCAACAACTTCTCTAAACCCAGTTTCCTCGACCCGAACTGAACGCTTCAAGCCCAATTGCCCACTAGCTTTACCCACAAAGCCTTTTGGATTGTTTGGTGCAAAAAGCTTTTCATCTATTGGCTTCACAATTGATAAACAATAATTAATTGAATAAAAATTAATAATTAGAACAAAAGAATTAAATACAAGTTACCTCCAATTCCTAGATTATGAGGTTAGTTCCTCATAATTGAAAGTACAAAACCTTGAACCATTCTTGGAGAATCTTTCTTCATAGACAAAGAAAAATAATACAGAACTTCTCTTCCATTTTCTAACCTAAAAGGGGTCTATTTATACCTAATAATTATACAACAACTAGGGTAAAGGGGATACAAAACAATTAGGACTCAAAATAGGGAAAAAGTGGGACGCATGTCAACATGAAGAAAAAGTGGGTAGCTGATTACAATTGAGAAAAGCTGATTTTCAGCTTTTGAACTTAAACTTTCAGTAATTTGCACTTTGGTCCTTGAAGTTCTTCAATTTAGCATAAAGTACCTATATTTTGCACAACTGCTCCCCAAGTCCATGAAACTATAAAGCAACACTAAAAAACAAATATTAGACAACAAAACCGCTATAAATAGCAACATTTAAGTTGGAATAATACCCAATAAATAAGTATAAAACTCATTCATCACCCCGCATCCCATCCTCCAATTGTTGACGATCCACTCCCAAAAGTTGAAAAACACGTTCTTTTGTCAACTTGCCTTTAGATAGAACCGACATCCCTCGAATTGGAAGACCAAGGATACAATAGTCATCTTCCAAGGTAATTGATATTTCACCAAATGACATATGAAAAGTATTGGTCTCTGGATGTCATCGTTCCACAAAAGCGCTAATTAATGGTTTATTAACTTCATCAAAATGCACACGTGTAATTTCTCTCAACTTTGTAAGACGGGTAGTCGTCTTGAAATAACGATTATACGGTTTATTTTTGATCTCCCAATCCCGTATTTTCGATGTGGCCATTACATCTTAGAACCCCTCTCATTACCCAACCATACATCTGTAGCGTCATGGTCGGTGTATGTGATTAACAATGTCTTTATATTTGGTCCACATCCATCAACCCCCACTTCCTCGTCCTCTTCATCTTCATCTTCATTTGCATCTTCCTCTTCCTCTTGCTCTTCCTCGTCCTCTTCTTCTTTCTCTTCCTCTTCCCTTTCCCCTTCCCTCTCCTCCTCCTCTTCCTCTTCAGATTCTTGTTGTTGTTCTTGATTATGAAACTGAAAATCGTCAAGGTGTACGCGGTATTTGTTTACCCGTAAGGCCTCATCTTTTTTTCCTTGTAAATCTTTTTCACAATGTAATTATTGTGTTTGTCTATTGGCAGCCGTTGGCCTTTCCCTATCGGGGGCTGTTGATTTTTTACTCCCAAACCCAAGAGCCTTTGGTAAAACATAATATAGGTACAACATGTAATATGATATAAACCCTTAAATAAAATTTAAAAAATATATGTTCGAGTGTACAAACCGAACATTCTGATGATTGTTCGGGTGGACAAACCGAACATTCTAATGATTGTTCGGGTATAACACCCAAACAATTTAGCAATTTCGGGAATCTTGTCTATCATTGCAATTTATCTCAATTTATATACCCTAAGTTAGTTCAAAACCACATATAAATTGAAACCCTAAATTATTTCAAACCCTAGAAATAACTTCAAAATATAAGACAAAAGAATGAGATTTCAAACCTATGAAGCTTAACATTTTTGGAATCGATTTGGGGGTGTAGCAGATTATGCGTTGTTGTTGCTCGGTTGTTGTTCACTTGAATTGAGAAAGTTTGATTTGGGGGTGATTAAGAACATTTGTTGTGTTGATTTTCTGTTTGCAGGGCTCCTCCTTTGTCTTTGTTTGTTTGTTCGATGTCGTGTATGGAGAGATACAGGGGAAGGGAATTAAGGGAACATCTGATAAGGATTTTATTTTGGTTGAAAAAAAAAAGAATAACTGATTTGTTGTCGTTTTGTGACTAAGAGAAAAAATATATTAATATTATACATATAAAAGTTATTTATGTGATATAAACCCTGGATATAAAAAACTGGTCCGTCATATAATCTGATATAAACTCTAGAAATAAAAAAAACTGGTCATACTACTGGTTCGTCATAAAATACTCAATAATTTTTTTTGACTACAAGAAAAAATACAAAAATATTGTAAAAATAATTAATAATTTTTTGTGACTATGAGAAAAATTACAAAAAATTGAAAAAATACTTAATAATTTTTTTGTGACTATAAGAAAAATTACAAAAATATTGAAAAAATATTTAATAAACCCTGGAAATAACTGGTCGTCATACTGGTAAGTCACATAATCTGATATAAACTGTGGAAATAATTGGTCGTCGTACTGGTAAGTCGCATAATCTGATATAAACTTTGGAAATAACTGGTCGTCATACTGGTAAGTCGTATAATCTGATATAAACCCTGGAAATAAATGGTCGTCGTACTGGTCAGTCGCATAATCTGATATAATTGGTTGTCGTACTGGTCGTTGTACTGGTCAGTCATATAATCTGATATAAATCCTGGAAATAACTGATCGTCATATTGGTCAGTCGTATAATCTGATATAAACCCTGGAAATAACTGGTCGTTGTACTAGTTAGTCGTATAATCTGATATAAACCCTGAAAATAACTGGTCGTCGTACTGGTTAGTCGTATAATCTGATATAAACCCTGAAAATAACTGGTCGTCGTTGTATGCCTCTAATATAAACCCTAAACCATAAACCCTAAACCCTAAACCCCTAAACCCTAAACTATGTTCGGGTATAATAACCAAACGTCTTAACAAAGGTTCGGTCCAGTTACCCGAACTCTTTGAAAAAGATTCGGTCGAGGGAACTGAACAGTTATTGAATATTTCGGTTTTTTTCTTGCATTCAATCCGTGAATGGTATGACCTTCTTGACTTGTGTAACATGTTTATAATTTGATCAATTTCAGTACAATCTCATCAATTTGAGGCCAATTTGAGTAAATTTCATTAATAAGAGTACAAGTTCATCAATTTGAACACAATTTGAGTACAATATTATCATTAAAGGGGTATTTTACATACATAATAAACTCCTAAAAACTAACCATTACATCCAAACCTATTGCAAAAACCCTAAAATTTAATGCTCCTTACAAGCATTAAATAGTAAGAACACTAAAATAAAAAACAACTACGATTAACAGTAGTGGTTGTTGCTTACTGCTATCCTTCACTTCAAACCACAACAAGTAACAACATCAACAGCAAAATAAATCTAAAACACCCAAATAGTAGGCGAATGAAAACTTTTTGTTCCCAAGCATGTGTGATTTTCAATTGCACTATCTCCTTTTCATGGCGATTGATGGCCTTTACCAAACCAGGAATAACCACAGTCGATCGAGGGCACATTGGGGGATCATGCCAAGAAAAGTAATCTCATTCTCCATCATCTTGTAAATAATTGAAATTAGAAAATCGAATGTGGATGTTCCAGACCAGGATTTTGATGGTCAAACTTACTTGGGTGTAATTTGGGCAACCAAAGAACCTTCGCCCAGGATTTGTACTAGTTCAAGTAGTCTTAAGCACCCTATTATCACCACAGTATCATTTAGCCATGGATGAAGAATAAGCAGCTTGGTCGAGCAAGAGAAGTTCGTTGTAGTAGCTTGAGCCTAAGGTAGTAACGACCTGCGAAAGTAATTGGGGCTTTATGGTCAATGATACATAAACCCTCAATTTTCCCTCCGTTTTGTGAAGCTATGCAGTTGAAATGTCTATTTTACCCCACACGTTCTCTACTTCATTTCTATTTATCAATTTCAGATTGTTCGGGTATATTGGCCGAACCATGTGCAATAGGTTCGGTCCAGTCAACCGAACGTTTCGTTATAAGTTCGGTCTAGGTAACCGGACTGTTGTTTAATGTTTGGGTACACCTTAGATAATTTTTGTACACCTTCTGTTTTTTAATGAAATCAATACAAACAATAATCATTGTATAATCTAATTAAAATCAAATATAATACATTTGAACAACTCAAGGTTGATGTTAACATTAGTTCAATGTCAAATGGATGAGAAATTTGAAATTCTACATACTATAAACCAAAACTAAACTTGTGATTGCCTATCACTCGTAGGAGTTGGATCATGTTGTGATTGTCTATGACTCATAGGAGTTCGATCAAGGACATGAAAGTCGGTTGTGTCCTACTTTTTGACATCTATTGCATTTATGTCTTCTACGTTGCTCTCCAATTGAAGGGATTCTGTTCGTCCTACGACGACCGGCTCGTAGTCGGACTAAAGGTGGCAAGATAGTCATTTCTTTGACTAATTGTGGAATTTCCCAATCCTCTTCATTGGCGACAGGGTAGATGTTTTCATCATATGTCAATCTCCAACAATATGTTGTATATAATGGTGAGCATAATTGATGCACTAAAAATTTCTCATGTTTGCAACTGCAACTGCATGCTCGCATGGCACGTGGTCCAACTAAAACTTACCATAACTGCAAGCATTAATACCAAAGTCCGTTGTGTAATGCTTAGAACCGCTCCTCACCACGTATTTTGATTGATCAATGGGTTCAATCACCGTAAAATTCTTCGCATGCTTAATGGCTTGGCTTAATTTTGTTTCCATCATAGGGGTTAAATAGGATGTACATGCTTGGGCTACCTCACTCCTATCACAAAACTATTTCTGCAATGTTTTCCCAATACTTTGAAGCAAGGGAATTATAGGAGTCTGTCGGGCGTCCTTGAAAACGGAGTTGAGAGACTCTATATTGTTTGAAGTCATTATATTGTAACGATTACCTTTGCAATGAGACCTAGCCCATGTTTCAAAACTGGTTCTGCTAAGATATTCCCAACCCTTCTCATTAGTTTTTTTTAATTTGAAACATATGCTTGTTGAACTCTTCTATCATATATGCCTCTGCCGCCCTCATAAAAAGAATGAATGCCCCATGCTTTTGAGTTGTTGTCTTTAAATTTCTCTTTATGTGGTAGATACAATGCGCATGATGTACATTTTGAAAAACAGCTTTGACTGTAGTAATAATGCTCTTATGACGGTCAGAAATGATCACAAGTCCTTCATTGTCACCTGTTATTGCTTTCAACTTCGTAAAAAACCAAGTCCATGCATTATCATTCTCAGAATCAACAATAGCGCACGTAAGAGGATATATCTGCATATTTTCATCCTGACAAGTTGTAATAATCAATGTGCCTCTATATCTTGCAGTTAAAAATGTTCCATCCACAATGATTACCGGACACATTGCAGCGTGAAATTCAATAACGCAAGCCTCATACGCCAAAAAGAAGTACTTGAATCGGCTTTCACTATCAAGCTCTAAAAAGTAGACTGTCGATGGATTAGCCAATTGCAAATTATGGGCATATGCACCTAGCTTTCTATAACTCCGCTGAGCCCCCTAGGTGTGTTAAGGCAACTTCTCTACACTTCTTGGACTTTTTATAGTTTAGATTAACACCAAAATCTCGAGTAATCTTACCAATGATGTCCTTCGGTTGAAACACTTATCTGTCGCCAACTCTGTCGAGATATGTACTCCAATAACTCTCGATGTTGCTTGTCTATGATCAGTCATGCACATGTTATGGGGGAAAGTATATGTTTAGCTGTATATTTTCAGATCTGAAAAAAAATCACTTTCTAAGTACTTTGTTGCTCGCAAACGCCATTTGTAATTATCACCAGCAGAAACTAATGTGTACACACTTTGGTTCGATTTGGTTGTTTTGAACTCTAACTTATTAGTCAATGCAAGTAAGTACACAACATCCTGAAGCTCCCTCTTGTTATTGAATACATGGCCAACCTTCAAATCAATATCTTTCGGTAACACTCGCGATGTACTTCCAACTGAAGAATTCAATAAATGCTCTCTAGTGAAGTAATTGTCTTCATCTCGATTGCTTTAAATGAACCCATCAAATCTCTATCTCAGGGGTGTAGAGTAATCATTAGTTGTATCTCATCCTCCAATTGTGTCGTTTCCCTCATTTCTTCTTCTTCTTCTTCTTCTTCTTCTTCTTCTTCTTCTTCTTCTTCTTCTTCTTCTTCCCCATTATTTTGCTCTTGAACATTCTTTTCGACATACTCCATGTCACAACTAAATTGATTACTCTCTTCCCGATTCCCTTCACAATTTTCTTTCTAAGTTATACAAATAGGAGTAACCATGCCTAGTTGGTTAAGATTACGGACCCATTCAACTTCTTCATCTGAAATAATTTGGACATGAACTTGTACACTCTGCCCTACTGGTGGTGGAGTAAGAAATCCTAACTCTATATCATCAACTTGGCAAATGTTTCTTACTTTAGCATGCACCTCTTCAAATGAAATTGAATTACTGATCGCAATTCCTTTTGCCTTATGTTTGTCACTAAATTTCCACTTTGATCCTCCGATGTTCTTGTTGTCAACAAAATGTCCAAAATAAAAAACAGTGACCCAAACAGTTGACGTCATGCCTGAAAAGTAATCGAAAAGAAAATTGCATCAAATATGAGGTTGAGTATATATTATACAAAATATGTTTCGTTAGGTAAAAATTGTCATGGTAGTTCAAAAAAAGTCAAGGTATATATAAAAAAAAATCATGGCAGATCAAAAATACTCATGGTTGATCAAAAAAAAGTCATGGTAGATCAAAAAATATCATGGTAGATCAAAAAATATCAAGGTAAATAAAAAAAATCATGGTAGATAATAAAAAAAGTCATGGTAGATAAAAAAATGTCATGGTAGAGCAAAAAAAAGTCATGGTTGATCAAAAAAAGTCATGGTAGATCAAAAAATGTTATGGTTGATCAAAAAAAAGTTAAGGTAGATAAAAAAAATGTCATGGTAGATCAAAAATAGACATGGTTGATAAAAAAGTCATGATAGATAAAGAAAAAGTCATGGTAGATCAAAAAATGTCAAGGTAGATAAAAAAAAACATGGTAGATCAAAAAAAGTCATGGAAAATCAAAAAATGTCATGGTAGAACAAAAATAGTCATGGTAGATCAAAAAAAGTCATGGTAGATCAAAAAATGTCATGCTTGATAAAAAAAGTCATGGTTGATCAAAAAATGTCAAGAAAGATAAAAAAATAATCATGGTTGATCAAAAAATGTCATGATTGATTAAAAAAAAAGTCATGGTAGATCAAAGAACGTCATGGCAGATCAAAAAAATAGGCATGGTTGATAAAAAAAATCATGATAGATCAAAAAAAGTCATGGTAGATCAAAAAATATCATGGTAGATCAAAAATATGCATGATTGATAAAAAAAAAAGTCATGGTAGATAAAAAAAAAGTCATGGTAGATTAAAAAAGTTCATGGTTGATCAAAAAAAGTCATGATAAATAAATAAAAATATCATGGTAGATCAAAAAAATGCATGATAAATCAAAAATACCCTAGGTAGATCAAAAAAGTCATGGTAGATCAAAAAATGTTATGTAGATAAAAAAATCATGGTAGATCAAAAATACCCAAGGTAGATAAAAAAAAGTCATGTTAGATAAAAAAAAGGTCATGATTGATTAAAAAAAAAGTCATGGTAGATCAAAAATAGGCATGATAGATAAAAAAAAAAAGTCATGGTAGATCAAAAATACTCATGGTTGATCAAAAAAATCATGGTAGATCTAAAAATATCATGGTAGATTAAAAAAATTCATGGTATATCAAAACAAGCATGAAAGATAAAAAAATAGGCATGGTTGATCAAAAAAATGCATGGTAGTTCAAAAAAAAGTCACGATAGATCAAAAAAAGGTATGTTAAATCAAAAATACCCATGGTTGATAAAAAAAAGTAATAGTAGATCAAAAAATATCATAGTAGAGCAAAAATAATCATGGTAAAAGTCATGGTAGATAAAAAAAAAGGCATGGTAAATCAAAACTACCCATAGTTGATAAAAAAATAGTCATGCTAAATCAAAAATATGAATGATAGATAAAAAAAATCATGGTAGATTAAAAAATGTCATGATAGATAAAAAAAAGTTATGGTAAATCAAAAAAAGTCATGGTAGATTAAAAAAAAAAGGCATGGTATATCAAAAATACACATGGTTGATAAAAAAAAGTCATAGTATATCAAAAATAGACATGGTAGATCAAAAAATGTCAAGATATATCAAAAAATATCATGGTAGATGAAAAAATGTCATGGTAGATCAACAAAATGCATGATAGATCAAAAAGAGCTGTGATATTACGAGCTAGAGCTTGTGATATTATTACAAGTTTGAGTGTTAGTGTTGTTAGATCAAATCTACTAAAATTTTTACAACGTTAGATCAAATATGGTATTTTCTAAATAAGGATGTAGATATTCCAAATCACCATCAACAATCATGGTAGATCTAAACTAAAGCTTGTATTAATATCAAAAGCTCTAGATCGTAAATCATCGATCAAAAATACTCATGGTAGATAAAAAAATCATGACAGATTAAAATAAGTCATCGTAGATCAAAAATAGACATGATTGATAAAAAATAGTCATGGTAGATCAAAAATACTCAAGGTAGATCAAAAATAGGAAAGTAGATAAAAAAAAAACCCAATCGTTGATCAAAAATTGTCATTGCAGATAAAAAATAGTCAAGATAGATCATAAATTGTTATGGTAGATCAAAAATACCCAAGGTAGATAAAAAATAGTCATGATAGATTAAAAATAGTTATGGTTGATCAAAAATTGTCATAGTAGATCAAAAATAGTCATGATTTATCAAAAATAAGCATAGTTGATCAAAAATAGGCAAGATTGATCAAAATTACCCAAGGTTGATGAAAAATTGTCATGCTTGATAAAAAATAGGCAAGGTTGATAAAAAAAATACCCAAGGATCAAAAATAGGCAAAGTAGATAAAAAATAGTCATGGCTGATCAAAAATAGTCAAGGTTAATCAAAAATCGACAAGGATGATCAAAAATAGGCAAAATTGATTAGAATTATACATGGTCTAGTAAAATTGGCAAATGTTGATCAAAACTACTAAATGACTATTAAAAGTGTCCACCGTTGATCACAAATAGACAAAGTTGTTCAAAAATACTTATACGTTGATAAAATATAGTCAAAGTTGCTTAAAATTATACAAGGTCTAGTAAACTATTAGAGGTCTACTAAATTGGGAAAACATAAAATGTTCGGTTACCTCAACCGAACAGCTTCATAATTGTTCGGTCCAAGTAATCGAACCATTGTTATCAACACTGTTGTTGTTGTTTGCAGCATTGTTATCAACACCGCGGTTGTTTGTAGCATTGCATTTCATCAAAATTACAAATAATCGAACTTTTATAAATATAGCAAATTTGTTGCATTATATTTAACAGTAAAACTAAATAATATGTTCACCGGATATAATTTGAAAAACCAAAATTTTTCACAGTAATAGAAAAACTAATCATAATGATTGATTTGTCGATCGGTGAAATAATAGAATGAATTCAAGAGATAAAGCAATATGAGTTGTAGTAGAGAGGAAGAATAATGCGCAAGAGAGTTTGCAGTAGAAATGATGGAATGCACTCCGAGTCACTTGAACGAAAGAAGAAAAATACGATGAAGACGGAGAAGAATATATATTTTTTACGTTCTCGGTCCTGCATTTGATTTGAGAATAGTATAAATATTTCACAAAATAATCATTTAACTTAATTTTGTAAGATAAAATGGTGTTATAGATAATTTATCAAAAATTGTTATATAAGGTAGTTTTTTGAAAGCTAATTTTGTTTTTTTAGCAAGTTGAGAAAGGCCATTTATAAATTAACCCCATTTTCTACGAAGTCTCCCTCACAGCGGAAACCAGAGATCACACTCAGAGCGGTGACGACGGGAAAAAGATAATGGCGTCGGGCGACGGAGTCGGCGACTCAACCGGCTGCATGAGCATGATAACGATCACCGTAAAGTTCAGTGGACGATCGATTCCGATCACTATCTCTCTGGACTCCACCGTCAAAGGCCTTAAATCTCTCCTTCAACCCCTCACTAACGTCCTTCCTCGCGGTCAAAAACTCATCTCCAAAGGTCTCTCTCTCAAGCACTCACACATATAATTATACACGTACGTAGGTATGTGGAAACCCCTAATTTCGATGCTTTGTTGTTTGCAGGGAAACTCCTGGTTGATGAAATGACATTAAGGTCCTCCGAGATTAGTAATGGAGCCAAGATTATGCTCATGGCTTCTCAAGGTCTACACCAAGGGGTAAATAATTATACTTTTTGAGGCTAGTTTTGAATTTTAAGCTCAATTTACGAAATTTGTCATTAATGTAAGTCTTTCTAAATTTGTTACCCTTCGTGAATAGGATGGTCCAATTAAGGAGGCTCCGGTAGTATCTAATTTGAGGAGGAATCCCGAAGTTAATCGAGGAAAGAGTGAGAAAAAAGATGTTGTGAAAAGCCAACTTGAGCGTTGGAAGGCTACTGGGGTTGTTGCATTGTCTGAAAGTGACTTGAAGGTATTAAAATAGCTGCATTCTGTGGTTTGAGAGATTGTTTTTTTGTAAATTGCATGCTCTTGAAATAGTATGTGAAACTTGAACATGACTGCACATTATTTGCAGATATACTTCAAGCATTCCAATATCTATTGGCATTTTTGTTTGATGAATAGGAATCGCACAATTTCCTCATCTTCATATTAGGGATAACCATCTACTGGAGAGGTCACTTTTAAATCAATATGTAGTAGTAATTTGTTGTAGTATGAAAATGCTGATCAGCTATTTTTATTTTTTTCCTTCATCTTACTGCTTCTCCTAAAATGTAGTTTGCTACTTCAACTAGTTAGAGTTTCGGATGTTCCGTAAAGGTATTGCGATCATTATGTAATTTCTTAGAGTTTCTGATTTTAGATCAATGTCCATACTGTATAAGCATGGTGATAGGTGTCATTAATATTGTCCTTACCTATGACTTAAGAATATTTTTCCTTTTTTTTTTTTTTTTGATAAGTAAAGATTCTTAATGGAGACAAGATAAGGTTAGACATTGAAGAAATATCACAAAGGGATTGATTTCATTATGTAGGACCAATGATTAATCAAGATACTACATACTTAAGAGATGATCGCTTGAGATGGTATAGACAGATACAATGTAGACCAAATTCCTGTAGGAAAATAGGAAATGTTTTAATATAAATGTCAATAACTGTACGGAGGTCCTTGGTTCTAATCCTCATACCAACAAGGGGTCACACTTACCTATCAAAAATATAACTGAACTGCAGGTTGGGGAAGCTGCCAATGGGACAATGGCTGAGTTGAGTTGAGCATCTCCCGTGTGGTCATGAGGCATTTTTCCTACTCTCACTATTTTCTTATAAGCTCAAGTAGAATCAGCGTGTTTAACAAACAAGTGAGATCCGGTCATCTATGGTCTTCACATGAAGGGGATCAGTCATTACTAAGAATCCGACCCTCTCTAGTTCAGTTTTTGCCCTAATACCGAAGTGTCTTAATTTACAGAATGTAATTACTTTCATAAACTCCTTGTGTCCCATTTCAAGAGTCTCACTTTGAACAATTAAGCACTTTGTGAAGTACATTGTCGCCTTTGAGAACAATCATTATAACTAGTTCCCCATAAATGTCCAAACTTACTTTTTCGATAGGTGAGGTTTAAAGTTTGAATACCAAGAGCAATATAATCTTAGAAATGGGACTTCCTAAATGATCCCAAAAAAGAAAAGGGAATTGCCAAATGGAACTGAGGAAGTTGGTTTAATCACAACGGCGTGGATTGATATATTAGCTATTATTTGGATCCAGCTACCCTTTTTTATGACATTTCAAATTCCTCAATAAAAGACATCCTTCCTCTCCTTTCTTGTATATCTCTGTGTGTGTATGATGTATCTATACAGATTATGTTTACTTTTGTATATATTTCTCTAGCTTTTCAGTACAACAAGGTGTGGTATGATTGCCCATCACTACCTTCTGGTGTAAATCTGGTTCTGATTTTAAATTGTATTGAACTCAAAGGCCATACCTCCTGGAGTCTGGGATTGTGGACCTTCTGCAAGAGTACTGGACCTCAACCACAATTCAATACAAGATTTGCCAGCGGCAATTGGCAGTTTGATTTCGCTGCAGGTAAATGGAATTTTTCTTAGATGTTCCTCTAGCTATTTAAATAACTCTCTCTCTCTCTCTCTCTCCTGGAAAGATCGTAAGAAATGTCTGTTATTTCACAGAAACTTTTCTTGAATGCGAACTGCCTATTGGATGAATCTATTAGCTGGGAAGGACTATCGTCACTGAGATCTCTAACAGTTTTGTCCTTGAGCCAAAATCTGTAAGTTGTCCGAACCGTGTTAAATTTTGATATCTTTGTGATAATCTGGCATATGCACCCCCACACCCCCCCCTTCCCAACCACATGGAAGTTCAGTGGTAAAAATAGGTCTGACTGTCCGGTGACTTGTATGCGCAGGCATGCATTATCTATTAGTACTAGTTGTACATTTCTCATTTTCTCACAATTTGGTATATGTAAATGTTTCCTATTATATTACTGGGAATTGTGTTGTCAGGGAACCTGGAACATTTGGTATTATTTGATATCTCTGCTGCATATTGTGATCAAGTTTACTGATTATCCTGTATATTATGCATTAATGCGTGTAATTTTTGGTGCCATAATGCATAAGTCCACATGCACTGCTTCCGATTCACTTGCAGATATCCTGGTTATATGACTACTATTTCTACCAGATTCAATATGCAAGTCTGAAGCAATTCTTATTGTTGTTCATCTAATTTAGCTGCGTAATCGATGCAGTTTGACAAGTTTGCCTTCTGCACTGGGTGGTTTAACTTGCCTGAAGCAACTTCATCTGGCAAACAACAAGCTAACTAGTCTTCCAACAGAAATAGGACTTATGGTTCAGCTTCAGGTCTTGGAAGCCAACAACAATAGGTAACAGCTGCTCCAAATGTTGATGCCTTATTTCCCATTGTGCATGCATACCTTTTTGATGGCAGAGTACCAATTGGTCTTATTGTTTGATGTAATCAAATTGTAGTATTGTCAAATGAGAATAATGTGTGATGAAAGTTGTTTAAAATTCTTCCCTTTTTGAAGTTGAATTACGATGAAGCTGGTTTAAATGGTTTCGTTTGTTGATCCCTTTAGTTACTCGACTGTTTAATCGTTTATCAAATGTTTCATTCATCGATTCCTTTTGTTACGACTGTTTAATCATTTATCAAACTGTTCTGATGAGCAGGATTACCACAATCCCCTCGTGCATAGGGAGCTGCACTTCACTTATTGAGGTGAGATTTGGGCTCTCTCTCTCTCTCTCTCTCTCTCTCTCTCTCTCGGTAATGGGGTCTTTTAAATAATGCAGGTTGATTTTTCTTCAAATCTTCTGGTTGAGCTGCCAGACACTTTAGGCAAATTAATAAATCTTAAGGTATGTATTTATTTTTCTGCTGTCATTTCTTCTACCCTAGTTCTTTGTTACCTTTCTGGTGTTAGTTGGATGGATGTTCACATGTACCTATTTGTGATTTGACCTATTTCCTGAACATACCTTTTGGTAGGCCAAAGACAAAAACAATAAAAAGAAGAAAATGTGAAAACATATGAAAGGTCCATTTATAAACGTGTAGACTAAGAAACTCGAATGCATAATCTATCAGTGAAGATCTTGGAGTATTCTTGAACCTATTGTCAGGTAGATCATTTACCTTTAAAAACATTGCATTGTATGTATTATTTTCATGTTCAGCACAGAGGGTTATATGATCCAATTATATTCTTCATATATTGAATAAAACTTGAAACTGGTACATATCCTCCTTTGGTCACATTATAACAGAATTTGAATATAGTAAAGCTCCCTTGGGTTCTGTTACAGTGTTACGTAGTTGGTGTTTAATCCTTAGGTAGCCTTTTGACGTCCCTCCATCTCATTGAAAGGTGTTTGATTATCCAATTAAGTACTTATTACTGAACTGATTATGTACTATGTTAAGTGGTTTGATAGAATTATGAGATCAATCACTTAAAAACCTAAACCTTTTGAATTGAGTGAAACTTGATTAATAAACTTTGATAACGTTACTTTAATGACTGCATGATAAATGCTAATATGCTTATGAATGAGATTTCTAAAACATGCTTATGAATGTTGGTTTTGAGGTTTTGCATTTTTTTTCAAAACTCTTTATGTAAACTATAAGTTCACAACAACAACTAAATCGGTCGCCTGCTGGTAGGATTTAGAAAAAAGTATACCCCTCAGATATATTTTTCAAAGGTTGCTGATTATAAATATTTTACCAACTTTTCATCATTAAGATTTTAGATTCAGCTATTGACTACTCAATATTTGAAAGCATAAATTTTAATTTTACAAAATTAAGTATAGGAGCATGTACTTTCAATCTAGCGCAACATTATTGCATATTCTTTTCTTGTTTTCTTTCAATAATTTACTATACGAATAATAGTGAGTTAATTAGGAGGTTACTTGTAAAATGATACTCCCTCCATCCCTAAATTATTGTCCTTCCCTTTTTCGTCCGTCCCCTCAAAAAATTGTCTTGTTTGTAAAGTTCCGTTTTAGGAAAACACATTTACCATTTTACCTTTACTTTTTCTTCCTACTTTAATGATGGGTCACATACACATGGGTTTTAAAGGAAAGTACATATTGTACCAATATTAATAATCAAGTCAACTTTTTTTTTTAATCCGTGTGCCGGATTTAACAAGACTATAATTTAGAGACAAAGGAGTATTTATTATTCATGTGGTATCGGGATGCAAGATTAAAAGTGTTAAGACTTTTTTTTGATAAGTAAATGCAATATTAACACAGCGCCAAATCAGGTGACGCATCCGCATCCTTGTACACAGATAGTATACAAGACCAAAAGAATTAAATCTACATACTATCTAATGCCGAAGTGTTAGACTTAAGGCTTAAGCACACTTATAGTGAATAAAAAACTACCCTGCTTGCGCCCTTTTGAATCATCAAAAGGTACATCATAAATCCTTTACTGTTTAACATGGTTAACCATACTTCCAATTACATTCCCAGGCCTTGCACCTCGATAACAATGGGCTCAAGTCTCTTCCCACAACCCTACTGAAAAATTGCATTCAGCTATCGACCCTGGATCTCCATGGGACAGAAATAACGATGGACATTCTCAGGCAGGTACATACTTGCGTCCCAATTCCACTCATCAGCCCAGCTTCTCCTTAACTTAAAAACTGTACTTTGTCAAATTTAACTTTTCCATAGTTTGAAGGATGGGAAAGCTTTGATAAGCGTCGTTGTTTGAAACATCAGAAGCAACTGGCTTTCGGAGTTGAGGGCTCAGCTTATTTTGATGAAGGTGCTGATAAAAGCTGAAACATTGAGATTCATTGATGCTGTTCTTGGTGCACGCTATTCTTCTGCAGGATTGACCTGTATATGCCGTATGAGCCAGAAATTCATGTAGAATTATTTTCCTTTCAAGTGCTTTCTGATAAACACATCAACACTTCCAAGTTGGAACATTGTTGATATTTGCTCCTTGTAGATCTTAGACCATAAACTCGAATTGTATAAAATGAGAGCAATTTGAATGTATTGATAAGTTAATGAACGGGGCGATAACCCAGTTGCACCATTGTATATATTTGATTTACTTCTAGTTGGTTTCTATCTCGTCTTATCTTCTAACTTCGGGTCCAATATCCCCTTCCAGTCCAATTATCCTTCACAAAATAGTCATCCTGGTCATTGCTCCCTTCTTTTATGTATGAGCATTGAGCAATGTTTAACTTACACTACCTAGAGAAATAGACTGTGGCATGGTATAACTATCAATATGTAATGTACTACTTTTTTGGTTGGGGGGGAGGAGGAAGAATTGTCAATGTTGCCACTTTATTTGGGGCGATCTTGCAAATTTGCCACTCTACAACGGGTAACTGTACTTTCAAGAGGAGTTGCAACTTACAATGTTGCCATTTCTTCCTAGTCCAATTTTCTGAAGTTTGACAAATAGACTAGGAAACAAACCCCTAACTGGCTTTAATTTTAAACAAAAAAAAATATTAAAAATTAGATGATAGTTGGAAAACGATAAGAATGCAACTCCATCTAGAAGTACAGTGACTATGGTGCATTTCAATGCGACAACTGGGCAAGATCGATCAAAAAATAATGGCAAAAGCTACAATTTTTCCATAGGTATATGCCCCCTAATTCTAGTCGGCAGAAGCGTGCAAACTTAATTTATGCCATTCCTTTTTACCTAGTTTGGCATTTGCAGCTATAGTTTTTTTATAAATAAGAAGTCTTCACTCTCAGTGTCCTGTAAAACAAAAACCTCACTGTGATTCCAACCCCCCGTGCAACACACAACTCACAAGGCACAGATATCATAGCAAATTACTTGAAAGAACGGAGGAATCAGCTCATTACATCATCTTAAGGGCAACAGGAGAGTCCAGCTCCACGATCATACAGTGTTGCCGGGTCATACTCTCCCCCCTATCCTCTTTATAGTACATAAGAGTGCACACTGTGAAGTCGCACCTCATCTGTAAGCACTTCAAGATACCGACAGTGATAGAATTATGTCTCATATGACTCGTACACTAAAAATTAATGAAAAAGTTTCGGCATACACATTTGTGTGTGCATGTAGTAGAGGTTACAAAACAATCACATAAATTTAATTTGTAGTTTGGCATATGTGACATCGAGCAGCTAACGGAAGTAAATGGATATTTGAGGGATGTCGATATCATTGTCATCATCGTCCTCACATGCTACTACGACATCCAAATGACGGCGGTATGCTGGCAGCTCCATCTTGGCTACTTCCCTTGCTAAATCAACCACCTTCTTGCCCATCCGGTCTCTGTGCCGAGGAAACATACTGTTATAGAGCAGGCAGCTTCCACATGAAATGCTGTAGGCATTTAGGCCCTTGTCTGAAAGCCATTGAAGAAGCTCTTTCAAAGTCGGATTGTCTTTAACGATCCACCTATCCCATACAGTCCAGCTCATGTCCCGGTGCTTGATGACTTTCGGTGGGACTGGCTCAGCTATTGAAAACAGAGGAAGAGCGAGATTGGCAAACGTGTTGCGATAATCCTCCACCTTGTGCCCACCACTTAGAACCTTGTACAGCTCCAGGCAGACTAAACCAGTGGCCATTGCTGTAGATGTGGCAATTGCAGGGATGATCCTTCCAGCAATAAATTTGGCTTTCAACTTATCAACTTCGGGGATACTGTAATTCCTTGCTCTCATGTTGGCAAGTGCAGCAATCATGTCCATGTGGTAGTTTGTATCATCATCCTGTGCATCCACGTGATAGTAACAAGCACATAGGCAAGCAGAAAATTAGTCATCGAAAAAATAAGATCAATAACCATTAGACACTAGTATGAGAATCTTAGAGATGGAAAAGCAAGAACCTTCTCAAACTGGATAGGTTTCATCATGAACCCAGATGGCAGAACCTTACGACATTGTTCGAGCTTCAGGATAAGTTCATTGATAACTGCACCATCATCTAGAGAAGCACTAGACAGACTGGTAGCCTTCTCGTCTGTCTCAATTTTAACACCTTTCTTTGGTTGGAATTCGGGCACCATCACTTTATCAAGAGCTTCAGCCAATTTCTTAGGTTGCTTAGCCCAATCAGGAATAGGGATGTCAAATGTTTCAGCACGTAGTATCGATGCAGACAAGATGAAATGCAGATGACTAGGGTCAGACAAAGAGAACTCTAGTGGCCGTGGGAACCGCTTAGGGGCCGACCAAAATGGAGCTCCAGTACTGGTTGCGGCATCTTCAGGGAAAGTATAAATCAACTGCTTCACTCGATTAGCAAAGTAATCTTCAAACCTAGATACATCAGAAGCAAAATCAGCAACTAAAATAACAAAATATTACTCAACAAAACAAACTGCACTATACTAAAATATTTCAGCTAATTGTTTTTAGCGGACCTCAAGCTCACGAGACCAAGGGTACCTAACATGTCATTAGCTCGAGCTAGACTGACTTAAAAAATGGATGCTAAACAATGTTGGTCAGGCCTGCTTTCTAACGACCCCAGCTCAAACAAGTAATATACAAGTAGTTGATCAGTTTAATCCCTTGACCACTACAAGAGGAAAGAGGGATAAAAGACAAAAGTAGGACAGTGCTGTACCTAAGACGAGCCCAGGTGATGCAATCTTGAAATGTTTCGCATCTTTCCTTGTCCAGGCACTCAAGAATGCGCTCTAAATTATCCCTTGCCTGAGCATCGCCAGCATTGTTCATGGCACCTGTATATTCTCCAGGATTTGAAAGATAGGCATTAACTTCAGCCGGAGTTTTCTCAAGCAAACCTTCAAATTCTGAACGAGCCCATGTCAAGCAGTGGTCAATATTATGAGGGAAAGAGTGCACTGTGCACATCGGCGCTTGCTTCTCAGGTGGGTCTCTAGAGGCCCCATAGTTTTCAGTCAAGTGGGGAATCACCATCTGGGTGTTGCACTTGGCACCCAAAGTTCCCGACTCTAGAAGCGACTTCTGGAAGTATAAGCATCTTTGATCAACATACAATCTGGCATTGACATTGTCGAGTGCATTAACAACAACACTTAAATTCTCCCAGAAGGTATCATCAAACACATTCTCAGTCTCGGAGCCCACACGGTTCTGCAAAGCTTCAATGTGGAGGCGAGGATTGATCATGGCAGCCGCAGAAGCAGCAACAGTGGATTTAGCCTGCCCAATGTTCCAATCACGAAACAGAAACTGCCTACTGAGGTTACTCTTCTCAATTACATCATCATCCGTGACTGTTAGTTTCCCTTGGGTGCCACATGAAACTCCCATCAACGCTAGATTCTTCAAAAATTCACAACCCAGGGCACCAGATCCTACAACAAACACCTGTGCATCTTCCAGTTTCTTCTGGAGCTTAGATCCAAACACTGAAATCTGTGCATCGTAGCGGCTGTTCAAAGGACGGAACTCGCTAGGGTCCAATGGTTCAGTAGGAAGGGACTCGAGAGAATCAAAGTAAAAGAACTGCAGGAACATCAAAAAGGTCAGGTTAAAAGCTCTAGCAAATCGACCATAGCTGAGCACGTATTATCTAAACTGTGACAAGTACAGTAGGCCCACGCCAAAATGAAAATTTGACCTAAATAGCATAATAACAAGAGAGCAGAATTATCTGAAACTGCTTCAGAATAAAGCAGAATGTGTAGATTACCTGAAGAAGTGGATGAAATTTTCCAGAGCATGCCTTAACAACCTCTTGACCAACAATACCACCAAACATTGCCGCCATGGGATTCAGAACAGCTCGAGCACCAAAGGCAAAGCTCCGCAATAGTTTTGAATCGACATTGTCCAGTTTTCCATCCCCCAGGCTCTCGTTAATGTTGCTTGCAATAGATATCAGCTTCTGTGCATCCTCTTCTGAACCAGCAACAGGGAAGCGTCCCAATTCAGATATGAACTTATCAAGTGCTTGGAACGCCAAGTGCAAAAGAGGAGGCCGATCAAACTTAGAGAAATCACTCAGAAGAAAATCCCCAGGATCTTTAATTGCTTCTCTCAGTGGCTTAAAATTCAAAACCTTCGGCTGCTTCACTTGAGTGACAATCCCACCTTTCTGGTGTGTACCAAAGCTGGTGGTGTCTTCATCTAGAGTGAATGAGTATGCCCTTGCATTTTTAATCTTTCGTGGCTTCCCATCATTAAGCTCTGTCATTCCATGAATTTCGGAAAATACAACAAGATCGTCATCCTGAAACTCCAGCCTCTCATCATCAACACAGGATACAAGTGCAGGGTTATCATTACTGATAGATGCAATAATACCCGTGTGTGGCTCCTCACCATCAATATCAAAAACTGTAAACTTGGGGCCAAAATCACAGAACACACTGCCAAAAAGGCCTCTTACTTCAGCCTTAATGAACGCGATTGGAGGCTGATGAGTATGGCAGTAATCATCTAATTCAATTGCACTTTTGAGGTCAATGTCGGTAAAAACCACAGCCTGTAACATCATAGAGATATATCACCAATTCAGCAGGCAAGGATGTTATGCCCTAACATACATACATCAGATCTGATAGTATGCAAGTTGGTAAGAATCAAAGAACGAGTAGCAGTTTAAGAGTTGACAAGACTATCATCAGCAAATTGGCATGAATCATACTCCACCCCCTTTTCCCAATTGAAAACCCATAAATCACATCAACTCTCAGACAAAGAAGCTTAATAGGGGGGATGCAGACAGCAACCACCCACTGCCTCAACAGAGGAAAAAGGCAGGGGAAGTCTTACGTAAAGCAAAATTAGTTCAAGGAACTTGAAGAGATAACAGATGCAGGCAGCATACTATCTCCACACAAGACCACAAGAACTGATTTTTTTTTTCAGATATCGTATTTATTAGATTTGAACCAATATCTACCAGCAAGGAGAAATTCACAAAGACATAAAAAGTTCAAATAAGATCAGGAACAGAAGAACTTATGATAAGATATAGGATAAGCGCCCAAATTCAATATTTTAATAAGTTAAATATCGTGTCATACCAAGTAAACTTTTAATCAACCATCTTCATTCCACACAAGTGTTTGATTGCTCTAGAACGTTCTCCAGACAACAATAGTACATTTTACACATGAGCGTTTGATTCTTCTGGTATATGTTGATGTTCATAGTATTAGACTGAGATGTTCATTAACAATTTAAAGAGTTTTTCCTTCACGAAATACGACCTCTAATGGGCATGGTATCATAAAAGCAAAGCTCCTTTTTCCCGTGGTATAGCTTTGGGAGTACCACACTATATGGCCCAGTAGAAAAAAGCAATGTACATTCAAACTTCCATATTCATTTATAATTTGCGATTTGACATCAGTTCAGATATATCAAAGAGAACCCAATTTAAAGTTTCTCTAGGGGGAAAGACCTTTCCCGTGGTTAAAGTTTCTCTAGGGGCAAAAGTAATAACTCTCATTCCAAAATGAAAAAAAGTGTGGTTATAACAACTGATGATTACATTTATCAACGTAGGTCAAATGATATTCACAGAGGGCTAAAAGAAATTGGAAATAACATTCATCTAAAGCATGGATGTAGTATAAATAAATTTTCTTTTCCATAAAAACCACCACAAGAGGAGAGAAAAATTAGATTGGACATTTTTCTCTAGAATTAAGGGGTTCAAAACATTTTAAGTTTAGAAAACCTCCATTTGTTATACGACAATTATGTTTCACCACCAGTATATCAAATAATCCCAAAAACTAAAGGGGGCAATTACGCTCCCAAGTTCGTAAATGTACTAGTTATTTCAGAATGATCAAAAATCTGAAATCATAGTATGAGTAGCTGTTTCTCTTTATAAAAAAAATGGATCGTGAAGTTTGACCATCATACATTGATTTGACACAATCATATTTTCCTTCACTCTAGCAAGCGTAACAAGGAAAAATGAAGCCAAAAGCTGTTGTTTGCATTGAAAGTTGCCTACTCATATCACCTACACAATAACAACACATGACATCATTCTTAATCCACTACAACAAAACCAGTAAGGCTGCCGTAGGGCAGTAAATGAACTGAGGCGTTCATGAGAAGTTCATTGTCACCTTAATAAGACTATTCTCATTCATCATCTGACGGACCAGATTCAAATTCAGTATTTAACAGTTTTACTAAATGAAAGGCTAGATGAGGGCAGCTTGGCTTCTTATGTTTGTGAGCACAAATATATTCGTTATCTAACGAACCAGATTCAAATTCAAGTCTTTATGTTATATTAATTTAATTTTTCTACAGCTCTGCTATTAGTATGAATATTGTGATATTTTAACCCATCCATAATTATCGACTAATTCATGTCTACCTAATAAAAATACTGTTGAACTTTTATGCTATAAGAGTGATTTTCCAAAATCGATACCATATAAATCATCTTCAAAGATATAGTATGGGGTTCGTAAATGGTTCTGTATGTTTTTCCTATTTGGCTTGAGCTCGTTGACTATATACATGAACCTAGGTTGAAAAAGCTTTTGCATGCGGCTCTTGCACAGTGATCGAGCTTCTCAGCTTATGGTTTGGTGTGTGTGTGTGTATATATATATATACAGTTAAATTTCTCTACAACTCTGCTATTACTATGAATAATGTGATATTTTAGCCCATCCATAATTATCGACTAGTTAATTTCTACCTAATAAATTATGGTCTTTTATGCTATAAGTGTGATTTTCTAAAGCTGATACCACATAAATCATCTTCAAAATATATAGTAGGGGACTTGTGAATGGCTTGTCTGCCTGTCACCTATGTGGTTCAAGCTCATTCACTATAAACATGAACCTAGCCTGAAGAAGCTTTTGCATGTGGCTCTTTGCACAGGGCTTGAGCTTGTCAGCCTCAGTTATATATATATAAACCTAGCTTGTACAAGATTTCTGCAAGTTAATGAAATGAACGCACATGATGCAACCTTGGCTCTACTCAATTTATATGCAGACCTGTAGGTTAGACAGCAATAATGATGGGTACTTATGTTACAGAAAATACTGAAAACTTGGATGACCATAAAAGTTATTTAAGTTCTTAGAGTTTGTGTGCGTGGATGATTGTGTGTAATTTAGAGGGTTTTGTGCTATGCCCAACAGAAGAGGCAGGAAGGCTAGTTTTTCCCAGACTTGCACAAAAATTATAACCCCTTTTCGTTTACCTTTGATAGTGTTTACAAGCCTCCATTTAGGGGTTCTGTGTAACTGTGTTCCAAACTTTGGAGTACAACCTTTATTGTCTTTTGACCCTCCCAAATATAAAGAAACAGAGGACACTAATGGAACGTTTGTTCTTCAGTAAATTGTGCAAGCTTTCAAATGTTTGGTCCAAATAAGACTAGTTTAATGAAACACCTCAAGAATGGAAAATGGGATTGTTAAGAGTGAATGGAGAGATAATATACCTTGGGAAACAAAAAAATAAAATAAAAAATGGGAGGGGAAATATTGATTAAAAAGAAAAAGAAAAGCCAAGTATCATGTCCTATGCCAAAATTAAATCCCAAGACGAAATTTTGATATAATTTCATTGACATTGATCTCCATAATAAAATGTCACGAGCATAGTAAATGTCACATCATGTTTATCACATCATAAACCAAATAGATACTATTTTATAGACAAGTATGACCCCTTGTTGGTATGGGGATTGGGACTAAGGACCTCATTACCCGAGTGTCCTTGCCATCTCTCCCACCTTTTGAGAGCATTTTGCATTCTTGAAATAACAAAAGGCGAGAGTTGGTGTTGAAACAAACCAGAATACTTGGGTATCAAACAAGAATAGCATTTCATTACCGAGTCAATACTTTGCCAGAAAACATACCTGGAAACTGGAAAGTTGTTCTTTAGAGAGCTTCACAGTTAAGCTAGAAACCACCACCGCATTGTTGAGCTCCTGCAGCTTTTGGACAGAAGCTACAGCCCTGTTCTTACCAACATCACTCTCTGAAAAAATGAAATTACTGGACAAATCCCATAATTCCACAACCCCTTCATCATGCAATGTCACAGACTTGACACCAGCGAGTATCAGATTCTTTGCTGCAGACAATACCAAAACCAAGACGTCAAACAAGTCTAGGCGTATAAACTGTACATGTGTTCTTTCTAATACAAGGATCTATACAATTTGTAACTAGAAACTATTGTTCTACTATATTTGCATCACCGGCCACAACGCTATTTAATAGATAACACAACAACAAAGACCAAGATTTGAAGCATATAATTCTTATGAGTCATGTTCTCAATCATTTCCTGTTTATGGATCCCTCAAAAACATAGGTTGGAATACGAGGTAAATTTAATTCTAAATGTAAAATTATGTATAAGACTACGGAAATTAATAGCAATTCGATAAATCCGCACGATATACATCAAAACCAAAGTACTTCTAACACTAGATAATCTAAGGTAGTATCATTAACTACAATATTATTAATAATAGATACTACATCCATCCCAAAATAAACTACTTGTATGTCTTAGCAATTTGCATGCAGATTAAGGAATGTTATAAAAAGACTTATCTATCCTCATTTAAAATCATTTATTGTAGCTAAGTTGCAGTATATTTTTCTTTCCACTCAACACCGCTCTTTTAGAGGCATTTAATTTGAGCATAGTAAATATGGGTATTTTTGACAAAATATGGATAAATGTTCTTGAAATCCTAGAACATAATTTATTTCGGGAGAAAAAAACTTTGCTAAAGCATCATTTATTTTGGGACATAAAGCTTGTGGTATGCCTACAAGCTTTAATGTTATTGTTATCACAACAAATTTAATTTGATCTCTACACCGTCAAATCAAATTTGTCATTTTTTAAGTAATCACATGGACATTTGAAATCATCACCAACTTAACCATCCAATACCTATAACACTACTGCTCACATTAGGATTTGCCTATTTAACAAATCTTCGCCGAAATACCAGCTGCCTTCGAATCAATAAATCTACACTGAAACACCAGCTGCCTTCCAATTTGAAATTTACATGTCAAATTTGCGGTATACTCCAGCAGCAGGTTAACAAACAAAAAACTCTTAGATTTTAGAAGAATACAACAGCATGCACCAATTCTTGATTCATACCAAATCATTGTTATCAACTTATTCAATTTAACACAACAAAGCAAATCACCGAAAAGTGAAGGTACATACCTACTTCCGCGCCAAGGCCTTGCATCCCCGATACAAGGACATTAGACGCAAAGAGCCGCTTCATGGTCTCACGGCCATACACCGCAAGCTGACGGCTATGAAGATCCTCATCAATATCCTGCAAATTATCCAACGCCATATCATGCAACGACGGTTCCACAACGCTACTGCCGACGCCGCCGCTGTTATTGTCACTTTCAGCTACCGCGTTCGACTCTCCGGCTCCGCTCTCCTTACCGTCGGTCTCTGTGGTATTGGCGGTGGTGAGCGCTGAAGAGATCAAGCAACCGATCCGATGCTTCTTAAGCGACTTCTCGGAATCAGTAGCAGAAGAGTTGTTGACAACGCCTTCAGCCGTTCTCTTCCTAGGAAGCATATAGTGCAACAAGCTGCTGAAACCGCCACAAAGCCCCATGAAAATCACAAACAAGCCAAAAAGTTTCAAAAAATCGAGATCGGGAGAGTGAGGTATCAAAATTCCAGTTAGGATCAGAACTATTACGATGAGTAATAATCCGAACCCTACCTTCTTCGCTAATAACGCCATATGGAATCGATTCGAAAGCAGAAGTGCGAAGTAAAAGAAATCAGAAAGAGAGAAGGATGAAGAAACGTACCGATTGGAGGTGCTGAGGAGCACAGCAAGGAATGGAATCTAGAAGGTGATGGATGGATTTTATGTGTGATTGTTTGTTTGCTTTTTGGAAATGAAACAGCGATGAGAGAGAGAATGTTTGGTTTAAAAATGAGGAAAGAAAGGGGAGGAGTATTTGTGGATTTGCATTTTCTAGGGTTTTTGGGACGGGGAGAAATTGCGTTGTTTAGCTCCTGCTGTGGATTCGGTAACTTTCTGTGTCCTTTTTCTGGAGAGAGAGAGAGAGAGAGGCGTGGAACGGAAGGAAGGAGGAGGGTGAGAGAAGCCAGTTGACCAGCTTTGAATGTGTCGCTGTGGACGAATAGATGATGTGCGAGCTTAGGCACACGCGGACTATCCAAGCCGACGACGCACCCATGGCCTGACGAAACTGGGCCATTACCGGTGTAGGACTGTCCAACGAGTAGGTGACTGATACGCAACTCAAAATAACTAGTACTCTTTGATGGGAGTACGGTGTCAATTTGTGAATTTATTAATAAGTTAAGTAGATAATGTGGAAATGAATTAATACTTACTTATAGTTTGTTTAAGTTAATTATGATAATAGTTAAAAAGAAAAAAACAAATATTTCAAATTACAAAACTTATAATTTTTTTTAAATTTATTTGTATACGAAATTGCGGGTTAGAAAAAAATTAAATTAATTAAGTTAATTACGATAACAATTAAAAAAGAAAAAAAATTAAATTGAAATATTCAAAACTTAAACATAAATTAAATTGAGATTCAGTTTCAAAAAATAAATTGATTAAGTTAATTACGATAACAGTTAAAAAAAATATTTCAAATTACAAAACTTACAAAAAAATTTACATAAAATTGATTAATTAATTAAAATATCGAAAAGAAAATGGACGTGAGTTTGATGGATAAAGGATTAGCGGCCACCAACCGTGAATAGTGGGGGAGTTGGAGAGAGAGAGAGAGAGGGGGTAGTTGCTCAACCGCCGTTCACACGTGTGAACTCGGGGAGTGATAATGACCGTAGGATCTTAGTAAATGAATTAATCTCAGCCCCTAAATAGCTTTAGTCAATTACGAGCATGCGACTATGAGCTGTATTGTATTTAGACTAGATTCTGTGCTCATGTCTATGGCACGGCGTCGGTATATGACGGTGTTAGTATTCAAATAAATTAATATAATAAATAATATATATTGTATATATATATATATATATATATATATATATATATATATATAATTAAATTTATTTAAATTAGTGACAACTCAGCTACCAATTTTCGTTTCCTTTTTAGTTTCTCTCTCCTGAAACTAAAGATAGGGGGTGGTGGTCAAAAGTGATTTACTAAAGAATGAAAGAGAATAGTCAAATAAATAAATAATTAATTAATTAAGGGATTAGTGGCAGTAAAAAGAAGAAAGAAGGAAAAAAGAAGAAAGAATGAGTACAAAGTTTAAAAAGAGAACAAAAAAAAAACAAAGCTTGAAAAGGATGGAAGAAAGTCGGTTGAAATAAAAAAGTAGGAATAAAAACTTGAATAGGAAACGGTTATATTAGGTTAAGATAAAAACAGTTTAGATGAGATTTAGAAAGAAAAACGTGAATATGAAACGGTTAGATTAGATTAGGAGAGAGATAGTGATAAAAAAAAAAACAACATTGGATGATAAGCTTTCTTCATTATTAAATGTGGGAACGGTGGGGATAGGAGAGAGATAGTGATAATTGTTGTCTTTTTCTATCTCCATGTGAATAGGAAGAGAGAAAACGGTTGTGGAAAAAAAAACGTGAAAAAACGGTAGTAGATGAAATAGAATCCTGGCCGGTGATTGTGTTTCGTAAAAACAAATTCTGGCCGGTAAATAGCTTTTGATATGAGTTAATCCTGACCGGTAAATAGCTTTGTTAAAATCAAATCCTTCTTTATTTAGATGTGCTATGTGTTTATGGCTTTATATATATATATATATATATATATATATATATATATATATATATATATATATATATATTCAAATAAGATCCATAACTTTGTAAGTAAATTTTAATTATGTGGGATTGTGTTTTACGGATCTTAATTTAATTTGTAAAACAGATGTTCACTCATAGTTCAGTCCACCAATACACAGTCATTTGAATCAGAACAATCTATCCTACAAAAAATAATATAAAGATAGTCTCTCTTTTTCTTACCTTTTTTAAGTATATGACTCACTTGTAAATACTAATTAAGAAATTCACTTATTAATAGAAATAGATCAAATTAAAATACTTGCCAACTTACCCCCAAACAATTATCCAAGGAAAACAAATATCCCCTCGTTTTGTCGGTAAAGATATCATGTACCACTATTTTGTATCTTTTCACGCATTACTAATTAGAATGAGACATGTGGCTTATTTTCGTGATAGATTTTTAACGCCTTTAAGCTCATTAGTTTGAAAAAAAAATTAATTTAGATTTTGATTACAGAAAAAAATAGTTTTTGCTTGTTGATGAATTTACAATAATTTTTTTAATTAGTACTCCTAATATTTTCGAAATCAAATTTAAATTATTTTGTAATTTTTTTTCTTCACCTCAGCAAGAATCTTCTTACCAAAAAAATCACATACATATCTTAATTTTAAACTGTAAAAGGATGAGAAACCTATTAGAAGTGGAAGACGCGAACTGCCAGAGAAACACTCGGAAAGGAAAGAGGAGTTGGAGTTGTACAGGAAGATGGGGATGCAGAGGGACCGTTTGATATAAAGTAAAATAATCAATCTCAGCCGTTTGATATAAAGTAAAATAATCAATCTAAGCCATTTGATATAAAGTAAAATAATCAATCTCAGTCGTTCTTTATCCCATTGAGCTCTATTGTATAGTAGATTGAATCTTATTCGCTATTTAGCTTTTTTCGTTGTTCTAAAAATCATTAGGCATGCATCAGGCCGACTAGCAACCACGGCGCATGGGCATTCAAGAACTAAGAAACCAAATACAAACTATCTATATTATAAAAGAGATCAGCGGTTAACTAGCGGTTCAGATCAAATTGTGTCAAACACAACTGACGGGTCCAGATTGATTCGTAAATATGTGAATTATATATAAACCCCTCCATTATAAGTTTTGTTTGAATTACCCCCTATATAACTAATAGTTATGTAATAACCCCTCAGTTATGCTTTTTTTTTAAAAAATTATCATCTCCATGACCAATTACAATTACATGAATGCTTTCATCTAACACATTTTTAACCGCATCCTTTTGTTTGAGTTGACGAGGTGGTTATCTATAATTTATCTTGAGCATTCATTGAGTTGTTTTAATGAGATATTTGTTTGTAAGTTTTGTAATTATTTTTTATAATTTTAAATATTTATATTTTAATTTTATTATTAATATTTAATTTGTAGTTTCTTAATTAATTATTATCGTAATCAACTGAATCTCAATTTAATTTTTATCCGACCTATATTTATTAAAAAAACATTTATTCGTAAGTTTTGTAATTTTAAATATTTGTATTTTAATTTCTTTCTTTTTAAAAAAAATGTGTGCTAAGTTTTCCTTAATAGTCTGAAATATTTGTGATTTCAAAATAGTCTTTTGTTAGTTCAATGTGTTTCATTCAATTTAATTTATATTTTTTGTTTGCTGCGATTTTTATATTTAATTTTATTTCAATTAACATGTGTTGTGTTGGTGTGTGTAAGAGAGAATATTTTTAGATGCTTAATTATACTCTTTTTGGATGAGTTACAAAATTTTGCAGTGGATAAAATGTTTTATTTCTTTAATTTTCGGGAAATCGTCTTTTTTTGTGTAGTGTACATTGATCTGACCCCTACAAAATCTCAAGCATATACTAATTTATTATCATCATACTCACTTCATACATTGATCACGTCTATACTGACACCGTGCCATGGGCACGGACACGAAATCTAGTATTAATTAATGTCTAAGAAAATACCCAAAACAAATTACTTCCAAGTCCAAGACCCACCGTGTAAATACTTCATTTATCTCAAAATTATTGTAATATTTGATCTGTCACACGGCTTAAGGAAAAATAATTGACTTGATTGTTAATATTGGTATAGTGTGTAGTTTTCTTTAGAGTTCATGTGCATGTAGCACATAGTTAAAATAAGAAGAAAAGGTAAGGATAAAATAGTAAAAATATAGTCCTAAAAAGGAAAGTTAAAAACAAAACATTTTTTTGGAACGGACGAAAAAAAAAATAGTAATTTCGGGACGGAGGGAATATTATTCTCACGAAGTCCAAACACTACCATATATTATCTCTCGTCTACCTCTCAAATCCCTAACCACAATCGCCAATCTCGATAACAAGCCCTCCCCCAAGAAACGAAGGTTGAATGAGAATGATATTGTCCCCTTCCCCCTGTCTCACTCCTCCAGGCTCCAGCCAATCCCCCCTCCCTTTCGATGCTCTTGCCTCTCTTTATTCTTAAACCACAAATTCGTTGATATTTCGTGCAATTGAAAACAAAATCTTAAACTGACATGGACGCGAACTTCAGAAGTGCTCATCTCTCTTCTGCTTCAAAACCACGATATGTTAATTAATGTGCGAAAATCGCAACGCGGGCAAGAATATCCGGTCCTATCAAGTAATAAAGTGTACAAAAGTATAAGTTATCGATCTCACAGGGAATGACGTAATTCTCACTCCGACTAATTACCAAAATTAGGCTAACTAATTATATTTGAGCGAAATGAAAATGAATTAAAATCTAAAAAATATAAAAAATCTAAGAAAACAATTAAAATCTAAACTAACGCGGAGGTGGTTTGACAAAAATAAATCAAGATAAAAACATAGGAGTGCAATATTTATAGTCTAGCCAGTGTTTAATTTTAATCATCTTTCTGTTTTTCTTTAACTCAAGTCTTGGTAGTGTGGGTCACCCGGACTGCGCCTGCGCCCCGCGCGCCCTTGGATAGGGGTGCGCGTACGTGCGGATGCGGGACACCACTGCTCTCATTTCATCTTCCCTTATTTAGGGGAAAACGAAATTAAAAGTGCGAGAGGAGTGATGTCTAAAATAGCACGTTGGAATGCGCCTCGATTGACTTTAGTGGATTTTTGATCCAATATGGGAACTTTGAGTTTTCCGCATCAAGTTATCCCTTGTTTAGGGGATACCAGGATATGAGAATGCATCATCCTTTCATTCTCATTTTCCATTTTTTAGGGAAAAACGGAAAAGTGCAAAAAAGGATGTTGCGACGCCTCATTATGGATTTTATGAAAATAGCCTTATGGCCTATTTCATATTACTATGGGTGCTTTGGGTTTCCCGCATCAAGTTATCTCTTGTTTAGGGGATACCAGGATATGGAAATACATCACCCTTTCATTCTCATTCTCCCTTTTTTAGGGGAAAACGGAAAAATGCAAGAAAGGAGTGTTGCGAGGCCCCACTGGATCCAAAATGTTTTATGGAATCGCCATCTTTATTTTAAGACAAAAATAAAGCAAAAAAAAAAAAAAGAAAAACCAGAGATTATAAAACGGGTTCGGAGGCTAAGTTACGAGTTGGGAAAGTGCTAGGCACCCAACTCGCCCTTTTGGTCTCAAAAGTGGTTTTTGACTAAAGTATGCTTTTTGTTATATTTATCTAGCAAATAAATAAAGTATTTAAAGACAGGAAAATAAAAGCAAATACATCCGCGGCTACATTATTCACGGACTTGCAGCCGTCTCTTTACAATAATTACAGATATATTTAAAAATATTTGGCCATTATAACGACTCTTTTACATAATATTTTCTAACAAATCCGGGCAACACAACGGCTTATTTTTTCTACATTGGGCCGAATTTAAAAAACAACTTTTATAAAAATAACGCCCTTAAAGGCTATTACCTTTTAGAGCGGAGTGTGCTCGCTCTGTCCTTTTCGGGAGAGGGAGACTTTTATTGCTACTGCTGCTGTGATTTGGGCAGAGTGACGGCTTATTTTTTGTAGTTTTGGCTCGCTCACTCGGGCAGAATGACGGCTTAGTTTTGGTGGTTTTGGCCTATTTGGTTGGGCGGAATAACGGCTTATTTTTTGTGATTTCGGCCTATTTACTCGGGCAGAGTAACGGCTTACTTTATGGTTTTTGGGCCGGAGAAATAAGGTGGATACCTAACTAAAGGGTTAGGGATCACTTTTAACCGGTGGGTTTTTGATTTGGCAGAGTTTGGACAAGGTTTCGAGGCTTTATGGGCTAAACACTCCCTATCTCACTTCTCTCACTATATCTCAGCGTTAGGACGACGCAGAGAAAAACCTTCAGCGTCTCTTTTCGATCTTTCGTCCGTCCTCAGAAGTGAGCCCCAACACACTTATTTATAAGTGGACGAAGGGATACATCGGGGATTAAAAAAATCCCTCAATGCGTTGATAAATCTTGTACACCAGCCTTCGATTCTTGTACAATGCGTTAACTGGGAGTGCCACTGTAGCAGCCTTGGCGCGGATCCTACCCTCTCTTGGCGCGGCACAAGATGGGCCTTTTGGCCGCGCCAAGCTACTGTTTGAGTTTCAGATTTGTCACTTTTATCCCTCGCATTTCTTGTTTTTGCGCATCGCTTTTGCCTTTCGCTTTTTTGACTCCTGTAACTTGACATTTGTTAAGTTTAAACAGTTCTTCATATCACATGCCAGAGTCACATATCAGGGGTACGAAATTGGGGTGTCTACAAAGCCCCTCAACGATGGAGTCTACGGGTAACCCGAGGCTTACTAAGTAGACGAACATCGTTGATAAACAATAGACTCTCCAATTTCGTTCAATTTAAAATAGGAGAGGAATGCAATAGGTAACAGTTATAATGCAACAGTTTATCATGCTAACCAAACTCCATAGCCTAGACATATTTAGTCGGTTATAACAAGTTATCGTTGTTTTCAAGCAGGTATGCAATAAAAATGTTCTAATGGTCGGACCTACTAGTGTAGGCTGCCTACGTATCCCTTAATAAAGGAACTCAAACCAAAACGTAGTTCAGGCCAAAACCTAAATTGTCACTCGTGCAACAGTCGTGCCTACCGAAGTAGGCTGCCTACGTATCCTTATACAAGGAATCAGACCGAGACGTAATTCGTCCTACCGGGGATAAAATGTTGCGGTGCAAGTGCGGCAATGCTAAATGAGCAAGTGCTGCAAAGCTTTATCAAATGAGTACTGCAAAGGTAATTATAACGTGCTGTGATGGTCGCGTCTACCGAGATAGACTGCCTACGTATCCTTAGCCAATGAATCAGACCAATCGTAGTTCATCTGCGGCTGTGCGGCATGAATTGTCTCCTCAAGAACGCGCCCTTCGTCGGAGGACAAGACATTTCCCTTTGATCCGGGGTTGCATGCCCCTTAAAAGAAAGTTTTCCAACATAGCGATTGATGTCTGGAATTCAATATAGATATAAAAATCGTCTATGAATAGTTCTATGTTTGAAATGTGTTGGCCAATAATGATTAAAATATATTGAGAGTGAAGGTCACACGTTTTTCAAAGAAACTGTTTTGGAAGCTTTAATAACAGCTTGAAGACATCAAAGTTTTTTTTAATATAATTTTTTAGAGTAATATTTCAACAGTATACAGTGTTTCAGTAGATAGAGATTTAAACGTTAAGAAGGTGTTTGTATTGTGGTATCAGCACCTGATAGTTGCTGATGACTAAGTTTAAGTAGACATAATATGTTTATTTAGAGAAAGTTACTTAACATAGTCTACGTTAGTCTTGCTTAAGTAGATAAGACAATAGGTGTATTCTATGTGCTGAAGGGTTCAGCAAATAGAACTTTAGACTTGCTAAAATCTAATCAATTTGATTTTAGTTAACAACTAACTAATGTCTTAATATTTATTTTATCATGCAAGATGTTTCAATCTCCTCCTATTTACCTTACATGTTGTTTTATGACCTTAAAGTCTTTTTAATGGTTTTAAGTAAATCTTTTAAATATGCAAGTTTCTACACTATTTAAAGTTTATCTTTATACTTTTGTATGTAAAATTATTTATTAAATTATTTTAATCAATTTCATTTAATAGTTCTTTTTCAATCGATAATAATGTTAGTCTACTTAATGTTTGATGAGGGTTGAGACATTATTGATATTAGATAATATTTTATTTTAGTTTTCAAAAACTTCTGTCTATTGAGAAACAGTTAAAGGAATCGTTAACATTATTATATAAGCGATATATGCATTTGGAAAAAAAAATTAAGCCTTATTATATATACTTAATTTTGTCAATTGGTATGTGTATCATTTTTCACTTGTATAATTTCTCTTAAAATCTTTACTTCTAAAAATAAATATAATCAATCAATATCAGAGTTGTCACTATATTTTAATAAATGTTTAAGGTTAAGACAATGTTTTTTTTAATTTTCATGACAAAAACTTACGAAAGATCGTCTATTTTATGTAAAACGAATCTTCCTTATTCGATCCACATGTGTTGATAGGCTGAGCTATGAAAGAATGAGACTTCATTTTACGAATTATGATCTATAAAACGGTCTCATATAAAACCTACTCACTTTTCATTATCCAATGACATTAATTTCCCAATGTCAAGTAATCATTATCCATTGACCTTAATTTCATCAAATTATTTCTTTCCACGAATAGCCTTTTAAAACTTTAGGAGTTGTTTTGAAAAATCTTTAAGAGTTGCAGCGGAAAAGATAAGTTTTCAGCAGCTGATGTAAAATCAGCAGGTAGCAACTGCTGAACGTAAAACATTTTAGTTTGGTTTTCTTTTGATCACTAAAGTATAGAGACTGAATTAAAAGATGATATATAAAACAATTAAATAAATGAATCAAGAATGTAACTGACTGACACTTAAGTAGATGGAAGTTGCTTAAGTGTTAGAAACAGTTCTATCAGTTGAAAGATAATTGAAAAGGTATTTAGGAGTGGTTCATAGTGTAAACTGTTACGTCAATACCAAATTAGTCAAACTTGGATTTTCGAAGTGCACTAAAAATATTATTGAAAATCTAAATGATCACTAATGGATCTGTGTATAACAAAAACCAATGTTTGATGAGTATGATGGAGAAATAATCAAACTCGTGCAACAATTGAAGGGTCCTTAATGATTTGAAAGAATAAAGGAACAATCGAAACAGTGATAGTTCAAAAAAGAACTTGAAAATGATAATATGTGAAGGATTATCTAGTAAGTATTTGAGGACTGGAACTCATCAAAGAAATAATTGTTTGAAAGGATATGTTGAGTGTCCAGTCCTGGGTTGAAGCAAATCAAGGAGAGAATATCGTGTGAGTAATGAATGTTAGCTTCAACCCTTCTATCATCTATTTTTGTTTTTGTTCCACACACACTTCTTCAATCCTTGCTTCAAACAATTTATAGAGACCTTCAAGTTTGGAGTCGTTTGAGAGAGCAAGATTGAAACTTGAATTTCTTGAAGACATGATGATGGAAAAAAAAATCTATCATTGAATGCACATAGATCTTGTAGAGGATTTTAGATGATATCTTCTAGCATAAAATAATAAAAAGGGTGGTTAGCTTTAGAAGATATGATATATCATAGAACATTTAATATAGACATACAAAAGTCTTTATATGAGTAGTTTTATATTTGAAATATGATGGCCAATAATAGTTAAATATTTTGAGAGTGAAGGTCACGCATTTTTCATATATACTGTTTGGAAAAAGTTAAAGAATTAAAGTCTTTTAGATTTTGGAGTAATTTTCCAACATTGTACGCAGTTTAAACAACAGCTGGGGTATCTATATGTTGAAAGTTTCACAGATAGGATAGACTTGATATAAGTCTAAGTAAAACAACCTAAGGGTTTTAGCAACTCATGTTTTAAACTAGTTGCATTATCTTAATTGGTGTAAGTAAATCTAAAGCATGCAAGTTTCTACAACGACCAATCTTAAGAGCTCAGGAATGAGCACAAATGTAAAGCGTAGGGACCAGTTCGATCGGCATTGGACCCTGCTCGTGGATGAGTCTACAGGACAACTAAAAGTGGGGAAGGACTCTCACCGCGCACTGTAGGAGGAGAGTTGGGAATGGCCCTAAGGTTCGAATTTAAAGCTTCAAACAACCACCGAGTATGAAGCGCCGACACTGAAATCGGCTCATACATAAACGGGGGCCAAGGAAATGGTGATCTATAGCGACTCCCAACCAAGAATCAAGCAAGTCTTAGGCGAATACGGGCCAATCACCCCACATTGGCTAACTATCAAGAGCTGGCACAGGGACTACTTAAAAAATTCAAGTACTGGGAGTTGGAGCAAATTATGAGGGAGGGTAACACCCGAGCAGACTATCTATCGAAGATTGCATCCTTGAAAACCGATGAAATGCCAGCCGAAGTTGAGCTTATATTCCTTAGAAACCCCGCGATTGACCAAGAAAAGATAATGGTGATCACGGACATACCAAGATGTTGGATAGATGACATACATGAGTACATCGAGCATGACACCTTACCCAAAAACAAGAAGGAAACTCAAATGGTCAGAAATCAAGCATGCAGATACTCCATCATAGGAGGAATGTCGTACACGAGGTCTAATGCCAAGCCTCTTCTTCGATGCATAAGGCCGAAATGGTGGAGAGCCTGCGGGTGCATGGAGGAATGTGGAGGACACCCGAAGCGAGGACATTGACAGACAAAATGAATTTCAACGGCTATTATTGGCCGAGCATGAGAAGAGATGTGGTGGAATACGTGAGAAAATGTGACAAGTGCGAGAGATTTGCAGATATTCCTCGACTTCCCTCAGTGCCCCAAACACCAGTGGTCATAGCTTGGCCCTTAATGTGAGGGATTGATCTCATTGGCCCTTTCCCCAAAGCTTAGCAAGGATGCGAGTATGTAATCATAGCGTGGATTACTTCTAAATAGATAGAGGCAAAGCCACTTGCCAAAGCATCACCGAGGACCAAACAATCAACTTTGTGCATGAATACATTTTTGTCGCTTTGGGCTTCCCTCGATGATCATATCCGACCATGGCACTCAATTCTCAAAGAAATTCACGGCAAGGCTGCGAAAGACTAAAGGTGAAGCACATAAAGTCCTCAGAGCTCATCCCCAAGGGAACGGCCAAAGTGAGGTAGGAAACCAAAAAAATTGCATGCCTTAAAAAGAATTTGGATGAGAAAAAGGAAACCGGCTAGAGCAATTGTCAATAGTCATATGGGGAATCGTAACCTCGGTGCGAGGAGCCACTAACGAAACTCCCTTTGCGCTAACTTATGGCTCTAAGGCAAAGGCTCCCGTCGAGCTAGCCTTACCAAACAGCTCGAGTGACTTTTTTCGGTAAAGAACAAAATAAAACATCAATTACAAGAAGCTCACCAAAATTTACCATGACAAGAAGGTTAGATCGAGGACCTTCTTGGTAGGTGACTGGGTCTTAAGGAAGATAAAGGCCATGGGAAAAAACAGGCAGAAACAAGCTATCCCCAAATTGAGAAGGCTCACTTAAAGTGACCAGCATCGTCCGAGAAAGCATGTACCGATTGGCTGATCCAAATGGCACGCCCTTGAAAAATCCATGGCACGTCGACCACCTAAAAATATATTACAAATGATGTAAAGATTTACTATTTTTAATGAGAAAAATTGTTGTCCTCATTTCCCTTGTAATATTTAGAATGTACATAGGAAAGATCACAAGAAACAAGGGCCTCATCCTCAATACCGAGGAAGGTCACAATGAACAAGAGCCCAAGTGCTCACCTCATCCTCAATACGGATGTGGTGGTCAAGGGCATCATCTTTAATATCGAGAAAGGTCGCAATGAACAAGAGCCCAAGTGCTCACCCCATCTTCAATATGGAGGTGGGGATCAAGGGCCTCATCCTCAATACCGAGGAAGGTCACAATGAACAAGAGCCCTAGTGCTCACCCCATCCTCAATACGAAGACGGGGGTTAATGGCCTCATCCTTAATGCTGAGGAAGGCTGCAATAATGAAAGAATATAACAAGTACAAAGAAAGAGACAAGGCAGCGAACAAAACTGATGCGTGCAATGAATAAAAGCAAAGCAAGAAAGACTCAAGTAAGATAACAGCTCAAACTGAGCATTAAAACCAAACATCGAAATTAAGAATATACAAATATGACTGACATTGTTTTAAAAAGGCAAAGCACATATTTGGGCCACTATACTTTTCCAAAAATTGCAATTAGGCGGCGAGGCGTCAAAATTTTCGGGATGGCCATTTACTAGACTTATCTTGCATGTTAACCCCTTTTTGACGGAGGCGTTAAGTTTGGACGTTAAGTTTGGACGTTAATAGAAACTTTGTGTGATAATAGAAACTCAAAGGGGTCAAACTGGAAAGAAAAAAAATTGTGCATGTCATTTGTATAAAGAGTAAGGGCAAAATGTTGAAATAAATTTCATCTTCTTCATCCTCTCAATAGCAACAACAAATCTTCTTCATTCATGATTTCAAGGAAAATGGAACTGCTACTTTGATTCATATACATCGATGAATGAATACTTCATTCAAATCAAGGTGATGTAATTCAAGGCGATGCAAATCACGGCCACGCAAATCTCGATTCACAACCACCGCACCACCCCCCCACCCCTTTGCCCGTCATGCTTCCATCCCTATTCGAGACGACACCAACTTTCTCCACCTCGACCTGCGACAACGCCTACGAGATCTTCGCAAAATATTCTCTCTCGGTCAAGTAACCCGAGATCACGAGTTTTAAAATGCTTCCCATATCGATCCGAGTTGGTAGTGTTGAGATACGTGAGTTGCTTATAATTAGAGAGGTGTTGAGATATGTGAGTTGCTTACAATTAGATAGAGAAGCGTTGATATCTCCATACAATTTGTTCGACGAAAAATCGAGGTGTTGAAGATGAGAGCAATCGTTAAATAAAGGAAACCCAGTTGATAAATTGTTTGCAGAGAGATCCAAGAACTCAAGCAGCGGGCGATCGTCGTTAGTTCATAATCTCAATTTTGAATCTAGGATTTTAATCTCATAACCCGCTTAACGATTTTGAATCTAATTTTTTTTTCATAGTTGATCCGAGATGACGATAAGACGGTGTTTAAGTGTACCGGTGCTTAACGTGTTCGGTGTTTAACATGTACTAGGTGTTTAACTTTTATCTTTGTGCGAGCCATATTTTGGATCGAACATGGCTCACAAGATAAATCTAACATTTTGAGATAGTTCTTTACTAGAGATGCAATCATCTTCTACGTCGTCGTTGATCGATAGATCTCGGAGCGATGATCGGGAGATAGATAGTAGGACAAATCAACAAATTTAGAAAGTTAGAAAGAATGAAAATTAAGATTTT